>JAZGTH010000062.1:8762500-9362500 GCA_036877525.1 Chromobotia macracanthus | reverse complement strand
TTATTAATAAACTGTGTATGTTTAAAAATTTCACATATATTTTGGAGTGAAACAAAAAAAAAAATTTTTGTTTTCAGCTGCACCAGTTTCAGTAGCCTCAGAGACTCCATTCTCAGACAATAAAATATAATCCAAATATAATGCAGGAAAGACTATTCTATTAAAGAATCCAGAGAAACATGAGACAAACGATGACAACATCAAAGATCCTGGATGATGGTGTAATTTCAGTCTGGCAGAGCAGCAACAGATCTCACCAACACCTTTGCACTTGATGGATGTCTGGATGTTCTTGAAAGTAAAATAATTGATCTGCGGCATTTGCAGGGTCTTTCAGAACACAGTGATTATACCCCAGAACAAATGCAAGCACACAGCAAATAATGTCAGATAAAGAATCTAAATCTGTAATGTACACTGAGTCTAATGCTGTGACAACAAAATAAGAAAATTGTGTACATCAAAATTTCAAAGTTAACTCCTTTTCACTTGCTTTGTTTTTCATTGTCAATATACAGGTGGGCCTAAATAGGTTATTTATAGTTATAGTTATAGCATATAATATATAATTTATAGTTATTATTATTAAATGTTTTAATTATACACAGACCAAGTACAAAAGAAAAGTTAAATGTGTTTTATATATATATATATATATATATATATATATATATATATATATATATATATATATATATATATATATTAGTGTTAATAGAAACATGAATAGATATGTACATGTTTTGATTGTTTTTACATGTTTGATAACCATGTTTGATAATGTTTTATGATGACATATTGGTAGCACAAATGTTAAGGAGTTATACATTATAATCATTTTATACATTATAACATTAAGAAGTTATACATTATAACATTATAATTCTTAAGTATAATCTTTTAGGATTTAACATTTGTGCTAACACAAAGGTTGCTGGAGTGCACAAGATCTGTTAAAACAATCACACAGTATAAATTATAATTATAAATTATATTTTTTATGTTGATCTAAGCAACCTAATGCAAATACTAGTTTGAAAATATTCTTTACAAATAAACTGGTTTTCAAAAATCATGTCACGTCACAGATGTATGTTTAAATCTTCTTACACAAAACTGTCACTACCCAAAACCATCATGAATCTGTGCTGTAAGTAAGAGTTCACATATACAAAAGAAACTTTCTTCACATTAGTCACACAACTGCTTAAAATGTTTGTTTGTAGTACCATCATCAGAGTGTCTAGTCCAAACCAAGGTGTTAACATGAAGAGAAGACATAGTTTCTATGCCATAGTTTCTCAAGACACTGTGTAAATAATAAATTCCTTTTTTATTGTGGAGTGTTGGATGAAAACCAAAGCTCAGATGTTAGATGCAGTATGGACATAAAAAACTTGCAGAACAAGATGAACCATTATGCTGTAAGTTTGACTAATGCTTTTGTTTTATCCGAAGACAAACACTTCTTGTAAATCACCAACACCACCAAAATGAATAACTTCCTGTTTACTAAAACCTAAAAAGTGATTCATGAAGTGAAGTAAAGTGATTCATGATAAATATGTTTAATGGATGTGTGCTTAAAACAAACATTGCAGTTATAAAGTAGGCTATATGTAAATGAATAACTGGATAGTTCATTGAATCCATCTGAATATGTGACAAATGTCAACAAACTAAAAAAATAAATCCAGACATGTCCATAAATTGTGATGCATCTCCTTAAGATTCTTTTGTATGTTATTTTATCTTTATCACTGCAATAATAAAACAAAGATTTTTGTTTACTATTATTTAATGCAAATGTTCAGTTACATTTGAAAATTAAAGCTGCAAGCATTGTTGATTGGGCCCTCACACTGGTGCCAGTGCCACCCCATGGCTTGCATATTGTCTACCAATGGTGAACACCTAAACTAAGTATCTAAACTAACTATGCTAGAGGTAGGTGTATAATGGTAAGTTTACTAAAGAAGTCCATCAAATCCCGATGATCTGTCTCAGGGGTCGTACCATCCTGTTCCCCATCATCTGGTCTCAAAGTTTGGATCCAGCTGACTACAGGACCTTAGGGAAATGAAAGACATACAGATTTAGTGTGGAGCCAGTACATCTGTACCTATGGGAAGTATACCCGGTTCCGGTTTACCTAATTAATGTAGCCTAATAATCCCTTAGGGGTTTGAGTAATAAATCTGTAGGACTATGTGTAGGCTACATTAAAGAGGTGGGTCTTTAATCTAGATTTAAACTGACATAGTGTATATGCCTCCTGGAAAGTACTGGGAAGACTGTTCCAGAGTTTTGACGAAAAGGATCTACCATCAGCGCTTGGTTTTTTATCAAATGCCAGAATTTTCAGAACGCAATGAACACGAAGGGCTGTAATAAAAGAGGATCTTGCTTAGGTATTGAGGAGCTAGACCATTTAGAGCCTTGTTGCAGCAAAAGTTTGAAGTTTATACGATGCTTGATAAGCAGCCAGTGCAGTGTGAACAAAACTGGGCTAATATGGTCATGCTTGCACATTCTTGTGAGAACTCTGGCTGCTGCATTCTGAACCAGCTGGAGTTTTTGTATTAATCCCGCAGGGCAGCTACCAAGTAGGGCATTGCAATAATCAAGCCTTAATGTCATGGATGCATGAATTAATTTTTCGGTGTCTGACTTGGAGAGCATGTGTCGTAGTTTTGATATATTTTTGAGATGAAAAAATGCAGTTTTACAAATACTGGAAATGTGGCTCAGTATTATGAATCCTGACTAAAAATTCTTGCATATACCATTTCTTTCCATATGAACATATCTGTAAAGACACCACCTTTTCATTTGCATTTTTGAAATAAAAGGTAAATTTGAGATGGGTCTGTAAGTTACTAGTTCCCTGGGATCAAGTTGTCTTTTTTTAATAATAAGGGGTCTGATAACAGCCAGTTTGGCTGTTCACTACTATACTACTGTGATACTGACAACTGTCAGAAGCAGATGATGCTTTATCTTTGGTTAATTTAGCCAGTGTCAAATAAATATCTGGGGTTGTGTTTATTTTCTTCTAGAAAATTTGAAAAATAGGCAGATCTGGATCTTTTTAAGGCCTTTCTGTAATTTGAAACACTCTCTTTCCATACTGTACGGAATACCTCCAGTTTTGTTTGCTTCCAATTACTTTCAATTTTCCGAGTTGCTCTTTTTAGGGCATGGGTATTCTCATTATACCACGGCATTGGGCTACTGTCCTTTATCATTTTAACTGTAGAAGAGCAACTTTGTCTAAGGTGTTATAAAAGAGGGAGTTAACATTTTCTGTTGCGCTATCAAGGATTTCAAGGCTGTCTGTTACACTAAAGAATTGAGAAAGTTCAGGTAGATTGTTGATGAAAAAATCTTTAGTGGCATAAGTTATTGTTCTACTGTGTTTGAAGCAAGGAGCTGATTTTGCAACCATAGGTAAATGTATTATACAGGATACCAAACAGTGATCATAGATGTCTTCGCTCTGCTGCAGGATGTTAATGTCATTAATATTTACACCATAGGACAGTATAGCACCAAACTCTGCTTATCATTTACTCCAGATGAAGTTATATTGAGCACCATTACTTCAACCTCCATTACTGTATCTGAGTCAGATCCCTGGGTAACTGTTAAAGTTTTCCTATTAAGTGCAGCAACACCTCCCTCTTTGCCTTTTGGACGAGGCTCATGCTTATAGTAGTAATTTTGGGGATAGACTCATTTAATATAATGTAATCGTCTCGTTTTAGCCATGTTTCTGTCAAGCAGAGCACATCTAGGTTGTGATCTGTGATCATATCATTAACAAAAAGTGCTTATGTAGACTGAGCTCTAATATTTAGTAAACCAAGCCTTATTAATTGTTTGTCTGTATTATGTATCTTTTGTATTTGTTTAACATTGATTTAACTGGTTGTTTAAGGGTTTTTTTGCATTTACCAGTCCGGGGGACAGACACAGTCTCAATATTATAATGTTTAGATGATTCTGTGTGTCAGTTGGTTGACAGTTGGTCTTGACAGTTGGTTAAGCCAGTCTGTCTGCTTCCTGACCTGAGCCCCAGTTAGTCAAGTATTAATAGAATTAATAAGACTATGTGCCAAATTTCTAGATAAATAAGCAGCACCAGCCCTAGAGGGATGGAGACCATCTCTTTTAAACAGGTCAGGTCTGCTCCAAAAACTTTTCCAAATTATCAGTGAAACTTATATTATTCTGTGAACACCACTTAGACATCCAGCTGTTTAGTGATCACAGTCTGCTATGTATTTCATCACCACAGGTAGCAATAAGCAGGTAGGGGGCCAGAGAATATTACTGTGTCCGACATCGTACTAGCAAGTTCACACCTCTTTAATATTATCTTTAGTGATCTCCGACTGACAGAGATGAACATCATTTGTGCCTATGTGTATAATAATCTTACAAAATGTATGTTTAGCGTTTAAATTTGCTCTGATGTCAGGCGCTCTGGCTCCCAGTAAACATTTAACTATGGTGGCCTCTATTTTTCCTCTATAGAATCTCCGATAACTAGGGCACTTTCAACAGGGGAGAACCTGTTTGAAACTATAATCAGAATGGGAGAGCTCTGTTTTGTCCTGCGGCTATGCCTTCTCACAGTCACAAAATTTCCCTGCTGCGTGGGAACTGCAACAGGAACTGAACAATGTGTGTTCCGTGTTTAATGATTTCTTCCAACTGATACACCAGTGCATTCCAACATGATACTCCGACTGCAAGGATATCGTATAAAAATGCAGGAGACAGTAAACAGAGACAGAAAAGCTAGCTGGCTAGCTCGTCTACTCGTCTTCCCAGTGTTGTAATCATATGAATCTTATCAGTCATTTGACATTTGGGCCAGATTGGACTTTGTGTGTTTGAGTTAGAACAACTTCCTATTTCATGGCGAAACATTTTCAATATTTGTGAGGCTGCCATGGACATGCCCTTCAATGTTTGGCATGGAGATGTCATCACTAGGATTCTAATCAAACGTGAAGTTTAAAGAAAACAGGACATTGCATGTTTGAGTTAGAACAACTTCCTCTTTTATGGCAAAACACTGAAATTTGTGAGGTCACAGACATGAAAAAACCCTTCAACAAAATTTAAAAGCTTCACAATTTAGTATTGCAAAGGCCTTTAGATTACACTGACCAAATAAGATGTAATTCGGCAATAATTTAATTCTGGATCCTAATTCTGCAAACTATACCAGATGTAAATTTTTACCACTTTGGTTTTCAAACATGTTTAGCATGTTTCGCCTGCAAAGCAGCAAGCAGCGAAGATGGGCTACAGCACTACAGCTCCATCACCACAAGGTGCCTACCATGGCAACATTATGTAGGATATCACAAATCCATTTAGAGAATTACATCAGCCATTTCTCCACATTATTCTGACCAAGTGACTTGACTAAATATAGGTTCATTATTTTAAAGTTTGTTTAAAGTGACAAATTTCCTGTTGCCAGTTGGTGACACTATGACTGTGACTCACAATATTCATATCAATGTCATCAGCCCACCACACCAAACATATTTGCCAAGTTTGATGTAAATCGCTCAATGCATGCTGTAGATATTACAGACTACCTGTGTCCATTTTTCACCATGATTTTACTGCCACGCCATGGAAACACCTTTCCGAGATATAAAAGATCCCTTCCCAATTTTGAATCTTCAATGTCTTGGCATCATGCTCACCAAATTTGGTGACAATCACATGAAATCCCTAGGAGGAGTATTTAAATGTTCACGGCATATGCTTTTCAGAAAATCCCAAATGGATAACTTCCTGTTGGGTGGAGCTAAGGGGTGTCAATGTGAAAGTTGTTCAGGTCGACAAGACCGATACATGTTTAGAGTTTCATACAGGTGCGTGCATGCATGTATGATACATGCACCATCTTTTTGTACTCAGTACCAGTGGATGTTACTGAGCTCTCCTGACCTGCCCATGTGCCAGTCTTTGTCTGGGCCTAATGGCCGACGACTCTGATGTGTGTGCCTTGTTTTTAAGAGTTTTTGAGCATGTTAAGGGGCCCAAAATGTCAGGGACACAGGAAAGGAGAACCCAAATGCAAGCCAGCTTAACTCAAAAATAAACTTTATTAACAGAAACTCCCTCGAGGAGGGAAAACAGAAACAACCATGAAATATAACATAAACACAAACTCCCTCAATGGAGGGAAACAGAACCCCAGCACCATGGACAAAACTGGACAGGAACCAAGCAACAAGCAAAACAAAACAGACCAGCACAAGACAGCAACACAAGGGCATTAAATAGGCAAAACCAAGTCAGGTAACAAGGACAGACAGGTGGGAGAAATTAACTAATGAAAGGAGAATTACAAAGAAATGAGAGGGCGGGGTCAAGAACGTGACAGGAGAGCACATGGCACAAAGTAAACAAACAATGGCCATGTGCTTCCACACATAACAAAGACACAGAGCATGAGTCTAGATAAGACAACATGCTCTGACACAAAACACGGCATGAGCCAAGGAATCGGAGGAAAAAACAACTTTGATTATAGGGTTTACAGTTCAAAAGTTATGTACTTTGAACTGTTGGTGGCCTAGAAAGTTTGAAGTAGAGACTCCAAATCTGGGCATTTCAGACTGCCCTCTGTCTGTGTGCCAAATTTCATAACTTTCCCATGTATGGTTCTATGGGATGCTATAGACTCAAAAGCAGAAGAAGAGTAATTAATATAGCTGCAAGCAGTAACCAAGGACCACACAGCACCAAGGAAAATATTTGTGGACATCTCTGATAATGAGATTAAGAGAAACAGGTAAAGAAAACATAAGCAAAACCATTGCAACACAATAAAACAATTCAGTCAATACACAAAAGTTTAGCAAAGATACAGCCAGAAGTCCATTGTATATGCATGCTGTCAAAATAAATGACACGGTATAAGCGAATTATTTAAACAATCAACATGAATTCTTAAATGTTTTGAGTGTGTCTAGATGCTACATAAAAAGTTTCATGTAAATCAGACAAACGCTGTAAGAGGAGTTAAAAAAGTAGGTTTACAATATAATTCAAAATGGCCCAACAGGAAGAAGCATTGACTATGACAAGTTGGGTATCATAGGAATCTGAATAAGACAAAAACTCGAAAGTTGCTTGAAAATAAAGTCACACTAGGCAATTTTATCCATAATTTGGTTGTCTGTTGTCTGATTTACTGCTCTTTGTCTGCTTTGGAGGTCAGCAGAAAGGGAAGGCTGTCTTCAAACAGAACTTAGCCCATTGGATTATGAAAGCTATTTCCATGGCCTACCAATCACAGGGAGGGCGGAGTCCCCTGGGTATCAGGGCGCTAGGACCTGGGCTCTGTCTAGGGGCGCCTTACTAGCGACATATGTAGAGCTGGGCTACACCCAACACCGTTGCAAAGTTTTATAATCTTCATGTGGACCTGGTCAAGTCCCATGTACTAAAGGATAATTAACAGTGACCAGTGGGTCTATCACTTGCTCATGCACCCTTTCCCGCTTTCAGAATAAAAATGTGTGCTATTCCCCTCCTATCTACTGTTGAGCACAGAGGATGTCTTGATTGTCATTTCTTCGCATCTCCAGTGGACAATAGTAGTTTTCCATATGTGTATTACCCTGTGGGTATGTCCATATATTGTATCTATGACACCTTTTACCAATAGGATATGGTCTCCGTAGTGTTACCCTCATCAACAGAAGAGGAGACACTGTTCCAGCTTCTGCTCACTGGCTGGCCACTGCTTAGATCTTATTGGTAAGTGCCTGCTCCAATTCACGCCGGGAGGCACTTTACACATAAGCTGGAAGGTTATGACATAGTGGAAGCACATGTGACAAGGCACATGACACCTATGGTGCTTCGTGTAGGGCCATTCAGCACCTATGGTGCTTCGTGTAGGGAACAGAAAGGGAACTTCTCAGTTATGTATGTAACCCTTATTCCCTGATAGGAAGCAAGACATTGTATCCCTCATGCCATGCACCACTGTCAGTCGTGACACATCTTCGACTTCTCTGTACAAAATCTGAGCACGCCAGCCCCCTTATATACCTGGATATATGTGTCGTTCCCTCTATCAGGGAACAAGGGTTACACATGTAACCAAGATATTCTTCTTGCATTTAAGTATGTTAAATTATTTCTTATCAAGTGTTTACTATATAATTTGATTTATTAATTCAGTGAAGTGTTACCCTTTGCCAATGAGTTGTGGGTAATATCAGCTCTTAGAAGGTGCATGGATCTGTACTTCAAATTTTTACCAGAAATAATTCACCATCCCAGTCCTTTAAACATACTTATTTTAACATGCTATGATTTGGGACATATGAAATCAAATTTCAAATACAATTTAGGATGGATAGTATGTGAATTGGGACACAGAGAGGGATTCAAACTGCAATCTGTGAAAATAATCCTAAACATGAACACTGACTTCAAATCAAACAATTCAATAACTGACACAATACTAAGGCAAACACAGGGGTATAATATACATAGACTAATAGGTGGAACAAGGAACACTTGGACACAATTAGGGCAGGAAAACACTAAAGACTAGGGCCATGAACTACAAAAACGTAACTTCAAAATAGAAGACAAATCAAAACATGCATGTTAGAGAATCCCCCCCTCCATCCTCAGAGCATTCGGCCTCACTGGTGGCACCCTTGATGCACTCAGCCTTGCTTGGTGCACTTGGCCACCTTGTCATCCTCTATTGCCCCAAAAAAAAAAATTATGCGACCATCACATGAGAAGGTCTCTGGCGTTTATTTAATTTTATGTCAAGTATTGTCCTAATTAATATTGTCCTAATTAATATCCTAATAAGTATTGTCATGTAGTTGTCAAACAAAGGGAAATCAAACTAAAAAAATCACACATAACAAAAAATAACACCGAACATAAAACCTCTGTATCCATAACCCTACGTCCTTAATTAACTTCATCTCTTGTTACTTTCATAACCTTGGTTTCCTATAAAACGGCAACAAGACATGGGGAATCCCTTTCCTTACCTCCTTACCTGAAGCCTTATCAATAAAGCCTGTGCAAACGAAAATCGCACTGGCCAGTGTTGACCTAGACAGTGTAAAAGGAGCACTTCTGCTACATAATGTCCCATCTGAACAGTATGAACTCTTTTAACTAAATAACCATTAAGCTAATCTGAGTTGTGCGCATGGCAGCAAACGCAATGTCTTGTTTTTGTCTCCCAGGGAACCAAGGTTATGGAATGGTTTCCTTGACATTTTGTCAGAAACTAACACTATGGGTAAATGTATCAAATAGCGCTGTAAGGACAGTGAAGAGCAGCCTGCAGCTAGGAAGCTGCCCTATAACAGTGTAATACATAGCTAGGCAAAGACCAGCCACACTATTCAAAGCTAATCAGCATAAACCTAACAAAGCCTAAAGATATTGGACACCAAGCATAATAGAGACCAATCAACAACAATGAGTATATAGAGAAATAAGTTATCTTATAAAAGCTCTAATGCTGCACTAGCATAAGCAGCAGAAGGGCTACACATGTAACACAAGCACTTACATTACACACAGCAGTACTGGCAAAGAAACAACATTCACAAATTAAGCACTATGGCATGAAAACATACAACAGCAAAATAAAGTAACCCAAGCGAAGGCAGGCTACCTGGCCCAACATCACGCATCCCCCAAATCTAACAGCCCTCATTCACAAGGAGGTCTTGTAAGCTGCATGGCTCCAGGCATGGATGCCGGATTGTGCTGCCTGCTTGAGACAGAAGGTCCCATCTCAATAGAATTGTACAAGAGGAAGCTTGCAGACTAGATCCATGAATCACAGCTGGTTCAGCCATCTCAGAGCTACATAACATCACCTGTGCTCTATCTTTTTTGAAACTGCATAACACTAACGGAAAAACCTTTACAGGGGAAACACATACAGAGTAGTGTTCAGCCTTGACATTGAGAACACATCCCAGGGGACAGTGAGACAGCAAGAAAAACAGCGGACAATGCATGTTCTCTTCTGTTACAAACAGATCCAAGCTGCTCTTCCAAATGCTCCTAAATCAGGCATACTAATCTGAGATTCAGCCTTCACTCTACTTTAGGGATCACTTCCCCCCATAGCATATTCGCACCCATGTTTAGGCTGCCCAGAATGTGCGATGTCTGAATAGAGACGAAATGGTGATCTGCCTAAAGCAGGAGCTGCTCCATCAGAATAAACAGGGTTTTCGAGTGCATGCCGCCCTGATGGTTTATGTACGATACTACTATGTACTATGTACAATACGATACTACTACTTGTCCATACGTATAAGCACAAAATGACCTTTGAGCTGAGGCAAAAAGCTCTTCAGGGCAGGGAAGACTGCATTGAGCATTAGACGATTTATATGCCATGACATCTCTCACTCTGTCCAGGAGCCTGAGGTTGGTACACAGTTGCAACGTCAAGAGTTCGACTGCACATCCAGATAAATGAACGACCAACTGGGGCAATTCTGAAAATTGACACAGAGACCCAACCTCTCTGGCTGTGAAGTGTGACAACAGAACATGCTTGTGACTTTTCAGCACATCCCGAATATGGGCTAAAACCAGCCAATCATTCAGATAATTTAATATACGCGTTCCACTCACTCTCAGAGGGGAGAGTGCTGCGTTCACACATTTCGTAAGTTTGCAAGGAGTGAGGGCCAGAGCCAATAGTAACACTGTGAAATGATAAGCCACATTCTTGAACGCAGTTTTAGGAAGTATGCATCTTTTAGATCCACTGAAATAAAACAGTCTAATCTAAAAAACAGTAAAATCTGCACAAGGATCTGTTTCATCTGTTTCATGTCGAAACTGTAGTAACTGTTGCTTATAACATTTAACACCCACTTCAAAATTCACTGCCAGCTATAAGAGGCACATCGCTGGATTCCAGAGAGCACAGATCTGTTATTACACTCATCGACTGCCTCATGCCTTCAGCATGCATGGCACCGAGGGATGGCTATCTCAGTGGTGAATTGTTGTGTGGGGGTGCTGCAAGTCTGCATGATAAACAGCTTAGGAGAAGGAAAAGCTCTTTTAGTAACTGTGTTATAGAATTTATTTTATTTTCATACAGTCAACAGAATATTCTTGTCATTGCCTGCAACCGCCTAGGGGATGAGCAGAAAAATCCTAGGGTGCTTCACGGGGGACTTATTGTCCAGAAAATTTGTCCTCCGACCTCTCCAATCAAGAAGCTAGAAGAGGGGCTACCACTGGGATGCTTTCCAGGAAGAGCTGTCTCTCTCATGGATGCCGTCTGCCAGCCCTGTTTAGGACAAGGATGATGCAGTTTTTTTATTTGCATCCTTTAGCTCAATGAGCGTGAGCCAGAGATGGCGGTGAAGCACCACTAAATATCCCATACTCTGGCAGATGGATTGCGCTGTCTCATTTGTAGCCTTCTGAGGGAAGTCCATTGTTGCCCGCAAGTTGTCAAAATCACCTTGCCCTCATTGAAAGACTGGAAAACATGCAGCACTGCCAATTATGTGACACCACCTCCTCTAAAGCGATGTATGCTTTATCATCAATGTGGCCAGTTAAGTGGCAAGGCTTGGATAGAAGCATTGCACCAGACACCTGAGACAAAGGTGAAAAACACAAATGGGCAGAAACAACATCTTTTACAGGTGGGATGTGTGCATATCCCTATGCTTCCACTCCATCTACTAGTGAATATTTCCAGTCCCCCTGCATGGGTGCGAGCAGACTGGGCCATAGCCAATGCCTTAGTGACCTCTTCATGAAGATCAGGTATAAAAGGTCTCTCTTTCTTGGACTGGCAACTCGGTGGCATAAGTCAATGAACCATGAATCCTGTTTGCTCTTGGCTGGCCTGCTGGGGGTGTTCCAATGCAGGCGAAGGTCCTGGACAGCCCTGAAAAGAACCCTGATAAGCCCACTGAAGAAAGCATAGTGAAGCATGTTTTCTTTCAATTGCTCCTAGCTCAAAGCCGCAAATAAGATAAGATAAGATAGACAAATAAGATAGCGTCAGACACACCTGAGTGTTTTTTTGTTTTTTCCATTTCTTTAAATGCCTCCATCATAATGACATTATGAGAATTCTTACAAGCAGAAGCCTCTCCATCATGTTCTTGTCGTGCCTGCCGTCTCATCATGCTCGTTATGACTCTCAGGAGCATATTATTGCTTTGATTATTAAGTCAATCTTGTCAGCATAGATGAGATGTTGTAAGTGGGTTTGAAAAGGATTAAATTCAGTAGGATTAATGCAGGAGGATTTGAAACCATGACCTCTAACTCTGACTTCTTAACTAAAAGTCCCCAAACTTTACTATCTAGCAGCTGACAATATGCTCTATCAGTAAGATCTATCCACTATATTAAGTGATTAATATTGGGGTCATTTCATGTGCATGTTCTTCTGTGTCACAGTGTCTGTCGGTTTTTGTTCATGTGTGGAAGACATTTAGAAATCGGATGCTTGTAAGGTCATGTCTGGGGTGAGAAGTATGTATGATCCTCCTATATAAATACAGTAACAGTAATATTAAATCACTTAAATAATGTTTTTGGCAACTATGCCTACTTCTAAGTGATTCATTCCACATTTGACATAGACTACTGTAATGCCACGCCAGCAGAAGGAGCTCTCGCCCGAGTACTGACTGTTTACCACACCCTTTGCTAACTCTACAGTAATTTCCTGTTTGGCAGCCATTTAGCATGGCCATGCCAATCAGACTTTGCGAAGTATTACCAGTTTCACTGCCTTACTGAGTGTTTCTATAATGCTGTTTGATTGCCACATGTATGACCTGTTTCCTTGAATTACTGTTTTTTAGATTTCCCTTTTGTCTGGTTGCCAATACTGTCTATTGTGTTTTTTAACCTTTTTGCTTGTTGCCATGATTTTGAATCTTGCTTCAAGATTTGGACTGTTGAACTGTTCTAAATAAACCTCTGCAAATGGATTCTAACATGGTGTCAGACATGTTCACAGTCATTCCTTGCATGTCATTTGTCAAAGCACAAGATATTACTGTATTAAAGGCCCCTACAAGAGAGACTTTTATTATGAAATTGCAGTTGCCTTAACATTTCAGTAGAGGGCAGCGTAGTTATTTGAGCTGCTGTTTTGAATACTTTTCAAGTTAAAGGCATAGTAGCTAAGCTGACAAAAAAGAGGACACTTTCATACAACAAATTTACTTTTGCATGAGAACAAATTGGTATAGTCATTTAATTAGATATCATGATTTTCATGCAATTACACCTGTATTAAATTATGTATGAATTATATACTTGTATTAAACTATTAGACAATGACATGGCAGTTGTGCCACATCCTAAATTGAAGAACACATACATTGTTTTCCCTATCATTATAATTTGCTGAAAACTTGTAAAAAGAAAAAAACAGAAAATAACATGAACAGAAACAACATGCCATGGACTCTTTCTCTTTTTCTTTTTACTTTTAATGTAGTCTTAAAGCAGTCACCATTGCTAAACATTATTTATTTGTCTTGGGGCAGCTTTGCATGGACAGTCATCATAATCATGTGCAGGTTGTAAACAAATAAAGCAAAACTCTACCTCACATTCTGGGCATGGCATGTTATTACATCCCTTATTAGTATGTTCAATCAGTGTGTCACAATAGGGGCATTTACGGACTTTTGGACACTGCACATTAACATCATCAAAGTATTCTAAAGTAATCATTGAACACTCTCCCAGCAGTTTCTGGTCAATGGAACATCCCACATTATTACAACGATCAGCAAGACGTTGAGGTCCTTTCCACTCTCTCATACACGTCCAGCAGAATTCAAAGGGTTTTCTGTTATTCAGTGTGCAAACTGAGCACAGCACGCAGAGATTGGAATCATCAGACCTTTCAATTAAAGTGCCACAAGCAGGACACTGCATATGGCAAGAGAAAGACAGACATAGGGCATCAGAAAATCTCATATCTGATTCATCTTTAACATTAACTCCTTTATATAAACTGTGTTTTACTTTCACAATACTGCACATCTCCACTCACATCAATATGTTCAGAGTCACTGACACTAACAATCCTCTCTTAATATTAAGCTTCTTTTTGTCTCTAGATGAAGACGCTGTGCCAATGTAACAACAGTGTTACTGTCAGTGATAATGCATTAAATTGCTTAATTCTAAACAGACAGTGGCAGTGTGTGTTTACATGCATGATAAGGTTATAGCAAGAGCAGTGGTCTGCCTTGTGCTACCTCACTTTAAAAAATAACAGCCCCCCACCCTTTCAATGTCAAACTTTACAGTTAATGGAAACACGCCTTTTTATTTTAAGCTGGGGAATGGGGAGGTATGGGAGTATATGTAACTGCAGATATAGGAGGCACCATTTTAAAACTCTGACCCCAAAATGCTAGGACCATCCCTGACTGTAAGTGACATTATAAATAAGTATCATGCCACTGAACCTCTACCTGATCAAATCTCTGCAGGATCTCTTTTATTTCTACCTTTAAATCTTAATGAAAATGTTTATCAGTATTGTATCATGGGATTAAAGGAAAATGCAGAAATGTACTTACATCCCTGAAGTCTAATAACTTCTTAACAGTGTTTGTCCCAAGCTTTTCCTCAAAACTTGATTGTTCATCAATTGTAAGTTTTGCCAATTTTCGAACTTCATTATATGGCCATTCTTTCTTGCACAGAGGACATCTGAATTCAGTCTGTCCCTGAAATTAGATACCAGAGCTCTTGGTTGGTCTTTATAGCATTACTATGGCATTATAATAACTTTTGTGTAGAAATCGACAAATGAAATTCACATTGACTCACATTGTCCAGTTGTGCTTTACAACAATCAGTTAGTGTCTCTGGATCTGTGATGTGACCGCAGGATAATTCAGCTCTTAAAACATTTGGGTCATCATCAAATTCATCTAAAAGGTTAACAAAGCTTTGTAAATTCCAATAAAATGTGCTTTGTCATACAGCCAACTTTTCAGACATTTACAGCCTCTGAAGAGCTTTAAGAGATGTCCATATCTCGAATGTAGCATAAACCTGCATTGCACTTGAAAGATGAGAAATGCTACCTTTGGTTGATGCATTCCAAAGTAGGAAGGCATCAAGGCACTAAAACCAATGTTTGCTTTACTGCCTGCCTCCTAAGATCTGATTGTTTTGGAAAAGTAGCACATATATATCTTTTGCTGCTCTTAATTTCCTACACAATGGACATCCAGTTATAAGAGGAGCTGCTTTGCCTCCATTTACTAAAACATTCTTTGGAGCTGAATGAATGTATTTGTGTCCTCTTATCTCTCTTCAAATTGTCCAGATTTGATCCAGAAATTGTTTTCAGCTTCTGGTGTTAATCCATGGACTGTTCACCTTGTTTATGTGTTTGAGCTTTCCCTGCACTGTAAAACAAAACTTTGTTGCCTTAAAATTTTAAGTTTAATCAATGTTTAATCAACAAGTCTTTCAACTTTTTGTAATCTTGACTGGTCTTGAGTTGCTTAAAAATAAGTAAGCAAATTTTACTTATTTTTAAGCAACTCAAGACCAGTCAAGATTACAAAAAGTTTTTACAGTGTGGGTGCTTCGACAGCTAGGCTACAAAAGCTAATAAACAACAAAGCAAAACAAACTATGTGGATCAGACCCCAGTTTCTCACCTTGGGTCCCACTGTTTGCTAAGGAAAACTGTGTTTCATCCTCAAATCTATCTGCTAAGCCATGGTCCCATACATAAATCATCAGGGAGGGCTGTGTTTGCGTCCCCTGTTCGGGCTGCTGCAGCAAATCCTTTTTTGGGCAGAGCCCAAGCTGCTCTCTGTCAGAGCAATGTACATCCCAGGGCATGTGAACCCCAATCTGGTTCTCAGACCTAAAATCTCTCTTGGACAGAGTCCCTTGGGTGCTTCCAGTCCAGAGGGATCCTTTATCTTAGGCTCAGGAGTCAATCCTTCACCCCTGGCCAGAAACTGTGGGTCTGGCCTCTGAGGGGAGCCAGCTCTTAAATGATGGTCTCTCAACCGAGATTGTAGAGACCATTCTGAATTACAGAGCTCCATATACTAGGTGAATGTATGCCCTGAAGTGGCAGCTCTTTGTGTCATTTGTGAGTGATCCCATATTGACCCTGTTCACTGCCCTGTTGGTTCATTGCTGGGGTTTCTGCAAGAGCACCTTTCTGCAGGGTTATCTCTGGCTACGCTTATGGTCTATGTGGCCACTGTGTCGGCTAACCATGAACCTGTTGATGGAGCCTTTAATGGGAGACATCCCTTGGTGTCTTGTTATCTGCAGGGTGCCAGATGGCTGACGCCTTTCTGTCACACGCGGTCCCCTCTTGGGGCCTTACTATATTTTTAAGGGGTTTATCTTTGGCCCCATTTGAACCCCTATAGTCAGCCTTAGATACGTTTCTGACTCTTAAGGTGGCTCTACTATTAGCTCTTACATCGCTCAGAAGCGTAAGGGATCTTACAGGCTCTTTCTGTAGATCCTGCCAGTTTTTGTCCCTGGCTTTGCTAAAGCCATTTTGCACCCTAGACTAGACCATATACCCCAGAGTGCTTGTTATGGCTGGTCACCTGGTGACCTGGTCAGGCCTGTGACTTAGTGTTACCTCTGGGCATTAAAGTCCATTCTACCAGGAGTATAGCATCATCTAAAGCTCTGTCTAGGGGTGCGTCTCTAAGTGATGTTTTATGTTGTGGTAGGCTACTGTTTAGACTTGAATTCAACTCCAGGTGCCCAGGTCTTCCTGGGTTGAAGTCTTTTTCTGCTCCTGATGTTCTCTGTGCCAGTGTTTCACAGCATCTGGGGCAGGCCTTCCTTCATTGTGGTGTAGTGGACATTATCGTTCCCCATTGCATCAAGCTTGACGCAGTGTCAAGTTCACTTGAAAGGGAATGTCTGAGGTTACATAAGTAACCCTGTTCCATGAGACAGGGAACAAGACATTGCGTCAGGTATGACGCTATGGGGAATGTCGCTTTGCCACACTTCGGTCTTGCACTGCCTTTCTTCAGACGTAAAATCTGATGACATATATTGCAGGCACTTTTTAAAGGTTTTGTGCATGTTCAGACTTGGGTGTGCCTGAGGTGATTTCCCAATAGTGTCAAGCCTGACGCAACATTTTGTTCCCTGTCTCATTGAACAGGGTTACATATGTAACATTCTCATTGGAACATATCCATGTCTGTGAACACTGTAGTCTGGGCTCTTTACTTTCTTCTTTAAACACAGAGCCTCTTTAGATGCACAGGGGTGGAGGCAACAGTTCCAGTGCAGATACGTGGGGATCAATGGCAGTTACTCCAGGCAAGGAACTCCTCAACAAGTTTCATGTTGGGCTGCAGATGGGTGGACAGCTGTCTTTCATCTCCCATCATTCGGCCTCCCATGCTGATGTACCACTTCCCCTGGCTGCCATGGATGG
Source organism: Chromobotia macracanthus (assembly GCA_036877525.1). Lineage (NCBI taxonomy): Eukaryota > Metazoa > Chordata > Actinopteri > Cypriniformes > Botiidae > Chromobotia > Chromobotia macracanthus. Next base: position 9,344,985 of record JAZGTH010000062.1, on the reverse strand, counting down.
GACAGAGTGAACCATCCCATGATGTAGATCTTTCATTTCGGCTCTCATTCTGTCACCCAGCTGCAAGGCTTCCACCTTCAGCATGAGTGGTTCAGTTATCTTGCTGGTGTCACTAACATGGTTCCTGGATGTGTAACAGCCCCTGCTTTATCATGCCAGAGAACGGGGGTGGATTGCACCCATTTCTAGATCTGTGGGTTCTGAACAAATTTTTCACAGGCTTGTGTTCAGTGTTCTTATGCAGAGGTACATAATGACTTTGTTGCAACGCCAAGATTGGAACGGGTAACTCTTACAGGTCCCCGCCCTGCTATGTGCCCAAGATTCCTACCATTCCCTTGAGGAATCAGGTAGCAAACTTGCTGACTTTCTCTAAAAAGATCCAATCACACTGGATGTAGAGATAAGAGAAATAAGATAATAGTCTTGGTTGGAAATTTGGGTGTAGGGCTGTCTGGCACCATTCACTTTCTATGAGAGTTAAGTGCCACTATAGACTCATGCCTCTGGTGGCAAGTCCGGCAAAGGAACCTGCCTCCAGGTCTAGTACTTGTGGAACCTGCCTCCAGGTCTAGTACCAAAGGAACCTGCCTCCAGGTCTAGTACTTGTGGTATGCCCCCTTGGGCAGGATGTGGTCTCCATTGTGTTTTACACTCAGTGAGTGTAGAACACTTCTCAGCACCATTGTTCCGTAAGTACCAGCCAGGCAGTGTTTAGGGAACAATGGAAGGACAGGTGATCGCTCTCCTCCTCATCTATGGCTGGGAAGGAGAGTGTTACTTGCATTGGAAGGTTTTGATGTCTCAGAGGGCTCACAGCAAGGCATGCAGTAGCTTGTCCATGTCTCTGTAGTACCCTGTGACGCAGTTCAGTGAACTGAACACAATGTCAAGGGAGTGACAAAAAGAGAATTTCTCAATTATGACTGTAACCTCTATTCCCTGATGGAGGGAATAAGATTTTGAGTCCCTCCTGCCACAAGTTAAACTGTCCAATGATTCCTTTGTTTGACTCCTACTTCTGTCTACTACTTTGGTATTGAATGGTTTGATTCAAGTCACTGCAAGTCACCTTCTGTCATTTAAAAGAACAGTAGTACAACAGCAATGGTGTTAAGTACAAACACCTTGTCTGTAAACCTACAGTCAGAAGAGGCTCGTGTTGCAGAGCCAGGTCAAAATATAAACAAAGCTTAAGCTTTTGGCTGCCTTAGTGCCTTATACTGAGGAAGCCAATGAAGCTGGAATTAAACTAGGAATCTGTCTATTACTGACTAACACTATTACACTAAAAGGCATATGTATTACAAATGTAATTCCATAATTTGTTTAGCCTGTTGGTTTTTTTGTCATTGATAAAAAAAAAACAACTTTCTTGTTTTTAAAGTTTTGGTCATAATCTGAGGTAGAATTTAATAAATGTCCATCTTTTTCATAAAAAGATAATACACTCCCTCTCACAGCTTGTTGACAGGAAAACAGGATAATAAACAAATAAACGTAAATGTAAAAGTGCTGCAGACTAAACAATATCATTTGGTTTTGACACCAGTTTGATGTTTTTGTCAAATGGAGTGAATTTCTTTAGGGGCTTATCTTCAGACATACTAAACTAATCAAAACCTTCATGTTCTCAATGTTCAAATCTGCAATTCAAGTTCTCATATAATCCACTGTGTGAAAGATGAAAGTGAAACTGTTAAATGTTACGTTACCCTGGCTGTTTGCTCACTATTTATGAGAATTATTCCTTAAAAAGTACCTTTCAAGGTTAGTTATATACAATCTATCGTCTACAGTCTTTCAAACGTTACAGCTTTTAATGTTGTTCTGCATGACCACCATGAGTATTTGAGAAGGTATCATAGAAGGTATGTTCTCTCTTGTTTAAATCTCTTTTGGAAAACTAGGTGTTAAACAAATAAATGTAAAGGTAAAAGTGCTGCAGACTTACCAATATCGTTTGGTTTTGATACCAGTTTGATGTTTTTGTCGAATGGAGTGAATTTCTTTAGTGGCTTATCTTCAGACATAGTACTTAAACCTCTGTGTTCTTAATGTGTAAATCTGCAGTTATTTTTGAGAAAGATGAAAGTGAAAGTGTGTTAAATGTCACATTACCCAGGCTGTTTGCTGGCTGTATGAGAATTATTCCTTAAAAGTCCTTTCAAGGGTTTGTTATACACAGTCTTAGGAATTAGTCTCTCTATTACAGCTTTTAATGTTGTTCTGCAAGACCACTAAGAGGATTTGCTGTATTTTGGTATTTACTGTCCTTATTACACAATTGTAATTTTAAGTCTACAAATGGAACAGCCTATAGTCTATAGAAATTAGTAGGGATCATCTTCATCTGTAAGTTTTACAAAGCTTTGTAAATTCAACTAAATTGGCCTATTTACCATGCAGTCCCATTGAAACATTATTCTTTAGCTATTTCCCAAGGGTAAGGAAACTTTGTTTTATTTTCACAGTCTAATGTTTCTACATGTAAAAGCATGTTATTTTTTTTTAGTTTTACAATTTTTATTTTTATTATATAGAAGAAAATAACTGGGACCAAGAAATCTTAGGGCAGGTGTATACAATTAAAATTCTAAAAAATATTTTCTTTATAGTGGAGGTCCAGATATTTTTTAAATAATTTAAATGTTTTAGAGATTTTAGAGATTTTAGAATAGTTATAAATTTATAGTGATCATTTCTATAAATCTTGGCAGTGGTAATACTGTGTAAAAGAAAACAACAATTATCTTAACAGAATTGAGGAAACAGTATTTGGAAAAGAGTGGACTGATAAGAGCTTATGAGGCAGTAAAATTTTATTTAAATATTAACAGATAAAGATGGTAGTCATAGTGATTGATATCCTTTCCTTAAATATTATACACTGAGAATTTTATTCTATACAAATTATACATATACAGCACAGGAAATAAAGAATTCAATATTGTTACAAGTTACTATACCTAAAGTGTCTTAAATAGTGTTTCTGGAACATCTGTGGGGTACTTTAATGGAGCATTGTTTTCTTTTGTATTTATTATACTCTGATACACACATTTTCTTAGCATGGAAAATACATCATGTTGGGGTAGGCATTTTGATGTTAATGGTCAGCACAGTTTAAGAAGAGGCCGGATATTGATCCAGGACGGGAAACACCAAATACAACTCCAACTACAGGACATCTTCAAGATACTGTAATAGAGGTATAAGCACACAATAACAACAACAACAGAAATCAGTGTGGAACAGAATACTGTATGACTGAATAGTTACATTTATCTATTTAACAGATGCATTTATTCAAAGTGTCTTGTAATAACATCACAACAAATTTGATGTTAAGAATTTAGACAGACACACAAAGAAAAACTGTACAAGGATAAACTGTCAAATGACATTTATACAGTAGCTATACAGCTATAGAGTATATATTCTGGGTTAATTATATCTAGGTTTAGAGTTAAACTGCTATCAAATACTATGATGTTCACACACACACACACATATATACATCTCTTCACAACAGCTTTCACAAACTAAAATGTCTGATGTGTCCTGGACTAAAACGCCATCAGGTAACGCCACCATTTAAAGGTTAAGATCACCATAAAACAAACTTTGTAAACTTAATCATGATGGTAATGCGATTTATTTTTGCAAGTGTCAATGTCTGTAGTTTTTAATACGTAACTTTGGTTCAACAAAGTGTAAATGTAGTGTGTCTCATACCTCCATACCACCAGGCATCCTGAGCACGACAACAAGGAGAGACAGATGTTCAATGTCGTAGGATTCAAATGTTTGCTCGTCTTCAAGCTCATTTTGACCAAAAATTACCCTCAGGTCTTCTGACGCTGAGAAGAATCAAACTCAAATTTAAAGAAATTAACTGGACAAAATATTTGCTCTTCTATTTTAGAATTTGCATTTGTTTTAGTTACAAAATACCAAAATTGCAAACGAAAGCGTAAATTTACAGTTTACTCCAGGAAACAAAGATAATGCTTTTTCCTTCAGCTTTCCAATGGTTAACTTCTCAAATTCTTCACTTGATGTTGCCACGGATAATACTTTAACTGTATTTTTATTAATCCTGACGCGGACCTGAAAGGCCATCCTGATTCTGTTAAAGTAGTATCTGACTAAAAAAGCTCAGCTGATAAAACAAGAAAATACAGTGCGCTCATAAACTTCTTTCTCTTTCACTTTTTACGCTCAAGTTTGCAAGGGCGTCGGTCTTTCGTTTCTTTAAATCTCATAAAAAATCCCATGTTAATGAAAATACGATCCTGCCAAGACACACGATTAGTAAATACCTGCGTGGTCAAATACTAGCGCCCGGACAATTTTATACTTAAAGCGAACCAATGCAACATCTAGTTGTACTAATTTCGACTCCCAACAATTCAGCAGCCCTCTGCGTAACCTTACCCGTAACCTGCGTTACCCGTAATCTTTTCCATCCATGTAACACAGTAACAATATTGAACATTTAATAAAGGGGTAAGAAAACTAATCAGAGATCAACAGTATATGGTATTCTCTTTGAGTAGACCTTTCTCCATGCAGTTTCACATTTACATGATTGTGACTTACACTCATATGTTTAGCGTCGCAGTCATAGTATGTTCGAAACTAATATGTATTTGTGTAGCTATGTTGTATAGCCTAAAATATGTACAGTATGTTCCATATGCTGTTATGTGAAGGTATACTACACGTGGAACAAGCCATAGACGAATTTTACTGGGGAGGGCAGTATAATTTCGGAAAATGGATATTAGTGATATGCTGTGGCAAGGGGTGCTGTACAGCTGTACAATAAGAATAATGCAAGTACCTAAACAAGCAGAATTGGTTTCCCAAGTGGTTATTTTTCACCAACAGAAATTTCACGGAGTACGGAATAAATGTTATATTGTATTGTATAGTAAAATCAGCAAATCCCTCACCATGGGGACACAGGTACTCCCTCTTTTGAAAAGAAATCACAGACAGTTACTGACTGCACATAAGGGTTTTCCATGAGCATAACAGCCAATTTATTTAACCATTTTATGCAACAGTCACACTTTCACTTGTACCAACTGTTTAGACATCATAAACTGTCCTTTATTATTTAGCTTAATTTTTATTCATTAATTTATATTATGTATTTATTGATATAAATGTATTGGTGCCTAAATGACAGAATACATAATTAATACATTTAAATAAAAATACAGTAATACAAATGAGTGGTAATAAGATTGAAGTAATAGCACATGGATAAGTTCAGGTGTAATTTTGACATTTTCCAGCAGATATCATGAGTGTCTTGATGACGCACTTCATCTTCAGTATTTTCAGTACATTCAGTACACTTCAGTAACTCCAGAAAACTGCTGATTATGTACATAATAATGAAGGAAAAATCATTAAATTACTAGATGGACCAGTGTAACAATGCTGTGTGTTTTTTACACTTCAGACAAATACACTAAATAAACAAATGGAAATGAAAGTTATTGCAAATATATAAACATGCCATGGACACATTTTAAGACACATTTTAGGCAAACCAGTTTTCAATGTAGTTTTAAAGCAGATACCACTGCTGTTGATATCAGCTTAGTCAATTTGTCTTGGTGCGACACCAGCTGAGCATGAAATGAAATGAGTAGACGTTTTTAAGCATTCATGGGCAGATTTTAAACAAGCAAAGCAAAACTGCTGCTTACATTCACGACATGACATGATTTTACATCCCTCTTTATGTTCTATCAACACACCACAAAATGGGCAGGCACGAATCGCTGGACACTGGACATGATCATTGGACCTCTTATATACAACCGATGTTAAAGTAGTCATTGGACAGTCCTTCAGCAGTTCCTGGTCAGCACTTTTACATCCCACATTACCACAATTATCAGCACGAGGTCGAGGTCCTTTCCACTCTCTTTCACACAGCCAGCAGAATTCAAAGATTCGTCCAGTCTTCACTGTGCAAACTGAGCACAGCACGCAGAGATTGAACTCATCCAACCTTTCAATTAAAGTACCACAACCAGGACACTAAATATGGAAAGAGAAAAGTCTGAGAAAATATCTGATTGTCATACCTGACCCATCTTAAACTCCTTTTTAAAGTTTTATTTTACTTACACCAACACTGCAAATTTCCACCCACATAAATATGTTCACTGACAAACAATCCTCTGTGAAGTACACTGTCTATCTGTTCTCATGCCATTACATTCTCACAGTCTTGTCTGAGAAATAATATTGTTCCCAAGCTCAAATCCTGAACTCAGTATAATTTAATTATAACTTAAAAAAAGGCATTTCTCAGCAGAAGTTTCCATCATGCTAAATGAACATCTCCCCTTAGACACTAGCACATGCCCAGATCCTCACAAATTAGGCTTTTTTCTATCTCTACTAGATTCTGACTTTTCTCTGTAGGTGACACTGTAGTTATGTGTCATAACACTGAATCCCTGTGATGATTAAATCGCTGCATGATCTCTTTCATCTCTGTTAAATATCAATTAAAACCACCTGTTTTCAGTACTATATGCACAGAAGTGAAGTAAAATGCAGAAATGTACATACATCCCTGAAGTCCAGTAACTTCTTAACAGTGTTCGTCCCAAGCTTTTCTTCGAAACTGGATTGCTCACTGATTGTAAGTTTCGCCAGTTTTCGCACTTCATTATATGGCCATTCTTTAAAGCACAGAGGACATTTGAATTCAGTCTGTCCCTGTAATTAGACACCAGAGCTCTGGTTAGTCTTCACAGCATTATTATGGGATTAAAAACAAAGCGAATAATAGATTAACTTTGAGATAAGAAATATAAGTGAACTTTGTACTGGTAAACTCACATCTTGGAGCTGAGCTCTGCAACAATCAGTCAGTGTCCCAGGATCAATTACATGACCACAAGACAGCTGAGCCCTTAAAACACTGGGGTCATCATCATAGTCATCTGGAAAGTTTAGAAAGCTTTGTTCCACTAAATTGGACTCTTTATCATTCAGTCCTATTGAAAACTGAATCACGTTCATCTAATTATGTACTCTATAGATTATCTAGGGTAAAAACTATATTTTCCCAGTCTAAAGTATGTTATTGTTCCTTAGTTTTACATTCCACTTTCACTTTAAGGTCTATTTACTGTAGAACATACACAAAACCTTTGTATGTAGTTTTAAAACAACAGTCTAAACACGTAAACCTTGCAACTGTCGACGTTGTGAATAGACTTTTTACCTAAAACAATACATGTATAAAGAAATGACATATTTATATACATATAAATATCTAACTTACCGAGATCGCTTGGTTTTGACACCAGTTTAATGCCTTTGTCGAATGGAGTGAATTTCTTTATATCCTCAGACATTTTAAATTACGTCGAATTCGTACAATCAGCTCGGCTGTTTTGCTCAGTCTGACGACCCACCCACAGTCTGTGTACTTACACTTTCGCTATGTGAGAATATTGTGACAGGAACATAACAGTATATTGCTGCATGACCACCGTGGACTTCGGTATTGGTGTACGGTTCTATGGTGCTCGTTGTATATTTTTCAACCTTTCAATGTAAAAAAACGCAAATTATTGTTACCATCTGGCGTACTGTTTGATGTCTTCGGGCATTTGGTACGAGTGAGCGCTATATCCATTTGGTCGTGTTGATGCTTAGAATTAAAATTAGTATTAGTATGCTGTATTACTGTGCTCGAACTGTCATCAGTCTCAACCAAAACTTCTCCTTCGCATGACTTGCTTTCATGCCTGTTATCCAGTACTTACTCTATATCTAATGTCAGTCTTAACCAACATAGTACGATATGGTTAAGTGTTATCAGGTATGATTAAGTTAAGCTTATTAATACGTTAAAAGTATTAGGTTTACTTAATAGCTAATGATTTAAAGTAAGGTTCTTCTACTTTTCATGCCTTACGGAAAACCTTGGCTTAATCATGGCTTCACAAAAAGAAAAACAAATGGTTACTGCCACGGTGACCACAAATTAACCAAAGTCTTGCTACAGCAGCCAAAGTTTAACCATGGTTTTTGTTTTACAAAAGATAGTCAATCTGTCAAAAAAGTGGTTACAACAAGAAAATGTCTCTCGTAACCATGGTTCCCTGAGAAAGGGAACAAGACACAACGTCTGGTTTGACGCTATGGGGAACACCTCCAGTGTGATCAGTGTCTGAATTTCATGTGTAATCACAGCGTTGTAATTTGCCAGCAGCAGTGCTTGATATAAAGAAGTATATTAGGGCACCTGTAGAGCGTGTCATCAACTTCTTTGTCCTAAGAAGACGTAGAGAGGCAACTGTGAGGAAAGGCAACAAAATGCAAGGTCTCGTTCCCTTTCTCAGGGAACCAAGGTTACATACATAAACAAGAGACATTCCCTTTAAGGGAACTCAGCACCGCATCTGGTTTGACGCAATGTGAAACGCAATATTAACTGCCCCATGCCAAGTGGAGCAGCTGCCACATGGTCCATGTTAAAGAACAATCACCATAGGTACCGCAATTGCACACTGCAGGTGACAAAATACATGTCTCAATCCACTGCCTAAACACAAGGCCCTGTAAACATTTACAATGACATCTAGAGAGGTGTTTGGCATAGGACTCAAACTCTGGTCTCCCATGCTACTGTTGGCATGCTAACGACATGCACCATTAAGCCATCTGCTTAAGGGCTTGGCAATAATGGCTCAGCAATAATGGCTCGGCAATAATGGCTCATAAGTTGGATGCTGCCTTTCAGAAAGTCGGCTTAATGCAAGCAATAGCCTTGCCAGCCTGTCACCAAGAGAGTAGGGACCCTCTGTTGTGAGGGTGCCAAACACTCAATTTAGAGGACTGACATTTCAGGGGAGCTAATAGGTATAGATGTCTTTAGCTAGTCAAGCATCTTTAGAAGTCAAGCATCGCCCTTTGACCGAGCTCTAAAAAGAGGCGAGGACCTTCTCGTGAAGGTTCTAGTCAAAATACATCTCAACACTGCCTAAACGCATAGCCCTGCTAAGTACAGCACACTAATAAACAGGGAACAGAATTTACACAGGTGAATTCAACACAGAGTTTGAATTCAACTCCGAATATACAATGAGGAGTGCTAAAACGCAAACTTGAGAGGGTAAAGCATTATGAGTAAATAAATGGTTTCCAATAAGAATAAATGGTTTCTTCCGCAATCTCACAAGGATCTCGGAAACTCCAATAATGCAAGGATGGTTTTAAACAGACATCAAACCAATTCTTTAGGTGAGTTGAACCAAAATCATGGTCTTTCCCTGGTCTGTGTGGATCTGGGGCTTGAATCCAGGTCTCCCAATCTAACAGCAACATAACCGGCTCACACCACAGGCCTGCCATGTGAAAGCTCTAATAAGGAACATCATAGTTCTCACTTGGAGTGAGACTGAGGCTAAACCCAAAGAACCACCAGCCAAGGGGAGCTTGCCAACAACAAGCTATGACTCCTCCGCACAGCTATTCTATATAGAGAATTTCTGGGGCCACAGCACAACCCTTAATGCTCATGTGATTGTCACAATCACTTGAGCTGATAAGCCCTCGCTGAACCTGAGTGTTATTCAACACTACATGGGAGGAAGTGAGACAGGGCTACTTCCTCACTCTTGCCTCCTTTCCCAGCATTGTGCTGCTCCTGCAGACTGCCATGTGAGGACAGGGGAGCATGGGCAGCAACACTCTGCCTCGGGCCTCACCTCCAGGACCAGGTTTATAACAGCTGGCTATGCATTCAGTGGCCTGGAGAGCTAAACTGTAGACCCAGGAACCGCTCATCCACTGTGCCAGGGGAAGCCCCTCCCCCGATCCAAGCCCTTGAGGTCAGTTTGGTACACCTGTAATATGGCGATTGTATCCTGTGCAGCACCACCCTGACCTGCTGTTGCATGTGCTCTGCCAGACACGATGAGACCTGAAATGATCCTATTGGAAGAGTTGGAACCTTCAGGGGCAAAGCCACTGAAAGATCGCTTGCAAACATCTCATCTACAAGAGGCATCCCTGCATGCCCATGCTTTCATTTCCTTCATATTCATGCAAATTGTCCACAAATGTGGTTAGAAATGAGAAATATAGCTCCCTCCAATATCTCCCCACTTCAGTGTGAGATCGAGGAAAAAGGGCAGGCTCATCAAAACATGACCCCTTTATCTGGGCATCTGCCCAGGCTCATCCAGAGAGACAGCCAGATGAGAATGGTGCTTTTTCAGTGCAGAGCCCTCGTAAATGTGCGTACACAGCTCCCTTGAGAACAGTCTGTTCTTCACCCGGCTGATGCTGATGACATGCTCTACAGGTGCCCTAATATACTTACAAGTGCACCTGATCCGCATCAAGCACTGCTACGGGCCATAACATTGGCATGATTAGACATTCAGACACTGGTCACCCCAGAGGCATTCTCCATAGCATTAAACCAGATGCAGTGTCGAGTTCCCTAAAAAGGTGTGTACATTTCAGTCATGATCAAAAGAAATGGGAGACAACCTTATGCCAGTAGGATATTTCAGTTTTTTATTTTTAATAAATTTAAATTTCAAAAATTGTTTTCACTTTGTCATTATGGGGTACTGAGAATAGATTAATTAAATAAAAAAATAAAATGAATTTAAAAGATTGTAGTATCAGGCAACATAAGAAAACTGAAAAAAGTGAAGGGGGTCTGAATACTTTCTGAATACTCTGTATATACAGTAAACGTATTACAGGACTGCAAAGCATGAGATACAGGTGCAGAGACCAGGTCAATGTAGTTATCCAAGAATACAGTCTAAGAATACAGTACAAGGTGCAATATATATTACAATAATACCATATATGGTGAATTCAATACCGTGTGAAAATGAGAAGTATAAACACACAATGTGCATTATTCAGAAAGAGGTATATGTATATATAACTATAAAAAACATAAATGGCCTATAACCATAACAGTGCAAAGTGGCATTATGAGGTAGAATGTTAAAGCTCAACAATAAGAGGCATAATAGGAAACATTGTATGTGTATTGTATGTAGATGTTAATTTACAGAACAGTTTTATAGTAGTATTTAGTGGTCCAGGTTAGATGTAATGTTCATCATTTTAGTTTAGGGTTCAGTGATTTGGATACCCAGGAACTTGAAGGTAGTCACACGCTCAACTTTGTCCCCGTCAATGTGGATGGCAGCTCCTTGGTCTTCTGGGTGTTGAGTGAAAGATTATTGTTGGCACACCACACTGTCAGGCGCTCAACCTCTTTCTGGTAGGCTGTTTCACCATCCCTGATCATGCCTACCTCCTTTCTGTCATCTACAAACTTAATCCTAACAGACTGTGGTATGTTAGTGAGATTGCATGTTAGTGCAAGGTCCAACTGCAGATGCCAAAATGTGAGCTTGGAGATCAGTTTGTGAATCAGAGTAGGTGGTAATGAGGTGGAAGGTGGAACTGAATAAATAGCATCCTGATATATGCACTGCTTGTAAAGATATGAACTGAAATGGGTCTTATGTTTGCCTAGTCCCTTGCCCAGGGTGGAGCACACATCATTGGTGGAAGGTATGAGCAGCGGGTCATCAGGTGGGAGCTTAGCTTTGGTCAGTGATTTTGTGTTTTCATGATCAAAGCGAGCATAAAAGATGTTTAGTTCATCTGGGAGGGTGGCTTGTGTGGGCCTGTTGTTGATGTAAATGTGTATTTTAGTAATAAAGCGGAGTAGGAGGGTTTTAGTTACCAGTATTTATATTTAAATATGGATTCCATGTCTAAAAACGAATATTTTAATTAAATAGATAATTGATAACTAATCATTATTCAATTGAACCGAAATCAAATTGAATTAAAACCATGTAAACAAGAATCTAATTAAATGATCAAATTGTTTTTTTGATTATTTTGTAATTGTCAAACAGATTGTAATTGTGTTTAGCCCCTTTAATCCCCCTCTTCCCCCTCTGGTCCTTTAGCAGAAGTCAGACTTTCTTGCTCTCTCAGGGCTCAATCCAGTCTGTGTTCTGGAACTGTAATAAAGATTCTTTTTCCAATAGACACTTTCAGAGCCCTCTTTGTTTCACACATTTGATGATGGGTGTGTATTTGGGGATTAGGAGCGAGGATAAATAATTGTGGGAATGGAGATAGCTCTGTAAACAGAAATTTTGAAGATATTCCACCATTCTAGCTAAATGACGCTGGTTGGAATGGTGTTGTCTAGCCAAGTTTCTGTGAAAACCATGACTTTGCAGTCCAAAAACATTTGCTGAGTAATACGGAGTTGTAGTGTGTCAATTTTATTGCCAGATATGTTAGCGAGAAAGATGCTAGGAAGCAATAGATGAAGCAGGTTGAGTTTTAACCTGTAAGAGGTTACTATGAAGTAATTGCGAATAACTAAGCTGAAAATAGCAAGGTAAATAAGCAATTTGCAAAATCTGGAGAGACCCTGCGCTTCATGTTGTGCAAGTGCCACTGTCTTGGTCCAATATTACTATGGACCTAGCATATTATTGCATATTATTGCACTGTCACTGTCATGCACATAGTTTATTCATTATGCATTTTTTTAATGTAGAATGATAGCATTCATGTAAAGTACATTTTGTATAATGCTTTTTGCAATGTAATTTTTTTCAACTTTACAGAAAGTGAATGTGAATAATACCGTAATGCTTTATGTATGGAGTAGTATTCTATTTTGGATCCATTTCGAATTTAACTGCACTGCATCTGGTAGGACACTATGGGGAATGCCTTCGGTGTGACCGGTGTCTAAAGCATGTGTTGGTTTGTACATATGTTGAGGATGACCAATGTGGACCTTGTCGTTAAGTGCTTCAGGAAGTGGGTGCCTCTGTGTCAGAGATATTTTGATGCCTGAGGTCATACACAGCCTGTGTTGTTTTTATAGAATAGGTTCATGCATGTTCAGTTCTCAAGGGAGCTGTATGCACCTATTGTGTTCAGTTTACACCTGACCCAATCTGTGGGGAGGCTCAGACTGAGGGCTTGGCCAGGAGGACCTCTCATGCTCCTCCTTGCAGCTCTCGCGTTCCTCCTTGTACCCAGTCTAAGCCTCTGGTAAGTAGCATGCCACAATTCACACAGTAAGACAGAGGAAGAAATAAAAAAAGAAACAACAAAAACAAAAAGAAAAAAATGTGATTTAGCAGTCAGTGTTGCATTAGCACTTTCACAGGCTCCTATGTGCTTTTCACCCTTCTGAAAGTCTGGCAAATTTGGGTCAGCTCAAATGAGAAATAAGGGTTGTGTCACTGCCATGGATATCAGGGTTTTTCTCTTTGGCCGGCAGCCCCTATACAATCTCTATAGAGAACAACAGTGTTGGATGGTTGTAGCTAGTACTTGTAGCTAGCTAGCTCCCATTGGCTTGAAAGTTTACTTTGTTGAACATGTGTTATCCTCACTCTGTGTGAGGTTTTGATGAACTTCCCTCATTTCCAGTTTGAGCTTTTCATTATGGACCTTGTGGCATGGGCTTATGGCACGCCGACTCTAGACTGAGAGACCTTAGTTTGAACCTTGAACACTTTTAGTGCAGGCTGTCTCTGATCCCAGACATCAGGAAAAAAAACATTCCGGCTGTTTCCCATATGTTTGCAACTGTTCTTATTGGATAATACCCTTTAGAGATATTGAAATTGTCCATTAACTGTAGTTTCAAGTGGTTGTAGCTAGTGGCTCATTTCAGTCATGATCAAGATATCACTTAGTGGGTACTTAGTGTGAGTTAAGAGCAGAGCCCTCCTTTCTTTGTGTTCAGATCTCAGTGCAGGACCAACCTCTCCTCTGAAGCTCTCCATGATGGAAGTAGCACTCTGGGGGTAGAGTCTGTCATGGTGTGTGTCATTAGCATGTTGTCGGTATTAGCAATTTTCCAGATGGTAAAGGAGACAGCATATTGAGTGGTAGTGGCTCCTATTCAATTGTTGTGTTCCAGGTTGAGTTCCTCTGCTCTCCCTGGAGGTCTACATGGGAATGGTAGTTTTGAGTGGTTGCAGCTGACTCTCTGCTGGTGTCCCTTGGATTTATGGTGCTCTATAGGGTGTGTGCTGAGTAGTAAGTTGCTTAGAGTTTGGCAGTGTAAAGTAGTTTTGAGTGGCTGTAGCTAGCAACCAAGTTAGCTTCTTTTGGATTTCTGGTCCTTTGGTGGTGTTTAGAGTTATACCCTCACTACAGAGGGTCCTCTGAGTCCTTGGTAACAGGCTTGCAATAGGTTCTATTGCTTAAGCCAACTCCCTCAAAGACAGGTTCTGGCTTTGGGGCTGACACAGTCAGATCTTTATGCAGTGGCCCTGGTGTTGTGAGCTGATGGTGTGCGAACGCTAGTTTGGGAGACCTGTGTTTTATCACCACCTTGAACACCTCCCTAGTTGTCTAGTGCAGGTTACCCTTGATCCTCAGAGATCAAGAGAAACCTTTTCTACCTTAGGGTGGGCTTTCTTTCTGGCCCAATAGTGGGTTTCTCAGGTAGTCGCCTGAGGGAGTTCTGTCATCACTGAAGTGATTCACTGTGTTGTGCTCATTGCGATTGTGCTCCACACACTCTTTCTCACACTCCAGACGAATAAGATTAGACACATAAGATTAGACACATGCTTTAGGCACTGGTCATGCTGAAGGTGTTTTCTAAATGCCTTAGTCCCTATTCTCAGGAAAGAGATGTTTTCAGTAATCTATTCTAATTCTATTCTAGTAAAAAGTACACTTACAGTATACCTCAGATACACTGACAAACTAGATTTAGAGACTAGTTGCCATTACTCAGTGTTTCCTATAGTATTCTACTGCAGTGGTGCACCTGATTCTGATTCTGAGTTTTGTGATCTGCACACAAAGCTCTGCCATCATTTTACTCAAATGACTTGACTTTTTAATTGTTCTTGTGGTAATTTTAGTTGATGAAGACGAAGAAGATATAACCAGTGTGTATTACAGGTACCCAATGAATAATTCCATCATTAATAATCACATTGCAGTTATTTGAGCATTTAAAGTCTGGACAGAGAACTATTGCCACCACTAAAGGAATCACAGACTGAGCGAAAAAACAAAGCTTTGAAGTAAACCTTTTCAATTAAATGCAATTTTATTTCTATATTTTTGTCACGTTTCACTAATTCCTGCTTCACGTAACTTCATCGGTTCATAAACAGCAAGATGGGAAAAAAATGTCTTCTGAACATACTTAACATGGTAAATCCTAAGAAGTCTGAGGTGTGTTTAGTACCTACACATACCTAACGTTCTTCATAAAAAGTGTACATGCTTTTCATTGTATCTGGAGATATATATGCCTTGTGTTTGATATTACTGGGCTAATGTTCCATGTAATATCTTGACCGCTTGAACATGCAGACATGAAATAATGAAAGTGATTGACACCTTTTGGTTAAAAGTTAATTTAAAGGGATACTCTACCCAAAATGTAAAATTAGCAAAAAAATTACTCACCCTCAAGGCATCCTAGATGAGTATGACCATGTTCTTTTACCCAAACAGAATCAGTTATATAATTGGTTATTTAACAGCATAATATAAAATGGCAATGAATGGTGTCTAAGATTTTGAAGCTCCAAAATTGCTTCCATCATTAAAGACATATGACTCCAGGTTTTTAATGTTTTCTGAAGTGAAATGACACATTTGAGAAATAAAATGATTGCTATGTATTTAGCAATCAATATGGCATGTTTGAATGTAAACATATCTGTATGAATGAGTACAACCAACATTGCAGCACACCGGCTCCACATCACTAACTTTCAATCCTGGTTGTAGTGGTTAAAAGTTCCAAATTTCCAATTTTGGAACTTGTTTCTTGGCCACTGTAGGAAGAGATGATGCAACATTCGTGTAAAGTAGCATGAATAGATCCAGAGAGAGAGATGTTGATATTCCAAACATTAAGTTTATTAAATCAAAATAAAGATAAATTGTAACATAAAGCAAACAAACAACTTAAAGTCGCTTGCACAATGCCATCCTAGCTCCATGTGCACATCAAAAGACTGTGTGCTCTCACACCAGCTCCCCCTCCCTGTCAGGGGTGGCATTTCCTTTTAAACATTTATCTCCCCTTACCTATAGAGGGTAACACACACTCATAGAAATAAACACAATTAACAATATTATAACAAACTGATATTTAAATGAACAAATGTAGACAAATTAAACAAGACTGTAAGTATTGCTCCTACACTGGTTCTGGTTCAATCTCATGACTGCAGTCACTAATGAGTTTCGAAATTATTGACATGGATCCGCCATGCTGCCATGTTGACTGTACTCATTCATACAGATAGGTTTACATTCAAACACGTCATATCGATCATTTTGCATCAGAAGATATTAACAAACTGGAGTAATATGGATTACTTTAATGATGGACAGCACTTTTGAATCTTCAAAATATGGGACATTCACTGCCATTTTAAAACTGAAAAGAGCGAGGATTATATTTCAACTCTGATTGTGTTAGGTAAGTTATATAGTCATCTGTAATACCTTGAGGGTGAGTAATTTATGGGCTAATTTTAATTTTTGAAAGGACTACCCCTTTAAAAATAAATTCTGTTGAAATGGACTGCAAACTGAATGTCAGCTTTGTAGATATTTCAGGGAATTAAGGAGGACACCTGAACCTTTGAAACAATTAAAACTTTTTTATATTATATCCAGTTCCTTGGAGTCACAAGTTCAAATTACAGGGTAATATTTAGAGGCTTTTTATGGAATTACTGCATAGTATGAAATTATTTTTAAATATATAATAATTACTCAGGCATTGAGGCATTGAGCTAACAAATTTTAACATTAATTAGCACAATACAAGGACATTTTAGCATGATGCTGCTACATATACTACTGATACTAGCATATTTTAACATGATGTTAACATGTTTGAAGATGAATCTAGCATTAATTAGCATGATGCTAGCATGTTTTCATATTAATTAGCATGAGGCTAGCACAAAAGCATCTTCAATATCTTCTTTTTTCTTACCAAGCTAAAGTGACATGGGTAAATTTTAGAGGACTCTTTTGACTGTTTTAAATGACATACTTCTTTCTGCCAGTTGGTGGTGCATGACTGTGACTCACAATAGCCACCTCTATGTCATCAGTCACTGTCATCAAGACCAAACATACAGCTCAAGTTTGAACATAATCACTCAATTCATACAGCAGATATGAGCCACTTCCTGTTTCCATTTTTTGCTATCAATTTATTGTCTCACCATGGCAACACTGTTCAAGATATCAAAAATCCCTTTGTAATGTAGTATCTGCAATGTCTTGGCATAATATTTGCCAAATTCCGTGACAATCCCATTAATCCCCTAGGAGAAACACTTTAAAATGTAGAGCCTGTAATTGTCAGAAACTCCACATTCAACCCAATATGGTCACCTTCCTGTTGGGCAGGGCTACTGAATGTAATTTTGAAAGATGTACATGTACAAAGTTGGTAATGGTAGGCAAAACTAACCTTGTCACTTTAATCAAAATGCACCCCCACCACTTCTTTGTCTAAGCTTTGGCCCATTCCTAACGGCTGACCACTATGATGTGTGTGCCAAATTTCATGCCATTTGAAGCATGTTAAGTGTCTCAAATACATCTGAATGCGGTTTTAAAGTTTGACACATTACCATGGCAACAATATTTAAGATAATCCAAATCCTTTTAGAGGATTACATCAGCCATGTCTCTACATTATTCTGATCAAGTCTGAAGTGACTTGGCTAAAAGTAAGTTAGACTATTTTAAAGTTTTAAATTATGCCCTTCCTGTTGCTTGTTGGTGGTGCTATGACCGTGATTCACAGAAGTCATATCAAAGTCAAAAGCCCAACACACCAAACATTTTTTCAAATTTGATGTAAATCGCTTAATGCATGCTGTAGATATTACAGACTTATGTATAAGATATTACGCCTCACCATGGCAATACCATTCAAGATATCAAAATCCCTTCGCATTTTTATATGTTCAATGTCTTGGCATGATGCTCACCAACTTTCATGACAATCACATGAAATCCCTAGGAGGAGTATTTTTAAAAAAATTTTCATGTCATGTGCTTTTCAGAAAATCCAGATTGGCCAACTTCCTGTTGTGTGCCAAGTTTCAAGACTTTTTGAGCTTGTTAAGAGGACTAAAGGTCCCAAAAAGACAAAAATAGAAGAAAATAGATCCTTCGCACTTTCAGTGTTTGTGCCCTAATTATACTTGTGCTGGTGTAAGCAACCTAATACAACCTAATAATTGCAGTCTAAAAGTGGCTTTGAAATCATGTCACATCAAAGATTTATGTTTGAAGAAACATTCTTCACATTAGTCACATGATAAGTCACAGCATAAGGGTTTGTTAAGTACCATCATCATCAGAGTGTGTACAGCAAACCAGGGTGTTAACATGAACACAAGACATTGCCTCAAGACATTGTGTGAAAAATGAATGTCATTTTTTATTTGGGAGTGTTGGGTAAAAACACAAGCTCAGATGAGTATGGAGATAAAAAAAATCCCTTGCAGAACAAGATAAACTACTATGCGCTAGACAGTAATGCTTTCGTTTTATTTAAAGACAAACACTTCTTCAGATCAAACCAGTAACTTCCTGTTAACTAGAACATGATGATGTGATGAACATTTTATGGGTGTGTGAAATTAGCGTCTTTTTTAACAAGGTGAGGAGCCAAGCAGCTGTTTATAAAGTATAAAGTATGGAAATTACAGGCCTTAAATACAGATATTTTATACCTAAAAATAACTTGGACATTTTCTTGCTGTACTTGAAAAAAATGAACGTATCCTTCGGAGACCTAGACATCAGAGCTCAACAGAGTAGGCATACAAAGTAAAAATATATGTGTGTTATAAATGTTAAGCACATTTTATGGAAAGATAACCAAGATGTACTATGTATAATTCATAGCTTACTCAATTTTATATTGAGGCGTAAGCAAATCGAATACTGGTTGCAGATTTTGGTTACAGAATACTGGTTACACACTCGAGGAGTTCAAGTCTAAACTAAAGACCCATCTCTTCAGACGAGCATT
The DNA here is from genome assembly GCA_036877525.1 of Chromobotia macracanthus. Classification (NCBI taxonomy): domain Eukaryota; kingdom Metazoa; phylum Chordata; class Actinopteri; order Cypriniformes; family Botiidae; genus Chromobotia; species Chromobotia macracanthus. The sequence goes on along the minus strand of JAZGTH010000062.1, from coordinate 9,325,853 downwards.
CACCTAACTCAACTACTGTCACACCTAGGCCGCAACAGCTAGGCTTAACCGGAACTGAGCACACTTTTTACCCACTTTACTACATGGCTTTCACATTCTGTGTGAACGCCCCTATGCTAATATAAGCCTGTTTTGTTTCCCTCTCTCTCTCTTCCTCTCTCTCTCCCTCTCCTCCAAAGGGACTCTGAGCGATACAGATTACGTCCAGTTCGACGAGACAAAGCTCACAACAGCCTGACTAAGCAGGGGGCCACCATCACCTATTACACTAATGCAACTGTTAATCTATACTCATATTTTTAGTAAAATATGTGATTCTGTCTTTACCAGCAGTCTGATGTTATAGCTGCTCTCAGTCTGATTTTAACGTCGGCATCCTCGCCTAAACATCTCTTATTGTATTATGTCAGCCATCAGGCTAACATAAAATGAATATAAAATCACCAGACCCAAATTAAAACTAGTCATTACTATAATTCAATACTTAAATCATAACAGAACTGATTACGACACTGCAAACCTATAAAACTTTATATCAGAATACTGACTGCGACACTGTAAATCTATAAACCCTTACACCAAAGTACTGATTGCAGCTGTAACATGTTAGAGGAGAAATGACCCTTCTGGTGAGCCTGGGTTCTCCCAAGGTTTTTTTCTCCACATTCATCATTGGAGTTTGGGTTCCTTGCCACTGTTGCCGTGTTGGAGTGCTCACTGGGAGACTGTGGATAATAGATATTTGATACTCCATAGTAAATATCTGACTTGAAACTTAATTATTGATAATTGATTGATAATTGACATACCATTGTTACTTGTATCATTGTATATATATTTCCTTTTTTTTTTCCTTTTTCCTCCCTGTAAAGCGGCTTTAAGACAATGCCACATTGTAAAAGCGCTATACAAATAAAGCTGAATTGAAGTTGAATTGAAATTTTGCTGTAATATATAGTTAAGTATATTTGAAATGTTCTTGAGAAAATGTTCTTGTGCTTTACTAACTAGCCGTCAAAGTATGATGGGTTTGTCCTCTGCTGCTTTCTTTACTTTAATAATACACTGCACATAACTTTGTAAATCAGCCATTGAAATAATTAACCGTGGACTAGTTGGAGGACAGCTGAAGCATAAGTTAAATAAGGGTATGAATAAAGGTACGACACGTTGGAAAGACAATGGGTTACCTGCACTGCCGACCGGTGGCCATAAGTACGCATTACCAACACCAAAGCACACGTGTTACATAGGATTTTATGCAAGATTTTAATGATTCGGTTTTGTCTCATTGGTTGCATGTGTCAGACATAAAAATAAACTTTAAAAATACAATTTTAATGAAAGTTTAGCCGTCTGTGCACGCACAAAATCATCTGATTCAGCTGATTATAAAGCTAAATGTAAAACCACAACACAAACAGCTGTTTTAAAATAAACCCTATCTCTTACTGGCACAGTTAATATGGCATTTCTAATTTGGCATTTATATATTTTTTTATTTCTGAGAAATCGTGTCATTTAGTATTTGTATTAAGAGTCATTCAGTGTACATTCAGTGAGTTCCTGATATAAAACATAATGGTAATATTTTAGATTGTAGATATTTATTACTTATGTTACTTAACCTCTTTTTCAGTAAAACCATGGTTAATTTTCGTAAGGGCTTATGCTGTTTAATATGTATATATGTGTGTGTGTGTATGTATGTGTATACATATATATACATGCATGCATACATATTTTTATGGTTATTTGAAAAACCACTATAATCCTGGGTTTCTCACTCAACCTCAATAAAACCAGTGCAGTACAATTCTCTTGTCAATATGTCAATACTAATCAAAAAAACAAAAGCTATAACATGGTTGTTTTAGAAATGGGCAGTGTCTAAGTGTACCAATAAGTCTGTATTTCACAAAAATATCATATGATCACGAAACTAAGCTCATGCAGCTTGTGACACTACCGAAGCATGCAAGTTTGTTATCAGGCAGTAGGTGGCACTATGACAGTTGTGAGCAGTAAAAATGGGCATTTCAAATGAAACTGTCTAATGCAGAAAGTAATTTGGCAGGTATTTTTAACCTACACATAGGTATTAAGGTGCTTTTAACCCATTTGTTTATTTCTTCAAAGTTTGCTTTCATTTTTATTGGCATAAAATAAATCCCATAACAATACAGTAACACTTTTCATAAGCATGTTGCTAAAACACTTAAAGCAACATTTAAACATTTTTTCATGTTTTACAGTAACAGGTGGTGGGGTTCTCTGAAGGTAAAGGTGAAAGAGCAAAGAGTGGAAGCGAAATGTAGACACTTTAGACAGATTTAAACATAAGCAAGTACGTTTATTACAAGACATTAACAACAGAAACGTTTTTTAAACAAATGTTTTACCATTATAACAATCAGTTCAAGGTGAAAAGTCTCTGACAGTCAGAGCTAAACTACAAATAATGTGTCCCTGACTGCCTCTACTGGAGGTTGTGGATCATCTCTTCCTTGGCAATGAGATGAGTAGTTTTGTTGACCAGAGACATGAGAGAGTTTAGTTTGTGAGACCAGTCATTCAGAAGATTGTTAGGGTCTTTCGGACGCTGGAAATTAATAACGCCAGCCAGACGGTCCACTTTTGCATAAATTGTCTTATTGACCACCAGGTTTGATAAGAACTCCTCAGATTCCTTTAAGAAATACAAACATGAAAGTTCCAAACTATTTACTATGGAGATGACAGGAAAATAATACATTAAAATTAAAATTAAATTATTGACATTAAAAAAATCGTTGATCATTTTTGTGAATGTAAAGAGTTTAAGACAGAAACACAACACTATTCCACATATGAATGTTTTATATGAAATCATATATTCTACATGATACAAAAAACTGAACAGATAAAATAAACCTAAACGATATGTGTATCAGGCTTACACAAAGTGACATGAACAAAACATACATTGCTAAATTGCCAATTGATCGTCAACAACATTCAATAATCGTCATAGCCCTATCCGTGACAGAAGTTTACCAAACCAAGCAGAAAGAAGCCATATAAAATTATATTACTGACAACTCACATCAACAGAGAGGTCCAAAAGTGCTGCCATCCTCTCCATTGTGATCCTTGTGTAATATTTTGCCATGATTCTGATGTTCTAGAAATGAACAGACAGACAATTATCTTACAGCATGCGAATATACTGACATAACACATTTTAAACAACTTACATGTTCTACCACTCTGTTTTTCAGGTTTTTCCATCTCTTTTCTCCCTCTTCTGAGTAGGTAAAGACATCAGTGTCAGGGGTTTCCATGGACCCCTCTCTCAGCTCCTTCCCATAATCCTTCACTACATATGACCAGCTCATAAGCTCCATGGTAGTAAATTGCTTTAGGAGATCCCTGTCAGGAAGAAAAGAAACTCAACTAGGGCTGGGCAATATGTTAGACATCATTAAATAGTAATAATGATTACTATTTAAAAATATTTAAATATTTATAAATGCAATGTCCTATAACATTGTCTATTCCTACTCCGTCAAATTCTCCTCAGCAAAAAAAAAAAAAAGGAAGCTGGCTTAATATCAAAGAAGCAATGTTTATTTTTGGCAATATTTTGGTTTCTAACCAGATACAAATGATGAACAAGTGGATGCAATCTGCATGCTTTGCAACAAGTAATAAAAGTTAAAGACACACAGACCACTAACCCCCACATCAACCCCCATACATCATCCAGCAGAAGCAACCTTATTTGAGCCCCATTCTGCAGTCGATTACTGCTGCATTTACTAGTGCAAAGAACCACAAAGTACGACAAATCTAGCTGAAAATGGACACAGTGCACTTCTTTGGTGACCCACTTTCTGGTTAAAGAAATTATGCATCTTAAGTCTTGTTGGCAAATCAGAATTTTGGGCTATGCTGCAAAACTTTGTCAATCAGTATGAAGTATCCAGTCTCAATTATTACATCTATTCTGAGCTGTATAATAAAGTGAAAACCTAGCAGCAGATTATTTGGCAGTCTCTTGGAAAGTGTGAAAGAATGGCGCATCAATGAAATAAGAAATTCATGTGTCACCACAGACAACGGAGCTAATGTTGTTGAAGCCGTATGGCAGCTATTGGCTATGGCTTAACTGTTTTGGGCATAATCTGAATGTCACTATTAACAATTCCTTTCAGAAGGAGAAGGCCAGTACAGACCAAGAATTTGGTGTATGTAGGGCCATTAACGGGGGTTTCCCCAAGAGCTGGCATAGAAGACGTGAGTGCGCAAGAGGAGCTCAACATACCTCATTACTGTAACCTAATCATTATAGAATATTCAAATACAAAATGTTATTATTTTTGTTTTACATTTTCAATATTTATTTTAAATAGCCTATATAATTTTTAGCATTTACAAAAAATGTTATAGTTTTATTCTAACACGCATACAGATAAATATTAAATACAGCCCAATGGTTACTTTTTACGTAAATTTACAACTACGTTAGGCTACAGGTTAGAAATACTAATTACAATGTAATTCTAATGAAAAAGTACGAAATGTAGGATTTTAATCTTATCTTCTAATCCAAAACAAAATATTTAATCTATTTTAAAAGAAACAAATCTTTAAAGAAAAGACACTGTATAAACAGACACTTTTTAGACAAACTAAAACATCAAAAACACTACAAAGGTTAAGTGTATGGTAAGTACTAGGCTATTTATAAAGTGTTTGGCAAATTTCTAGGTTTATAATTTGTCATTTGTCAATATTGTTGATAATAGTCTATTAACTGACATAGCTATACTTGTAAAACAACGATACAAGATAACATTGTCATATCGCCAATCCCAATCCACCACACCATACCATGGCCTCGAGATTCAGTTACGCTTAAGCCTTAACAATCCTTCAGCTATCCCTTGCAGAACACTCATTTACCTGTATTTTGGGATTTCCTCCAGTTTCTTGTCAGTGCTGATTCTGTGAACTAGATCAGACTGTTCATTGTCATAAGGAGCCAAAATCACATACAGCACCACACTCTTCAGAGCCTGAAAGTCAGAACATAAATGAAACCTTTTTCATTTAAAAGACTTCAACAGTAAATGAAGTGACAGTTTGTCAGTCTTTGTTTCAATGAGTTCAACAAAAAGGTTACAATTGACAGACAGATACAACAGAATGTGGACAGAAGCAGGATAAGGATTTTGTTGCTAGATACCTGCTGCCATTTGGAGCTGTCTTCTAGGATACTTGGAGTGTCGTAAATAGCTCGGTAATGTTTGCATATGGACAGGTAGGAGCCCTCATGCTCATCAACTTGAATCATCAGATTATAATATTTAAGTTTTAACTCCTTGACATTAAAGGCAAAAAAAAACAATTATGTAATAAGGAAAACCAAACACCTCCCACCAAATATAAAATTCATTAGAAATGTTTTTCAGTAAGACAATGAAAACCTCAGTGCCCTCCTCTTGAAAGATCTTGGTGTTTATCTTTTTGCTTATGATCTGTGTACGAATGTAATCCTTCACCGCAATGCACAACCTCATCTGTTCCAGAATAAACTCCACCTTCTCTTTTTTCTCCATGGAGCCATACGTCTCTACCTGCAGTGAAAAAGAAAATATCCATCCTGTCACACTATGGTGCTACCAAAGCTTCAAGGTTACTTGTTTAATCTTATATTATAATTTTATATTGCTTTGTTATCAAGTAAGAGTATGCTTCCAACTTGCCTGAAGTTCCTGCAGAATAGATGCAGCTTCTTTCACATCTCCATGCTGTTCTTTAATTTGGGCCAGTGTTTTAGTTAGCCTGGCACGTTCAATTTCCACATATATCTATGAAAGCATCAACATGCAGAATAACAGTATTACAAAAGTGTAATCCGACTCAATGGATATTGTATATAAATTAAGTTAAAATCAGAAGACCTTTCCAGCGGTGACAGTGCGCAGTGTGTCGATGAGTCTGAGTTTGATCGAAAGGTCACTCACAGCATCAACGTATTTATAACATTCTTGCACCATCTTGGCAACAGCCTGTATAGGAAAATTTAAATATTTCATCATGGTAAACCAATGATAATCATCTTTTACCCGTTTTCCTTTAGATGCATTGTGATTTACTCCTTACAGTAAAATTGGTCTCCTTGTGCTTGGATGTCTGAGACTGATTTAAAGGGATAGTTCACTGAGAAATAAAAATTCTGTCATTAATTACTCATCCTCATGTCATTCCACACCTGCAGAGGAAGATGCACACTGTACAATCTCAATACGTTTGTTTTGAGTACACAAAACAAACTTGCATTATTCTTTTTTGCAAACAAAAAGTATTCTCGCCGCTTCATAAAATTACGGTTAAACCACTGTGGTTACATAGACTATTTTAACTGTCTTTATCACACTGGGCCCTAAAAGGGAAAGATAAATTAAAATTGAAAGATAAATTTCAATTTCAATGAACTCTGACTAGGCAGTTAGCCAATTACAACAGAGTGGGCCAGCTAACCAATCTGAGCCCATTGCGTAATTCTGAAGAAGGAGCTTTGCAGAACCAGAAACTCAACAGTCCGTTTTTATGGAGAATAGAAACAGTGGTGTAGAATAAAGATAAACAATGTAAAAAATAATTTATTTTTTTAAAAACAAAACATGAACACCTATTGTAGTGTACATAATCAAGGCTTCACAAAAAGCATAATAGGACCCCTTTAAAGCCAACAGCAGTACTGCAATATATTTACAATAAAATGATCATTAGTGAAAGTTTGAAGCATTTCCTTATTTCTTTCTCTCACACAACACATAGCCTCTGTCTGGATTTAAAATGTGCACTACCATCTAGTGAAAGAACATATAGAGTTGTCCAAGTCTGTTTATATTTAAGCTTATTATAATATCTGTATTTCATATTATTCTTAATATTCTTTAAACTAGAAATGCATTTTAGGACATATTCGGAGTAAATCAAACAACACCTCGAAAAAACAAACCTATAGTTTCATTAAAAAGTACAAATAGACAAGATAGGCTTGCATCAGCCAAAAATTGGCAGATGTGCTTCTTTTTCATTAAGTAGTTCTTTACTTTTTACACTGGGTTGGTTATCTTATGTTTTTGTACTATTCCCTTCAAAGCAAACAAATCAGCATGCTTCTATTTGCTGCTTAATGACGACTGTGTTAAAGTAAACCAGAAATGCGCAGGTGTTGCTCAATTCAACTATATTTCATATTTGTTGTATATTTTAATATATTGAGTAGGTGCACAGATATATGCAGGTATAGGAAAGTTTTCTGCATCTATGAAGAGCAGAACTGTAGCAATTAAGTTAAGGCAGACTTTTAAAGGCAAACAAATGAGAATAAAAGGGGAGAAGAAAATGGTGAAAAAAAACTGTCTAACTGTTTAGAGCTTGTCTAACTGTTTGGATTACTAACAAAAAGTAATCTTAGCAATTGCAAAAGGACTGGTAAGTAATAAAGAATAATCTGCAAAAAACAGATTTTCCTACTATAAGTGGTAAAACACCCATGACAGACTTACTGCAGCATTTTTACCTGCTTCAGCTGACTCCTCCTCTTAGACAGTAGCATGATGTTTTCATTTAAGGCATCCCAGTCACTAGCTTCATAACACATCTGAACTATTGCTACCAAGATCCTGGAAGTGGAGACCATATCTGAAGCCTGGACAAGAGTGACAGCACACAAACAAATGCATTAGAGCATTTTAAGACCAAATAAAGTCGCACATTTATAAACAATGACTTTAGTGAGGCACTAACAGTTCTTGTTTGCTTCTCTAAAGACAGCAGACTTTCAATGGCCTCCTGTAGTCTGCCCTCCTGGGAAACAGAAACAGACAATGTTAAAGTTACAGTACAGGTTTTGGTCGCGATACACCGCTATTTGCTGAAAAAGGTAGTTACTAGAAAAGCTACACTGTTCTTAAAGTGAACGAGCGACTGAAAAATGTAGTTAAGTTAGCAGCGTCGCTACTTGAAGTTAGCTTCCCTCCAACACTGTCCCCGAGTACGCCTAATATTTGCTTTTCTGTGACTCTTCGTTGTATTTTTTTCAAACATAAACAACTGCTCAACAATTGTAATATTAAATAAAGTGGACGAAACCGTTCATGATGGACAGTTATGAGCGCTAGCTTTAGCACGCAGCATGACTCAGCCGCTCGTTAAGACTTACTTTAGCCATTTTCTCACACTCAGGCAAACGCTGATCTACAGTGGTACTGTAGTCAATCTCCATCTTCACTATCCGTCCATCTGAACGTTCAGCTCTGTTCTCGGACATTATTAATGGTTATAAACGGATAAGTGCACAGAAAGCGCGTTAACTACACACGAACAGTTCTTCTTCTTGTTGTTAAATGGCGGTTGGCACATCGGCCTTTGGTGCATATACCACCACCTACTGATTATACGGTGATATTAAAAAACTACTGCATCGGTTAAGCCCCTTATTGCAAAGGGATTATCAAACGGTGTTGTCATGGCGAAGCAATAAAGTAATGGCAAAAAATGAATTATTTCCTCGACGGCCTCTCAAAGAAACAATAAGTGGCTCTTACGTGAATGTAATGATTTTGTTCAAATTTGAGCTCATTGTTTGGTATTATGAACTATGACGGTCAAAGCGCCACCAGCTGACAGAAGGAGGTATGTCGCTTAAAACAGCTTTTAAATAAGTCCACTTAAATTTACCCAAGTCGCTTCCTACTTTGGTCAGAAAAGAAGAGATACTGAAAATAATAAATTGTGAATGGATTCTTCATATCTATCAAACAATTTATGAATAAATGGAACAGGAAGTGTCTCATATCTTCTGCATGAGCGATTTACATGAAACTTGGGAAATATGTTTAGTGTTGTGTAGTAATGTTTAGGCTGATCAATGATGCGGTTATAGTGAGTAATAACCGCATCCCATGTTATGGAACACCCATAATATGGAAACTGATATTATTCCAAAAGGTAAATATTAGTAATTGATTAGGATCAATACACGATTTAGTGAAATCTTAATCAATGTAATACATTTAAATTAACACTCTTATATAGAGCATATAGCAAGAATCAACAGGATTAGGGATTCCAGATTATAAACACCACAACATCATGTGATACAAACAAAATCTTATGAACTAGACTAAACAAATACTACTCTAACACACACACACACACACACAACACATATACTGTTTAGCATTGGAAGAGGCTGAAGCAGAATAAAGAATAGGAAATTAAGCAGATCAACAGCCTGAACGAAACCATCAGTTTCTTAATTCCAACACAACTCAGTAAAAGGACTAATGATAGTTAATGCATCTATGACTATGATACTTGCATGTCTTCCCTATTGAAAGAAATTGTCTTGATGCTGTTAGCTGAGGCTCCAGTTGATCTTCACTGCATGTTGATGAGAGAGAAGTCTTAAAGCCTTAAAGGACTAAAAAGATTTAACTCTAGAAGACAACCTGAAAGACGAGAGGCAAGAGGCCAAGTGTTTTTGGACACTGGTTCTTAAATTGTGAAAATCTCACCCTGAAAAGGTGTGTGATCCAATCAGAGGCTGTCCTCTTGGAAGGAAAGTTAACTCTCATTGTGATTCAACTTTTTTTATATGCAATTCGATCAAATGTCAATGTGGTAACCTTCAGTAGTTTTATTTACATTTAGCCATTTAGCAGACGTATAATTATGTGTAGCTTAATTAGATGCATAAATGTACACAGATTAAAATATGAGGTACACATAAAACATCAAGACATGAAACACAGGGACAGTTGGATACGTGTTTATACATTTATTTTATGCATTCACTCAAATGAACATATACACAAGTAAAAATAGTTTTTTGTCTGTCTCAGTGAATGAAGTAAGAGTGAATCTCTACATTCCTTTGGGCTGTAAATGGGTTTCTATGGTCACCAGAGACCTGGTTCTGCATCTGGGTGTTAATTGCAGTTTGGGGGTAGTTGTACAGACACCTCAGAGCCCCATTCTGTCCCTCACTCAACATTGTGTCGATGTAGTGACACTAAGAGTTCGACCTTGGGAGATGCTTTTTATATAAAACGCCAATTAAATTTAACCTTAAATATGGGTAATAAGAATTGGCGAGTGGAATTTGCATGCCAGGAATAAAAGGGAGATCGAATGCACTGCTTATCCAGATTTGTTCTTAAGAGCCAATCTGTGTTTTGTTTTGCTTTTATTTTGCTGGATTTACAATGCCTTTCAGCGGTCTCTTCTGGCTAGCACAGATAAGTGCAGAGACCTTGTTGGTTGCACAAAAAAGTAAGTTTCCTGATCTCTGAGGCAGACAAAGAGATGAGCTGCCACGAGAATCAGGTTGGAGTGGAATCTTTCACCCTCTCTGGAATGCTTGTGGCTGGATGATGTTTGGGATGCAATTCTCAGTCACGGCTTACCCCGGTCCCTTTCTTCCCAGACGTGCACAATGAGCTCACAAAATCGTAGAAGGCACCTTTCTCTACACGATTTCTGAGCTTGTCTGTCCTTTCAATGTACTCTCAAATACTCTCAATGATGGGGCAACAAAGGGGTACTCGGGGGTGCCCTAGTCGAGCATGTGTTTTGGTGCATTTATGCCAACAAGGGTGGTCTTGATGCAGTGTAACTGCAGGAACTGTGCATGGCAACAGACCTCGCTCTGAGGGCCAAGAAAGTCATGTGCAGGCACTGGGTCAAGCAATGTCGACCATGGTCATTTAGGAGTGATACCTATGGCTAAACCTTGCTGAGATGTGAGATGCCAAGAAAGTATGCTTTCCCCTGTGACTCCTCAGCCTCTACACCTCAGCTGGCACTTCAGACTTTGAGGAGGTCTAGTCGCAGAAAACTGGCATAGCTGCCTGCCAGTCGGCTGCCAAGAACCCCTTCTAAGGTTTTGAAGCAGTCCTGACATAAGCGGCCCAGAGAAGACCAACATGCTCCTGTGGATGGACCCCACCCAGGGCAAGCACTGGCCCTATTCCTCCCTTTGGGCTTGTCCTGAATGTGGGTGTATACCCTGGCTCATGCCTCAGCACAGGCCAACACTACATCAGGCAAAGAGCAGTTTCCGTCTTCTCTGAGTGAACCTTGCAGAGAAACCAAAACTCCTGGTGTCCATTTGCCCACTGCCCCCCTCTCAGGACCTGCTGGGGCACTTTGCCTTCCCACCCCTCAGAAGAGGTGAGATTCCATGGTACAGCCGACAGTTTGGCTTTACCTGTGGTCAGCCACACTGCACCAACTGTCCTGAGCACACAGATCGTTCCATTGCAGCTTTTAGCACAGTTACTAAGGAAGTGGCTCACCTTTCCCAATCCGTTGCACTGGCTCATCAAAACAATTCGGCTCAGCTATGTAATTCAGTTTGCCAGGGGCCCGCACAGGTTTTGTGGCATCCTCCTCTCCTTAGAAGGAGAAAGCACAGCAGTCCTGTGTGTGGAGATTGAGGTTCTTCTGGTGAAGAATGCGATTGAGCCTGTTTTATCTGCAGAAATGGAAATGGAAATTCCTCAAGGCCAGGATTTTCTCACATTATTCTTAGGCCTTGTCCAGGTTGTAAGGGGTTCCCATGACTCCTTTTAGGGACCAAGTGGTGAACCTTCAGACCCTCCCACAGTCGGAGGAGGACCCAGCCCTATTCCTGCTTTGTGTAATTATCTTGACCGCACAGAGCAGTTCAAAAGATTTGAGCAACTCTTTGTCTGCTTTGGAGGTCAGCAGAAGGGGAAGGCTGTCTCCAAACAGAGGTGATCCCATTGAGTTGTGGATGCCATTATTTTGGCTTACCAATCCCAGGGTGTGCCGTCTCCTTTTAGAGAATGTGCACACTCAACAAGAGCGCTTGTAACTTATGAACCATGGGTCCTAGAAACAAAATTCTTTTTTAAAAAATACAAAAAATGTTGTATTTTTTTACTGTGATTTTACTTGTTTTTAAGCCTATTTTTCTAAACCCATTATCAGTGATGTCCACAAATATTTTCCTTTGTGTCCTTAGTGGGCTTGACCCTGTTATTGCTGCTATATTTATTCTTTTTCTTCTTCTTCTTTCATTCTTGGGCCTATTGCGTTGTGTTCAGTCTTGAGCCAACCTTCCTAGTAGCTCTAGTGTCCTTCTCTCAGGATAAGTCTGCTCCTTGTGTGTTTTGGATCCTTGTATCAGTGTTTTTTTTTTGGATGCTCAGTTCTCCTGGTTTATTTGTACTTTGTATCTTTGTTTCACCATTAAAGGATATTTTGTGTTTTGAAAACTCAAGAATCCTGATTGATTGTTCTTCTGCTCTTGGGTTCTACTGTTGGGGATTTAGCTTAGTGGATAGCGCATTGCAACACAAGATGCAGAGACTCGAGTTCTACATCATAGAAACATGGGAATTGTGTCTTTTGATTCAGACATACACCCACCTGTTATCTGTCTAGCTCCAACTGTCTAGCAATCATTTACGGTACCCTAGCAACCATGTAATAAAATGAATAAGCCATATCGCATTAGAAACCTCATAACATCATGAATTAGCCATATTTTATTATATTTGTTATGTTAATCATGTTAGTTTCATGCTAAATCATGCTACAATTATGCTACATCATGCTAGTCTGTGATTATGACTGTCACTCAGTTTTTGAATTAGCAGAACTACACACAGCTACTACATAACTGTTCAAGGTTTTAGGGATTTGATTTTGGTTGTCATTTGTTGAAATAAATATGCATGTATATAAAAAAGTGTTGATGTATTTCTGCTGAATGTGACCTACAATCTCCTTTTTTCTCTCCATGGTTATGGAAAAGTAAAAATTTACAATGACAACATTTACAATGACAACATAAAACAACTTTTCCATTGAAATGTTTTAGACAAAGAAATTTATTGACTTCTGTTAGCTTGTTGAACGCATTTTTATTTTGATATTTCTACCTTATGGCTGAAGCTGTATTGAGTGCCAGCATGATAGTGTTTTCATGGTAACCAGATACATTCTAAACAGAATTCTACAAAACTGTAGTGAAAACATCAAATTGTCATGCAATGCAATAAAACAGCCTTTCTTCCCTGCAAACAATACTTTAACAAATGTAAAATTTAATTTAAAGACAAAACTAAAACAAATGTAAGCAGGTGTCTGTACTCTAATGTTGATTTCATGATACTTTAATGACTCTTTTGACAGTTAGTAAGCTTATTCATTCCCCTCATTCATTACTCCGACATGTGTAGAAACCCACAGAGAAATACACCCTTTCTCCTAATTGATGACGATATTCCACTTTCTAAACTTTATCACACAACTTTTATGCTGCTTTCTTCCCGCCAATTGTAATTCTAAGGAAATTGCTATGAATTCTGTTGTAAATACATGTATATGGTCTGTGTGACACTTTGTGTCTTCCCTGGTCACAGGAGCAGTAACAAACGGAGTGGTGGACGGGAAAAACTAGTAGCCAGACCCAAGAACTGTCTCACCTCCTTTTTGGTCTTAGGACGTGGATAGCTGTGATTGTATCAATTTGGGGCCGCACCTGTCCATGTCCCAAGTGGAAGCCCGGGTACCGCAGCTCCACCCGTCCAATTGCACACTTCTTCGGGTTAGCCGTAAGCCCCGCCCCGCACAGAGACCTCAAGACCGCCCATAGATATTGCATATGCCTGACACGTATGTCATGCCTGGCGCTGAAATGTATCGGGGCTCCGAATAGCCCAAATGGAAGCATAAAAAATTGGTGTAAACCAAACGGTAAAGGCTGTTTTTTCTCGAGACATTGGCGTTAGGGGGATTTGCTGAATAAAATCGAGCCGTGCCTAACCGATCGAGCAACTTGTCAACCCGGGGCATTGGATAAGCATTGAATTTCTGAGTTCACCCTAAGTTCACCTTATGATAGTCAACACAGAACCTGATTCTGACGGACGAGTCGTCCGTCTTAGGAACCAAAACTATCGGGCTGGACCAGTCACTGTGCAACTCTTCTATCACACCCATTTGTAGCATCACCTCTAATTCATCCCGAACTACTTTTTTCTTATGTTCAGGTAAACGATAGGGCCTGGAACGTACCACGACCCCTGGAGACGTCTGAATGTGGTGTTCTATGAGGTGGGTCCACCCGGGCAGAGGGGAGAATAAGCAAATTCAGCAAAAAAATCAGCAAATTCCTGCTATAAATTTTGGACCTCTGTCAGCTGGGATGAAGAGAGGTGAGCTCCACATGGGACCAGTACGGCAACTTTGGATTTTAAATCTAGCCCCGGTCCGAGCTCCTCCTTCTCTTTTTTGGTCATCATCAGCTGCACAGAGACCTCCTCCCTCCAAGGTTTAAGGAGGCTGAGGTGGTAGATTTGCCGTGTCTCACCCCAGTCTGGATGTTCGACCTAATACTCTATGTCCCCGATCTGCCGTGTGACCACAAATGGTCCTTGCCACTTGGCAAGTAATTTGCAGCTAGACGTGGGCAGTAACAGGAGTACTTTCTCTCCCAGAGTGAATTCACGAAGTTGGGTTCCCCTGTTGTAATGTCGTTCTTGTCGTTCTTGAGCCTTGAGCAAATTATCCATCTTGAGCCGCCCCAGCGTATGGAGTTTTGTTCTCAGGTCATACTGTACATACTGAATTTTATTTTTCGCCGAAGTAGGTTCCTCCTCCCAAGCCTCTCTAAGGACATCAAGCACACCAAGTGGCCCATAAAGAAGTTCGAACAGGGAAAACCCGGTGGAGGCTTGGGGAACCTTGCGAATTGCAAACATCAGGGGTTCCAACCAGCGGCCCCAATTTTTAGCATCGTCGTGTACGAATTTACGAATCATTTTTTTAATGGTCTGGTTACATCGTTCAACCAGCCCGTCTGTTTGGGGGTGGTACACGCTGGTCCGAATCAATTTTAATTGGTCAATAGATCCGGACCCACCGGGATTAGAGCCACTTCTTCTGGATATCACGTTGCATAATCGACCGCGACTAATGAGCTGGGACAGAAGGAAAGAAAGGATAAACAGAAAGGGGGAGGAAGAGAGAGGTGAGCTTCCCCCATACACTGCCAGATGGTTCTCCGCCAGCTGGATGGCAGTCTCGAGGGACTCAGGGCGATGACACTGGACTGATTCTGCCGTCCTTTTTGGTAGGTGGAGGGAGAACTGTTCCAGCATCACCTGCTCCACAATCCCCTCAGCGCCATGCTCGTCTGGTCGTAGCCACTGGCGACATGCCTCCCGGAGCTGCTGGGCAACACACAACTTTTATGCTGCTTTCTTCCCACCCATCGTAGTTCTAAGGAAATTGCAATGAATTCTGTTGTAAATACATGATCATGTTCATCACTGAAATGATGAACACTATTATTAAGCAAGAGAGGAAAAGTTAATGAGCTTGACTGGTCTGAAATCTGGACTCAAAGAAAGGATACCTGTCACTGTAGAAAGGATGTTCGATCACTGATAACATTGTTTTCCATCAGATGTTATTATGTCTTCAGCTAAACTTATTGATAAGATTAAAGACTGATTTGGGTTGACAATGCTCCAAAGCTCAATGATAATGATGAAGACAATGCGCCGATAGTTGTGTACATCACTGACGCATACATCCTCACACCATAGAACGATGTCTACAGCCTGGGCCACCCAAAAGCACTGGAAAAATGTGATGGACTTTTTAAAAATTTAACATTTTTGCATGTAAAATGTCCTCTTCAGTTAGACTTTTCATATCAACATACATTCTGTCTTGTAACAGCAATCAGTAACTTTATGCCATTACAGCCATCTCTATTGAAACCTCAGTTCCTCAGTTTTTTATCATTAATATCATGGCCCCATCTTTGTTGACACATCCCTTATTTATCTCTCTTTCTGACATGTCCCTAAATCGGACCTGTAGTTCCAATCCTTATAAATGTTTAAATAATGTTCTTCCTTTTTTTTCTTTCAATCGTAGTTATGGACTGTAGCTTTAGTGCTAGAGAAGAACTGGCCCTCCATAATAAGAGGGGGTTTTTTCACAAATTGTTTTCTCCATTTATATATCACTGGAGTTTTGGTTCCTTGCCACTGTCGCCCTGTTGGCTTGCTTACTGGGAGACTGCTGACATTGGCTTGGAACATTTACTTAGAATAACGCACATTGTGTTAATTATCATTGTTTAATACTTTTATTAATTTTAATTTTCTTTCCTTTTTTTTATAAATTTTCATTCTAATTTTCAGATAGTTTCATTCTGTTTCACTGTTAAATATCATTGGATATTTTTCATTTGTACAGCTGCTTTGTAACAATGTGCCATTGCCTATGTAAATAAACCCGAACTTGAATATAGACCACCAGAAAATTACAGAACTATGAAACAGTGAACAGTGTATTGACAGTACATTAGAATGGTAAGGTCTATAATCACAAATTACATAACTTTTTGGTGGTATCTATAGATGCTAAATACAATTTTTTTGCAAATTGGACAAATGGTGTAGGAGGAGTTGAAAAAGAAGGATATTTTGAAAATTCAAAATGGAAGTATGGTTAATTTGGTATCATATGATTTGGTATCATAGGATTCATTACAATATGGCAAATTTAAAGGGTTCTGTTTTGTGTTTTACTTTCATCAGTGTGTAATGTTGCTGTTTAAGCATAAACAATATTTGTCAAGTTACAAACTGAAATCATGTTTAGGACTACAATAAACAGCTGGAGGGATCTATAGTGCTCTTCTTCCTAGGTTTGTGATGTTATGATGTCCAGAATTTGAATAAGACACTCCAGGTCAACTCTGTGACATTTCCAGAAAATGTGCACTCGGTGGTTAGCCAATTACAATACACTGTGACAGCTAACCAATCTGAGCCCATTTTACAGGTACTCGCAGAGCAACAATATGTGGTTGTGATTGTAAACTACAGCATTTTTGACAAAATTCAAAATGGCCACTGCCCAAAATGGTTGACATGGGAAAACTGGGTATCATTAAACTTGGTATGTCTCACTGAATCAAATGAGACCAGAATTCTTGATGAAACTACCGAGACGTTATGAGTAAAAACATCCTTTTTCACATCTCTGAACCAGTAGATGGTGCTGTGATGAAACACCAAAGCAGAGCCAAGGTACAGCCACATATTCATTTTTGTGTGAATTCATTCTTGCCATAAAATCTATAGACATGGTATACAAGAACGGTAATAGATGTTATAAGAAATTCCATAACTTTTTGTCGAGGGTGATTTTAGATGCTACATGCCAAATTTTGTGCAAAAATTTTCTAAATAGAAAATGATGTCATAGGATGCATTCAAATTGGCATGAGCCTAGGAATCAGAGGAAAAATAATTATGTTCCTAGAAGTTATGAATGAAAAGTTATTGGCATAACCATTAGTAAAACTTTGAAGTGTTGGTGGCAAAGGCTTTGAGATAGAGACCCACCATTTTTTATGGTGATATTTCAGACTGTCCTCTTTCCTGGCATGGGACTCAAACACCGGTCTCATGTCGGCACACCAACACACAAACAATAGCTTTGCCAGCCTGTTACTACGGAAGTGGGGGACCCTCTTAAGTGAGGGTGCCAGACACAATCAACCCAGAGGACTGACATTTGACATTTGGGGAGCTAGTAGATAGATGGCTTTAGCTGCTCAAGACAATCCCCATAGTGTCAAACCAGACGCAGTGTTGAACTCCCTAAAAGGTAACTGTGCAAGTTCTTAATAAAAGTATTTAAAATCTAATAGGTTTGCCATAGGAAGGCACTTGAAGATGACAAAACCAAGAACCTGTTTCCACTCAATGTTGGCACATTTATGCCAGATGAATCAAAATAAAAAATAAAGTCCAAATAGCCGAAGTAGAAACAGCCAAAAAATAACCTCACAACATGTAACTAACAAAACACATAAGATTTTTATTTTATTTTATTTAAGATGATTTTATTTTTATTACATATTATAATCAAAGTTGTAAGAATATAGTGAAAATTGTGTGGCCTGCCTCATATTTACACTCTAATAATTTGGCCCATAAAGAAAGTAATTAAACAGGTGGTGTCTGGCCCTTTAGGACCAAATAATATTACTGCTAAGGAAATTAATAGACTCCCTCCTACTTGTGGTTCTTGGGCCCTGATGAGTGTAGCATGACATCTCTTTTAATAACACATATATTCAGGGGAATGGCATGCAAATTCGTTAATTTTCATTGGTCTATTCTGAAATATCAGAGGTGTATGGGGTTCCCAAATGCATTCCCCCCAAATCCAACATATAATCTATTGAGAGCATGTACAGGGGTACATGGAAACAAATGACAAACATACTTCATGCATTTATTTACTTTAATATTATTATCATATTATTAAATGTTTAAAGTCATTCAGTATCTGCTTTTTAGAGTTCAACATAACAATGAGAAGATTAATTTATCTCCTGTTATGAGAAGACCAAATAAAACATGTTTTGGGCAAAAACATGAATCTTACCATCAACTGAAAGAAGAAAATTTCAAAAAGGATTAGACCTGAAACTAAAAATCATTTCACTCAGAGTTTCGTTCATTCTTCAACACCTTTTCTTTTAGCAAATCAAGTATGACCTGTCTTTCCTGACTCTCCAGTTCAAATCGACGTTCCCGTTCTTTTCTTTCTGCTCCAAGACGCTCCCGTTCCAGGGCGATCTTATTCCTCTGGATTTCTAGCTCCTCTCTCCTCAGTGCCATCTCTTCTTCTCGCAGACTCTGCTCAGCTTCAAAACGTTTTTCTAGGAAGTTCAGGATCTCAGAGTATGTCTGGCAGCAGCACTGACATGGCCGTTTAGCAGTAGGAGCTGTGAGCTCAGACTCCTCTTGCTCTTCAGGTTCTGGGCTGGCTGCAACTGAGAAAAAAAATGTGAAATGTGTTTATGTTAGGAACAATTAAAGCAAAGTCTGTTGTGATGTCTGTCCATGATCCATGGATATCATAACAACTAAGAGTTTTTCACCAGTCGGTGGAGCTGTTGTTGCTGACTGCACAGTGGATTTGTCAGGCCCAGGCAATGATAATTCCTCCAGTGCTCTGTTCCTGAGTTCTTCTTTTGGGTATTTACTCTCCCCACTCACTAAAAGATTCTTCTCTGCCTCCAATTCCAGCACCTCATGCAATAAGTCTTCCTTTTGCGCATATAAACGCTCTGTACCAAACCTGAACACCAATAGCTTAGATCAATATAGACACAGTAAGTCATTACTTGAATAAATTTGAATTATTTTGTCTATAAGGTAATATGCATCCTTTATTTAAGCCTTTAGGAATTCCTCTGCATGAATTTTACAAGCACCTTTCAGTGCACATTGAAATTTTTACTTGTGTAAAATAATACTTCTTTAAATGTGGAGCCTCTGAAAACTTCTGCATCACAGGTTATTGTAAGTTATGTTTTATGTGTCATTAGCTGAAATGGCAAAAAAGTTTTGGACTTATCAGCATAATATTATGTATATGAGACCTTTGTGATTCTGCAAACACACCAATAGTATCTGATTAATAAGGGTTGCCTAGGTGAGGTAAATAGTGTTTAACTAGACATGTAATTTATCTTTTTTTCTTTTGTGGAAAACAGAAAAGCATTATTTTATTTCTAAAGGGTAAGACAATTTTAAGACATAGACCTTTCCTGACCTGCGCAAACTTGCAAAGTCCTGTTTTTTATAATAATCAAGCAGTAGCATGGTCCTCTCCCTGCATCTGCGTCCATCCACCTCAAAGTTTTCGTCCTGTAGAGCGGCAGTAATGATTTCACCCACTCTTGCCCAGATCCGGCCTGACTCTTTCGATGTAAAAGGATTCTGTGTTATGACCTCACGGAGAAGCAGGATGTCATGACGTGCGGAAAAACGCACCTGACGTTTGCGGGGATTAGTCGATGGTCCAGCAAGAGAAAAACCTTTTATAGACATGGAAAAAAATAGAAGACAGAGAGTACAAGTTGTGCGCTGCATTTGCACATTTGTACATTTAAGGGAGACTAGGGCTAATTGAGTAGCGCATACTCAAAAATGTTCATATATGAGTATTACTGTGCTGGGAAGTATATTACAAGATAATATTGCATGCACCAATAACACCAGCTGTTATCATAGTGTTAATTTTTTATGGTGTATGCAGGTCCGTTCAGGCTTGATCATTCAGCACAATATCATACTACAAACGTCTAATTATTAAAACAGAGTAGTAATGTTTTCTTCATGACTTTGACTTATGTGTTGCGTTTATAAACAAATTCTACGACATAAGTAACGTCATAACGATGCCTATTGACTTTAATAACAGACTTCCAACCGGGCAGGAGCTCTGCAGCACGTTCACGGTATGACGTCGCTTAGTGTAAAGGCGTCAGAGCCTGCTAAGAATCGTAATAGATTCTGCAGATGCTAGAAGAACAGAATAAAAACAATGCATTTCATTTATTCAAACGCTGCAGCTTGTCTGCGATTCTTACCGCGCTCCATGTCTTCCCATCTGTGTGTGTCAGCTGATACGCACGAACTGCTGAGGTCACCGTACACGTCCGCTCACCAGTACAGGTTCCGTTCTGACGTGTAACTCAACTTCTCTGCAAATTTGGCAGCATTGGCACCTTTCATCCGCCAGGGGGTGGAAGAGGATTATTTAGTGATTCAATAATGTTTAGTTGAATTTCATTTATAGTTTAATTCTAGTTCAAATTAAAGGTATGTGTGTAACCCAAGAATTCCCTTTCTGGAAGGTTGCAGTGCACACCATAGAAGAAAAGAAATACAGAATACATTGAGGAGAGCAACGCTATAAGGAGAGAATAATTTGTGTAATCTTTCAATAATGGAACAGTTATTATTTAGCTTGTGCCATAATTAAGCTATATTGCTATTAAAATCTTTTCATTATCTTTTATACAGACTGTGCTTTTCGGTAATTCATAGTTTCCTGTCCTGTTGGGAGCTACAGCAGAATACCACAATGCAATGTTCCAATTCCAGGAATTCTAATAAGAAATATAGCTGCGAGGAGTGATGATGTGATGGCTCATCATAATGCATGTGTAGCGATTCTCACACAAAGAAGATGAGCCCAAATGCAGGATTTAATGAAGAAACTGGAGACACAGCAGTCAACAAAATAATTAACAGATATTTGATTGCGATATGGAGTACACAGATGAAGACAGTGGATAGTAGAAAAGATGAAGATTAGCAATCTCAAAATACAACAATAGAAAGATGAACACAGTAAATGGGAGGACAGTCACAATAACCTTTAATCAAAAGGGGACATTACACAAAAGGGGTCTCCCATACTCACCAATGTGTTAACTTTTGCCAATGCTTAGATTTACATTAATTTGGGTAAATATTACACTATTTCAAAGTCGGTTGTAGGTGCCACATGTCTTGCAGTTGATATCGCTATAAACGTGACCCACAATAAAAACATCCATTTGACAAGAACCCCTGAGCTATAAACATGACCCACAATAGTCACATCCATTTGACAACATCACATGACCAAACGTACAATACAAATTTGATATAAACCACACAATGCCCACTAAATATATGGCACACTTCCTGTTAAAGGAACAGATTACAGAGAAACTAAAATTATCCCATAATTTACTTACCGTCAAGCCATTCTAGGCATATATGACTTTCATTTTTCAGTTGAACACATTCGAGTTACGTATTTTGGATCATTTCAACTTTGTAAAAAGTGCACTCATTCTTCATCTCAATATCTTCAACAATTTCCACTGCTTAGTAGCTCTCTGGCAGGCCACACATTTTCAGCCTGAACTACAATGTTAAAGACGTATATTGTAAATACAAGCAACAGTTACAGGAGTTTGTTTAACATATTATAGCGCTAATGTTAAATAGTTGCTGCTGCTGATAAGCTACAGTAGTTTGCTTTTTCCTGTAACCTGATTTTGTTGTGTTTGCTACATACATACTAGCTAATAGCTAATTCATAATAGCTCATTTTTTAAAATTCCATTTGCAGAGCAGTGTGGTGACTGAATCATGAAATGCATGGTAATTCAGTATAGCTGTACTTCTGACAATAAAATGCTTTTCTAGGACAGTTTAAACTAGAGTAGACATCTAGATTTCTGGTAATCAGGCAAGATATACTTTTCAGTAAAATCAGATGAAAGTCAAACTGGCGTGTTAATACAATGACTAATAGTACAGTTATATGCTAAGTGGGTTGTCATTTGTTTGGTTATTTTGAGCCTATTATTATTCTTATTACTCTTATTATTTCTTTTAGGTTTGTACTGAATTTCTCTGGATCAACCTGATACACTAGCATGCTGCCAGTGCCCTCGTGCTCCACCAGAGGGCACTCCTTTCACCTGTTCCGCTATTTACTGTGGAATCCATTTTCCTGGACTCTTTGTGTGTCATTATCATAATCATGTTCACCTGTGTCTCATTGTCTCTGGCTTTTAATACCTGGTCAGCTCATTTATTCAGGATGAAGTATTGTTTGTGTGCAATTCTGCAAGGTGTGCAATTCAACACTGCAATTCTGAGCATTTCGTCTGTGTCCTTATTTCCCTTTGTTTTTGACCATTGCCTGTGTTTCTGGATTACTCTGTGCTGCCCTTGGGGATCAGTAGTCAGCAAGTTCCTAAGGCCACAGAGCTTGGCCAACTGAGAATTACAGCCTCAAGCTGTCAGGAACTATGCCACAGGCTCCCGCCACCAGGGCCACCATGTCAGAGCCTCCAGACATTATAGATATCACACCACAGTCTTCAGTCATCACAGATGTCACTTCCTGTTCACTTCCTGAACAGATGTATTCCTGTTCATTGCGAATGTCGCATTTTAAAATGCCCAGACATTCCAAAGGCATTTGGGGTTGTCATCCCATGTCAGCCTAGTCTCCATCACTCCTAGCGCGTCTCTGTTGCCTTCCTGCTCTGCCCTGGTGCCCTCCTACTCTGCCCTGGTGCTCTTCTGCTCTGCCTTGGTGCCCTCCTGCTCCGCTGGCTACTCTCTGGTGCCCTCCTGGTCTGCCGCTCCTCGCTGATGCCCTCCTACTTTGTTGGCTCTATGCTGGTACCTTTCTTCTCCACCCTGGTGCCTTTTTGCTCCACTGTCTCTGCCCTGGTGCCCTCTTGCTTCCTTGGCTCTGCCCTGGTGCCCCCTACTTCATCGGCTCCACTCTATTGCCCTCCTGCTCCATCGACTATGCCCTGATGCTTGGACTGATTACCTGTTTCGAGTCTACCTGTTTTATGGCGTAACTTCTTAAGAAACTGGATGAACATGTCTGTTAATAATCTGTCTGTATAGTTCTGTTTTCATTTTTCTTAATGCTATATCAGTTGTGAATTATTGTTTAAACAAAGTGGTGTCATGGCAGACCTGATTGTTTACTTTGGGTAGCACAAACACCTGAATGAGCGTAACCTTTCCGTGAACTATTTCACATATTTATACCCCCATCACCTATCTTTTTCAGCAGACCCCAGATTTAACTGCACATAGGCGGTCCACTGTTCTTTGTGGTTTTCCCTTCTACTTAAAAGAGACAGCTTTCATTTCAAAGACAATTCAGGTAATTTGTGTTCTACATACATAACACAGCACAATACAACACAACCAAACCACCAAACCACAGACCAAATAACCACAACCAAACCACCAAACAACCAAACACACAAACAGCCCACTCATATTCACACCACACATAAATACACCAAGACACACATGTGCACACCATCCACCCACTCATACAAACACCAAAAAAACCCCACTCATATTACACACACATTACACACATACACCACCCACCAATACATACACAACACATGTAGACACCACCTACCCACACACACCACTTGCCCATACATGGACACACACATTCACACCATATTCATACCTCACAACCTCCACCTACCCATACACACACGTGCACACACATTCACACCACACATGCACACATTACCTTCCCACTTATGTGTACACACCCCACACACCAACCACCCATGCACCCATGCACCCATGCAAGTTGTTCATATAATATCAGACAAAGGTACCACCTTTACTGGAGTGGAAAGAGAGTTAAGAGAAATACTCAATGCATTGAATCAAAACAAGATCCAAAAGACCATACTTCAGGAGTTAAATGGAGCTTCAGTCCTCCAGGAGCCTCACAGAATGGTGGAATTTGGGAATGTGTTATTAGAATGGTTAGGAGAATTATGAGTTCTGTTTTACATCAACAGACTTTGGATGATAAAGGATTTCATACAGTGCTTTGTTCAATTTAAGTTATTCTGAATGACTGTCCAGTAACAAAGCTGTCAGATGACCCTAATGATCTATAAGCACTTAATCCAAATCACCTTCTTTAAAATGAAAAGTAAACCAATTCTACCAATGGGATTATTTGATCAAACAGAGCTATACAGCAAAAGGAGATGGCAACAGGTCCAGTACATGTGTGATGTCTTCTGGAATAAGAATATATATTTGCAGAATCTTACTGTAGAATGCTCACAGTGTAGTGTGTAAATTATTTACAGAGTGATACTAAATACTAAATATTTATCATTTTATTTATTATTCAGTAATAATATGCTTTGTGTGCAGTGTTCCTGCAGCTAAGTTGGTAGAACAGTGTGTTAGTAGCACAAATGTTGCGGGTTTGATACCCAGGGGAGAACACATACTGACAAAATGTAACTTAAATGTATTGTAAGTCGCTTTGGATAAAAGTGTCTGCCAAATGTGTAGTAGTAGGCTTTATAACTCATTTTCTTCTGTTTTATCCAGTTTTAAAATAATACAAATATACAGTAAAATGCTACAGTAAAAATCTTTTTTTTTTAAATACATACATAAAACACATGCAACACATAATTGTGTATGTCTGTGCACACATTCTGGTAACAGGAATTTTAAACCTTTTTCCTTTTTCTATGACTCTTCCCTCTCCATCTCTATCAGCCCCTGCCACTCCCCCTTCAGCTCCCTCCCTCTCCAGCACACACTTCATATCTGAGGTCATTACAAATCCAGAAGTTCCAAGCACAGACAACATCTGTGTTAGAGGATAGACAAAGAGCAGAGCAGCTCGGAAGGCAACGACTGGAAAAGCAGACGAAAAAGGAAAAAGAGAAACAGAAACATCAAATATATTTATCAAGCTCATTGCCAGAGGTCTAATCATCCTGCCTTCTCAGGGGAGTGAAGGGCAAAGGGTGAGAGGGGGGCGGATGCACACTCTCTACTCTCTTGCCCTGCGTTTTTGTTGCCCCTTCCGCCAATTTCGCCGTTCCTCACCGCCACCACAGCCTCTTATTCCACCATCTGTGTCTGCCTCGGGTATAACTACTCAGTGGTGTGTCTGTGGGATGGAGAAGGAGAGAGAGGATGAAGAAACAGAGAGGAAGGAGAGACCAGAGCCGTTGACAGATATGGAGCGGGGCATCATTCAGGACACCTGGGCACATGTTTACGAGAGCTGTGAGGACGTGGGTGTCACTATACTAATCAGGTGCAGTGATTTACAAAAGAACCAACAGGATCTTAGATTTATAACAACACAGTCTTACATAAGTCTTACTTCTTTCTTTAGCTTTAACCTATTTGATGTGTTGTGATAATATCAAGTCTTCGGTATTGTTCTGTTTATAGGTACCAAAACGAAGGTTTTTCAAAGGTAGCTTTGAGTTTCTTATACTCACTTTAAGATGCTGGATAAGAATGCATTTCTTCTCTGGCCACAAACATTTTGTACTGTTTCATTTGCCAATGATAGCTTGTGCATCTGTATGCTTGGCAGAGAGAAATACTAGCATGCAGATGCTGTGCATGGTGGATGCACTGGCATAGGGACTTGCTGGTGACATACAAATACAAGAAGACGCACATATAGAGCACATACAGTAAGCACACAGGTGAAACAATATGGGAAGAATCATTCAGATAATAAATAATTTCTATAAATAAAATATTCATTTATATTTGTGTTCTTACCTCCAGTGTTAATAATGAATAATGAAGGGAAGATGATCCATGATAATAATAACACTCCTGTTAATATAACACTCACTTAATAGAATAAAGCAGATGTGGAAAACACACATCCAAGAGTATTTCTCTTTGTATGATTTCTGTAGTATTTCTTAGACAACAGTAACTACTCTTTTTTTGTTCTGACCACTAGGTTTGACCACTAGATTTGACATTTTAGCCAGATTTCCAGTATATAGTCTTTTCTACACATGAGCATCACATAATGTAAATCAGTTTTAAATAGGCAAAGCCTACAGGACACAGTAAAATAGAATGCTTCACGTTGCCAGGACAACTGTCAGGAATATTTTTGTGATTTTAGGTTATTAGACTGTGTGTGTGTGTGTTCTTGTGCTGTGTCTTGTGTTTATCTGTGGATGGCAGTACCCAGAATTTGGCTCTGATTTGATGTAGCTGTAGCTCTCCTGTAGTCTAAGCCCTATAGAATTTGTTTTCCTTGGCACTTTTTGCTTGTATCTTTTAGATTTTTTTCAACTAATTCTAAACCCTATATAAAATAAAAACTCAACATATGTAACATATAAATTTTTAATATATTTGTAGAGCATATAATTTCAATTCAATAAACAATAAACCTCAATACCTAGAACATTCACACCACACACTAATGCAGTTCTTCTTAAAAGCACAAACCATGTGAATTAGCAGCTGTTTCATAAAATGTTATACTAAACTGTATGCATTAAAGAGGCGTATTTGGATTTTACATCTTTTTAAAATATTCATATTTGTGTTGAATTACTACCTAAACAGTGTAAACACACTATCTACACTGTGGTATATTTATAAGATATAAGTATTGTAAAGATTTTATTTATTAGGACTTTAAGTACAGTATTAAGTGCAGTATTTATTCCTATCACAAATTGCACATTTAAGCTTCATGATGTGTACTGCATCAAGCTTTAAGACATTAACAAGACAATTCAAATTTTTAAAACAATTTTGGAATTAGCTAGTGCAACCTTAACATTTCCAGTCATTATCCCTTCCAAGCCTTTCTGATAATTGTGTTAATTATTGGTGTTTCCACTTAATTAGATCCTTTGTAAGTCTATAACTTTTTGCAGGCTTAGTTGAATTTCAATCTTCAATTCACATACTGTAGCACTTCAAAAAGCATATTCACAACTAAAAATTCATGTATTAGATTAGATTAAATAGCCTTAAAAAACATCATTCCGATTCAAGGGATTGATTGGCACTAGAAAAAGCATAAAATGCTATGTCCCAGACATGGTAGCACAGTTTGTGCTCACAGCTTTTGTGCTAAATGCACAGCTTACATGAGCAACATTAAATTACATACAACAGTGAGCATTTGTTATACTCTTGAGCACATAACTGTTGGGCACAACATCTGTGTTTCTAGGAGAACAAAGTGACAGCTGCATAGGTTACACATGGCCAGCTATGGGCTGTCTTACATTGTCATCTTCAGTCTCAACATCCAGGTTGCACTTCAGCACTCGGCCAAAGGCTATGGCTAATTTATTTAAGAAAAATGTGCCTAGTTTGACTTGTGCAATAAGTCTTTCAAAAAGAAAGAGAAAAAGATGACACCCTACAGGGTGAGCTGATCTCAGAACTAATTACTAGGACAAGAGAGATATCAATTGCCAAATTAATGCACTAGGGTACTTCAACAGTATGGTTTTACAAAACAGTGAAGTCATCACATTTAAAAAATATTCTCAGTACAATTTACCTTTCACCTAAAATTTAGTTACCATTACCCGTTTCCTGTGTATCTTTTTGTATCTGTCAGCTGTATATAGTTTTGTAATGTTTAAAGGCTCTCTGTGAACGACTAACACACAGCTGTGGTTTTCAGTCATGATTCAACAGGATACTGCCGGGGCAAAGCTTAGGATTTTTAGTGCCTGCTATTTAATTGGAAATAGAAACATTGCCGCAGCTTGTAATTTATGTTAGATTGCACTCTGATTATTAGAATATGTTGATTATCAATGCTGAGACTCTTACACCAACAAAGCTAAAGCAACATACTGACTGGTAATGTTTGAACTCTCTCTCTCTCTGTCTCTGCACCTGCCTCTCATTTTTCCTGCTGTGACTTAATGAAATCCTTCTCATCAAAGCCTCTTCAGCTCTGCACTGCAGTCATACTCCACACACTGCCATTTGCTGCCCAAAAACTCTCTGCTTTCAGCTATCTTCTTTCCTTCTTTGTGTTACAGTGTGTAATTTTTTATAATTTACTTGTACTGGCACACATACATCATAATTTATGCATCTTGTATTCTGTGGAAATCAGAGGCATAAACTCCATTCCTTCTCAGCTGCATAATGTTAATGAAGAGTAGTGTCTTTGGTTATCATTGCCCTGTGGATATTTGTAGTGTATTATTCTATTACACGTGTGAATCTTGGCTTAGCATAGACTCTAGGGCTAGTATTAAACATTTTACTACTAACATAAATTCTAACAATTAAACAACACATCAGATCTGGCTGTTTGTGTTACAGCCAGATAAGATGATTCATACCTGTCCATTATAATACCAACATAGTGTCCACTAAACTTTGTTGCTTGTTAGCTGTTTTTAGATTGGTGTTGTTTCTGCATTCCCCAGATTCTTTGTGAACTTCCCCTCAGCAAAGCAGTATTTCAGTCAGTTCCAAAACATGGAAGATCCAGAGGAGATGGAGAAAAGTTCTCAGCTGAGGAAACATGCACGTCGCGTTATGAACGCCATCAACACAGTCGTGGAAAACCTTCATGACCAAGAGAAGGTTTCATCTGTGCTGGGAATAGTGGGAAAAGCACATGCTCTCAAATACAAAGTGGAGCCAATGTACTTTAAAGTAAGGAAGATGAGATTCTAATAATGCTTTTGCCCAGCAATAGTGTTAAAATATGGAAGCCAGATGATTACAGGACTGGGCTAAAAAAACTATCCTTTTAAGTTTTAGATTCTATGTGTCTAATCAATGTCAATTAACCAGAATTACTTATTAAGATGAGTTTGTAAGTTTAAAGCATCTTTAATATATATCAAATTCATGCCTTCATACATACATTAAATTAATTTTTGATTTTACTAAATTAATAAGCATTTTAACAATTAAAAATCTAAATATGGTCTGTTTAAATTCTTGCCATTTTACTTTTATCTGTTTTTTTACTTTTTTGACTTACAGATCCTAAGTGAAGTTATTTTGGAGATACTTGCAGAAGATTTTGGAGAGTGCTTTACCCCAGAGGTGCAGAAATCCTGGACCAAACTGATGGCGGCATTGTACTGGCATATCACAGGGGCTTATACTGAGGTGGGCTGGGTCAAGCTCTCTAGCTCAGCAGTCTGAGATTGGGCTTGAAGCATTCAGCATTCATGTGCCATGAGAATGAATGTCACCTATCAGTCTAGCTAGCCGAAAAAACTAACAAGGTAAAAGATAAAGAAGTAAAGAATAAACTCAAAAAGAAGTGAGGTTGAAATCATAAAATGTTTATTAATCTTATTTGGACCCTTTGGTAAATTTCTGATCTTGAGATGTTGTCAATGTTGTGTTGTGTTGTGTAATGTAATGTGTGTCTTATAGGATAGGTAGTAGCTAAATGGCAAGCAGACAAACTCAGAATCTGAACTAGGGCTGTCACAACATCAGATTTTCACTACATAATTATCAAGGCCAAAAGAATTCATGATGACAATATTATCCCAATATCTGTTCAAATTTAAATAAATAACAAATAATATTATCAGTCAAATTAATCTTTACATTTTAGGG
This sequence comes from Chromobotia macracanthus, assembly GCA_036877525.1. NCBI lineage: Eukaryota > Metazoa > Chordata > Actinopteri > Cypriniformes > Botiidae > Chromobotia > Chromobotia macracanthus. Next base: position 9,295,992 of record JAZGTH010000062.1, on the reverse strand, counting down.
GCCAAGGCCCAAAAGTTCTGTAGCCCCCATTGGAATTGTTGGTAATATTCTTCTTTCCAAATGGGAGTCTATTGGAGCCATATGAATGGAACATAGGAAAATGATGAAAATTGGCACACTTATTGGGGAAGTTCTCAAAAGAATCCTGACCAACTTTGGGGTCCCTTGGACCAACTCTATAGCTCCACCATCAGTTGATTGATTGATTGATTGATCAGTTGAAAAATTACTTTTCAAATGGTTATAACTTTTGAACCCTTTTCCCTAAACAATGAAATTGTTAATCTCATTTCTCTCATCATTTTTTCTCTCTCATTCTCTCTTTATCAGATCACATTAAAAATTGTACATAAGGACTTCCCCATAACAGTAGCAGCCTTTTTAAAGTACAGTATTCTGTTTCTCCCTACTCCTCCTTGAAATTTTGCCTATGTCTTACAAAAATTGTTTCAGATTTTGGCACAGAATTAAAAAAAAAATCATCTTTGTTAAATTCACCTAGCAGCAATGACATCACAAACTTCAGGAAGTCGACCAAAAATTGGTTAAGAGGCTGTCTCTGCCAAACTTTGATCTGTCAACACAAAACTTGGTATGCTGGGGACATGCCAAATTTGGGACCACTTGATTATTTCACTCATAACTTTTGAACAGTTTGTCTTAAAATCATGATCTTGGTGTTAATGGCTTACTTGTGTCATGCCAAATCCATGGATACTGATTTTGCCAGGAACCTTGTGTCCACCATTTTGAATTTTTTCATGAATTGCTATAGTAATTTAACGATTTAACATATTGGCACACAGCACCACCTAGTGTTCCAGAGATATAATATTTTTTGCCAAATCACTTATCTTTCTGTGTGCTTAACAATGCTTGACATGAAAGTTGCATTCTTGTGCATTGCATTCAGATTCTTGGTTTATCTGCGTGCCTGTATATACTATGCTTTATTAAAAAGGTTTATACAGAATTTTGTCATGTAAAGCATTTTCGTTATAATGATTTCTTATCTCTTAATATACAATTATTGTCATTCTTCTTGGATTACAATTATGTCTTAGCAGTAGATAATATTTATGACAAGAAAAATGTAAGAGAAAGTACTTTTCCCTGATTGTTGTTAAGTGTTTTTTAAGTGTTTTAGAAGCATTTAGAATTAAGATTTAGTTGCCTTCAGAACAATGCAAACAACATGTTGTGTTGAGTACAACAAAAAAATTTAACAAGAAAACAATTTATGTTGAGATCATGAGACAAACTACTTTGTGTCGAAATCATATGAATAAAATAAAGATCATGAGAAAACAAGGAAAAAGTAATATATGGCCTCATAGGGCTTTCCTTAAGGAACCCACCATAATAGAAAAATAAATTAACACACAGTTAAACCCAACCTACTGTGTGTAAGTGTATTGTAGAAATGAATATAAAACTTATATCACAGATTCTCCTCTTATTGATATTTTCACCTCTACTTTTTTATTTTTCTGAGTTTCTGTCACAAATTTTTCACAGGAACACACATGAACACAAAATTAGCCCAGTTATATGATTTTGATAATTCTGAGGTTTGTGCTCTACATAGCATATTTGTATGTTCCCCAAATTACTTATTTAAAATAACAACAAGCACATACACAAACACTACAATCTAAGCAGGGAAATAACACTTTTAAATTTTAGCCATCCAACATGGATGTTCTGTTGTAACATACTATAAAGTACAAAAACTCAATTTACAAGTTTATCTGTGTCTTAGGTATCTGATTATGTATGATTGTTTTTTTTTTTTGGTACATACTACAGATATTAGACTTGTTATAATTATGCCATGAATATGAAATAAAATTATAAAATATTTGTTTAAAAAAACAATAAAACTATCTAAGCATGTGATGCATAATCTGCCCATACTGTGTTTAAAATCTTTTGCTCTGGATCCTTGGTTTTCATTCATTATTTTTTTCACTGACACAGTGATACTAGAAAATAACATTGGCTCTGTTATTAATGTGAGACTCCAGGCAAAAAATAGCTGCATAGATGTCTCTAGCCCTCAGGTGTTTTGTTTTCAATTGTCTTAACATACATTTGCGTACAGTAGTGTTCTCAGGGCTTAATAGAACATTTGTCAGCCCAGGATGTATCTGTTCTTCTAGAAATAGACATGTTTCTATGTTGGACATGATAAAAGTGTTAAAGGAAGCTGGCAGGAATGCACATGGGGAAACAATAGATGGCCTTCAAGTGTTTGCAGTAATCTTTTTAAGATGATGTTAGTTCAATTCAATTTTATTTATATGGTGCTTTTTACAAAGTACATTGCATCAAGGCAGTTTTACATATAACAAATAATAATAATAATAAAACACAGAACAAATGTCAGACATGTTCAACAAAGAACACATGGTATTTTGGCAAATACTATGTCTGAGATGTATATTAATAAGACTAATTAGGCATACTAGGTTTATAGTAGGTTTATGAAAAAGGGTTGACTGAACCCATTAAACTACAAAATCAATAAGCAAGATATGCAGTTCCAGATAACACGGAGATGGCATATATAAAGAGATAACATGTTGGGATGTTGGGGTATGGGACATGGGTATAAGGGATTTTCAATAGTACCATGAAAAACAAACAACACACAAAATATATATAATAAAAATACCTGAAGAATTACACAATGAAGAAGAATGGAAGACAACTGGAGACAAAGGAGTAGCAAAATAGACGAAGAGTCTTTTGGACTGTAATTATATCATATCACTAGAAGCAGCATTAACAATTAGCAAAACCCTAAGCTAAATTAGATGTCAGCAGTCTACTAGTAAGCAAGCCAACAGGGCGACAGTGGCAAGGAACTAAAGCTCCAATGGTGTATAGATGGAGAAAACCCTTGGGAGAAACCAGGCTCAACCAGGAGGGCCAGTTCTCCTCTGGCACATTAAAGCTGCAATTTGTAACTTTCTAGGATATGAACAGAGAGTTGATTATAATAGTTTATAATTATTTACTGATAAGAAACTGTCTAATTAAATACAGAAAACATACCACCTAGATGGACCGTAGACACTGAATCAATAATTTTACATTTTGTTTAATATTTCTGAGTGTTATACATTTTATATTAAATATATTTTACCAGATTAATACCTTATTGTAATGAACTTATAGTTAACTATAAACAACACTGTTTAATTGGTATAGCCAGAGTTATAACACATATAGCAGCTGGTCCAGATTGAGTCACTGAAAAGATGTCAAGACCTGCACAAACCAGTTAGCACAGGTGTTTACCACAAATTTTTACTTCTTGGTATTACAGTCTGCATTTCCAATCTGCCTCAAGTGAGCTACATCCTAGTTGCAAAGAAAAATACAGTACAAAAGTGAACTGTCTCAATATCACCTTGCTGCTTTAAGCTCATCATTACAAAAGGTTTTAATAGACCCATTCTCTCACACATTAAATCATACAATCCCTGCTGACCTTAATCAACGCAAGTTTGTATATCAAACAAAAAGGTCAACAGAAGACATAGTCTCCACACAGCCCTTGTGTGGAGAACTGTGTAAACATAAATCAACTCCAGTGTAAACATAAATCCATCTCTGCACCTGTGATCATAAGAACAACACACAGTATATGTTACTCTACCCTGCGCAAAACTATTTGAGTCAATAGCAATGTTGACTAGCCATTACTCTTATTTTTGGACCTTAGACAACAGTACTGCGATAAATGTAGCTACGCCTTGTTTCTTTGCATATACATTTTCAAATAATCCCACACTGTGGCATAAGAATGTAAATGTTTTCAGCAGGTCTGGATCAGCCTTCTCTTTAGGATAAAATAAGTTTGTCCAAGACTTTGAAGTTTGTAAATGGCAGATACATGCACAACTATGCAACACACTAAATATAATGGAAAACATGAAAATGCCTCATATGACCCCTTAAATACAGTTATTCCCCCAAAACATTTTCAAAATCTGTACACATAGATATGGGATGTCCTGAGCAACAGAGCCAGGAACATCAGGATGGGAGATTAAACACCACACACTCTCATTCTAAACACTTACACACCACAGGGGTGTATCCTCAGACCCCTCTTCTAATCCCTCTTTACCAATGACTGTCCTCCCATTCATCACACCAATACCATTGTCCAGTTTGCCAATGATCCCACCATAGGACTGATAATGGGCAATAATGAGACATTCATCAGGGATAAGCGTCAGCATCTGACAGAAGGGTGTTCTCACTAGAGTGTTTTCACTTAGATCCGGAAATCTGAGGTTCTACCCGAGACTGAGCGAGTTTGGGTCCAAAACTTTAACGAGTGGCTCGGGCATAGGTCCGGTTAGGTATTAGTTGCCTTGGGTCTCGGTTAATTTAAAATAAATGTGCTTTTTCCAAATGGACCCAATCAGACCTGATGCCAGTAGGAACAAGAAGTAATTTGGGTTGATTTGGGTCATGTATGGATTTTAGTACACGAGAAGACCTCTAGTTCTCACACTAACCTGGACTCACACTAAGTGCATTAAACACCTATCCAAAGCAATAAAAGCAAATGTAAATTTGGCACACTTATTTATTATCTTTATGACTCTTGTGTTGTGTCCTGGTTCAGTTTATTCCGGTCTTCTGTTTTGGTTTAGTTCCTGTTTTTCCTTTTTTGGTCATGTTCCAGTTCTCGTTTAGTCATCATTAGTTAACAGCCCCTATTTAAGTTCCCCTTTCTGTCCTGTCTTTGGTCGGTTATTACGTTTACTACGTTGATTCTAAGTTCATGCCTATGCATTGCTGTTCTATGTAGACTATAATAAAAGACTTTTCAGTTGGATTATCTTCGTCTGGCTCCTTGTTCCATTCCTCGTTCCCTACGTGACAGGTTGTCCGAAATAGTAATCTGACAAACTTCGGGGTTTCTTCGTAGCTTATTTGTGCCATCACCAATTTAGAAATTCAAAATTCAGAAGTTTATGACGTTTGAACACTTTGTTCTAACAAAATGAAAGTTAGTTCCCCTAGCTCATTTTTGGTACAAATTTTGTCCAGTTATTACCGAAATTGGCTCTGATAATTGCTGGGTGAAATTAGAGGTAGTCAATTAGCATGCTAATGATTGGCCATTCTTTCTATTGTGGCTCTTCAGTTATCAAGTTAACTGTAAGCTACATTAATGGCTAATTTATGTTAACATGTTAATCAGTTAACATGCTAACTAATGCTTTTATGTGCTCATTCTTGTCTTGAATTCTGCCCTCATCAACTTAAGGAATGTGCATCTGTAACAAATAGATCCACTATAGCCAAGTTTAAGAACCCAAGAGCAATTTATTACCTACAAATATGGACATGAACATGGACATGAGCACACACACTGACATGAACAACTTGCTGACCACCATTGATTTTGCCCACCAGGAAATTGCCCATTTTGGATTTTCTGAAATGTGCATGCTGTGAACCTTTAAATACTTCTAGAGGTTTCACCAACCAAAGCTGGTGAATATCATGCAAAGACATTAAAGATGGTAAAATGCAAAGGGATTTTTGATATCTGATTTTGCTGGAAATATGACATATAGGCACAATATTTGGTAGGAGTAATCAACAGCATGTCCTGAAAGTACGTGAAAAAAACATAACCCGGAATTAACATGCTCATGGTAGAACATAAAGACATTTTCAATGGATCATGATTCACCATTGCAACAACATAAAACGTGAACACTTTGACTGTAAACAATTGTTAAGTAATAATTTTGTCCACATTTTAGAACAATAGCAAATTCATAAAAAAATATTAAATAAACTATTTATGGTAATTATTCATCTAGCATCTTCAATGTAGTCACCCTTTGCCTAGAATTTACAAAAATGTTTTATTGACATTTTATCACCCTGTTTCTTAAAGGAGTTCTCATCTATTTGAGCTCTGGTTGCCTTTTTCTTCATTATTTGAACCAAATTATCCATTAAAAATAAAACATTTTTGAATTTTTTATTGACAGAAAATAATATGTTGGCACAATTTTATTTTTGTCTATAACAATAATTTCAAACATTTAAGCACATGGCTTTGGATTAAAAGATTCTTAAGATCATGAGAATCATTTAAGTCAAGTGTTTTTAGACTTTCAGCTGGTACTGTATATAAATTTAAGTAACTTAAGTAACGGTAATAAAGGTATCAATATCCCTCAAGATTCCAGGTTGGGTTACTAACTTTATTTGTATCCTTAGAAACCAGAACAAACTTTGTGACTTGTCTTTGAAAGAACACTTGTTTTCCTTTTTTATGATCTTAACCTCAACCTTTCTGCCATCCTTACTTCCTTACTGGCCAATCTTTTTTTTCTGAGCATCTTTCAGAGGCACAACATCTCCACTTTGTAAATTTGGCTTAGCTGTGTGCCACTTGCAATGTTCTTAAAGTTTTTCAATCTTCCCATGAAGACATTGGCTAAATACTGAACACAATGGCACTGCAACTTGGATGCCACAGAGAACTCATAAAGCACAAGACACTTATCAACTCAATGCCCACCTTTTAGCTTCAGCCTGACATCCTCATGTTTTTCTGACTGTGCCACCTATGATAGATATTTTCTGGCCCATGCCTGAAAGACTTGACAATGTGTTGCAGCCATGTTAAGGCCTTACCAGTGAGTGCCATCTGGAGAATTGTTGGAACTTTTTTCCTCCAAGTTTGCTTTGTGACAGTAGTAACACATGTAACACACCCAAGGCGAAACTCTGAATTGTTTCAGGGCTGAGAAGGGTGTAGGACTTCAAAGTTCACCTTGTTCTATATGTAAGAGGAGGAATGGAGGCCCTCTAAGCCAAAATGAAGTCAGATGGACAATCAGCTGTATTAAAATAAGTGGGCACAAAGTTCCACTGAAGTGGTTGTGTAGAGTGTCTAATGCACTGTACTCATTTGTTAACATAGACATAGAAATGCCTCACTGACAAAGTATCCTAGCACTACCTTAGTGTGAGTGTAGAATCTCATATTAATCAGTGTTGTGTCCAGTTGTTCTTGAAGCACCTCTGCTATTTCCACTGCCAGTACAGCCCCACATAGCTCAAGTCAAGGAATGCTGACATCTGGTTTTGAGCCAAATCTTGCTCTGCCAAAGAGAAAACTGACTTCACTGAGACTATCTGTGTTAGCAACTTTCAGGTAAGCTACTGTGCCTACAGTTTTAGTGGAAGCATCACATCTTGTGCGCAGTAGACAATGAAGTGGAGGTATACATTCTTGGGACTTTCAGTCCTTGCAAATGTTTGAGGTAATCTTTCCATTTCTGCCATTCTGCAATTCTGCCACTCTTGTTTCTCCTTGGGCAGAATAACATCCCAGTCATCTGCATATCTAGAGATGCCTCTTAAGACAGGGCGACCCTCAATGCTTACAGGTACAATAAATCCAAGAAGACAGTACAAACTGCTGATGGTAGAGAGTACTCCTTGCTTAGTGTCAGGCTTGTCACTGATAGATACTTGAAATACAAACATATTTGTTGACATGTCCCAGTCCAAACAATCAATGGCCTTAGATTCTGAACCAAATTATTTCAGCCCATCGTCCACTTCGAAATGTTTTTTAAGCAGAGCCTTGCATCACTACTATACTTCTGTTCTCCCTCTACAGCTGTTCTCATGAGTCCATAAACAGCTACTGATAGAGAGGGCAATTGCCAAAAACATGGATCCCCATGTGTTACTCCACAATGTCTCTATTAAGGTTGTGATCCTAAAACCACTGGAAGCACAGGTAATCACAATGCTCTTCTGTTTGACAAGAAAGCTTTAAAAAATTTGTTCAATGTTACATCATATGATAAATGACAAAACGTGGGAGTTACCAACAGTCCTTTTTGTCATTAAGAGAGTGACAATAGATGCATGTCTTTTTTTGAAAATTGTCTTCATAAACATACATAATGGTTCTTCATGTCTGTTATTCTTTTCAGTGTACTATAAAGTGATAAAAGACGACTGACAGATTGGTCTATATTGTTGGGCAAATGCTCTTTGGGACAACAAAAAAGGAGTGGAGAACTACTTGCTTCATCTTTGGTGAATTCAAGTCCAGAAAAGCCTCATCCTCTCCAGATCCAGTGCAAGCATATTGTCTTCATTGGTTTGGGAAAACATGTCATAAGATTGTTTTGGGTATGGTATGGTCTTCACCAGTAAACCTTTTTTTTTAGAACAGATGCTGCTTTGCATGGTGTGAGAAAGCTGGGCCTGCCATTCTCAAGTCGTTGGGTATATGGAGCATTGTGGGGCCCATTGGGCAGTGGAGGTATCTGTGATGAAATGGCTTAAATATGAGTAGTAAATATCCCAGCAGAAATATGAGTAAATATGAGACTAGGACCCAATGGTTAGGGTTCTAGTCCTAGGGGGGAGAAGACGATGAGTGTTTGTGGAGCAAAGGGAATCTGCTGAGATCTGTGGAGTGAGGAGTTCTTTAAGGTAAGTGGGGCATTGCCATGGATGCACTGATGTGTGAGGAGAAAGACTTTATATTCTATCTAGGCGGAAATGGGAAGCCAGTGTAATGACTGAAGAATTGGTGTGATGTGTTCATATTTACGGACTCTCATCAGGATCCTAGCAACACTGTTCTGTATGTGCTGGTGTTTCTGGATGCTTTTGCTAGGGATCCCGATGAGAAGAGCATTGCAGTAATCCAGTCTGGAGGAGACAAAGGCTTGGACGAGTTTCTCAGCAGCATGTAAGGTGAGTGTGGGATGGAGTCTGGCTATATTCCTGAGGTGGTTAAAAGATGTTTTGCAGAGATGTTTGATGTGGGCCTTATAGGGTAAATGAGGGTCAAACTTGATGCCGAGATTGGTGACTAATGGTGATAGAGGAATGCCCTAGCCAAAGAATGTAATGCAGGTATGGTAGATGTTCTGATCTGATGAGGGGAACCAGTGAGGATGGTTTCTGTTATTGAGCTGTTCAGCTAAAAAAAGGTTATGATTCATCCACACCCTTATCTCCTTCAGCTGTGTATCATCAGCATGACAATGGAAAGAAAATCCAAAGTGACTGATGACTTTGCCAAGGGGCAGCATGTAAAGAATGAATAAAATAGGTCAGAGAACTGATCCCTGTGGAACCCCGCAGCCAACAGCATGTGAACGGGACCTGGAGCTTCCCATGGCCACAAATTCAGATCTGTTTGTGAGGTATGACTCCAGTATGAAACCAGCACAAGACCGTGGTATTAAGTCTAATACAGTGGTGTAGCCAGTTGAGAAGTATATTGTGTATATAAGTGTATCACCGATACCAATAGACATGGTTTCTATGCAGGTTAGTTCTTTTTGCTCCTTTGTTGGTGTAACAGATTGCTTTTCGAGCAGAGATCTTTTCGTGTCTATTACATTCTGAACAACAGTCATCCTGCAGTCTTTGGCCTTGTAATCTGAACAAATGTAATAATTGTAGCAGATTTTCATTGAGTAGCATTTCATTGAGTTGTTCCTTTTATGGAGGAGACAGTGCCTTTTTTGGTCAATTGAACTCGTGTATGAACTCACAGATGTGTTAGACTCAGCCTTTGTTATTGACTACTTAATTTGTATTTTTTCAACTTGCAAAGTGTTGGAAGATTGAAAAGAGAAAGTGGGATCTGTATCTTTTAGCATAATCATTAACAAACTCAACAAACATGAAAAAGGTGCATAATGAGTAGAAATTCCATCTTATATTAATTACAATTAACTTTAAATTAAAAACACTTCCTGAAGACTGTGAGCCAGTATGTCAACAATTGATCTTATTTTTTGCTTTTAAGTGTCAAGGATCTTGATTTGCTCCTGGAATTGCTTGCGAGCTCTTGCAACTGATTAAAATCTTTGAGAAATCTTAGACAAACTCTCTAAATGCTTGAACAAAGATGCTTCAGTCACCTCTGTTGGAGCGATACACCTTCTAGTTGTCAGCAAATACACAAAGGAATCAAGAGGTAAGTAATAACACTGCCAGTTTATTAAACCATAGACAACAAACAGCAGTCAAACATCAGCAATGGATTCAGAGTAATCGTAATGATAAACATCGATAATGTTTATGAACAGGTAAATTAGCTAAGAGCAGATTAGCTTTGTAGCTACTTATTTTTAGAATTTTTTAAAGTCTTTTGTTTGTGTAACAGGTCCAGGTGCTCAGAAGAGCATAGGAGACAATCCACAATGAGTAGATCGATGGAGAGAATCCCAGGTAAGTAAACAACGACGGCGGAACAAGTAAATCCATATAACCAGCATGTAGACTGGACGAAGAGGTGAGAAGAGACTGTTGTTTAAATAGATTGGGTGATTAGTGGAGACATGTGTGAGTGATTACAATTCTGGTGACTGGGAGCGGGTAGGCGTGGTTGGCAAAGAGGGTGTGTACCTGACATTACCCCCTCCTAGATGGCGGCGCGGTCGGACGCAGCGGCTACTCCGGGTCTAAAAGATGGTGTTTTTATGTCTGTTAGTCTCGTCTCTTCGTCTTCAAACAGTTTAATTTCTCCGCAAAATCATCAGATAAATGCTCGGAAACACAAATATGATCGCCAGAGCCTTTTGGAAATCGGTAGTGCATACAAACATCAGCTTTTGCCGGCGACCACCGAGAAGCTACGAGGCCTCTGCCTGCTGCTGAAGCCGAACCCTGAGACCGCGGCCCCTGTCCACTGATGCTACCCACACAAGCCGCCGGCGCTTGTTTAAAGAGGCAGCCACCTACAACAACAGCACCGACCTGCATGAGTACACTGAAACAGTGAGTGCATATATCAAGAAGTGCTCAAGAAGTACTGTCACATCATCATTTTATTGATGATGTGACAGTAACAAAGACCATCACCACACGTGCCAACCAGAAGCCGTGGATGATGGCAAAGGTTCGTGGGCTGCTAAAGACCAGAGATGAGGCATTCAGATCAGGAGATAAAGCAGCCCTAAAAACAGCAAGAGCCAGCCTGTCCTGTGGCATCAAGAATGCAAAACGGTCATATGCACAAAAAATCAATAACCACTTCACAGACAGCAGAGACTCACGGAGCCTGTGGCGAGGCATTCAGACCATCACTGACTACAAGCCCCTGCCACAGACCTGTGATGACGACACATCCCTTCCAGATGCACTTAACCAGTTTTATTCACGGTTTGAAATGCAGAATGACACACCTGCACAAAAACTGCCCACACCTCCCACCGACCAGGCGCTCTGTCTGTCTCCAGCCGTAGTGAGGAAGACCCTGTCTAGGATTAACCCACGCAAGGCTACGGGTCCTGACAACATACCTGGCCGTGTACTGAGAGACTGTGCTGCACAGCTGACAGATGTCCTAATAGATATCTTCAACATCTCGCTGAGCCAGGCAGTCGTCCCCACGTGTCTCAAGTCCACAACCATCATACCGGTACCTAAGAAATCACCTGTGTCCTGTCTGAATGACTATCGTCCCATAGCACTGACTCCAATAATGATGAAGTGCTTTGAGAGATTAGTCATGAATCACATAAAAACCAGCCTCCCCAACACACTCGACCCGCTCCAGTTTGCATACCGTCCAAACCGCTCTACGGATGATGCAATTTCCTCCACCCTCCACCTGGCTCTTACCCACTTAGACCAAAAGGACACTTATGTAAGAATGCTGTTCATTGACTTCAGCTCAGCATTCAACACAATAATCCCACAACAGCTCAATAATAAATTACACCTGCTGGGCCTTAACAACTCTCTCTGTAACTGGATTCTGGACTTTTTAACTGAAAGACCCCAGTCAGTCCATGTCGGCCACAATACCTCGAGCACTACCACACTGAGCACAGGTGCCCCACAAGGCTGTGTACTCAGCCCGCTGCTCTTCACACTGCTGACCCACGACTGCACTGCCAAGTTCAGCTCCAACCACATCATCAAGTTCGCTGATGACACAACGGTGGTAGGTCTCATCAGCAACAACGATGAAACGCACTATAAAGAGGAAGTGGCACAGCTAGTGGCATGGTGTGGCGCGAACAACCTGTCCCTCAATGTGGAGAAGACAAAGGAGGTTGTGATGGACCTCAGGAGAAACTCCACTGATCACCCCCCACTGACCATCGACAGCTCGACTGTGGAGAGAGTCAGCAGCACTAAATTCCTGGGGGTGCACATCACAGAGGATCTCACCTGGACCACCAACACCACGTCACTCTCCAAAAAGGCACAACAGCGCCTACACTTTCTCCGCCGGCTGAAAAGAGCAAGTCTCCCTCCACCAATCCTCACCATCCTCACAGGGGAACCATTGAGAGTGTGCTGACCAGCTGCATCACTGTCTGGTATGGGAACTGCAGCGCCGCAGACCGCAAAACCCTCCAGCGGACAGTGAACACAGCTGCAAAGATCATCGGTGCCCCTCTCCCCTCCATCCTTGACATTTTCCTTTCACGATGCTCCAACAAAGCCACCAGCATCGTAAAGGACCCCACCCATCCCTCACACAGTCTCTTCCAGCTCCTGCCGTCAGGAAAACGGTACCGGAGCATCAGAGCCCGCACTGCCAGACTGCTTTTTCCCCCAGGCTGTGAGAGCCCAAGCACGGCCCCCCTCTGAAAAACCTCATACCTCTTAAATATATATATATATTTTTTATTTCTCCCTTGTGCAATTCTGAATGTGCTACACACAGGTGAGTAGGCCGCACAGACCACCTGTAGTAACACACTCTCCTCTATGTGCACTAGACACTTTTTACAACTGAGGGTACATTATCCCACAAAAAGACTCATGTATGTTTACAAGCCCATGCACTACAGATCATCTTGTACTGTTCTCCAGCCAGTGCTTGACTTTCTTTTTCCTCGTGCAATATTTATGTGGAACATTTGTATAGTTTGTATTTAATAGTTTATGTATAGGCAACTTTATATATAGTATATTTATAATCTAATTCTGTTAGTATTTGTGTTTAGATTTATACTGTTTCACGTCATTGTTGTATGTCTGTATTTATGTAGCACCGTGGTCCTGTGAGGCATGACATTTCGTTCCACTGTATGTCCCCACATATAGCAGAATGACAATAAACCTCAACTTGACTTGAACTTGACTCCTGACATTAGAAAGGCCTCTCTGTCTTGGAGCAGGATGGCCAAGGTAGCTTTGGTGGTAGTCAGAGAGTAAAGAAGGATCTAGAATGTCATCTCAGGTGACTCATGATCTCTTCTCAGGACTGTAGCCTTCCCAGTCCACCAAGTACTTACCTTGTCGCAAGTTGATAAGCAGGAACAGTGGTTTAACGAGCATCCACATGATGCTGATGTCTCTGAACTGCCTGTTAAAGGTGTATGTGAGTCCCACACTCTCTTGTAAAACCAGTGACCCTCCCGGTGAGGAGGGGTTCTCCCAAGGTTTTTTTCTCCACATTCATCATTGGAGTTTGGGTTCCTTGCCACTGTTGCCGTGTTGTAGTGCTCACTGTGAGACACCAGACATGAGGATAATAGATATTTGATGCTCCATAGTAAATATCTGACTTGATACTTAATTATTGATAATTGATTGATAATTGACATACCGTTGTTACTTGTATCATTGTATATATTTCCTTGTTTTTCCTCCCTGTAAAGTGGCTTTGAAACAATGCCACATTGTAAAAGCGCTATACAAATAAAGTTGAATAGAATTGAACTCCAAGGTGTTTGAAGAAGGCTTGGACTTAGGAGATTAACTGGGGCCCATGAGCCGAGACAATATCTTTGGGCATGCTGAATATGTGTTGAAATAGTAGTTCTGCAGTTTCAAATGCCATGGGAAGATCCTTTAAAGGAATAAATTGCATGTCTTGGAGAAATGATCAACAATTACCAGAATACAGGTACAGAGAAGGGTCATCTGGTTGATACATGTGTGAAAGGGAATCAGCTCAAGGTTATGTTAAAATCTGGTGAGGAAGAGTGCCCAATCAGAGCTTGACAGAGTTTCAGCCTTTTTGCATTCTGGATATAGTTGAGATTCTTATGGTCAGTGATAACAGTAATTGTGCCCACTCCAGTCAATGTCTCCATTCTTCTAGGGCTTGCTTGATAGCCAACACGATTTACAATATCGTAGTTCTGCTCTGCTGGGAGCAGAGAGTGCATTTTACATTACATTTTACATTTATGCATTTGGCAGACGCTTTTATCCAAAGCAACTTACAGTGCATTGAAGTTACACATTTTGTTAGTACATGTACTCCCTGGGATCTGAACCTACGACCTCTTGTGCTGCTAACGCAATGCTCTACCACTGAGCTACAGGAGAACCTAGGAGTATTAGGCACATAAAGTGGAGTAGAAGAGGCTCACCATGGTATTGAGAAAGTACCACTCCAACCCCTAGGTTAGAAGCATCAATTTCTACTACAAATGGGATTTGAGGATTATGTACCGGAGCGGTACATAAGGCTTGTTTAAGGTTTATAGGCTTGAAGGGTTTCAGGGTCCAGGACAGAGACTTAGGATGTTTACTCAGTGACGTGAAGGGAGCAGTGAGTATACTGATATGACAGATGTAGTGATAGCCCTGTGATAGTCTAGGAGGGTTTGTGCTGGAACGGAATACACAGGAGTTACTATATGAACCGTAAGAAGTTTTAGTGTAGATACTGCTGGATTGACTAGAATGGTATTCACGGCAGGACATGGGGGATGAGTAGGACATGCTTTAATGAGGTGACCAGAGGATCCACAGTATAAGCATAATCCATTAACAAGGCGACGAGTATGTTCAGCTTTTATAAGACGATGAGAATTAATTTGCATGGGTTTTGGTCTTGGAGGTATAGATGGGGGTGAGGTAAGTGGACCTGTAAGTGGTAAGTGGGGGTGAGGATTCTTCTAGCTGGCAAATGTTGTGAAATCCTTATTGCTCTTTGCATGAAGTTTTCTTGCTCAATAGTATCATTGTAGATGGCCATTAACACACGTCCCGACAGGACTGAATATAAAGAGAGGAAGTAGGAACCCGCCGCAGTCCACTTACTCAACTGAATAGGTGGACAGTAAGGCCATGGGACTGACTCTTATAACAAATGACAAATGACTGTTCTCTTATAACAAATGACTAGTTCAAAATCTATGAGGCTGCTGTCCTAGAGAATTTAGTAGAAGCTACTACTGCTACTGAATACGACCCATCAAGCTGCTGGTCAGATGGTCATCTTTAGATTGTCATCCTGAATGCTCAGTAATGATCAAGGTACTGCAAAAATCGGATAACTATGGATGTGTCGTAAGATAGAAAATACTATGACAAATTTGGTATTTTTGTACTCAGCATAAGACAGAATCAAAAGAAAGCAATTTTATAACAATATAGCATTACAATCATATCTTGCAAGCATTTATGTAAATCTAGTTGGGGCTGGCCCCAGAGTGCATTTTAAAACAAAATTCACAATGGTCAGTGCTAAAAATAGCTGAACATGGAACACCAGATATCATTTGACTCAGCATGTCTCAAGGAATCTAGATACAAAACCTAGATGTCACAGAAAAGTTGTCACAAGTTATAAACAAAACTAAATATTTTTTTATATCTGTGGACTAGTAGGTGGCACTGTGATGAAACTGTGCATGTACCCTCAGGTCATGTCTATGATAACACATACCAAATTTTGCGTCAATACACTAAAGTATTGCCAGTATTCAGGTTCATATCCACGTTTGCCTGTTCACTGTAAAATTTGTTGATGTGGTATACAAGAACAGTAAACAGCGCGGAAGGAGTTTGTAAAAGTAGTTTTTTTTGACACATTCAAAATGGCTGAAAGTTGTTCATGATGTTATAGGGTGTTAGAATTGGCATGAGCCAAAGAGTCAGATGATAAAACAATTTTTTTTCTAGGACTTAACAGTCAAAAGTGATAAGCATAAACATAAGTGAGAAATAATTATGCAAATAAGGTGTTGAGCGAGACAACAGAACTTTCTTCCACTCAGAATTTCACCTTTGTATTGGTCAGTCCACCATCAAAGAGTGTGACATCCACATCCATGTAAAACATCTCTTTGAGCATTCACCTTTAGTCTGCCCCTAGATCAACACTCAGGTACCATCTCTTCAGCTAAACTCTGTCATGTTGCTGACCCTCTTCACCCACTGGAAAGGCTTGACCTATATGCCATCTCACTCTGGACAAAACCATCCTCAAATGCAACCAACTAACAAAATAGATAGTTTATATCAAAACTTGGATGTCTAGCAACTTTCTACTACTAAATTCAGAAAAAAAAACATAAGTTTTAATTAATGGACTAAAATCTTCCACACATACCTAGAATACTGAATTACTCTTGATGGATGCCCTAGTCTAATTCATCAGCTAAGGATCTGGTTGTTCCTTTTGATAGCAATTTGTCATTTAAAAATCACATTTACAATTGTTGTAAAACTGCATTTTTCATCTTAAAAAAATATCAAAATATCAAAACTATGACACATGCTCTTGAGTTTTTAACATCTGTTTAATAACTACATGAGCTTTTGTAACCTGTAGTCTCCTCATTGAGAATAACTATATGTTATTTGTTTGCTATATGTTATAAGCCATAATGTCTCACATTTGTTTCATATCAAGATTTATATTCAAAAATATGAATTGTGCTGCTGTCAAAGTGTACTCATTCTTAACACTCACCTGCTCTGAACAGGGCTTAAAACAATCAGTTTTAGTCAGCATTTGAGTCAAGCACTCTAATAAGGGGACTAAAGGCCATAATGACTTTTAGCATGTTTTGTTAGAACACCTCTTAAGATTGGGCAGTGAGGTTTACACACTATGTAACTTTTTACTCACTAGGTGGCCTAAATTACAGAAGGACATAGCATACCTCTTTTTTTACATATAATTTCTCCAGCCTTCGAAAAACAAACCCATATAAAATTCCATAAGGTGTAGATGCACTAACTATACTTTTAAAATTTATGGGAGTTAGGTTGAAACAGATTATATGATTTGTTCCTGGCCCTGTCAATCAAACACATATTCTGCAGGTATGCCAGCTATGGAAACACTTGTGAAATGCGCCAAAACACGCAACACACTTGAACTCAAGGTTTATTGGACTTAATGCTTTAAAGAACCTGAGTTTTAGTATGTTGTTTAAAGTTCAGTGTGAACTTGTAAATACACTATTATTGCACATGCAAGTCTCATCCTTTTAACCCTTTTTAATCTCACACAATAACATCTGACCCGGTTTTACTTATGTAATCCAACCTATATGGCTGACTGACACCCTTACATAGGAAATGGTGGAAAATAATTTTTCAACATTAAGATGTTTCAACATTTTCAACATTTTTAGATATTTGGTGAAAAATGCTAAAGGCACATTATTTGTGACCTAAACTCACTTTACTTGTTCATTTATTACATTCAGTAATAGGCCTTTTTTGAGATTGTCTGTTTAGAATTACAAATTTGCTAGGATTTTTTTATTTATTTGCTAGGATTTTTATTTTTTATTTTACTTTTTAGCTGAAGGGTGGGAAAACCTCTGCCCACACTAAATCAAATTGACAATATTGTAAGGAACAAACTGATTTTCACAAATATCACTATATATTCACATTATAGCTAGATGTTTTAATTTTGAGAATTTTATATTGCATTTTTGATGTTTTACGGATGTTTTAGATAAAACTACTCTTAGATAAAAGATCAAAGGGTTTCTTAAATTGTACATCATTAAAAGAGACTCAATTGCTCTCCCGTTACAAATTGTATTGTTTAAAGGTTGCTGAATGTTAAAGTACCTAATGGCAAGAAGAAAAAGGGTTTGTAAATATTTATACTCACAGCCAGGGAGGCCACATCATTAGTGCAAATCAAGGATATATTCATAGGCTGACATCTCCACATTCAGAGATCTCCCAGCTGGGATGAAATTCTCATTACTCACAGACAGCGAGACAGCCTCTTAAGACTCCTTTAGCATTTCTGATGATATTGTGAGAATGTACAACAAGCCTCCTAGCAGATTAAGTGGAGATGTGAGTCTGTGAGCATGCCAACTAAACACTGAGAAAGCTCTCTTGATTTGTCTGGAAATTAAAGTCTAAAAGTCTTTAAGCTTTATGTTTAAAAGAGCTACATTTATCATGGTCTTTTTAATATCCCAGTGTCTATGTATAAGTTTGGTTTTTC
This sequence comes from Chromobotia macracanthus, assembly GCA_036877525.1. Taxonomy (NCBI): domain Eukaryota; kingdom Metazoa; phylum Chordata; class Actinopteri; order Cypriniformes; family Botiidae; genus Chromobotia; species Chromobotia macracanthus. Next base: position 9,277,766 of record JAZGTH010000062.1, on the reverse strand, counting down.
TTTGTATATTGTCATGTATTGTCCTGTCTGAGCCTTGTCACAAGTATCTGAATGCCCAGTTTCCCCAGTGTAATCATGCAAATGAAAAATAAATGACTCTTGACTTGAACAAAGGGGCCATCTTATTGAATCAAGCTGCAAAGAGCAATTAAGCTCTTTTGTATTTGACAGCAATAAAGTAGAAAACAAAACAAACAAAAATAGATTTTTACTATTAACTTTTGAGGGCTAGACACTCAGCTAGCCAAACATGGTTCAACAATGATTTTGTTAGATCTGCAATCTTTTTATTTAATATTTACAGATAATATTTATGGAGAATCCCATTTTGTCACAAACCATCCTTTCTAGAAAATAAAGCCTTTTTAGATAAAAGAAAACATGAAAAACAGGTAGACTTAAATCTGCTTAAATTACTAAATCTGACAAAAGACAATTAATTGTTAATTACAAATTCAAATTTTCTGGTCTTATGCTATGTAGAGCAAATACACGCCTATATGCAGGAAATATTGAAGTCTAATTTTATGTATTTAACACACGTGCAAAGTATATAGAATTTCCTTGTGTTTTCTTAACATTTGGCCCATTTCTATCACCATCTTGACAGTGATTTTTATTTTGTTATGGCATTGTGGATGTTTACATATTTTTGCCACTTCCCATTCATGCCTAAAAAAGAAAAAATACAAGTAACACTAATTTTACCATATATTAAAATTTAGAATAATAATTTTACTGTTTACTCTTGAGAAATACTTTCATTATATTAATTGTGTGGGAAAATGATTTGGAATACTCTTCAATTCCATGTGATTTGTGATTATATAATCCAGTGCAGACTCAAACCTTGGCACCATGAGTCTTTAATCTCTCACCATGCCTTAGATTGTCAGGGAGGCCCTCCATCTTGAGTCATGGCACACTCACCCTGATTTGTGATGCAGAGCAAATAGTCATCAGATTCCCAAGGCTCATTTGCCATCATTACACTAATCTGTGATGACATCCTCCTCCCTCTATTTCTGTCTGTTTCTTCTTCTTTACCCATCAACTTCCTCCCCCTCAAACAGTCACCCAGGCGAGCTAAGTGAAATTGCATTTGTGCAGTGAACCAGCCTCACAGACAAATAAACAATTGGATACAATTGATATTATGGGTCATATTTCAGAACATTACACAAACAAAACAAACAACACAAACACAACCACACAAACATAAGTATTTTTGTATAAAGCATGCTCTGAATTGTAATTGTTGTATCATAATTTAGTCCCAGACCCTCCCCCACCACCACACCAAAGAGCATCAACACTTTGATGTGTTGGGGTAATTTATCTAGTTTTTCATCTGAAATGTTGTTCTTGCACAGTACACAGAGCAGCTAAAAAAGTGCAAGGAAACATTCTACAGCATACAAAAAATGCAGTCTCAGAGACATTATGCATTATAGTTTTCCCATTCAGCATTCAAATATATATCACACTTACCAACGAATATAGTCATAGGCTAAGGCAGCACTGCCTCTCCCCTTATCTGTTGTGTTTCCATGGTAATGTCTGAGCTTTGGAATCTGTAGCTAGGTGTCAGCACCAGGTGTGGTGACAGAAGCGTCTCAATCCACACAAAGGTCTCTATATCATTTCTTAAAACCCGCTTTACATGTGTTTAATACAAAAACATTTTCAAAGGTTATAAACTTCTTATTTCCAGTGTTACTGGACAGGAACAAATACCACAAAAAAGATCATATCTTGACAAAGTGTCAAGTGATAAACAAAGAATGATTAGATTCTTGAACAATATCTAATCCTTTGCCACTGACTTTAGCTATTAATAAACATTTGCATATGTGGATATTTCCTTGGGCTTTGTGTTCCTAGTTTAAATGTGTACTCTTTAGCCTAATATTTCTAAACAAATTATTTTAGATTCTTACTATGTAAATACCCTGTATTTGTGTATTTACCTGTAAGTGCATATAGGCCGCATACAATTCAGTATATTTTAGTTTATTTAAAAAAAAACTATTTTGAATAACCCCAGAGATATGAAAAACTATAAAATATAATGGTTTATGATTTTCTACAGGCTGGTTCCCTTTCTGTCGGTCACTCAAAGTTTTGATGATGACGACACTAGGGGTTCGTTCTTTGAAGCCCAATCACCTCCAATCTTTATTAAAAGGGCCAATGAAAATTGGTGAGTGGAATTTGCGTGCCAGTTTCTGCCGCAGATATCCGGGTATATAAGCGGGCTAGCATGCAATTCTACTCACCAATTTGTTTTGGCCTTTTCAAGTGCTTGAAGGAGCGACGTATCGGAGTAATAGCCACCCGATATGTGATGTGGCACCATGCCCAACTCAAGACTCGGTTCTGTAACTTATGCTGAAGTGGTCACATATGCTTCAACACAAGAGGCACTACTGCTGTCAGGGATGCCATATACCCCAGGATCCTCTGAAAATATTTCAGTGAGACCGATGTCTTACCTCTGAAAAAATCAAGGCAATTCAACACTGATTGGATACCCTCCTCTGTGATGGAGTCCAGCTCCATCCTGATAAAAGAGATGTACTGCACCGGGGTGAGCTTGCTCTTATCCGAATTGACCCAAAGCCCTAATCAGTCCAAGTGGTTGAGAACCACATCCCTGTGTGCACACAATTGTTCCCAAGCGTGAGCCAGCATAAGCCAGTCCTCGAGGTAGTTAAGAATGCATATGCCCTTCTCCCTCAAAGAGAAAAGAGCAGTCTGTGTGACTTTGCCATGGGGGGGCAGGGACAGAGTGAAGGGGAGGACCCTGTACTGAAATGCTTGACCCTCTAATGAAAACTGAAGAAAACGTCTGTGTCCAGGTAAAAGCGAGACATGAAAGTATACTTAAGGTCTATAGCCGCAAACCAATCTAGATGCTGCACACAGGTCAGAATATGCTTTTGCATGAGCATCCTCAAAGGAAGTGGTTCTTTGCTTCTTACCGCAGCTTTAACATTACATTGCTGTAACTAGGCATGGAATAAAACTTGTTGTAGAATAAAACTTAGAGGCAGGTTAATACATAATGGGAAGATAATAAAGGAGTCCATCACATTCTCACTACTTCTGAGTGACCCAGGTTACAGCTGTAATTATCTTAAGTTGGCATGAGGATGAAAAATTAGCTGAACTGGAACTGGGACAAATGTCAGGTTGAACTAGAGCTGGGTCAGTCTGTCTCAGGGGTCATCCCATCCTGGCTCTCCACCATCTGGTCTGGACAAGGTCTGGATCCTGCTGACTACAAGACCTTAGGGAAATGAAAGACAGACAGACAGACTTAGAGTAGAACCAGTACATCTGTTCTTATGGGAAGTGCCCCTGGTTCCAGATTATCTAATTAATGCAGCCTAAGAATTCATTATGGGATCTGAGTCATAAAAAACATAGGCTAGATTGGGCTAGGTGTAGGCTAAATTAAAGAGATGGAGATTTAATCTAGATTTTAAGGGATCATGACATGGAATCACATTCCTCTTAATCTTTTGACATACAAGAGGTCTTGGTATCATTAATACATCCTGCCAGTTTCATAGCTTAAAACTTCCTCCTGATCAATAATGAAAACATTTATATAATCATTCTCCAGAAAAAAAAATAAATGTGCAATGTCTAGATTTACAATGTCACTAGGCAGATTCATTTTCATATGATATGCCCCAAGAGCAAGATACTTTTACACTGTCACATTGTTGGCTCCATCCACAGTCATTCATTTGCAACATCCTCTTTGTTTAGGATTAATCTACTATAACATCGTGCAACAGGCTGAAGAGAATACTTTGGAGAATACTTAGTGTGTTACACTCACAATACGATTGTGATAGCAGTAAGATGCTAGTCAAATGTTGTGATGTTCCTGGCTGTGCTGTTCATTGGCTAAAACATTAGCTACTCATCAGTGTTGATGATTACACTCCAAAGTTCTTAAAGAAGGAACACTTAAATCTGACTTTTTTATTCACATGGCTAAAAACAGGGTGGAAAAGGCCATAAATTACCTAATTTTGAATGTTTTGAGGCAAAGTGTGAGCGAGTTTGGATGCTATGTAAGGAAAGGATCTACCACCAACATTTAATTTTGAAATTCTAGATATAATCAACTGGCCAAAATTTGAGATCGCAGTGAATGTGAAGGACTGTAATGACACAGAAGCTTGCTCAGATACTGAGGAGCTAAACCATTCAGGGCCATGTAGGTAATCAGTAGAATTTTAAATTTTATATGATGTTTATATGATGCAGTGTCAACAGAACCAGGATAATATGGTTATACGTTTTTGTTCTCATAAGAACTCTGGCTGCTGCATTTTGGAGTAGCTGGAGTTTTTGTACTAAACATGCTTTATGATTTCATCATGTACCTGATATGGCAGTATGATAAGGCTATATTTTAATTCACATTTACTTCTTAATGGATCTATTGGGTAATTAAATTATTTGTCCCTCATTTAATTTGTGATTGATGCAATTACAGAAAACAAATCAGTATGATGGAAAATGATCTTAGTGTGATTGTTGTAAATATGTTTTACTTCTTCAATCTATTGTTCTAATTTATTCAGAATTTATGTAATTCCCTAATTTATGTGTTTATCTCTGGATGTCCCATGTAAATGTGGGATGAACCAATCTCTTCCTCACTCTTGACAAAAAACAGATTACCTTCACACTGAGCTTTGACATTTTGATTGCTAGACTCTTAAGTAATAGACAATAATATAAAGCATTCCACCCTTTTAAATGTAAACTAATAGTCTAATAGCTAGGTTCAAACATTCTATTGTGAAAATGGCGTCAGTGGAGATGACATGTTAAATATTCCTGGAATATAATGGCAAACTCCTTCTTGCTACTAAGGCAAATTCCATAACTAGCATTTTGTGTCTCCTGAATGACAATAACATTTTCAAAGTAATAACTTACATAATTTGAAAGAATTACTGCTTATATTTAATATTTCTTGCAGAGAAATATTAAATATAATGCAGAATCCCTGGCAATATTCAAAAGACAGCTGAAAACTTCTCTTTCGTGAGCACTTAACCTCATCATAAAAAGAAAAATCCTTTCCTTTCCCTTCATTTCCTTTCCCTTCATTTCCTATTCCTCTTCTCTTTAAATCTCTCCCTTGTTGTAGGGAGAGATATATATATGTATACATATATATATATATATGTGTGTGTGTGTGTATGTATATTGAAAGTCTGTGACAATAAAAGGGTAAAACAATAAAACTACAGGCTAAAAATAGGCATAAAACAGAATGCTTTTGAAAAGTTATATAAATACACAATGAAAAGTTTTTGTAAACTCTGTGGTCACATATCAGGTCAATCTGTAACAACATCTACAGAGGTCTATGCTGCTAAAAAGCTAGTATCCTGGAGATTACTTTTAAAATTAATTCAAATTCCTCATATTCACAATAAAATCTATATAAAGTTCTGTAAAGCCAGCACACGGTTTGTTAGAGTTAGTGGGTTTGGCTGGTTTAGTGGGTAAAGCTTTGGGCTTTATTACTTGGTGCTCTGGACCCTTTTACTACTGCACAAATGAGATCTTGTTGGAGGCTTCCTCCCTAATTAGATAAAAAAATTATCCAATCTTTGTCATTCTTGTTGTTATTTTGACAATATTGTCATGGTGATGAGACATGTATGTTTGTTTTTATTTGGGGAATGCACTGGTGGTTGCTGTGGAAATTAACAATCCCAAGGAAACAGTAAACATGCAACATACTCAGTTACAAACATGGACAATTTCTAAAGAAGCAGTTCCCTGATCTGCTGCAGTAAAATCACTACAATGTTTGATAGTTCAATGAACAGTAATCAACGTACAACCAGTGCTGCTATATTGCTGGGGTCTGAAGTCAGTGTTCACATGTGATTAGGCAGATAAAGCATTTTTCAAGGGGCTTTCTTTATAGGGCTGAAAGAAGCAGATAAAAGATGTGTTGTGGTGTGCAGAAGCAAAACAGAGGCCTGATTATTAACTTACCCTTCCAGCCATGCCCAGCAGTACTGTTCACCCCAGAGGTAATTTAATGACGAGAGGAAACAGAGTGCTTTAACCCTTTACGGCATGAGTTTTTAAGGGGGAAAAAGATTTCACAGAACTTTTTTGGGAGCTTGCATAAAATAATATCCATCATAAAATGTACCCAAGACCACCTCACCCCACCCCAGATGTGTTCCCTTTCTGTCACTCCCTCGACATTGTGTTAATGTAGTAACACTAGGGGTTTGACCTTGGGAGACTGCTTTGCTTTTTATAGAAAACGCCAAAGAAAATTGGCTTTAGAAATAAGTGTCAATAGGAGTGGGATTTGCATGCTAATCTCCACCCCAGATATCCAGGTATAAAAGGGAGATGGCAAACATCACTCATCCAGGTTTGTTTTTGGAGTCAGTCTGTGTTTGGCTTTGCTTTTTTTTCAGTGGAGATACAACGCCTTTTAGCGATCTATCTGGTCTTACAGATAATTGCAAAAAGTTCCCCTGAGCGTGTTGGTTGCACAGAAAGAAAATTTCCTATGAAAGAGTGTTTTTATATAATAATTTCTATATTAATTTCTATATATATCATTCTGTCTTTCTGTGCATGTGCTTCTGGTTGCGGTTGGTACTTCTCTCCCTTAGAAGGCCACAATCTTTGCCTCAAATGTTTGGGCTATGCCCATGCTAAGGCGACTTTCGTTGAGGGTTTGTGTTCTCACTGTGAGAACAAGTGGTCACGGGTGTCTTTCTTCTGTAAGAAGCAAAGAACCACTTTGGTTGCTCCCTGCACTACCCCTTCTGTTGCAGCTGCGCACAAGGCCGTGTCAGTAAGACCCAAAGGCGATTTGGGGGATACATGGATGAATGTCTGCTGGTCAAGTCCTCACAGGACATCCATTGCCCAGCATGCTCGTCTGGGCTTGTTGAGTTTCTAGAAGAGATAAATGAGTTATCGACTCCAGCATCGGAGGGTGGGATGAAGGGGCACTCTGGGGTGTCTCCAGTCGAGCATGCTGTTGCGATGCATTTATGATAGCAGGGCACTGTCTCCTGGAGAAACCACCCGAGGCTCCTGCCCAAAGCCTGTAGGTTTTCTTCACTTAAAGCGAAAGCCTATGGGGCTGCAAGGCTGCCTCAGCCCTCTATGCCACTGCTATCCTGTAGGTTCATCAAGCCAAGGCACTAAAAGAACTGGAGGAGTGCAGCACAATAGCAGGAACTGATTAATGATGAAACACTGAACTGAATGCGATGATGAAGAATCAGATGGAGGCAATTAACACATCCTGCCTGGCATAGTGGTACAGACCCCAAAGGCAGCCCCCTTTGTCTGCTACTCGCCAAGCCTGGGCCTGCTTCTACAACTCCGCCAGAACTCCGGCCTCAGCACCGGCTATCCGCCACCTAGTTGCACCTCAGCACCAGTTACCTAGCATCAGTTGTCCACCAAGTTCACCGCCTAAGGTTTCGAAGTGGTCCAGAGATGGGTGGTCCCAGAGAGGACCGGCATGCTCTTGCAGACAGATCCCACACAGGGCAAGGTGGGGGTCTTATTCCTCCTTTCAAGCATAGTAGTGGCACTTAGCAGTTTTCGTCTTCTCTGGGCCCGTCTTTTAGAGAGGCAATGACACCCCTTCTGTCCAGTTGCCCTCTGCCTTCGCCTCTCCTCACAGGGGCGCTTGCTTTCCCGCGCCTCAGAAGAGGCCAGATGCCACGTTACAGCCGTCTGTCCAGCTTCACCTGTGGTCAGCCGCAATGCACCAACTGTCTTGGGCACACCAATTGTTTCGCTGCAGCCCCTAGTATGGTGTCTGAGCAAGTGGCTTGCCCTCCCCAACCCATCGAGATCGAGAATTCCTGCTAGAAGGGTTTCCCATGCAAAAGGTTGTTTCAACAGGATGTATCCAGCACAGGCCTGGGAACTGTATGCAATGGGCTCACTCATCACTTCCTCGTATCAAGTCAGCAGAGGTTGAAGTCTCTGCGAGACACTCTTATTAAGGGCAAACTCAATCATGCAGCTGATGCACTTTTGCAAAGGTGATGCTCTGCGGAGAATGGCGACTCCACCCCCAAGTGGTCCAGCTGTGGTCCATATAGGACTGGTTTGGAGTGACGCAGGTGGATCTCTTTGACTCTCTTTGACTGGAATTGACCCACTGCCTACTTTGGTATGCTATTACCGAGTCTCCCCTTCGCATGGATGCCTTATAACACAGCTGGCCCCAGGGTGTGTGCAAGTATGCTTTTCGTCAGGAAGGAGAAGCAAGTCTTGATTTTGGCCCCTTTTTGGCCCAGCTCTTTGCCCTGAAGTGGCATCTTTTTATGGACTAGTGTTCTTCCCAGGGGTAAGGCTCACAGACATGCCCTATTGGATCCATGCTTACCTTCCTACAGGAGATGTTGGAGAGACAATTGTCTCCCTCCACCCTGAAGGTGTAAGTGGCTGGTATTGCAGCACATCCCATTACACTGGATAGGAAATCCTTAGGAAGGCAAAATCTGATAATCAGGTTTCTCAGGGGTGCTAGGAGGTTGAACCCTACAAGGACATGTCTAATACCCTTATGTGATCTTGTCAAGTTTCATGTCCTACCACAGTCGGAGGAGGACCCAGCCCTATCCCTGCTGTGCCCAGTACATGCTTTACTATATGCAATCCATTTACCTGGTTCCTCATGGAGTAGTTCAGAAGATCTGAACAGCTCTTTGTCTGCTTTGGAGGCCATTAGAAGAGGAAGGCTGTCTGTAAACAGAGGCTATTCCATTGGATTGTGGATAACATTCTTTTGGCTTACCAATTCCAGGGTGTGTCATCTCCTCTAGGAGTACCTGCATACTCATATTAAGGGACAGCCTCATCCTGGGCACTTATGAAAGGCGCCCCCTTTATCAGACAGCTGTAGAACTACAAGCTGGGCCATACCCAATACTTTTCCGAAGTTTTTTAACCTCAGGATTAATCCAGTTTCTTCTACTTTGCTGTTCTCTGGACAAGCATTCTAAAAAATTGGCAGGGTGTCAAGCACATTTATGGCACATTTATCTACCTGGAGCATTTGTGGATACCCAGCTGCTTAACTTGCTGACAGATTACCATATGCCATATGTAGTGATTCCCTTTGGTAATTCCATATGAGTAATTTCTACAATACAGTTTCCCTATCAGTAATCCTGTGTCTCACCTTCATTTCACCTTTGGTCATATCCGTCATGGCCTATAATCTGGATGGCTCTCCCTATGGTAGACCCCCGCTTGTAGATGTAATTGTATGTGATTAGATAGGTACATAGTGGTCTCCTTAGGTACATAGTGGTCTCTGCAGTCTCTTTTCCTTTTGGGGAGAAGTTCACTATTCCAATGCATTCGACCAGCAGATTTTCTGCTATGAACTTTTGGAAGCTTTATAATGCCATCCCTCCGGTTATGGATTCTGTGACGCCTTAGGCACACTATGCTTGTGGGCAGCTGCACCACCTGTGCCCATAGCATGGTTCAGCCATTGTTGTATAGTATAGGGACCTCTAATGTCACTACATTAACACAATGTCAAGTGAGTGACAGAAAGGGAACGTCTCGGTTGCAAATGTAACAGTGTCCCTTCTGTCACAATGCTGAACTGACCACTGACAGCCAATCATGTGTCTACTCCTCAGCACAAACCTGAATGAGTGGTGCATGCCATCTCCTTTTTATACCTGGATATCCAGGTCGAAGATTGGCATGTAAATCTTACTCACCAGTTCCTATTGGCATTTATTTCTGTGCTTTTTTCAACATTACGTTGCTTCAAAGCAGCTTTACATACAATAAAAAGACAAATGTCAGACATGTTCAACAAGGAATACATGGTATTGTTGCAAATAATTTGTGGCATACTAGGGTTATAGTAGGTTTATGAAAAGAAAAAAGGGGTGACTGAACTGATAAAATTACAAAATCATTAAGCAAGATATGCCATTCCAGCTTACATGGAGATGGCAATTAAAAAAATAAACATCTTATGGGATGGGGTATAAGGGATTTGCAATAGTACCATGAAATACACACAACACACAAAGTAAAATACATACAAAAAAATATACAATAAAAATACCTGAAGATTACACAATGAAGGAGAATGGGAGACAATTTGAGACAAAGGAGTGGCAAAATAGAAGAGTCTTGGACTGTAATTATATCACTAGAAGCAATATTAACACTTTACAAAACCCCAAGCTAATCTAGATGTCAGCAGTCTCCCAGTAAGCAAGCCAACAGGGCGACAGTGGCAAGGAAACCTAAACTCCAATAGTGTATAGCTGGAGAAAAACCTTAGGAGAAACCAGGCTCAATGGGGAGGGCCAGTTCTCCTCTGGCATGTTAAAGCTGCAATTTGTAACTTTCTTCAATACAAACAAACAATTGATTATAATGATTTGCAAACATTTAATGATAAAAAATTGTCAGGTCTAATTATATCTCACAATATGCCAGGCACTGAGAAATGTTACCAACAGAAACAGCGTAATGTCACAAGCGTAATGCATAATGTTAAAAACAGAAGTATAATGTTACTAATAACAGCACACTACTGTGACTAAGCAGGGAACAAAATATAAAAACTAACTAGGTTGGAGGCAGGTTGGTATATAATGGTAAGTTTAATAAAGAAGTCCATCAGATCCAGATGATCTGTCTCAGGGGTTGTACCATCCTGTCCCCCATCATCTGGTCTCAAAGTTCGGATCCAGCTGACAAGAGGACCTTGGGGAAATGAAAGATAGACAGATTTAGTGTGGGGCCAGTACATCTGTACCTATGGGAAGTGTCCCCGGTTCTGGATTACCTAATTAATGCAGCCTAATAATCCCTTAGGTGTCTGAGTAATAAATCCGTAGGACTATGTGTAAGCTAGAATAAAGAGGTGGGTCTTTATTCTAGATTCAAACTGACATAATATATCCGCCTCCTTGACAGTACTGGGAAGACTTTCCAGAGTTTGGGCGCCAAATAAGATAAGGATCTACCACCATCGCTTGATTTTAAAATTTTGGGTATTATCAAATGCCAGAATTTTCAGACTGTAATGAACACGAAGAACTATGCTAAGAAAGGGGCTTGCTTTGGTATTGAGAAGCTAGACCATTCAGAGTCTTGTAGGTAATCAGCAAAATTTTGAAATTCATACAATGCTTGATAGGCAGCCAGTGCAGTGTGGACAAAACTGGGCTAATATGGTCATACTTACGCATTCTTGTGAGAACTCTGGCTGCTGCATTTTGAACCAGCTGGAGTTTTTGTATTAATCTTGCAGGGCAGCCACCAAGTGGCTGAAATAATGAAGGCTTGATGTCATGAATGCATGATTTAATTTTTCAGTGTCTGACTTGCGGGCATGTGTCATAGTTTTGATATATTTTTGAGATGCAGTTTTTACAAATGTGGTTTTCAAAGGACAAATTGTTATCAAAAATGACAGATTTTTGGCTAATGAAGCAGGCTTTAAACAGCATCCATCAAGAGTGAGACAGTGTTCTGGGTTGCTTTGTGTGGAAGATTTTGGTCCAAATAAGTAAAACTGTTTTGTCTGAATTTAGTAGTAGAAAGTTGCTAGTCTTCCAAGTTTTGATATCGACTATACATTCAGCTAAATTGGTGAATATATGCATCTTGTTGGACTTAGAATAAATGTACAGCTGAGTATCATCAGCATAACAATGTAAATTAACTTCATGTCTCTTAATAATGTTTTCCTACAGGTAGCATGTACAGGGTGAGTAGAGGCCCAAGCACTGAACCCTGCGGTACTCCATACTGAACTTGTGATCAGTATGACACCTTTTCACTCACAGCAACAAACTGGAATCAGTCAGATACTTATGATCCAAACCATGACAGTGCAGTTCCATTTTTAAGCCTATTTAGTAGAATGCTGTGGTCAATAGTATCAAACGATTTGCTAAGATCGAGTAACACTAGAAGAGAGATGCAGCCAAGATCAGCCGACAAGAGCAAATCATTTGTCACTCTAATGAGAGCAGTCTCTGTACTATGATGTGATCTGAATCCTGACTAAGAATTCTTGCATATACCATTTCCTTTGCAGAAAGAAATCTGTGGACACCACCTTTTTCAGTATTTTTGAAATAAAAGGTAAATTTGAGATGGGTCTGTAATTTAGTAGTTCCCTGGGATCCTGTTGTGTTTTTTAATAAGGGGTCCGATAACAGCCGGTTTGTAAGGTTTTGGGACATATCCTAACTTTATTATTATTATTATAGAAGATCTATAATTTCATGAACCATCTCTTTCATCAACCTGGTAGGTACATGATCTAGCATACATGTTGTTGATATTAGATTATTTAATTATTTTTGACAGTTCCCTATCTATAGTTGGTCCTTGGGCATGTTATGATGCACCATCCAATGTGATTGTGTTGCAGGCAATGATGCATGTCTGTGATTTTTTTCCTTGGCAGTATCTATTTTGTTATTGAAGAAATTCATAAAATCATCACTACTATGATTTGAATAACTGTCAGAAGCAGATGATGCTTTATCTTTGGTTAATTTAGGCACTGTGTCAAATAAATATCTAGGGTTGTGTTTATTTTCTTCTAGAAGATTTGAAAAGTAGGCAGACCTGGAGCTTTTTAAGGCCTTTCTGTAATTTGAAACACTCTCCTTCCATGCTAAATGGAATACGTCCAGTTTTGTTTGCCTCCAATTACGTTCCATTTTCCAGGCTGCTCTTTTTAGGGCGTGGGTACACTCATTATGTTGGGCTGCTGTCCTTTTATTTTTTAACTGTAGATGAGCAACTTTGTCTAACTTTGTCTGTTATAAAAAAGGGAGTTAACATTTTCTGTTGCGCTATCAAGGTCTTCAAAGTTATTTGTTCTATAGTTAATTGTTCTACTGTATTTCAAGCAATGGGATGATTTTCCAAAGCAAGTAATGGTCTGCTGCATCCCTCACTATATTCAAGAAACAGCTAGAAACCTGTCTCTTCAACGAATACCTGACACAAGTATGAAAAAAACTGCTTACTTTTTTCTCCTCTCCTGTGCAAACAGAATTACAAACAGAAGCACTGATTTAAACAATAACCCACACAAGCATACATTCATTTGGATGTTGGTTTCTGAAATATGAATTAAACATTTATGAACATTGATACACAATGTGTTATTTTTAGTTATTATTTTTAATTTGATTGTTTGTGATTAATGTTTTTCAGAATAAAACTTTTGCAAATAATGCTTGTTTTCCTTATTCCACTTATCATATAGAAGACCTTGATGTTTCAGTACCCTCATAGCAAATTGTTGCCCTGAGGCAACAAACCAAAACACAGTTTTAGTATATAAGTTAAAACAAAATAAGTCTTTATCACACATATTTACATACTGATGCACATGGATATATGTTTATGTAAAGTTATTTCAATTTAAACATGTTAAAAGCTGATATTTATCTTACTGATTGGTGGCACTGTCCAGTGCAGCTTTGCTTCTTGAAAATACTGCTCCACAGTCAACCAAAAAGCCACACCTACTTCAGCCCCTCATTTCATTGAAGAAACATGTCAGGTGGTATTATATGTATATATTTTTAAAAAATAAAGGGGTGGTATGAGATCCAGAAAAGTAGTTTGTTGCCTGAGGGCAACACCATGCCATAGATGGCCAACAGCACATAAACAGAAAAAGAAAACAAGGGCAAGATAGGTTAAATAGGATATGGACATGTATGTTACTTATATATGTAATTAATACTTATTAATGCTTATTCAGAGAATGCAGTACTTATATAAGCCAAAAGGTCAACAGTCATTGGATTTTAATGTTAGTGTCTCTGTTGGTTCATTTTATTCCATTTATTCTAGGGACCATGGGACTTGTAGCAAGCAAAGCCCTGGAAGTGGTTGCCCTTTTTTGCTTTCTCACAGATGGATTAAAATGTAAATAATTTAGTGTCAGTGTTTAATCCATGTAAACAAGTCATTAAAATCTCTGTTCATGCAGTAGCACTAGGCAGAGTTAAAACCTAAGACCACTCATCCTCAACCCCAAAGGCGAAAAACAGCAACTGTGACCCCAGAATAATTACCCAGCCCTCACAGAACCAGGGTGAGCCCTGCCTTCTCAGGGGTAGCAGAGATGAAAAATGAAAGAAGGGATGCTACTTTTCTTTCAAACAAAGCAGAAGAGCATGGTAGTTTGTAAAGAGCATGGTAGTTTTTAAAGAGCATGATCAGCACAGCTCTACAGCGTCTTAGTAATTGCAGATTTAATGATGCAGTGTCTGGAACACCTGTGATGAGATGAAAAGTCAAGGGACATCCCCATAAGAACAAATTAAATAAATAACTTTTGTTGCCCATATGGGAAATAGTTGCCCTTGATTTAAAGACCCTGCAAGACCTTGATTTAAATAAGACCATGCAAGACCTTGATTTAAATAAGGTTTAGGGTTTAAAAATGTATAAAGGTATGTTAAAAAGGAAGTGTTTAGACATGTGCTTATGTATATATGTATATACAATCTTTTATAATGGGAATGGGCCGGCCTTAAGGAACACAACCTTCCCTCGGCTTAAAGGAGCAGTTCACTTAAAAATAAAATAAAGCTGTGCACTTCTTGTATTAGTACAATAATGTCCAGTAAGGTGCTCTGCAGATTAAATATGCTGTTCATTAGTCTGAATCAAAGTGTAAAATTTGTTTTAATTCTTGGTAATTAAGCAAAGTAAAAAGTGATCAATATAATTATGTTAACTCCAAACTCAAAAGACATCTTTTTCTTATTGTGTTAGAGGGGAGACGTGAAGCACATGAATCACATGTGAGCTATTGGTCACCCAAGCTCATGAGATATTGCCTTAAAGCTATGGAGCTATGTTCAATGTTTATAGTTAACAATTCAATTCACTTTGATTGTCATGTCCTTGACACGTGTACAGGGTGTGAAAATCTTGCATAGTCCTAGCAGCAGTGCAGTTAGAAATGTGATACACAGTTTCAACTATAAATACACTAAACACAGTAAATACACTGTACACAATATACACAATGCAATATAAACAGGGGAGTGAATACAAATTACAATATACCCATTACAATTTAATGTGTGTGTATATATATATATATATATATATATATATATATATATATATATATATATATATACATATATATAATGTAGAACAACATTCACAGAATTACACAATGAAATAACCCAAAATGTGGCAGTAGTGTAGTAATGGAGGTGTAAGTGTTTACAGTGCCCTGATGGCCTGGGGTAAAAAACTGTCTGCAATACTATGTCCTTGATGGGAGCAGGCAAAACAATTTGCGGTTTGGATGACTTGGGTCCTTGATGATTTTCCTCGTCTTCCTCAGGCGGTGCTCTGTGTAAGTGTCCTGGAGAGAAGAGAGCTAAGCTCTGATGAAGTGTTGTGTAGATTGCACCACAATCTGTAGGGCTTTGCCAATGAGGGCAGTATAGTTCCAAAACCAGGCTGTGGTGCTGTAAGTTAATACACTTTCTACAGCACAAGGGTGGAAGGTCCTGACGATGCATGATCTCAAGCTGAACCTTTTAAGTCATCTGAGGAAAAAGAGCATCTGAGCCTTCTTCACAGTGTTCTGTTCCTGCACTCTCCACATTAGGTCCTCAGTGATGTGTATGCCCAGAAACATGAAAGAGTTGACCCTCTCCATTGTATCACTGTTCATGGTGATGGGGGCATGTACTCCTGAAGTCCACTATTAACACCTTAGTCTTGACAACACTGAGGGAAAGGCAGTTCTCCTGGCACAATTGTGTCAGGGCTCTGACTTCCTTCTGATATGCAATCTCATTGCCATGGGTGATGAGACCAACCACTGTTGTGTAATCCACAAATTTTACAACAATGTTGAAGCTGTAAGTGACCACACAATCGTACATGTAGAGGGAGACTACAACACACATCCCTGAGGGGCATCACCATTGAGTGTAAGTGATGATGAGATGGTGTATGGTGTTGAACACTAAGCTGTAATCAACAATCAAGCTGTAACAAAAATGTCTCTCTTTTCCAGGTGGGAGAGGGCAGTGTGCAATGTCAGGCTATTTCATAATCAGTGGATCTGTTCTGGCAGTAGAAGAACTGTAGAGGGTCCAGCATGTCAGGTAATAGAAAGCAGATGATGACCTTCAACAGTCTCTCAAAGCATTTGCTCACAAAAGGAGTTAAGACAACCGGACACCAGTCATTTAGACATGTTAGACAGTCATTTGGAACTCTTAGGTACTCGAAAAATAGTTGACATCTTAAAACATGCACTGTAGACAAGGAGAGAGACAGATTAAACATGTCTGAAAACACTCCAGTCAGTTCATCAGCACATGCTCTTAGTACCTACAGAGGGTTGCCATCAGGGCCAACAGTTTTGTGTGTATTCAGTCTTTTGAAGCTCTTTCGCTTGTCATCTACAAAAACGGAGAGAGTGGTGATATCATCAACAGCCAGCGCTGCTTGTTCTGTCTCATAGCGGAAGGGGAGACTCGAAGCCAGCACAGAAGTTTGTCCACGAGAGAGACACTGGTGGACAAAAAAACAACCAAATAAATCAACCAAAATCACTCCGTTAATATGCATGGGGCCAGAAACAGGCTCTCAAAGGCAAAACCACCTGTGAAAAGAAGATATCTAAGCAAGAAAAAGGCATCACTAGCTTCACCAAGATAACCCAATTTCCATGCTAAATGTGTTTCAGCTATATCTGTGTCACCTATATAATTGAGCAGTTAAATATTTCGTGCTCTGTATGAGGCAGATCACCACTTTGAGGTGGAAAACATTATACACCAGGGCCTTGGGAGACCAATCTCTCCTTAAAAAATTAAGTGCCAATAGGAATTTCAATTTACATGTCAATGTCCACACTGGAAATCTGGGTATAAATAAAATGTAATAAAAGAGGTTTTAAATAAAAATACCAGGTTTTGGTATCAAAAATTAAAGTGTGTTTATTCATCTGGCAGCTATGCAAGTGGTAAGTGGAAAAAGCTAGTGGTAAAAATCTTGTGATATGAACTGAACATTTTAATTTATTTGAATTATTTTCTGTCTCTATTTATTATGCATTATTATGCATATTTATTATACATTTTGAAATTCTACCTTGACAATTGTGCTGATTGGTTGTTGGGAATTTACTAATGGCAGGGAGAACTAAAAAGATGAAGGTTGAAAGTTTAATTGGTAAGTACAGATTAAAATGCTTATATACACTTAATTACCTTACACATTTTATTCTAATGTTATTTTAAAGGTATAAACACTTTCCCATTTTTCTCCTGTAATGGCACCAGCAGACAGGTGGAGAGTAAGTGGGAAAGAGGTGTCATAATAAGGACTCACTAAAGTATATTGGTAGGTTAATGGTAAAACGTGCAAATTTTGCTTAGTTGCCTTTAAAAGGTTTTATATTTTAGAATGATTTGCAGTAGACAGGCAGTCATGAAACAGACAGAGAGGGGGAGAGAGTCGTAGTGATAAGGACTCGCTGAACTTCATTGGTAGGTTAATGGTAAAACGTTTAAATTTTGCTTAGTTGTCTTTAAAGGGGTCATGACGGTGTTATTTTAAATGTTATGTTGTTCCCTGAGGTGAAATTATAATATTTTAATTATATTACAATATTTCTTGAAAGCTTTGAATGTGGCCAAAACACAATTCAAAATAATTTATGCTCATTGTCCTCTGTCCAAAGTGTATGTTTGGCTAATATGCTAACAATAAACAGTGCAGCCTGGAACAGCAAAGTATCTGACTGGCTATCACAAACATATAGTTAGTGTAACAAGGTCTTCAAATCCACTCGCTTCTCCACAGTATTCCCTTCAGCCTGTTGTGCGATGTTGTAGTGGATTAATCCCAAACAAAGAGGATGTTGTGATGTTCCATCAAGTTAGTTTCCGCTACCTAGCAAATGAATGGCCGTGGGTGGAGCCAACGATGTAAAAGTAGGTGTTATCATGCTCTTGGGACAGGTAAAATGAAAATGAATCTACCTTGTGACATCACAAATCCAGCCATTTCGCAGTTGTTATTTTATGGAGAACGATTACATAAATGCTTTTGTTATTATTAAGAAGGACATTTTAAGATTTTATTATTTAAAACTTGAAAGATGTATTAATGATAGATACTAAGGCAGATACTAAATCAATCAGATACTAAGGCAACAGAGGAGGCACTAATAATGAAGTAATTAACAAGATAATGATTAAATTAACAAAGAAAACCAAAAATTGAACCTTAATGTGACATTACTCCACCCTCCCAGAAGACGCACATGGTGGTGGCTTGGGGGAACAGAGTCCAAAGACAGAGAAGGAAGGGGGTCTAAGAGTTGGGCAAGGAGCGGCATATGGCAGGGAACTAGGGAGGCCAGCCAAGAGAAGCACCAGGACAGATCTGATGGAGAAAGGAGCCATGATGAATCTGGATGGAGCCAGAGGCGGAGCCAAACAGCTGGAGGATGTAACCAAGTGGGGCAGAGCCGAAGAACTGTCAAAACAAGCTATGTGCTCAAAACAAAACAGGCAGACAGTTTATAAAGACAAACAAAAACCAGAGCTGATTAGTCCAGGGTCATGACAGAACCACAGTTAAGGAGGCACACTCCACAAATGCTTTAAAACTCCATCGAGGACCTTCTCCAGTCAGGCATGCCTTTGACTGCTTATTAAGACTGGCATAATAAAAGACACAGAGAGAGCAGTGCAGATAGTCCATTTGGCATGCAAGATCTAAAACTTCACAGGTGTGGATTTTTTACTAAAGTTTTTTTTTCCCTGACTGAGGCAGAGGAAGTGCACAACCATTGAAAGTATCCAGTTTGGAGGTCAATCCTTCTGTTATGGTGTTTGTGGGAGAAATCCAAGGAGAAACAGAGAGATACAAAATAAACTTTAATAACTAAAACTCAGAAGACCAGGAGAACTCAAAGCACCATAACCAAACACACAAAAACAAGGGCTGACAAAGAAACAGAACAAAACACTGGTATAAATACACAGGGAGATTAAACTACAAACAGATGAAAGCAATCAGAAACTAATGCAACAGAGAAGCTAATGATGAACTAATTAACAAGATAATGACCAAAATAGCAAAAATAGGCTAAAAAAATAGGCTAAAACTGAACCTAAATCAATCAAAGTGAGGTGTGAATTTTCTCATTACTATTGAACTGAGAGAATCATTTTTCCAAAAAATGCTAAGGTTTACAGTGTAAGCAGATGTGAAGGAAACACATCTTGACAGGTGCTCAAGGAGAGTCATATACAGATCACTGTGGTTACATTGTGTTTTTTAGCAGATTTTTTATTATTTGTACAGCTCTCTCTGCTTGTCCATTGGATTGTTTATAACCTGGATTGGATGTCACATGTAAAGCCTCAGTTCTCTGCATAGGTAGAAAACTTAGTACTGGCATATTGAGGTCCATTGTCAGATACTACATGTGCAGTTTCATACCTGGCAAGTGTAATTATTCTGAAAAATAGCCTACACACAAAAGAAATGCAGACATATTATGGTATAAAAAATCTGTTCAGATTGTCTTTTATGGTCATCGTGGCATTGCATATGGTAGCAGTGTTTTTTTGGTTGCTGTTCATGATTTCATGCACCAGGCCAGTGCAGAATGTCTCTACCTCTTGCTTTACACTTCACCATTCCCAAGTATGATTAATGTATTTTGTTTACCATTTTTGGTCTGAGCTGTTGTGGAACAATGAGTGTATTTGCTTTAAATAACAGATTATCAACATAGTTAATTTCTTCCTCAATGTCCAATATGGTTGTATTGATTTGGGTAGTGATAACCTTTCTCTTGACCACCCATTTTCCACCATCATGCTTGCATCAGTTGCATCAGCACCAGTTTTCTCTCAAAAATGGGAAGTTGTAATGTAACCCAGTTTACTTATAGGTCCTCTTCCAACAAATCTTTATTTAGCACGGATCAGAACATCAGAAATGTACACCTCTTTCCCAGGTTTGCATGGCACCTTAAGATTGGACCTCTGTATAGAAGCATTCTCTGTAGCCTCATTGGTGCTTGATGTAGTGTTTTTAAATGCTCTCTGATGGCTTTTGGTCATTCTCAATTGTAATTTCTTTTTCATATACATATTGGTGACATTTCTCACAACCATGTGCCGAGCAGCCAGGGTTGTGGACTCAAGTTAGATGAGTTGGATTTGTTTGATTCAAGTCATAAATGTGATGACTTGTGACTACATAATCAAAGAAAACCTGTACAACAAAGATTCATGACTTAAATTAGAGCACTATGTCTTAGCAACTCTTTATACTTCTTAAGCCAAACTGTAGATGAGTGTTCAATAAGAGTGTTCTAGATGTCGTTTGTCTTGGTTTTACAGGTTGAGCATGAAAGACTCAGATTTAAGATGCAGAAGATGCTTGTGCGAATTTTTATGGCAGTAGTCCTTCTCAAACTGTGTAGTACTGGTAGCCCACAACACCAACACATATTTGTTTGATGCATGCAGAAGATGAGACACTTTCTGTGCCATTTATATATATATGTGTGTGTGTGTGTGTGTGTGTGTGTAAATTATATATATATATATATATAAATATATAATAAAACTATATAAATAAATATATAAATATATATTTAAATTGTGGTACGATTAATTTTTATATGGTATTACATATGTTACTGCCATACATGTTAACGACATATATTTTATTTATATTTAAGCTTATTAAAATAACATATAGACCTAAAACCTGTATTACAGAATAATGTAACAAATATATGAAACCATGTTTCATTGCTCATAAGACATACATTAACATTTATAATATATATTGGGTTGATTTATATGTTAATATAGGGAAATGTTCTAATATTGTTTTATTTTGTATAGGTATTTAATTCAGTTTTATTTATATAGCGCTTTGACATTTTGCATATAATAAAAAAAGAGTAATAATAATAAAACACAGAACAAACGTCAGACATGTTCAACAAAGAATACACAGTGTTATTGCAAATAATATGTTAGATGTAAATAAGACTAATTAGGCATACTAGGTTTATGAAAAGAGGGTTGACTGAACCAATAAAACTACAAAATCATTAAGCAAGATATGCCATTCCAGCTTACATGGAGATGGCATATAAAAAGATAACATCTTTTAAGTGGTATAAGGAATTTGCAATAGTACCATGAAATGCACACAACACACAAAAGTAAAATACATACATACAGGAAATATATACAATAAAAATACCTGAAGAATTACACAATGAAGGAAAATGAAAGACAATTGGAGACAAAGGAGTAGCAAAATAGAATAGAGTCTTTTGGACGGTAATTATATCATTTCACTAGAAGCAGTATTAACAATTTACAAAACCCAAATTTATGTTAGATGTCAGCAATCTCCCAGTAAGCAAGCCAACAGGGCAACAGTGGCAAGGCAACCATAACTCCAATAGTGTATAGATGGAGAAAAAACCTTGGGAGAAACCAAGCTCAACCAGGTTTCAATTATATATGGCCTGGGTATATATGTACATGTATTTTATATATAGACATTGAATATATGTACATATATTACATTATCATCTATGGGTTGACTCAGGACTTGACTCAGGACTTGAATGCAAACACTCAAGACTTACTTGTGACTTGCAAACCAAAGACTTGTCCCACCTCTGTGAGTAGCTCTTTGTCTAATTGTGCAAATCTATGCTGAGACTCATTCAGGGCTTTTGAACCGAATGTCACTGGCTTTCCTTCCTGTAGAACTACTGCACCAATGCCTTCTGATCTTGCATACACAGACAGTGTAACTGATTGGTTTACATTGTAGAACCTTAAGGTTGGACTATGAATGACCAGGGGTCTGTTCTTTGTACATGATCTGGGGTTGTTTGGTTCTTTGATCCTCATCCTAGTTGCTGTCATAGCAACATGTCTTTAAGCTTAAACCTGCTCTGGAGCAGGCTTTCTTCACGTAAACAAAATTAGATCATAGCCGTGTCACAGTAATGTCCCCAGGTTTTCCTTGGTGCCATAGATTGCACCCACATTCCTATCAAGGCCCCATGAGGTCTCAAAGAAGGCAATTTTGTGAAACAGAATGTATTTTCAGAATGTAAAAATATTTCAGATATATAAATATTTCAGATTGTTAATAGTAATTTAAGCAAAAAGGAAATTAATAAGTAAAATGCAATTGACTGAGATCTTAGATGGTGTGACTTTTTAAAAATCTGAATGAATATATGTGTAATGATGAGCTAGGTACACAGAGATCCATTTACAGCATTTATTAAGAAAAGCCACAAAGGCAGTGTCAAATACCAGCAAACAGGAATAACAAGGGCAAGGCAGAGACAAAACGAGGGACAGGCAAGGGTCGAGGCAGGCAGCAAACAATCACAAATCCAAGGAGTAAATCCAATAATTTACTCCAATAATGGAGTAAATCCAATAATTAGGGTGGGCGGGCGGGCAGGCAGCAAACAGGCAAAAGGCAGCATAAACAGCCCAAGATCAAAAACACAGATAATCCAAATGCAGGGGAAACCACTCAGAATTGCAGCCAGGGAAAAACAAGACTTCACAATAATAAAGAGTTTGTAAGGAGCTTATATAAGGAGGCTAACTGGATGCAGGTGTGAGAGGGAGTGGTCAATCCCAGGTATGAGGCAGTGTGGGAATTGTAGTCCGAATGAACACCGGTTAATATTCCGGTGATGGTTCCCTCTGGTGGTGCAGAGGAGGCGGAGCATAGCCCTCGTCTGTAACAGTTTGCTTTAAAAGCACAGATTAAACAAATTTTTGCATTATTACAATTCTAGATTGTATGTCCTCAGACTTCCTCAGTCACACTCCCTAAATCACACTCTTACACATTTCCATCTACATTAGTACAAAAAAATTAACAATTTTTAAATGAAATATATTCATACCTGAGAGACACAAAGGTACAGTAGTTCCCAAATATCTGGATGTCTGTTTTACACTAAATTTACTATACTTAAAATTTATCAACCAATTACACATGAATTAAGGACTTAAGGCTAATCAAATCCACACGTGCAATGACACCCATTTGCTCCATTCTTTGTATCCAACATCCTAATCCAACAAACAGGTCAGCCAAATCATTGAAAATTTGTGTTTTTCTAAATGTCATACAGTCTTTTTAACCATACCTAACTTTTGACATGCAGTTCGTCCAAGTATTGCTAGTGCAACATTCTGTATTATTTCAAATATGATCCTGTATTTCTGTCTTTTCTAGTCACACGTCAGTGCTTTCTTGCCTAATGGCCCCATCTTGTGTCTTATATAAGCAACAAGCTCGCAAATGGATTTTTGTAGCCTTCCTGTTATGTTCAGCACTTTGTTTTGTTTTGGGTTTTTTGCTGAAAGTACAGTACATTCAACTCCAGTATCAACATTAGCTTCCACATTTCTCTGGTTTAATTTGAGTGTTTGAACCCATTGCTCTTCATTATTACTCTGAGAGGTGACATTACACATTTGTGCTCTTCTACCAGTACTGTTCCAATAAACATGTCATTGCTGTATTTAATCACATGCACTATTTTATTCTGACTCTGCTGGATTTTAGAATTGCACATTTTAGCAAAGTGATTTTGTTTAAACACGATTACATCTCAAACATCTGCTGCATTCTTTTCTCATCATTTATGTCTGGTCTGATTTATTGTCCAGTTTCTTTGGCTTCACAGTTTTAACTTGGTTCACAACCATTTCATTGATTACAGTGCTTTCAATTTACATTGACTCTGCATATATCAATGGCTTTCTTAAGTGAGAGGTCCATTTCTGAGAGGTCCATTTCTATACTGAGCCACTTTGTTGACAGACTGCTTAAGGTATTTCAGAATGACAAAAAAACATTTACATGTAGATATAGTAAATTAGCAGTTTTAAATTAAATTCTCTGTCCCTGGCCTTTAAAACAGTCACCGGAACTTTACCCACCTACCTCAACTCACTCCTTCAGATATACATCCCCTCCCGTCGATTATGTTCTGTAAACAAGCGTTGTCTGATTGTTCCCCCACAATGATGTACCAGATCGCTCTCTAAGGCATTCACCTATTCTGTTCCATCTTGGTGGAATGAGCTGCCAGCTTCCACTCGATCTGCCGAGACCATCACAACTTTCAAGAAACAAATTAAAACACACCTGTTTTGCAGACACCTGACAAATCCCTAATGCTCAGATGTTCAACATTGCTTCATGTAAAAAAAAAACATGTCTTCCACTGTTCACCCTGTCCCTAGCATTAGAACGATTCCCATTTGTAAATGTAGCTTTGTAGACTAGGCTTGTTGATTACGTAGTAGAATTTTCTTTGCTCAAAATATATTGCTCTGAAGAGGTTTTGAAGCCAGATAGACTTTATTGACCAAGCAACAAGCCGAGTTACGTTTGCAAAGGTAACTCCTGACCATGTGTTTTACACTCATATATATACCCCTAAAACTGTGTACAGCATACCATATATGTTTTGCTATATTTTAGGACCAGGCATTTTTTCCATATATGAATTCTCTGACAAAACAGTTTCTGCAAATGTTCTGCAAAATTCCAGGGACCATACTCATAATATACAATCTGCAGTGGGCTCAGAATGAGATGCCTGGCTTAGTACAGGTGACATTTTTGCCCTTTAATACCTCCTATTATATGAATACAATACTTTAGATTTATTATTTATTAAGTATTTAGATTCCTAGCATAGTTCGTTCTTAGATTGTAGTAGATTTGGCCACACAACACACTACGGGTGACATTTTGCCAATACCTCCCTTTATGCAAATAATTTATCCAATTAAATTGGATTGGATAAATTATTTGCCTCTATCCAATTATCTCCCTTTATCCAATTAATTTGGAAACAAAATTCACTATAATTCACCTACATGTTTGATCTACTTTCCAAAGCTTGCAGTAGATGGCTACAGTGACATATTACAGGTGACATTTATTATTATGCCAGTATTATGACAATTATATTATTATGCCAGTACTGTTATGCCAATACTCACTTACTAATACTATATGAATACAGCACTTAATTTATAAAAAAATCACTATACTTTAACTACATGTCTGATCCTCATTCCAAATGCTGAAGTAGATAATACCAATGTGGGGTATGTATTTTGGAATTCTGAATAGCTATAAACTGGGTTTGATTTATTGTCATACAAAGTTAAATTTATTTTGGTTTTTTTGTTATGGATGTTAATTTATAATATTTCTTTTGTTTTTTGTTATTTGACTTATGTGTGGTCCTATTAAGTTCACTGTGTTGAAAGGATATTATATAGCATTAAGTACTCCCTAATTGTTTTATGTATTTACATCGGTATTTGATGGACTTCTTTAGTAAACTTACCATTATATACATACCTACCTCCAGCCTAGTTAGTTTCTATATTTTGTTCCCTGCTTAGTCACAGCAGTGTGCTGTAATAGCTGCAATTAGTATAATTTACTTCTGTCGTGTTTTCTGTTGGTAACATTTTTCAGTGCCTGACATGTTGTCAGATATAATTAGACCGGACAATTTCTTATCAATTAATATTAAATAATAATATTTATATATATTAATTAATAAATATTAATATTAAAGTTCACTTAATAATTACTGCATGTATGCTTGATCATATATTTGTGGGGATGCTGAAAAAGATGCTACCTGAAATTATTGATTCTTTACATAGTATTATTAACCCGTCATTGGTGTTGGGGTATGTTCTGAAAACTTACAAGCTGATGATACTCAGCTGTATATTTCACTCATAAATTCACCCAACTAAGAGAATGTATAGTTAATATTACAACTTGGATGACTAGCAGCTATCTACTACTAAATTCAGAAAAAACAAAAGTTTTAATTATTAGGTCAAAATTTTCTACACGGAACAACCTAGAATACTGTCTTACTCTTGATGGATGCTCTATAAAGCCTGCTTCATCAGCCAAGAATATGGGTGTCCTTTCTGATAATAATTTGTCCTTTGAAAGCCACATTTCCAACATTTGTAAAACTGCATTTTTCATCTTTAAAATATATAAAAACTATAACATGCTGTCTATGTCAAACACCGAAAAGTTAATTCATGCATTCATGACAGCAAGACTTGATTATTGCAATGCCTTACTGGGTGGCTGCCCTGCAGATTTAGTACAAAAACTTCAGTTGGTTTAAAATGCAGCAGCCAAAATTCTTATGAGAATGAACAAGTATGATCATATTAGCCTGGTTCTGTCAATACTGCACTGGCTGCCTATCAGGCATTGTATAAACAGCTGCGCACAAAATTTCAGATCGTAGTCTGCCAGAAGTTCAGTATGAGCCTATGCCACTTTTAATATAAAAAGTTCACCTAAAACAGCACGTAATGAACTAGATCAACTTCCTGTTTAGCTAATTTGTGCATTTTATTTTATTTTGATGTGTCATTTTTTAAATCATCCCCAGAAGACCACCCGCCAAAATATATTAACCAATTTGTTTTCATATATTGTACAGTGCTTGTCATAATTAAAATAACTGAAAGGTTCTGCAAATGACTAAATAAATAACAATTTCATTCTATTTTTCAAGCATTTCATCTTATTCTAATGGTGCATCTTTGAAATATCACTCCAAAAGATCACTTCTCACATTAAGCGCAATATGGATATATATAAAACACAGTACATGTCATAACTTCTGCATATCAACAGTTCTCCAGAAAAACTCAACATAGTGGCCTAGATATAATCCCACATTTACAAATTCCAGCAATTTATTCTGATGGTGCATCTTTGAAATATCTCTCCCAAAAGACCACCTCTCCTTTGGGAGGGGTGGTCGCAGGTCGACGAAACTTGAGTGTCATGGACCCACCTTTCAAACCCCAGAAGCGTAAAGCTCTAGGTCCTTTTCGAAAATTCTTCCCCTCCCCCACCCTTGAATGGGATGAGAGGCTCTTTGCACCTTTCTCTTTGCGAGAAAGTTTGTGAAAAATTCCTTTCATCTTGTGACCAAGCACTCACCATGTGCAATTGTAGGTCCCTATGACCTTCTTGTTCAAAGGCCACGTGTAATGTATTTGAATGCCTTGAATAGCAGTTTAGCAGACAGGCCTCAGAACACCTCAAAACAGGCCAATCAAACAGAGCTTGACGTTTGACTTGCCTCAGTGAGCCAACAAACCAACAAAGTTGCAAGGTGTAGCAGCCATCTCTGGCAGTGAGAGGTCAATGAACGCATGCACAACCGTAAACTTTTTGTGAATAATGCATTTATTTAATGGGGCGA
Organism: Chromobotia macracanthus; assembly: GCA_036877525.1. Lineage (NCBI taxonomy): Eukaryota > Metazoa > Chordata > Actinopteri > Cypriniformes > Botiidae > Chromobotia > Chromobotia macracanthus. The sequence continues at coordinate 9,250,333 of JAZGTH010000062.1, read as the reverse complement.
TGGCACATCTCCCGTATGGACACAGAAGGCTGAGGGTCAATGAAACTTGAGATTTGGGTTTGCCATGGACCCACCTTTTAGACACTAGAAGCATCAAGCTCTTGGTCCTTTCTGAAAAACGTTCCCCTACCCAATCTTGAATGGGCTGACAGGCCTGAGCACCAAGATTTGCAAGAAACTTTGCTAAAAATTCCTTTCATCTTGCGACCTAGTGCTTTCAGCATGTTGATCAGGAACTTGTGGTAAATTTGTGCATTCAGCTTTTTGTAACAGGGCTACCTGTTACTCCTTTTCCTACTCTCCACTAGGGGGCGCTTGAAGGCTAAAACCCAAAGTATGTAACCAGGTAGTAGAGCAGGGGTGGCCAAACTACAGTTTTTATTGGCCCGCAGCAAATTCTGAAAATATAACTGAATATGGCCCGCACATGGCGCTTGAGCTCAACTCTGTTGCACTTCTCAGTTTCAACACTACATGGAGCCAGTCACAGAAAAGGTGCTTCTCCACTAAACAAAATTAAGCAAAGAAAAATATTTACCACGAGTCACCAGAAATGGCACCGAAGAAACGCAAGATAGCAAGTGAGTGTAGAAGATTTCACGCATCGTACACAGGTGCCGAACGAGCACAGAAATTCAAGCAAATGGCAGCTAGCCTGCAAGCTCAACAACAGTTTTTTTCGTGCTAACAAAATACAGGAAAACGCCATGAAGTCGCACAACTTATTGCCCAGCATGGAAAACCGTTCACAGACGGTAATTTCATAAAGCAGTGCCTCATCAAAGTCACAGAAGTAATGTGCCCGGAAAAAGTGCAGGATTTCAACAACGTGAGCTTATCCAGAAATACAGTGGTGCGGAGAATCGAGGACTTGTCAGCTAACCTGAAACTTCAGCTGAGAGAGAAAGCTTGTGCTTTTGATTTTTACTCGATAGCATGCGATGAGAGCACAGACACCGCACAGCTTTTAATTTTTTTGCGGGGAGTCGATGATAGTTTTTGCTGTACGGAGGAGCTGCTTGATATAATGAGCCTAAAAGGCACAACGACGGGTGGAAATATTTTTGACGCTGTATCAGAGACAGTTGAAAAGATGGGGCTTAAATGGGACAAGCTCTGTGGAGTAACAACGGACGGAGCTCCGGCCATGACGGGTGAGCGCAAAGGAATGGCATCCATGGTGTGCGTCAAGGTAAAAGAGAGCGGAGGTGAGGCTGTTAGGATGCACTGTATAATCCACCAAGAAGCACTGTGTGCCAAGACTGTCCAGCTGGGCGATGTGATGAGCACTGTTGTAAAAACTGTCAAAACATACTGCGAGCTAGAGGACTGTACCACAGGGAATTTCAAGCTTTCTTATCTGACGTGGATGTACTCTACCACTCTGATGTGCGCTGGCTCAGCCGCGGTTCTTTGCTGCAGCGGTTTTATTCGCTGAGATCAGAAATCGACAAGTTTTTGAAAGAGAAGGACCGACCTCTTCATGAACTGAGTGACCCTCTGTGGCTGGCAGACCTGGCATTTTTAGTTGATCTCACTCATCATCTGAATACACTGAACAAGAACCTACAAGGCAAAGAACAGCTGGTGTCACACCTGTATGCTCCGCCTGTTTGATACACAACTACGAAGCTTTAATGCTGCACACTTCCCTGCGCTGTCTGAAATCAGGTCTGCTTTTCCAAAGGCAGACCTTTCTGCTAAAAAGGAGAAATATGCTTCTGTAATTACATCTCTCGTGACAGAATTCAACCAGCGTTTTCAAGATTTTTCTGTCATTGAAAAACAAATCAGGCTGTTCTCGACCCCCTTCCTGGTGGATGCAGAAGAAGTGGGGGAGAGTCTGCAGTTAGAACTGATTGAAATGCAATGTGATGATTCTCTGAAGAGTCAACATCAGCTTCTCTCCCTCCCTGACTTCTATCAGAATTTGGATCATGCCAAGTTTCCTCTGATGAGACGCCACGCAAAAAGAATGATGAGCCTGTTCGGCTCAACATACATATGTGAACAAACATTTTCTCTGTTAAATCAGAACAAAAGCAGACTGAGATCCAGAATGACTGATAGCCATCTCTGCGAAGTCCTTCGTGTCTCAACCACCAAACTTTCTCCTGACATCCCAGCCATCCTTCAATCCAAAGGACAGCATCACTGCTCCCACTGAGAGCAATGTTCTTCACATTATAGGTGAGTTAGAAATACACACAGTAATCATGTGTCAATATGTCACCTCTTGTGTGTGGCCCGGGCCTTTGCTTATTTTTCTGTATTTGGCCCTCACCAAAAAAACTTTGGACACCCCTGTAGTAGAGAGTAGAGAAAGGGGATTTTTCGTTTGGAAGTGGGAAGCATAGTATTGCCCTAGCCCTCTGCAAATTTCTTTTGGAGCCCTGATTGAGATTTGTTTCCAGTTCAATCATATGGACTTGTTATATATTTCTTTGTACCTGGTGACGAATCTACATGAATTATAAAGGCTGTACTTTCATGAAAGTCAATAAATTTTTTCTCAATGGATCGTTTGTGCTGTTTTTGCCTTGTGGATTATCATGTTTTTTGAGTACAAGGATCTGACTCTGTGGGCCTTTTTTAATTACAATAATCAATTTAATTACAATACAGTAATCAAACATTGACTGGTACAACTTAGATTTTGGTATTTCCATTTCTAAAACTCTGAAGATTCATTGTAGTTTTTTTTGTTTTTTGTTAGTATTTACTTTTTGCAAACCATCTGTGAGTATGTAGATGTGAAATACTGTATTGGGTTTTATATCATTATAAATGGGTTTTTATAACTGTTCTTGCAGTTTGTTAATTCACTGGGAGACACATTAAGATCTTTTAAAGTAGTGTAACAGGGACCACTCTAACCTACCTAAGATACCTAGTTTTAATTTCCCAGTTATTGTCACAAAAAAGCTGATTAATACTTTGTTTTTTTTTTTAAATATTATAGCTAGTCAGGAAGCTTTAGATGGGGATGAGTCCGTACCCAATCCAGATTTTTCATATGCACCATTCAGCACGCACAGAGAACCACTACGAGAGCTGATTAATACTTTCAGTGACTTGTATATTGATTTAGAGGAGGAGAATGAAGAAGGTATTTGGGGGAACCTCCCTAAAGACAACCAGTTTTTGCCCTCGCCGCCTCCACCAGACAGCTATAAGGAAAATGTGCCTAACACTTCCACTGATGTGTCAGCTATGCTTGAAAAGCTCACGGAATGTTTCACCACTCTTGAGGGGCAGGCTACCAGCATCAATCAGCGGGTGAGTGAACGGGTGTCAGCAAGCATTTGACCTTATTAAACAAGACGTAACAAGCTCCCGTATTGATGTCTCCAAATTTCAGTTAAACATTCCGAGTTCAAACCGATGCCAGTGAAATTGGATTGGAGCAGTTCTTGCACAAGAATCAGGAGAAGAACATGTTATTGCATATGCATCCAGACTACTGAGAGGGGCTGAAAAGTCCTACTCCATGGCAGAGAAGGAGTGTTTAGCAGTGGTGTGGGCAGTAGAGAAGTGGAGACCATATCTAGATACACACACACACACACACATATACATATATATAGCTACATGCCTCTGTAGTGGGCTTTGGTTATAGTCTAACTAAAAGTTAGAGAAACTTTTATGTCTTTTATATAAACTGCCAGTGGCCAGAATAATGCTTCTGTGGTCTCATCCACATATCACAAGTGAGAAAAATAAGGTACTGAAGGTCAACTTGCACAAAGGTGCAGCAGACCTATTATGAACCATTTGACTGAACTCAGTTCACCACTTCAACTGTGTTGAGCAATTGTTTTTCGTGGTGAAATTCCACTGACTCTGAACCCGCTAGTGTTTTGAATTAAATTAAGTGTAGATGGACAGGCTGTATCTTGGCTCCTACAAGTTGTGTAGCTCCCAATACTTGCATTTCTGTGTGCACCGCAGCCTGCTCTATCAGGATTGTGAGTTTGGAGAGGATCTGAGAAAAAAGTTCTGGCCTGATTTTTCACAAAATTGCATTGTGGGTAGAGCTCATTGAGGCATAGACAGGAGCAGCATTCCCGACTTTCTGATGCCTTCTATGGCCAAGATATGGCCTTGCCATCTTCATTTATATTTTAATTCATTAAAATAAAGGGGTTTTGGACAGTACAACTTTGATTCAATTCCCAGCTCTATGTAATCAGGGCAGTGCAATAAGTGCAATAAAAACACTGAATTAAAAGTGAATAAATGAATTGAGTGGTGTGTATTTTGTAATTAGGTTTCCAACTCCACTTTAATTGAAACAGGTGTGTCATTAGTCCTATTTGTACAGGATTAGTTTTACAAGGGTCGATGGAGTAACATAATTTTATCACAGGATGTCTGTAATTTAAAAAAAACTACGAGAAGTGGAAGGGGTAACTTGTTTTCAACACAACTGTCTCCACAACTGTCTCCTTGTATGTAAGTTGCCATGACATGACCTTTCTGTTGGTAACAGAAATAATATTATTTGTTCTTAAGTGCCATGACAACGGCACAGTGCCTCGTACCTGACCATGGACACTCAGAAGTTTTCTTTAACTCACTTTAAAACACTGCAGTGTAGGCAACCCAAATTGCAGCAGCATTGCCATCACTTCTATGTTTATTACAATGTCAAACAACCATAGGATACATCCATAGCGGTGTTTTGGTTTGAACCAAATATTCTAAAATAAAGAATAAATTAATCTTTATTAATCTAATAAAAGAACTGTATGTAAACATGTTACTGTCGTAAGTCCTTACTCTATTGGAATTAATCATATTATTGGTGCACATGTAAACATCACTGTTACTGGTATCCAATACAACAGATTTGTTGATTGAATTGAAAATGTTGTCCTAATTCTGAGTATGTAAACTTTGTGTAGCGTACATAGAAATTCACATATTAATTGAAGAAACTTGAAATTGAGTACAGTTAAAAGTATATTTCAAGAAAGGAAACATTAGTATACTTAAAGTGTAAAAACATTATAAAAATAAACCCAGCATTATATTAAGCTCATCTAAAGAAAATTACTTGCAGTATAAAAACTACTAGGAGTTTCTTCCCTAGATGTGGTACATGTAAACAGATGTCCGACATTTTCTGGTCAAAAACTCCATATGAGCTGGATTTTGGTAAAATGTTAATATAACACATGCGTATGTCTGACCATGTATAAAAGCCAAATTATCAACACAGTGTCGAAACAGTTTTTCAGTTTCCTTAAAAGTAGCTGCTTTGGGCATACAAGGTTTCCACACAACAGCAACAGCATGATTTCTTTGGTTTTTGATTCCCCAGATGTCAACAATGATTGTCGTTTAAGCTTATCAGAAGGCATTCCAGGGTCCCAGCTTACTGATCCGTAATAAAGGACTGAATTGCGCATATTGTCATAACATTGAAATTAACACACCACCGTATTTGGTATGCCACACAATCTATTAAAAGGACATGATGATAGGCTGATTTTAATGAAAACAGTACCTAACAAGTCACCATACAATAAACATGCAAATGGTTATTTAAAGTCTGGAATTTACCTTGCTTATTGAAGAGTTACTTTTATTCTTCATCACAGCAGTGAACATCAAATCAGGACAAGACACTTCAACATAAATACACTCTGGGTAAACAATATTGTATAACAACATTTCCTACTGGCATTTTGAATTAGCTTACTAGGCACACTATCAGAAACCTGACAAATCTCAGAATCTCATCTACTGTAAATGCAGGTTTCAGTTTGTTTGGTGTGCTTGACCTGAATTTATCAATGACCAAAGGGAAATGTTATTAACCTATTCTGTATGTACTCTATTGCATGTGATAACTGTTTTTAGATCTGTTATTTAGAATGTTTAAGTTTTTTTAGATAACTAAAATATTCTAAGATGATGCTGCTTCACACTGAAAATGTTCTTCTAATTGATAAACAAGAAAGTACTTTTTAATAAGTAAAAATCAGGATCTCAACTGTTTGCCTTGGTTATGCTTGCAAAGAGTTTAATGTTTCACATTTTACATTGTTTAGTGCACCCAAAATAAATTGTTAAAAAAATACAATGCAAAAGAAAAATTATACAACACACATTGTGAGGTACACCCCAACCATTCACATGACCACTTAGGACTCTTCTGTATATTTTTTGGTTCAATATATACACAATATTGTATTTACTTACTATTATATAGGCATGACTTCTGTACAAAGGATGAGCTACAAATCATGTTTTTAGTTCACCAATACAGGCCCCTGTGGAAATTGTTTACATTGTACAATCAAGTCTCATGTAGCCATTAAGGCTTAAAGCAACATGTTACATGCTTTGGCTGCTGTTTCTCTTCATAACATCATAATCAAATTCAAAGTACTAAACAGAAAACAGCTGAGTTTTGTAACTTTCATGTCTATTTTTACATTTTAATAAACGGATGTAGAGAAACCAGTATATGTAGAGCTGAACTAGTGTAAGAGACCTTGTTCAGGAAGAGGTAAAGTTAAATTTTGTTAAGGAAAATCAACTGAATATGTAATTTTCACCTCTTTATATTAAATGGATCTGAGATGACTGCATTGATTATTGCATTAACTTAAGCAATCTCTGTTAACTAGGTAAATGAACTGATAAAGCATTCTTTCTTTCCAACTATTAAACTGCAATAAACCTACAAATTCAAAATAAAATAAGGGAAGGCAAAATGTTTGTGTATTTCTCAAAAAGCCTTAAATGTAATTACCTGATTTGTATGGAATGTATATAAATATCTTTGTAATTAAGACGACATTGCTAGAGCTAATTTTTACATCTTTTCTCTGTCATAGAAATTTAATTAAAATGCTAACATGAAGAAATATCAGTAGTAAGCCTTATAATGTCTCATCTTCTGCCTTTTATCAGCCTAAAAGCAAACCTGCAGACGAAAAAGCTGAAAAGAAAAAGGTAAAAAAAATGCAATGACATGCTATCTCCCAGTGGAAACAGATATAATTGTGAAATTAGTTTTGTGCAAAACAAAATATGAAGATCTGTTATATGTAAACAACACCATGGCTCCATATGAGGAAAGCCTTGTATGTATTTTTCTGCATCACAAAGTGAAAACAGGCTGTGTTTTAATCACAGCTGGCCTAACTGATGTCTGTGTAAACAAAAAACTAAGGTTAATCTGCTGCCTGCCTGAATTATTGTGGCACTTCTAAATCTCAGCATCTAAATCATATTTTGTAAAATAGTGTTAAACCATAAAGAAAAAATCTAACTGATAAGCAAACATACAAATAATTAATTTTACAGCTATTACAAGAGTATGACATCCTGGCTTGTGCTTGAGAAAATAAGAAACACTTACATGTGACCCACTGACAAATTCTTCTCTGCATGTGTTGAAGCTCTGGGCCCCTTAATAACAGAGAATTTGTGCAATGGGGGTAACCAGTTGACCCTTGGGTCTAACCTGGAACCAATCTTAAGGCATCGATGCTGGACAGAAGACAAGAGTAAGGGGTAGTGGAATTCTCAATTTTTTTAAAGCCTGAACACTGGATGCAATCCCTCAAAAAGTCTGAAACCTGCCTGTTTAAAGTGATTAATTTAATGATCTGTTTCCCAGGAGAGGTCACATTGACCTGTGGGTTCTTTCTCATGTGATTTGTCCTTTTTGTTCAATTTAAATACCCTTTTTGTATTTATAAATATGTAAACTGGATTCATGATAAATGCATGGAGAAAGTGCAAAAAAGTTAAACAACAGACAATATTTGCTATTGATGTTATTCTTATGTTTTCATTTCTTTCTCTCATTCCATGTAAAGGAAGCATGAGATTAAAATGGGGTGGTAGTTTTCGGTTGTAAGACTAGTGTATCTGGTTGCCTTTTGTAAATTTCTCACTGAACTTTAGTATTGGTTGGTGCAAAATCCCAGCAGGAATGATCAGGTCCTGTACAGTTCGGGCAATTGCACCACTGTCTTTTTTAAATGAAAAGGCAAGTGTCAGAAAAATCAGCATTTAAAAGAACTGATACTGAACACAGACTGAAAAGCAATGCAATGCAATGCATCAAACAGCACTATGTATGGAAATATGGAGCAGAGGGCAAGTCATGCTGGAAAACAGGCATTTGATGAAACAATGATTACAATTACACTTGATATACAACAGAAAGTCATGAAAATACCTGTCCCACTCCCTTTCTGCAAGTGAACTTCTTCAACTTGTGCAAAGCATCAGAAATAGTCTCTGTCCTCCACACAGCAGGGTAAGACAGTACCCAAGACCAACAGGAGTATCCCATGCCACAATGAATCAGTTCCTTCTGGCACAGTTCATATCCAGAGATTTTGAAAAGTCACATCAAACATCAAAAGCTTCAAATCATGCTTTATCTATAATCTCTCACATCTGTGTTTCATTCATGTTTCCCTGAGAGAGTGTTGTGACAGCAGGGTTATCATCAGGAAAACAAGATTTGAAATTGTAACTGTTCCTAATACAAACAAATAATAAATGCTTCCATCCCATGACAAATGAGAGGCTAAAAAGCAAACTGAAAATGTGCTACAAAGCATCTAAATAAAAGCTGCTAGGGAACACTGTCAGTTTGATGAGAGATCCAAGTAGCTGATAAAGGGATTAAGGGGCAATCACAGCTCTTGGGGGCTTGAAAGAGCTGGACGGCAGTTATTTTTATTCAGAGTGTTCAGGGATGCCAGCAGCTGTCAGAACTGATCGGTACTGCTTTAAAACTGCATGTATACTTTTCACAAAACCTTTGGAAAGTGGAAAAAGTGGATATCCAATGTCAGGATAGCCACTATGCTCTGGGAGGAAGCTGCGATAGCTCTTTCTTCGTTTCTTTGGTCTGACAGCCGGCTGAGATTCCTGACATGGTTTTCCGCTTTGTTGAGGTGAAGCAAGGCTCAACAACCCTTCAGAACCACCTGGAGTTTCTGATCTTGTGCCACCCACTGCTAAACTATCACAAGCTCCACTGAGTCCCACTGTGGAGGGGCTGAGCCCTGAGTCCTCAAGCTCCTCTTCATTATGCACGTCCTGCTTGTTTGGGCTGCTATGAGCCAGAGCTGAGGGAATCTCCCCCAGAGGTTCTGAACGGAGGCTGCCACCACAATATCGTGACACACGGTCAGCCACCACTCCATCTAACTCCAGCCAGGACTCCAGCCGATGGACCAGCCGCCAGCCATTGCAAGCAAAGTGCTCCTGGATCTCCTGCTGAAAGACCTCAACTGGTTGCTGGATAAGCTGAGTCATGGATTGTACCATCTTAATAAGTGCCATCTCATTGTAGCAGCGACTGTTTTCATAACCCTCCTGAAGGCCTCGGTCACTGTCAAACCCAGCCTCATTATAGTATGGCTCGTTGACCAGAATCAAACCTGGAAACAGAATATTATTAGTGCAAGAGAAAACAAAAAGGGCTCCAGATGTAAATCAAAAATTAAGGACAACATAAACAACAAGATTCTGGATTCAGTGTTTATTCAGTGAATATAGTAACTGGGATGTGGCTTGTCAGTCTTAATGCCCTTTCATAGGAAATGTAATGAAATGAAATGAAAAACAAAACAAATAAAATAAAATCTTAAAGTCCTTAAACATCAAAAGTAAATATTTGTCTTTTACCTAATATACACAAACCTGATAGGTGACACTGATTCAGAATGGATGGCACAACATCCACACATTTTTTGGAACACATTTTTTATCCAATTTGCTATTTTACCTTCACCATAATGGAGTACAATCACTTAAAAAGTTGGCATATATATGAAGGGTCTGTGTGTAGGTTGGATTAACTGACATTTAAATGCAACTCAAACATCAAAATTCTTTTGATGTACAAAATACAAACATCAAAATAGCTTTCAGGTGCTTTATTCACCAGCCAGAACAAACTGCTTAGTAGTCTGGATTCAGTCTGATTTACTAGATGTAAGATGCTTGTGTGTCTGTCCTTACATTCTGTCCCCCAAACATCAAGTAGTTTACTACATTTTATTTTGCTTCAAAAGCCTATACTGCACATGCTCATGCTAATAATAGGTATATAGTGCATATTTTATGTGTTATCTGCTGAGTTTAATGTCAAAACTACTCTCACTAGCACACATAAAGATGACATGGTACAATATCATGACAACACTAGAGTTCACTAGTAGTCTCTAAATTATTGTCTACCTAAGATCATTCATCCAATGATCCAGAGCATAACCATAATTCTATAAATTAAGAATTTGGGAAGAACTAACCTTGTATTGAGATAAGCACTTGCAGGAGACTGGATTTGCTGGTCCATCTTTCAGTGCCCTGGAAACATTACAATAATAAAAAACAGCACTGACCAATATTCAAACAAAGCAATGTTTGGCCTCAGGGATAAAGTTGAGATGTTCTTTACGCAAAGGGTAATATTAAAGAGGTCTTTAAAAGAGGTTATGACTGAGGCTCTGGACACAGTTTTCCCCTTTGTGGAGATGCAATGGGGATGTTAAGATGAATCACTGAAATAAATGCACAGATTCAAAATCTGGACTGTCAAAAATTATAGTAAGAGGGGGTAAGCTTACCTTTCCAATCCAGGTGCCAAGCAGACTGACACAAACCTTCCCATTATCATAGAGGTTGGGGTTAAGTCGCCCATTGCACTGTGACAGGTAACGGAAGAGAGGGGGAACAGCAGGATAGATATTAGGAAGCTGGATATCAAAGAGGAACAGTCCATCCTCATAAGGAGTGCGGTTAGGTCCCTTAATTAGAGCTGAGAAAAGATCCTGTGGAGAAAAACAGGAAAAGTTCATCTTCAAAAATAACAAAACAAAAAAAACACTATTTTATGCATGCCCCCTAATATTCAGTAGTGTTTCTATACAGTAAAACAGTGGTTGCCAACCCCATCAATAAAAAGTAGTACAGTGTTAACAAAATTGTACCCTACAAGGCGTTCTTTCCCCACTGTCCCAATGCAGAACACACCATACTAGTGATGTTAGCTGTGACACCAAAGCTCCCAGGCTTGTGTCAAAAAAGGGGTTTTCAGTGAAGCTTTGTATCGATGCTTGATTCGTTCTATCAAAATCATGTGACGAGTGACATCTGTAGCTTCATTTCACAGACACCCACGTGACTGCTTCATAATCTGATTCAAAGGTTCCAAAATGTTCCAAGACACAGGGCTCGCCATAGTGGGGTGTATTGTGACAAGCTTTGAGACTTTGTCATGGTACCCGTTGCAAAAAGAGGGCATTCTGAAATGTGGGAACACTTTCATTTGATTTCACCCAATAAGGCTGATAATATATATGTCATTTGTTGTAAAGCCAAATGTTTATGACTTAAATTACACTCATTACAATTATATGGCCCTAGACAAAGGCTATGGTTTTAGTGGATGCTAGACTACTTTGAAATAACTTGTGAAATGAATTGTGACCAATGCAACAGGCAACTGATTTGTTCTAATTCACATCTTTTATATCATTCCCCCAAGTAACCTAAAGCACCCATGGCCAATTGGGATGTCCCATTCATGTTAGCACAGTGTCACATATTTATTATGCCTAATTGCATCATTAATGGTAGTTTAATATTCGGTTATTATGCTTGTTCACTAGACTGCCGTGAACAAGATAAAGGCACAGCCTATCCTTCCCTAACATGTCATTTTTTCGTATATTGTTTCAGAAAGTAGTGTAATAAGCTGGGAAATCCTGGAAATAGCCCACCGCTTGACAGGCTACCATGATTTGTATTAATTTTTATTTACAGGTAGGCCTACACTTAATTATTTAATTTTTAGTTCCACTGTTTGATCTGCTTTTGTCTATGTCTCACAGATCACTTTATGTGTGTGCTTAAGCACTTAATTTAGGTTATATTGTAAAAGCTCATTATTATGGTTTGGTATTCCTCTGTAATGTAGAACAATGTTTGCAATGTAAAATATAACATTCTTTTTCATGCCTGAAATTCAAACCATTATCTAACCCCTCGCAGTGTACGTGTTTAAGTAAATTAATATCATAAATGTGCAAAGAGTCAACTAACAGCTTAAATGAACAACTACTAACTAGGAAAATCTTTAGTCAGGGGCAGTCCTAGACTGTAAACAAGTATGGAGTGAATATATAGTAGTAATATCTATAGCAAACTATATAACAGATTTGAACTTTTTTGTTTCAGCCACTGCAGCGGCATACCATATCTAAAGGTCTTAAGGATGCTCTAGTTCAACCGAAAGCTCCTGAACCAAAGGCTCCTGAAGTTACTAAACAATGATTACTGTAGCCTGTGCCACTGTATGCATCAATTGAAATGACAAAATGCTACTAACACCCAAGGGGGTAACAGACAAAAACTTCTGTCATTAAATGCACCTTGAGTGTATGAAGTACAGTATCAACGACACCACCTACTACAAACACCACAGCAGAGACTGACCCTACAGACACTGAATCAATTTTACAGTTTAATTATTACCTTTGAAAGGTTAAATATTTTCTATCAAATACATCTTATCGAACTGATATACTGTATGACTGCAGTGAACTTGGTTAACTAGCACAACTCTTTACTCAATATAGCCAGATGACCACTGCCCAACCAGTCGACTAATTTCTTCTATGATTTTTATTTTCCACTGCTTACAGCTTTTGAACTTTTGTTCTAATCACAATAACACTTGGCTTTGCTCACTGGGGCTCTATAGACATTTTCTTAATGCTACTTAGCAACTTTAAAGACACTTCTACAGTTCGTAATGTTAAGTTAAAATGCTTCAGTATTATACATTGTTCTAGCATGCATTTATCAATTTAATATGATTTATACAGCCAACACTGATGCAATTTTTACACAGAAGAGAGTTCTTACTACTTGAGCCTAGTTTCACCCAACATTACTTAACAGAGCTTTTCGTTTCTTGCCACAATCGCCATTAGTTTACTCACTGGGTGGTTAAAAACAAACATAATACATAATTTTCCAGAAACTTTAACTGGAACCGCTAAATAAGAACTTGATGTAGAACTTAAAACATTGTACTAAAATGCTTCTTTTTCAATAAAATTTAAAACCTGGTATTAACAAAGGCCCTATTTAAATAAAACAGTAAAATGAAGGCAGTTCTATAATGTGACTAGAGCACCTCAGCAGTTCGTTATCCAAACTCCAATAGCATCGTCTCCAGGCAGCCATTTCAACCACACAAGTCCTGTCTTCTTGAATGGGGAAGTCAAAAATCACTATCTCTAAAATTGCTTGCAAAGGTAAAAAATAAACAATTTAAGCAACAATTACACTGACCACTACTGACCAACAATTAAACTAGGGATGCACCGATCACTATTTTTCATGGAGGATTCTGATTGCCGATTTTTGTACAAGCAAATGGGCTTCTTCTTATATCATTTTTTGTTTAAACAAGACAAGAAAAAAAACCAGAGTACAACCGCTTTGTGAAATTTGGCTAAATAAAACATGCCTGCACAAAACAAACGGTGGACAGGCCGAATAAAATTATGCACATTTACTCGTTGACATTAGATGGCGATTACAGAACAGCAGAAATACAGGGTTACCATGACTACCAAATGGTATTCAAAACAGTGCTGCCCTTAATAATCACCACTGTAATAGGCATTGCAGAGGTTTACAAAAAAAAAAAACACTAAAAATTTCGAGACAGTTCTCTCCAGAATCACATTTATATAACAAGTCCAAAACAGTTTAATGTTCAATTTAGTCTAAAAAAGAAAAGAAAAAAACTATTAGATCCAGTCAATCAGTACATTCTCTAAATTAAACCTGGCATTACTGTACCATGCACTTTGTTTCCTAAGCTCAAATTGCGCAAAATAAACCCGCTGCCTTCCAGGTGGCTCTAGCTACTGCACGTGCAAAAGTTGGCACATATTTCACAACACTATTTTAAGCACCTTCCCAAGAGAACTGCTGATGATTGGGTCTTTTACTGAAAAATAAGTTGTGTTTTACTGCTTATTTTGAAAACCCCCATATTTAAGAGTGACCCACCCCCCCAAAAAAAAAATTCAGCTATTGCCATAAGACAAAGACACTTATATTCAAGATAAATTCTCTAAAACCAAGTGTTGATTCTCAGGTAAACACATTTAAAGATGTTTAGATACTTTTCTCATTTTCAGTGTTCTGTTTTTAAATAAGGTGTGTATCAGGTGCATTTACCATTCTGTCCTCAAACGTCTTCACCATGATGCCATCAGGCAAAGAGGTGGCCAGCAGGGCCATTTCCTTTCTTACAGTGCTAAAGAACTTCTTTGCCTCTGCAGGTTGAAATTCCATTTTTTTAAACGAGTGGGTATCTATGGAGAGCAAGAGAAAACATTTTTTTTACCATTTATTAAATAAAGTACATTATTATTCTGAAATGATGCCTGCTGCATGAGCTCATACTAATGTGTTGTTTAAAACATGTAGACATAACTTTTGTTGTATAATGAATGGTTCAATATTCCAATGAATAATTTACAACAGATAATAGAAAAGATTATAGAAAGATTTTTTTTTATTACATGCTTGTGGGAGAGTGTCTTTACCTGGTGCCCATTCCAAAACAGAAAACACTTCCCCTTTAGCACTGGTGAAGGTGACGCCTGGTTTGCCTCCACTCTGCTGACACAAAACAGGCGTGTCACTGGGCCACTCAGAATGCACAGGTGTTTGTGGTTCAGCTGACACTGCAGTTGCCCTCTCCTCCTCTATAGCAGCCTCCATCTTTTCTTCCTCCACAATGGCCACATTGTCCAGTGTCTTCTTCAGGTTCTCTTGAAGTTTCTTAATGTCATCCAGGAAACGTTTTTCCTTTGTGGGTTTAGCATCAGCAGGGGTTGTGACAGCCATTGCAGCTGAAGCTTCGGCAGTGGGAGAGGTTGGTGACCCAGTCCAGAGCTGCTCAACAGTCATGTTCTTAAGACTCTCCAAAATCTTTAGGGCTTCTTTAAGCTCACGGAAGCCCCGTGGTGGAGCCTCTTTACTGGGCTTCTCTTCAGATGCTGAGACTCCACCTAAGACAGAGAAATCAATTATTACTCAGCATTACTTAGTTACTGCACTTTATACTTCATATTCAACTATACTTCATACCAACTGTTACAATGGATAACATGCTTTCATGCATCTGCTGTGTAGTGCACTGTACTGTTTTTATTCCTAAAGGTACAGTGGACAATTTCGGAGAGGCTAGCAATAGCAAGATAGCTTTGAAAGATCCTATCATTTTATTTGTGCCAAATGGAACAATTAGCCAAACATTTTATGCTCCTGTGCCTTCCACAGATTATATATATATATATATTATATATAAAAATAAAAAAAAAAAAAAAAAAAAAAAAAAAAAAAAAAAAGGAGAAGAGGCTTTCAACAAAAAAATTGGAAAAATTATCTACTTTTAATTATTGCAATAAAAAATTTTATATTTGTGATTATTAATTATATAAAAGTTTTACTTAAAATAGTTAACTAATGTTATTTGTTAAATTGTCCTACTATAAACAGTAGCTTTATTATGTGCAAGTGTTTTCTGTATCTTCTGAAGTCTTAGTAGTGTTTCTAATTTTATTTAAAGGAATAAATCACCCTAAAATTAACATCTGCTGTTAATTTACTCACTTTCAAGGTTCAACATTTTTTGTTCAACAGAACAGTTAAAAGGATTTTTAGCAGAAATCTTGGTCCTTGATGAAAAATCCAAGTGTGTGGGACCTTTTTGGTAGTACTTAAGCACATACAGACACTACAAATTCCTGCGGCCCCTGACAATATACTGAGGTCTTATAAAGCAAAACGAACAGTCCGTGCAAGAAACTGAACACTATTAACTTTATTAATGATATACAACATTATTAATGGTAATCAATAGTCATCACTTCTCTACTCCTGTTGTGGATTGCTTTATTATGATTGTTACGCAAGTAAACTAACATAACGACTTTATGCATTACATAACAACACTTTCTGAGGTCTGGTTGTCTGAGGCTATGGATTACTGCTAATAATGTTGTAAAATATAGCTCACCGCAGCAATTACACCGGGCAAATGGGAAATATTTGTGGAAATCACTGATTATTGGTGTTATGAAAAAACAGGTAAAACAGTTTTCAACGTGACAAAATATCTATATTTATATACAAGACAATTATATACAAGACAGGTCGAAGATCTGTTTTTAGATGCTACCAAATTTCATGCAAATGGGACAAACCTGACAAAAATAATTACGTCATTGGGTCATGATAATTTGCACCCTATGAAAATAATTTTGTTCCTAGGACTTACGAATCAAAAGTTATGACCAAAAATATGGTTTCCTGCACACATATTGCTACATAAGTTTTGCTTCATTAGACCTTAATATATTTCCCAAACCACAGAGATTTTGTGTTGCCTACATCTGCTTTTTTGAACCTTAAAGACATGGCACCCACAGACTTGAGTTCTATAAATCAAGGACAATGGTTTCAGCTTAAATTTCCTTTACTATTCTATTGAAGAAAAAGTAAATCTACACATTGAATGGTCTGGGCATAAGAAATTTTACATCAATTTTTTTATTTTAGGGTGAAATATCCCTTTAATTACTTTCAAACATTTTACAAGATGCATAATAAATTTCTAATTTAAAATTAATAAAACAATTCAGTACCACCAGGCAGTTCAGATGTGGAGATGGCTTCTGGAAGTCCGGTGGTTGTGGAGCCATTTATGCCATTGTTTTTGCTATCAGCAGGTGCACCTGTTGTGGGGGAAGAGACTGGGGTGATGTCCCCACCTCTCTCCTCCTCCACTGGTCCATTATCTGTCTCCCAGCTATCACTCTCATCCTCCCATTCTTCAGATGAGGCACCACTACTGCTGCCTTCTGGTGAGTCATAATACGTTTCTTCAATCTCAGACTCCACATTATACAAGTGCTATGAGAAAAAATGAGATGTACATAAAATGTGAAAAACATCCAGCTAAGACCCTGCATGCAGAGCTTATTACCCACAAGTAACTAAACTTTTTTTAGACACATATATAGTACACAGATAATATACATGTTATACATGTAACATGACCCAACTTTTATTAAACTTAGAAGACATTGCCAGGGTATCTTGGATACATGAATTAATTTCTATGAATTCGAACACTGATGGCAGTATTGGACTTAAAAATTTGTTACTCTCTAGCCTGCCCCTCTAGTGGACATAATTAAAAACTGGGACCTGAAACGATTGATCATTAAAACATTGCCGATCGACCCCTTTCATCAAAAATTGACTGAAACTTAGCATGTTAGGTCAAAATCTTCTGTTTTTCACATAAAAAGTTTTGTAAACCTGAACTTTTCTGTACACAGGACATAGGCATACTTTGAGTTGTAAACCTTTATTTTAGGGCCCAAGCACTGAAAGTGCAAAGGGCCCTGTTGTATTTCTTAGGATTTTTTTTTTTAGGTTTTCAAGGTTTTTATTATCTGTGTACTATGTATGTATGTGGGTCCCTTAACATGCTCAAAAAGTCCTGCAATCTGGCACACGTCAGAGTCATTGGGCATTAGGGCCAGGCAAATACTGGTACATGGGCAGGGCAAGGGGACTTGGAAGTGCCTCCCGGTATGGGACACAAAAAGATGGTGCATATCTCATACATGCATGCACACACCTGTACAAAACGTTTTTTGTGTATTGGTCATGTTGACCCGAAAAACTTTCAAACTAACACCCCTCAGCACTGCCCAACAGGAAATTGGCCACTTTGAAATTTCAGAAAAGTGTATGCCATTAAATTTTTGAATACTCCTCCTAGGGATTTCATGTGATTGTCACCAAACTTGGTGAGCAAGGGATTTTGATATTGAGTGGTGTTGCCATGGTGACGCAATAAATTTTTACCCAGGTAAAAACCTCACCAACAGTAGGTTTCACTTTACTAACTTCAAAGTTTGGAGCCAGTGCTCCCAGTGGTCAAAAGTTATAATTTCTTATACTACTTATAACTTTTAATCAATTTGCCTTATTGCCATGCCACTTATCTTTATAGATTCCATGGCTCATGTTGAGTGCTACAAAATCAAGTTTGTCATCGTAAACTGTACTTCCTGTCCGCCATTTTGAGTTATTTTGAAAACCTACTTTTTCAAACTCCACCTAGCCTGTACGTCCCATTTGCACAAAATTTTGCATGCATCATCTATAGACACTCCTGACAAAAAAAATTAAAATCTTTTTCATAGGTCAGATGGTTCTTGAGTATGCATTAATATCCTAGATGACAAGATGCAACAAAGTATCTAAGGCTCAGCAACGCTTTGCAGTATTGACATGAAACTTTGCATGTGTCATTGTGACCACATCCTGATTGTCTCATAACAATTTGGTGACCACCTATTGGTAGAGAAATTTAAGTAATTTCATATTGTTTTAAAAGTGGTTTTACTTATGTATAAGTGTGTTATGACTATTTTTGTACTTGTACAAAAATTATGGACCACTGTGATCATCAACAACGAAACATTTGCTTTTATTTGTAACCTTTCATGCAATAAGAAATGACAGTCACATTTTGTGGTTCATGCAGTTAAATAATGAATCCTACAACCCCAAATCAGAAAAAGTTGGGACAGTATGGAAAACACAAATAAAAAAAAGTAGTGATTTCTAAATTTACTTTGACTTGTATTTCATTGCAGACAATACAACAGCACATTATTTAATGTGTTCCTCATGATTTTTATTGTTTTTTTCTTCAAAAAAACAAAATTCCTATTTTGGTTCTTGCAACACATTTCAAAAAAAGGTGGAACAGGAGCAATTTAGGGCTAGTAATCAGGTAAATTGGTTAAATAATGATGTGATTTGAAATGGGTGATGTCAACAGGTGATTGTAATTATGATTTGGTACAAAAGCAGCATCCAAGAAAGGTCTAGTCCTTTAGGAGCAAAGATGGGCAGAGGATCGCCAGTTTGCCAACAAATACGTGAGAAAATTATTGAAATGTTTAAAAACAATGTTCCTCAAAGAAAGATAAGAAGACATTTGCTTATTTCACCTTCAACAGTGCATAACATAATTAAAAGATTCAAGGAATGTGGAGGAATTTCAGTGCGTAAAGGACAAGGGTGCAAGCCTAAGCTGAACAACCGTGCTCTCCGATCCCTCAGGCGGCACTGCATCAAGAATCGTCATTCATCTATAAGCAATATCACCACATGGGCTCAGGACTACTTTGGCAAACCTTTGTCAAGTACCACAATACGTAGTTACATCCACAAATGCCAGTTAAAACTGTACTGTGCCAAAAGGAAGCCCTATGTTAACAGTGTCCAGAAGCACCGTCGACTTTTGGGCTCGGAGGCATCTGGGATGGACCATCACACAGTGGAAACGTGTACTGTGGTCAGATGAATCAGTATTTCAGGTATTTTTTGGGAGAAATGGACGCCGTGTGCTCCGGACCAAACAAGAAAAGGATCATCCAGAACTGCCACCAGCAAAGTCCAAAGCCAGGTCTCATTGTGCCAGTGCCCAGAGATAACTTTGGAGGCACCATTAATTGAAAAAGTACATAGAGATTTTGAAGCACAATATGCTGCCTTCAAGAAGACATCTTTTCCAGGACGTCCATGCATATTTCAAGAATGCAAAACCACATTCTGCACACATTACAAAAATTCCTGGCTGCGGAGGAAGAGGATACAGGTACTTGACTGGCCTGCCTGCAGTCCCGACCTGTCTCCAATAGAGAATGTGTGGCACATTTTGAAGCGCAAAATGCGACAATGAAGACTCCGTACTGTTGCCCACCTTAAGACTTGTTTGCAGCAAGAATGGGACAAAATTACACCTGAAACACTTGGTGTCTTCAGTCCCTAAATGTCTTTTAAGTGTTGTGAAAAGGAATGGCAACATTACAAAATTACCAACTTTTTTTGAAATGTGTTGCAAGAACCAAAAGGAACACATTAAATAATGTGCTGTTGTATTGTCTGCAATGAAATACAAGTCAAAGTAAATTTAGAAATCACTACTTTTTTTTTTATTTGTGTTTTCCATACTGTCCCAACTTTTTCTGATTTGGGGTTGTAGAATCCTACATCTATGCATCATAAATAATTTGTCAAGATGAGTTTATGATTTTATAACTCTGTGTATAAATATTACTAAATATTCAACAAAAATATGACTAAATATTTAATATTAAAAAGCTCAGAGATTTCTTAAAAAATATTTTAATTTGTGTTTGAAGATGAACGAATAGGTGTGGAACAAAAAAAGGGGTGAATAATTAATGACAATTTAAATGTTTGGGTGAACTAAACCTGTCCATTTACACCATCTTGCTGTAACTTTGCAAATGGATCTCACATGTAAATATTTTTTATTTTGGCAAGTATGGCAGTAGTCTGGTTGACTACAAACTGTACTTCATCTTCGTATACTTCAACTGTATTTTATCATTTAGCAGACAATTTTACAAAAGCAGATTACAAATGTGATACATCACAAGCAATTTATCATACATCAATTTTAATTTAATGTCCAAACAGATGGAAACACACCTGTGGCAGGACAATCGTCTTAGAGTTATCTGCCCACACAACCTCAACTTTACTGCTCAGCTCCACTCTGCAGACTTGGCCAACAGACCTCTACATGTAAGACAACACAGGTAACAGGTGTGCAGCGAACCATAAAGACAGATAGTTAGACAGTAGTAAAAAGTAAAAATTGCACAAGAGCTAGAACTTCAAACTATCGTAAAAGTTACACAAAGTAATGCTTTTATTTTACAACCATGTGTTTGCTTGAAATGTTAAACATACAATCACAAGAGAGAAAAACAAAATTGAATCAACAAATTAACCTAAACATTACTCTAGTTAGGGTGGTATCCACATACAGTACCACCATCTTATTGAATTTCAGTAACCATAACAGTGATAAAACGCAAAAGATCTTAAGTTTCAGGAGTAATATTTTAAACATGCACAGCCATTAAATACGTTCTCTACTCAAAATTATTGTTGTACCTCATTTTCACAGTCCTCTGCATTTGAGTTGCCGATCCGTATAACAATATCCGTTGTGTGAAAATGGAAATCAGGATGATCAGAAATGTCATAAACACTAACGTCCTCCTCCTCTCCAATCACCTGCATATATGACATTCATTTATTAATTTAGAATAAAATGTGTGAAAATACTAAAATTCTTCCTAATGCCAAAATTTAAATAAAAATACCTTAACATCATCACCCGCATCATTAAGTTTGACCCACTTGATTACGCAGGTTCTGGCCTTATGATCACCTGACTGAATCACCCCATAGATACCTGAATCCTGAACAGTGTGAGCTGCAGGAATCACAACCAGTTGATTCAAGGGATTTAAAAAAAATACCACTCGTGTCTATAGTACACTTACCAATTAAATTAGTCTTTAAATCAATTGACACAAATATCAGAGAAAGAAACAAGTAAATTAAGAAAGAAAAGAAATAACAGAATATGGTAATAAAGAGCACATACGTCGCTTGTCTACAACATAGTCTCCAGGGCAGAACTCATGGTTGTCCAGGTGCTGGATAGGGATCAGATCATTGGAGCGGATACCCGTCTCCACTCGACCATCCTTCCACATGACATCTGCAGAGGTCACTGTGGAAACAACCTCAACTGCCACCCTACACAAAAACAGACATACTATTAATTTAAGGGGCTATAAACATATAAACATTATAAACATAAAAAAATAAAAAATAAACTATAAACATATAAACATGCTATAAACATTAGTCATAAATGCACGTCTCAAAATTTTTACAGTTTGATGTTTTTTGAGCAACAGGTCTGACATTACAGTAGGTCAGGGATTTATAAACTGGGTTCCTGGCATTCCCAAGGGGGTTCCCAGATAATTTCTGAGATCAAGTGTTAAAATAATTACGTTTAAGAATCAGAAACAAATTGTTACAGAAACAAATTAAGAACACAAATTAAAATATTTTTGATGAAATCTGACAGTTTTCTGACCCCCTATAGACAGCAAAGCCTGGAATTGACAAAAATACATCCACATGGTTTGAAGTTTGAAATGTTGCCATGGCAACAATAAGATATCACAAATCCTTTCATATTAGCCATATCTCTATATTATTCTGACCAAGTCTGAAGTGAGACTTCCTGTTGCCAGTTGGTGGTGCTATTACCATGGCATTATGGGGTACTAAGTTTAGAAAACATTAAAGGATTGTAGTATTAAGCTGCAACATAAAATTGGAAAACAAACAAGAGGGTGCATTCATAAAGCCTGAATTTTTTTTGAATGCACTGGATATATAGTTCATCCCCCCAACCCCTGCTAGCCCAGCCTGTCTGTCAAATTTTAAAACCCAGTGTGGCCTCCGAGTTGAACAGTTTGCCCACCCCTGGTTTAGATCAAGAGCCTTGTAAAAATTAGATACTATATATTATATAGAAATTATGTATTACATAGAAAAAGTTTACTCTAAAGATTTAAATGCATATTTGTAAAAAAATTTTTTATTAAAAAAGGACAGGAAAAATAAAAAGTAAAAAGTGAGCTGTGTGTTTATTAAATTTCTTTGTATTTTAGAAACATAGCAATATGTGTAAAATAAAAAGTACACTGAGATTAAGCTCACTCGGAGTGAAAAGAAATGCTATTAAAACAGATCAAACAAATTAACATACAGAAACATACAGAATGTACATAAACACATGGTTATGGTGTTTACATTTCACGTTTATATTTAGAAGACAAGCACATTCGCATGCTCAGGTAAGTCTGTTAACATTAAGCACAACTGCAGAGAAAATGTACTCCGTCTGCACTGATGTTGCAGGGATAGCGGTGTGCTAAGCGATCGAATTTGTAAAGCACTTATGGGTGGCTTAATAGTGCAGTATGCGGTATTACTGCCTACTGCTCCCATCCTTCCTACCCTCCCCCCTTTTTGCAAATAACCTAATTTATCATTTATCCTGATTTTAGTGTATATAATGCTCTATTGATGAGATTTTATTACATATTGTTGCTTTCTGAATGACAGAGGCATGTTATAACTGAAAGCATTTTTGTTTATCGTTAAATGCCAAACACAGCAATAAGAACCAACATATTTACCTTACATGGCATGAGGGAAGAATACATAGGGGAAACAATATTCCTAGCGGCACTGAAGATCCTCAGTTAAGCCATTAGTCAACTAATTGCACATTTTAAAAACGCTTAACGTTCATATTCTGGGCTCTTCTGTTTTTCCATACATAGTACAGAATTTATTAATTAGGTGTGTCATGAATCGTAAGCCACATTAAGAATTTTAGAACACAACTTTGTCTGCAGGCGAGGTGTCAGGAAGAAGTGAGCCCTGTGTCCCGCTCACAAAGAAGCCGGTGCACCGGCCTTTGAGAAGATGTGCGCTGATGCCATGGATTTAGTGGGGATGCAAAGTAGGTGCTTGGCATAGTGTCTTTTTTGGCAACCATGTCCACACTTCCACAAACTTGGGTATGCTTCTAATAAAATGTAAATTTATCTGATGAATTATGGCCAAAAGTTTGCCTGCAGAATCTGCACGTTACCTTCTAGGTCATCTGTTACATTCTTAAAACTATCATTTTTGATTTCCTGCCTGTCATAATTAGCCTACCACAAACATCTGTCCATCACAGACTGTGTGACTTTGCATGCGAGGGCCCATTTAATAAATACCCATCTCTGCCTATAAGATACCCTGGGGAACATGGTCATAAGCCTTCTCCAGTTCCACAAAACGTAGACTGCATAAGCGAACTCCTTGGTTTTAGGATTAATATGTGTGGATTATACACTTTATTGTTTTAAAAAAAATTACACTTTCTACAAGTATTTAATGTGTCAACTCACTCGCTCCTACCTATTATATAGCTTTATTTTTTGTCCCAGTCCACACCGGGGAAATGAGCATCAATGGAAAGCAAAAACTTAAAAAAAAAAAACTTTAAGAAATTTTAAAATTTAAGAAGGAAAAGGTAGCTGGAAAAAATCATGAAGATGGTGTTGGAGTAAAGGCAGAGAATGATGGATTGTATATGCATGTGCTCAAAATGTATGTTAGGCCTTAAAGCCACTGTCCATGGACTTTTGGACTATGTCCACGCATTGTCCAAAAAGGACTATGCATGGACACTCGCCTTCATTGCCACTCCTTAGTTTTCATGCTACTATTCTACCTCATATTTTTCTAAATCCACCCGTACCAATTACCCCAAAAATATGTTTTGTTAAAAAAGAAATGCTTTTCCCAAAAAGTAAAAATTGCCAAATTAAAAGCTTCCAAGTGCAGTAGTTAGTTGCTTTTTGATAGTACCCTGGCAGTGTAGCTAGCTACTTTTCTGAAGAATAGCCTGACTATTCATAATTTGAGTAGCTAGTAACTTGCCAAACTACAGTTTCGGTGTAACTTCCCAAACTAAACTTCCCAAACTAAACCCAAACTAAGCAATGCACTATACTATACTATAGCACTTGACATGCATACTATAGTAATCACAGGGCTTCATCAATATCCTTCTGATCTGTTTGAAACGTTATCAACAAAAAGGTTTAGTAATCTTCATTATTCTGTAAATACATGACTTGTACATATCTAATACTGATATCTGAGGTTGACTGATAAATTTTGCAGATTAATCTGCACCAGTAACTGATTTATTGGAACTAAACTACCATTATTGGAAATAATCCACACTGACAGTTTTTCTCAGTTGTGGCCATTGCAAAGCGACTGGGAGTGTTCTGTTGTTATTATACAGTAAGAAATATGAACTAGGGCCACACGGAATTCACACCCACAGATATCCGCAGAAAACTCAGCAGAATGTGGCACTTGTAATTGACAAGTACACACATCCCCTGTGCATTTGTAAGGAGTAGGCTGTGCTTTTTGCTGTGACGATATTCTAATGTAAATGAGCACTAACAATTGATACCGGATATTTAAAATGCCTAAAGTAAAACCTGAGTCAAGGAAGTTAAGGACATGTCTGTCGATTATTGTAAAAATTTGGAAAATTTTAGCCTTATCATAACCTACGCTAAATTCACCATGATAATGTAAAATATGTTGTATAGATAGTTCAATTTGCTACAATATATCGATATAAACAATAATATATCTAAATTTATATGCAAAATAAAATTACATGGCTCACTCATTGGGGCCCAAAAACATTATCACAATCACAACCCTCAATTCAGCTCTGTCAGCAGTTTATACGATAACAAACATCTTTAGTGTAAGTTATGGATTCTATCACCTGTCTCCTGGTTTAAACTCGCGTGAAAACTTAGTCCTCTTCTTCTTGTGCTTTCTCTTCAGGTTGCGGATAGACAAAGGGATGCTCTTCTTTCGGGATGGGCCACTCTGCAGTGAAGTTGTAGAACTGGCAGAGGAAGTAACAGAGCTGGTATCATCAGTGTCATCCTCTGGTTGCTCATCTGACTCTTGCTCACCCAGATGGGCCCACTGTTGCAAAGAGGTGTCTTTCAGGGGCTCCTTTTCCTCCCCTACAGCATCTTGCCATAGAACAGGACCATTGTTGGAGTAACATGGGGCGGAACTATCATCAGCATAGTCCTGTTCCTGTATTGATCTCCTCTCACCTGAGAAATAAAACATAGTACAGGAGAGTCTGAAACTGGCCTTCGTGACTTTAAACAATGGTTCAATGTGCAAGTGAAATTTCACATATTTGTAAACTTGTCAATTTAGTAAGATAGCTGCAAGTAGAGATGATGAGCACAAACACTACGGCCCCGTCGCCATCTGTCGCCATTGCTGTCACATGCACTTACCTCTGAAATAAACTGAGGACTATTTTAAAGTGTGTTCTAAGCATTAGAATTAAAAGCAAGTGCCCACCATGCACTGTTTTCAAAGGAGCTCCTTGTGGCGATGGCTCTGTAGTAGAGGTCTTCACGGATCTACTTGGATCAAAAAAACCCGAGGCCGGACCTTAGCAGGTTTGGGTTCAAAACTTAACGAATGCCTCGGACATGGGTCGGATTCAGTATTAGTTGCCCTGGGTTTCGGGTAATTTAAAATAAATGTGCTTTTTCTAAATGGACCCGTTCAGACCCGATCCCTGGAGTGTGGAGTGTCCATTTACAATAAACAACCCACCTTGTTGGCAGAGGCTTTTGCAGTAACCCTGCGAACCAATGTCTGGTTGTGATAGACAACAATACAAAAAAAATGTCATGCACTGTATTGGTGTAGCGTGTAAGGCGCGTGACGTCAACTTTTGACATGACCGACCGAATTACCTTCCTTTGTTCAGGTCCAGTCAGGTTCAAAAATAAAGGCCATCGGGTCGGGTCGGACTTGGGTCTAATTTCATCGGGTCTGTCTCGGGTCAGGTATTTCTTTTAAAACATTTATTTATGCATGTTGGGTTCGGGTAAGAAGCGATTTGGGTCGATTTGGGTTGGGTATGGATTTTAGGACCTGAGAAGACCTCTACTTTCTAGTGCTTGGGCCCGCACCACTGCTTACAGCTATATTTATTTATTTATTTATAACTTTTACATTTTTTTTTGTCCTTGATGGTTATTAAGTGACAATTGGTAACTAGTTATTAACTCACCAAGTTAACAGCTAATATGTTTTCCACTTGTGTATTTTAATTTGCAGGATAGTAACATCAAAAAGGCTAGCAAATCACATAATCAGGATGTTAAAAAAATAATTTCAGGGGCCACATTCACAAAACATCTTAAAGCTAACAGCAGTTCATAAGTTGTGGATTTGTGGAGCACTATAACTAGATCTAAATCTGTGAAAGTTAGGGGCAGTTAAGAGTACTCCTAGGTCACTACCCGAAAATGGTTGCCAGCAATCCGCCTCTGAACATTTTAGAAACATTTTATGATAATGAGCTTTTATAAAGGGCTTTTAATCGTGCACGTATTATGACGTTAGTAGAGCGAGTCAGCGATAAAGTCACTTCACCAGCAAAAAGAAACAACCCAATAACACAAGATCAAAGTTTTGACAAATCTACGCTACTTGGCCACAGAGAAAACACAGCTATGCAGCACTGATGAACTAGGTATATCTCAACCATCCATCAGTAGAATATTGCATCAAGCAGTGCACACCTCCAATCCCTTTTTGCTGGTATCTGAGTGCCCAAGTACACTGTTCACCAATAAGTGATAGAGCCTTAGATGCTGAGCCTCCTCCTCATGAATGTATTACATATTCTGAATTACAGGTTTAAATTTGTGAGAAACAAAATCGTCAATTGAATATGGCAACATGATACCTTGTTCTACAATAACTTTGGTTAATTCACTGACAGAGACCAACCTCCTATCGGCCAATCACTGTGGGCATAGTTAGCAAGCTTGTGGATCTCATCCATAGCAACGAGGTGAACGCTGTGCTTTCTAAGATTCTTACCTATTCCTTAGTGAAAGTTGGTCTCAGCAGCTTTGTGAGTAGGTTTAAGAGTAAACTCTTACTGGTCACAGTACGTAATGGTCACAGTATTACAATGGAAATAATAACGTCACAAGACAATGTTGCGCAGAATTTATTTTCCATTGTCTTTGTGTACTCAGTTTTCAGTGTTATATACCCTGCAAAGATTACTCAAAATCCTCTCAGTTTATTGTATCATTACTTCATTTCTTGACTGCTGTTCCTCCCCTATATCTGCCTTGTGCTTGGGTAGCAGCGCAAATTAACAAAGTTGACATGGGTATAATAATTTACTGATGGAGTGAAAAATCTAGTGTGGAACTAGTGAACTAGATCTAAACCTTGAATCTGTTGGTTGAACCAAATTCCTAAATTATATTACTTGAAATAACCATAGCCATAAATGAAGAAAGTCTGATTCTTAGACCCTTTAGAGGAGAATGGCCAGACTGGTTTCAAGATTCAGGGAGATTGAGATGTATAGGTGTTAACAATGTGGAGCCGATGTGCTGCCAAGTTCGGTGTCTTTCAATTGCAAATACACCGCAAATCTTGACATTTCACCAATGTATTGTTTTGCTTCAGAAGGCATTTATTAACCCCCTGGAGTGGTATGGATTACTTTTATGATGGATGGTATGGATTGATGGATGGATGGATGCACTTTGTGGAGCTTCAAAATCTCAGTCTCTGTTCACTCCCATTATAAAGCTGGGCAGAACCAGGATATTATAACTCTCGTTCTGTTCAGCTGGTAAACAAATCATATTCCCCTAGGATGCCTTGAAGGTGTGTCATTTATTGGCCAATTTTCATTTTGGGGTGGAGTATTCTTTTAAGGTGGTATAGTCACAATTTGGTATAAACAAAACATGAATTTATGGATCCATCCTACCTTGTGTCAGACTGGTGATATAATGTTGAGTATAGAGAATATTTTCATGCCACATTTTGGCCACCCTAGTACCAAAATGCCAAAGCCTACTTGAGTCTTGTGGCTGGCCCTTTATGACCACAGTGTACTCCTGAGACTTCCAAGAAGACATGCCACAAAGCTTAGACTATCTCAAACAAGTTTCTTGAACATGACAATGATTTTTTAAATGGCTTCCACAGTCACCAGATCTTGAAAGCACCTTTGGTATGTGGTAAAACAGAAAATTTGCATCGGACAAATCTGCAGCAACTTCATGATAATATGTCAAAGAGGTATCTGAGGAATATTTTCAGCAACTTGTTAAAAATCCACCACAACGATTTAAGGCAATTCTGAATGCAAAAGGGGATCTAAACAAGTACTAGCAAGGTGTACCTAATAAAATGGGTCGTCAGTTTTCATTGCACAATACAAAAGGACCTTCACTCAATTGAAAATATTTTTACTTTTTTTTTTACGTTTTCCCACACATACCCCCAAGCCCACCCCCTTTTCCCCTGCAAAATATTTTGAGTGTATTAGGAGTGTGAAAGAGTTCATGGTATCGACCATGCAAGTTAAACTATATATTCACCACACTAACAATTGGTATAATCTACTTTGGTTTGCAGGATTGAAAGTGAAAATGACATCAGTACCTTCCATGCTGTCCACCTTCTCCGTTGACTGCAAGTTGTTAGCCTGAGCATCTAAATTTTCTGACATTTTTTTCCCCGTTTCCTTTCTAAACATTCTTTTTAACTGTGAAAAATCAAATAATTAACAGGTCAAATGGACTTAAAAGTTTCTTATCAATCTATGCTCTGAAATATATAAAAATGAAAAGACACTGCTTTTTAAAAAAGCCATTTACAGCCAACCATCCATACCTTTCGAACAACAGGGTCCTCAGAGAGAGCAGGTGCTCCCTCAGGGCCTTCACAAGTTATTCGCGTGGTTTCACTCTTGATGGGAAATACATACAGTGCTCTTTCTCCAAGCTGCCTCTGAGTATGATCAAAGTAGCCCAGTCTCTTTACCCTGATCATCAGAGAAAGATGACAAAAAACTAATTATGACAATTGAGTCTAGAAGAACAGCAGGGACTTATCAAATGTTATTTAGTACATTACCTATAACAAAACCAATGCAATAAAAATCAAGCATTTATTCATGCACTCTGCATTAATTTCATAAAGATTCTTCCTACCATCTGAGCAAATCAAGTTGGAACTACTACTTTTGCAAAGCATATTTTTGGGAGTCTGCTGTTGGCCCAACCTCAAGATTTTTAAAAATGATCACAATCATGAACAGCGGTATGAGAAACTGACTGCACCTGCAAAGATTTTCCTGTGTGATGGTTGAGGGTGGTGGAAAGACACTGTCTGATCCTTCTGGAGAGTAACTTTTCGTAATCCATGTCACCTTTAGCTCCACTACCTGAACCTGCAATTACACAAGATTAACTACACAAGATTAAGAGCCATTTCTAACTGGAGAAATACACTACATCACATTAAATCATATAGCAAAAGCAGTGTTTGCTTGGTTATTTGCAAGTATTTTTCACTTAGAGTCAAAAATTTGTCTTACCTCCTCCACAACAACCCGGAACTTGCTTTTTTTACTGAGAACTGGCTTTACACCATACAGCCACTGGACATTTGCAAAAACCTTTGAAGGCCCAATCAAAACTTGGCCCGGGTAGAACCCGTAGGCATCATCAAAGAATAAACCCTAGAGTGAAAGGCAGCACAACAAATGCTAATAAATGGACTGTGCTTAGAGTCACACTGACGTACAAATATAGTGCATTACTAAGTTGTTTGGGAGATTTGCTAATTTGTATACAACAGGACTGAAAAAATGCACTAATTTAAGAACAAATGTTGCATTTAAATTAAAAGCAGCTTTACACAATGAAAAACAAAACACAGAAACAGAAAATTCTTTAAACATGTTTAACACAGAAAATAAAATACATGGTATTATTGCAAATGTATGCATTTACTTAGAAAAAAGCAAATGCATACAATTTTATAAAACAAGGGTATAAGGGGTTAGCAAATAATATAAAATATCTGACATTAACCAACTTGTGAATTAAAGATAAAATATTCAATTTACATACCACATCACTGACGTGAGGGTAAATATCGTACAGTTTGGCACCATCCTCCTCACTCATAGAACATCTACAGTCAAGATTCAAAATATATTACACTCAAAATACTTCTGGACAGAACAAATAATAATAGGCTCACAACTGTTTGGCCTAATCACAATTATTTGCAGTGGTATAATAGTGCAATCACTAACAGAAATTTGTACAGTACCTGTATTTAGTATTTAGAGTATTTAGTTTAACAAACGCTACATTTTTTAGCAAAATTTTGTTTAATCTGCGTGTGAATCCAGAAGTCCTCAGCTCAAATGTTTTTTTATACCTTTTAACAGAAGCAAGACCAACATAGTGATAAAAGCTAAAATATTAAAGGGGTCATATCCTGAGAATTTAAAATGTCCTTGATCTTAGTCAATTTAGATGTCATTATACTATAAAAATATCCTGTAAATTTCAGAACTCAAAACGTCCTTGTTATTCCATAAGCAGCTTGAAAATTAAAAAGTGTTTGAATATAATGTCATGGCAGAAGATACACACCTTATTTTAAATAGTTGCCTCTTTAGTCCCACCCACCAAATTTCACATTACATGTAGTACGTAAAAAACAGAGAGGCACTAATGTGGGGTTATTAGAGGTAACAGGCGACAAAGATGGCTTCAGGGACATCAAGACATTGCGGAGTGCCAGGATGTGGAAAAATTCAGTCATTGATCCCAACATAAGTATTGCATGGTTGAAGTTCATTTTAATACAGTTTCACATTGCATTTGTAAGACCCTGTCCATTTGTTCACTACATTTTAAACTGGATGCTTTTGTAAACTAAAATAAAAACACAAAGCTGTGCTTTCTGTATAGGATCTGACAGGAACAGCACAACACACATCT
Source organism: Chromobotia macracanthus (assembly GCA_036877525.1). Lineage (NCBI taxonomy): Eukaryota > Metazoa > Chordata > Actinopteri > Cypriniformes > Botiidae > Chromobotia > Chromobotia macracanthus. The sequence continues at coordinate 9,218,837 of JAZGTH010000062.1, read as the reverse complement.
GTGAGTAAACTAACTTTGTTTATCCTGTCTCACTATTATGTTGTTATTGCTGTTACCCAATAATAGAAGTTGGCGGTTAATACCAAATCTTATATAGCATATTACTTACTAATTAGGCTTTTCCCTAAAAAAACAAAAAATACTAATGATGGAACACAGAGAACAGTACAAAAAATAAAAAAGGCACTTCTCTTTTTAAACGCTGTTGATGTATAGTTGCTGAGTAATCCACTAATTTGTAGACAATTTTCAACTGAAATTTAAATCCATGTGAAAATTAATTTGGGAAATATGTCAGTGTCATTATTTTCACACAGAGATTGGTAGATCTATTAGTGATACCTGTTCAATTTATAAACCCTTGTTGCATGATATGCCAATGGTGACAGCTCAGAAATAAGTGGTAGGCAGTGCGGTAGGTCTTCGTACCTCTGTACGTATGTTTATCTGACAAACTGGGATTTACCTCACACAGGTTGTTTAATCATTAGAAATTCCCCTGGTTATAAAATGTGAAGCATAGCCAGATGTACTAGATCAAGTAGTACCCACTCAAAATTGCTCAAGTGGTACATTTCTGTCTTCAGCATTATTTGTTTTTCAGATATTTCTTATTAAAACTAACCAAATTTGTTTTTTGATGACTGAAAATGTGTACAATTTAACAGTTTACTCATGGAGCAACACTGACAACCCCATATCTAATGCACTAAAACATAAAAAAACGTAGCTCCCAAAAGAAACGTTGGTTAAGCACAAGAATCGTGAAGGGCATTAGGATATCTCTAAGACTATTTGAATTACAGGCATGTAAACTTAGTAAACACTTAGTAAACTTAGAGCACTAAAAGTGCTTTATCCTTTTTTGAACAGTCACCATGGGCATACAATGTAACAATTACAACAAATTTTGCTAATAGAGCTACAAATCTGTGTAAAAATAAAATAATGATGCTGCCATATTTCATGTCATTATTCATACCATTTTGCCATGGAAAAGTTTCCAAAATGTTTTTGATTTGACCACCTGGTGCTTCTCAGATAAATATGCATAGCTGTCACATGTATTTAATTTTAAAAATAACTGAGAACTATTTTAAAGTCTTTTACAGTTGGTGCTCTATAACTTGGTGGCTCTATAACTGTGACTCACAATAGCCTTATCACTGTGATCAGCTCACAACACCAAACATATTTCCCAAGTTTGATGTGGATTACTCAACGCATGCAAAAGACATGAGACACTTCCTGTTTTACTTATTGCCATAAATTGTCATTTAAGATCCCTTCGCAATGTTAAATCTTCAGTGTCTTGGCATGATGCTCACCAAGTTTCCTGCCAATATTATTTTACAGCATGCGCTCATCATAGCAAGCACTTTTCAGAAAATCCAAAATGACCACATTCATGTTGGGGCAGAGCTAAGGGGTGTCAGTGTGAAAGTTGTTCAGGTCGACATGACACACAATACATGTACCAAGTTTCTTACAGGTGTGTGCATGTATGTATATGCACCTTTTGTGCCCTATACCAGGGGGCCCTACCGAGCCCTCCTGCCCCACCCATGTGCCAGTTTTTGCCCAGCCCTAATGGCCGATGACTCGGACGTATGTGCCTAATTTCAGGAGTTTTTGAGCAAGTTAAGTGACCAAAAGGCCCCGAAAACAAAGAAAAAAATAATCCCAAGGAAAACAATAGGGTCCTTTGCACTTTCAGTGCTTGGCCCCTAAAAATATAATTAAAGCCTTTTTTTCTGCTGTTCAGCTGCACTTGTATTAAAGGTATAACATGCACCATACATTAATGTACTATATGACCCATACATGGAATGAAGTTGATCACATTACCGTGCTCCATTGGAAAGCTTCACAATGATTTGGATGCTGAGATCATACACCTTTCCCAGCCAGAAGTCATAAACGATGTAGTCACCATACATAAATGACTGCAGATAGGTACAGAATATGGATACAAAGTTAGATACCTATTTATTCACTTATTAGATTATTTTATTCAGAGTGATCTACAGTACGTTAATTAAAGGTTAAAGTGATGATGCAGCCCAGTAATGCTGCAGCTCAGTTACTGCCCATACAGGGTTTTATCTAAGGGACCATGGTTTGGCTGGTTAGCATAGTCCAGTTATTGTTATCCCATCGCTGGTATGACTATCAATCTATTAAAATTGTAAACATAATTATTTACTATATGCTGATTAATCATTATGCATTACACAAATACTCAAATACAAATCGGTTAAATAGAAATATATCCTTGTCTGCTGTCTTTCACGTCACAGTTTAAGACAGCTTATGACCTTTACTAGCAACTATTCAGCACTGTCATTGAATTTTTTCTGTTACTTCTTAATTTGTCACACTATTCTGAGATTGCATAACTGGTGAAGAAAAACCTTGTTGCAAAGCTAATTGACATTAATTAACTATAGCAACTTAAATGTGCACTTCCAGGGGCAATGGACCGGCAATCAAATTAAATAGTAATGTTAACTGATAGCTTTAGACATATGTGGTTTAAACCAATAGCCATCAGGTCACCATCCTAGATGTTTAATGTATTAGCCACCACCACCTCATTAACAAGTGTGGTAACAAAGTACGAAGTAACTGCAAAAATAATTTTGAACTCTTGGGCAAAACAATAACATTTTCCCATTTGGAAGACTCATACCTGTAAAAATAAAGCTGTTTGACAAACTCACCCAGACATGCTGCAGGTCTTTGCTATTAACAGGATAAAGGACACAGTTGGTCCCTACAAGCTTTACTGCACATTCAGTGTTTATGTTGGTCACAATTCCACATTGTTTATTCTGCAAAAGTTGAGAAATACACAGATGAACTTTAACAACTCTAACAAAACTTTATGCTGTGCCATAAAATAACATTTTATCAGTTCATCATTGCAGTGTGGTTAGTTATATTCAGTACACAGCAATTCTGTCAGATTTTTTTTTATAAATTTTGTTTAAATTTAATTAGTTTTTAATCATCTTACAATTTTTGAATTACAGTTATATTAATACTAGTGATAAGTGATGATGCAACTTACATTTGAATTCATACGGCGAACAAAGTCTCTAGGCACAATAGATCGATCTTCAAGTTTCAGCTACAAGATCAAGACAGTATATAGAAAAGTGGTAGGGGAGAAGAAAGAGATAGTAAGTATACAAGTGATAATTGCAGTACAGCTTACCATCATTCTGTAATTACTTCTATTCTTTTTGTTACCACAAAATAACTTCATTCTAATCATCTAAAAAATATCTTCAATTTCAATACAGTTATATCCAAGCAACAGAATACAAACTAACATATAGCAGGAGTCACCAATTAGTGGACCACGGTCCAGAACCAGAGGCAAGATTAACCATTTAAAAACATTTGATAGTTTCTTCAGCTTGAAATGAGCAGCGCATCAACCCAGAGTACACAATATACACGCTCAGGGACATTCATGGTCCTGAACAATGATACTTAAGGGCTATATCCTAGATAACACACAATGTACCTGTAACACATTTTATTCATACTTTTAGGTAATTTTATGACTTACTGGTGTTCTGTCGAAGTCTGTTTCCCCATGTTTCCCCTTAGTTTAGTGTTCCCAATAGAGTGAGGACTCATTAGTTTTTGATGTTGGGTGTGCATGCATGCATTGCTCTCTCAATTAAAGTTACTTTAAAGTACTTTATTTGCATGACATTTATTTTACAGTTAGTATAATCAGTTAGTATGTATATCTTTTAAAAATGCAGTAATGCCATGTATTCTACTCTCATGTATCCTATATACTTTATTTCAGGGTATATAGGATATATATAGAATATGTATTCTATAAAATGTGTATTCTATCATTGTTTTAAATTGTTCTCAATCTCTATCATGTTTTTTATTTCTATACCATTTTTATACTTTTTATTATGTCTACTGTTTGTTGTAAAGTGTATGTAGCAGGCGCTATGGGGAATATTAAATAAAAGGGAAACATGGGGCAACAGACTTAGACAGAACACAGACAATATACCTGCAATATCAGAGGCACGTAATTTCATTACCATTAAATTACCAATTCACAACATTGCCTAACATTACAAGATGACCAAAAACAGTCTGGTTACATTTTAAATTAGTCTTATTTGGTAATGCACGACTAACTAGAAACAAACAAAACACCCCAGGCACATAACTTAATTACCTTTAAAGGGCAGTTGTGGCCTACTGTTTAGAAAATCTACCTTGTAACCAAAAGGTTGTAGATTCGATTCCAATGGCAGCAGGCAGCAACTAAGGCCCACCTAACACTGTTACTATACAAAAATATGGGTATCTTTAAAATTACTATTAACTAACCATTTCCTATTAAAACATGCTTGTTTAAAACATTTCCAGTCGCAACACTGGAGATCAAAACAGATTTAACATACTAGACTGCTCTTTTAATGCCGTTCTGTATGGGAAATACATTAAAGCATGTGCCTTCCGTATTTGCATTGAGAACGGAGCGCACACAGCAGAACAGCATCTGACAAGACAGAGTTGCTCTGAAGGGATACGTTTTATATTCACATCAACTTATATCGGTGCATCATGAGTTATGAAAATTAACTTATTGTTTGACAAATTCTCGTCTGACAGCAATAATGCATTTTAGTGCTTTTTCCTTTTTTACAGAAAAGTTCCTCTAACAGGAAATTTAGTTTTGTTAGATGAAACACTTAATACTTGTCAACAAATTCATGACTTTTATAAAAACGTATTAGTCAAGTCTATGCAAATGTTCTTTAAGCTTTATTTTACTATTTTAATTGTTAAATATTATACAGCACTGATGATGGTTAAGAGCAGAGTTACCATGGCAACCAGAACAGGCAAAAGAAGAGGACAGCAACTTTTCCGACTTTAGTCAGTTACAGTGCATCTGGAAAGTATTCACAGCACCTTTTTCACATTTTGTTACATTACAGCCTTATTCCAAAATGGATTACATTTATTAATATTAATAATATAAAACATATAAAAATATTAATATTTATATAAAAATGTAAAATATTAATTTTATCCATCCATCTATCTATCTATCTATCTATATATAGATTAGATATAGAGATATATAGATATATAGATAGATATAAATGAACATGTACATTTTAAGTCAATAGGTGTCACAGCTGATAACAATAACTGAATAGATTTGAATCTGAGTCCTTATATTTTAAAATAGTTCAGGGCAAATAAATAAACAAGTTTATTTATTTGTAATAAATTACAAGTTTAATTAGACCTACTGCGTGTCTACCCAAACAATATCAAAAAGAAAACATTACCATCATAAAACCATTATCCATGACGTTGTCACAATGTTACCACAACAGAAAAGGCACAGCACAAAGCTATGTAACTACTTATGTTGCCGCAAAGAAAGCTTTGTTTTTCAGACTGCTGCAGTTAACAATTACATATTTTGGCTAGCTAGGATTCTCTATTTTTATTGAGGGAGAAATCTCTCTTTTATACCCCTTCTGCTTTGCACACACTGCTTCTCTCCTGCTAAAGACACGCCACATGCATTTTAACAACAGCAGTCTAGACTAGGCGTGGGTTGGTTACCAGTGTCAAGGTATACTTAAAAAAGTGCAAGAATCCCTGCAGCGCAGAGATGCAGCAGGTTCTGTGCAGCACAGAGAGTAGCATGACCCTTCTCCCTCTGATTGGTGTGAGCAGTCAGTCAGCTCTGTGTAGGATGGCTGCCAGATGTAAACCCTTTGACATTTTCTATGAAGCATTTTTACAGACAATTTAGGAATTGCAAATAGTACAGTATATATAGCATAGTATAGTCCCACTCCTGACACTAACAGGTTTGTGTGCAAGGCATAAGAATGCTTTTGAAGCAAATGCAAAAGAAAACGCAATTCTCTTTGAGTTTTGGCAGACTCTGTATACTAAAAAATATAAAATAAAAATAAAAAATAAATAAAAATAAAAAATATTTGAATTGTGTCAAAACGTTTACACCCACAAATAGAAACAAGTGCAAATGCAAATTGTAATTCATTTTTAAAACCATCTGCAAAAACGCTTCATAATTTCCCCTAATAACTAATAAAGATGACAGTGCCTCTTTACAAAGTTTATTTTATAATTTAACTTGACATGCATTTACTGCTGTTCTTGCTTAGTGTAAAAAAACTTGCTTAAAAAATTTTTTAAAAAATATGTGTGAATAATGGAATAAAAAAACAAGAGACTGGTTTGATTGACAGCAGTGGTTCTAGAGGCAATCTAACATAATATTTTGTCTGTGAACCGTCACGATATGCAATCGTTAACCCACCTAAAAACAAGATAGCACCCATGATTCAAACATGCCAACAGTTTCATTCGATTGGCCTTTGTTAACCTTGTCTAATTCGTGCTTAAACTTCACTGGCCGACGACAGGCATGTTTTTTAAGATAACGAAATAAAAACATGCCGGTTTTCTAATGGACGGTGCTAATTTTGGATTAGTTGTGGTTGTTTGTGTTTTTTCACATTAAAGTGCCAGTAAGTGGTCAGTCGTCGCAATCCTTTCTGTAACCACAGATGAGACTCCTACATAAGTTTGACGACCATACCTCATTCCCTTCCTGAGCCGCATAACCAAAAAGTGGCTCCTCCCATTTCGAGCATTTTGGCATCCCTTAGCGAATGTGTATAAAAATTTCAACTTTTGTTGATCATTACTGATGTTCAGACTCCTTTCATCACTGTTTTGGTTCCAATAGCATTTTTGATTGCTTTAGCAACCCCATTGGTCGATTTGTACGAGTCCTTGGATCTAAGTAGCCATATAGAGTACTACCATCTGACCAAGTTTTAAGTCTCTAGGCCTCACGGTTTGTTTTGCACAGAATAAAAATAGTAACTAGATAGGTACACTTTCTGAGGTAAATGTGAGTGGTGCTTGCTGTGGCAAAACTCGGGAATATTTAAATAATGTTAACATGTTTTAGCACGACGCTAACATGACTTGGCATGATGCTGGCATGACGCTAACATGACTTGGCATGATGCTGGCATGATAGATATACTAAAATATGGCTTATTCAAGATGTTAGGAGGGTGATCTAAATGGTTGCTAGGGTGTGGTCAGGAAGTTGCCAGGGCAATACCTAAAGCCCACTGATAGCTCGAGTCAAATAAGCCCACCTACGTCTCTACAGTATTGTAATTCCGATATAGCTTATTAATTTTATTATACGGTTGCTAGGGTACAGTAAATGGTTTCTAGGGTGCAGAGAGTTAACAGGGTAAAACCAATAGACAGATGTGTGTGAATCAAAAGACCCAACTCCCATGTCTCTATGATGTTCTGGTGCTGAGATGTAGCTAATTTATTCTCATCGCTAGGGTACTCTAAATGGTTGCTAGGGCACGGCTGGACAATTTCTATAGTAATAGTTAAAGACTACTTGGCAGTCTGAGTCAAAAGAGGCCAGCCACTTGTCTCTATACTGTTTTGATGCCTCTCACCTTTTTTTAAATAGAAGTCAATGGAATGGTTGTTAGGTACTGTACTGTATGCTACTGTAACTGGATGCTAGGGCATGGCTATGAAGTTGAAATATCACTTTGTTCTTTGCAATTTGTTCCTGGTTACTAAGCCGAGCGATATGAGCCCACCCCCAAGTCTCTACAACATTCTAAGCTATAATGTCTCAAAATTAAGCCCAATGTTAAGTCTAAGGAATGTTTATTTATTGTGCATGTTCAGAGTTACAACTTTGACAGACTGCATTCACAGACTATATTAAACTATGTTACCTTTTTCGCAGTATTTGAAATTTTAAAAAAAGCATAATGAGGCACTTTAAGTTTTTATTCACCTAAGGCATTAAATGTGTTAGCATCTGAGTATTTAGCAAAGTTCATAAAACCCTGTAACAGCTAGATGCCTCAGGTCTTCAAGATGTTATTTAATTATGGTTCTAAGATCTAGAATAAAAAATAAGGGCAACAGAGCTTTTGCACCAAAGGCTCCAACTTTATGGACTAGTCAACCTGTTGATATTAGATCAGAGACTCATTTTTATACACACTTTTAAATACCGTATGAGGTTTTATGGAGTTTTTATTAGTAGTAGTAGTAGAAGTCCTTGTTTACATTTTTGTTCCTCTTTAAATATTTAAGGCTTTCCTGCTCTGCCAAAGGTGAAAAAATACTTTCACATCACAAAAGTAATGTGACAGTAGTCACAGATTTTACTTAATATTTTAATAAGTTACAAGGAAACCTAAGTTGTATTATTTTAGGAGAGAGCAAGTACAAAGCATGCTTGTAAATTTAAAGGCTTACATTATATGTATTTTATTTCTTATAGAAAAATGTTTTAATGAACTTTTCGCTGGGCTTCAGTCACTGTTTGAATACTCTGCAAGCTGGAATATTATCAGTTTATATTGTGATATCATTATCAATCAATATAGGAAAATAAAACCTACTGTGATTTTTTTGGCCATATCACCCAGTCCTAATTTGACCTATCTTCAACATTACAAAATGTTACAAATATAATACAATTACAAAATAATACAATTTAGACTATATACATCTGGACAAGGACATTTATGGGATAATAGATTAAATGAATATTTAACCTGAAATATAAAAACGATCCTTTCGGTTATCATCTTAAACGTTTACTCTCTGCCAGAGGAAACATGGTTATTGATCAATGTGCTGTAATGCTCAACATTAACAAAGTGACATTAGATGGATTTTCCAGTGTCTTATTGGTGAATCTATAGGATGGCCCCACCCCCATAACTAAACCAGACGCAAGAGAGACAGAGAAGGAGAAATAGGTTTACGCAGGGCATTCCCATGCTTTACTGAGTTGTAATAAAAAATAGAACCCATTTTTCTTTTACTCATCACACCAATCATAAATATTTTTTATCCAAACAAAAAGAAGCTAAAGTGCTCCTTACATCACACCCTGCAATACTTCACAGATGCACCAAATCTGTACCATAGTGATAAAGAAACATTATAGCTGTGATTCATCTGTGAGCCTGGGGCTTATTTTTTTTCTGGAGAGGATATGATACTATTAATAACCACTAGTGAGCTTTGCCACATCCTTATGTTCATTTATTCTGAGGTCAATTCACAGACACAGAAGACTAGAAGAGTAACTAGGTCAAGGGTTCCTTACACGTAACTTCAAAAGAGTAGTGCTAGGGCTGTCATTCCCAATTACAACCCCATTTCAAAAAAGGTTGGGCTGCTGCGTAAATGTCAATAAAAACAATGCAATGATTTGCAAATCTCACACCCATATTTTATTTACACTAGAGCATAGACAACATATCAAATGTTGTTTACCATTTCGTACAAAATATTAGCTCATTTTGAATTTGGCAGCAACAACTCTCAAAAAAAGTTGACTATATCACTTGCCATCGCTGCTCTAGCTGTCTAGCTATCATTTGATGTGTTGTTCCAGCTGGTGCTTACATCTTGGATCAGCATTTTCTGAGCTGTTTCCATTTGCTGTTGTTTCTGCTTCAGTAGTGGTCACCACTGTGTCAAGCAGCACCCAAACAGCTGCTGATAGCCTGGTTCTTTAATGCGTGTTGGACCACCAACTGTAATGTGTTGCCCACACAATGCACCAAGGCCATCCATATTTCTCCAAAATCTTCATTGCAACAAGGCTGTTGTTGTGGCTAATCAAACTTGGCTATGGCTTCCTCCAACCACTCAGCAATATTTTTTTGTAATGTGCCTTTGCTCATGTTTACAAAACTGTCAGCCAGCATTTTTGTTTGATGGAATAAACACAGAAATACACTGTGTCTATCAGGCTGTTTTATATAATAAGACAAATCTGATATGCATTAACTATGATATGCATAGTTAATGCATATGCGTTAACCATAATTTTAAATCATTACTTTATGTAGTGATGATAAATGTAGTGAGGATTGAATCCAAGATGGTGGCGCGACAGTAGCATGCAACAACCGCTCTGGATCCCAAATGGTGCTATTGTTGTTTTGTTTTAGCCTAACTTTTCACAATTCTTGGACATCAGAGCAACTGGTGCTTATGTCTACAAATGCTAGACAGCCATTCTGCACAGAAATCTCGATACAGCCATCCTGCATGATGATTTGTTGGCAAAACTACGCAGGGGACTGGAGACCAGGCCTCTAGTCCCCTCCATCCCCTATATAGCTCTGGAAAAAATAAAAACCACTCAATTTTTCTTAAATCAGCATCTCTACATTTATGGCAGCCACTCCATTCCAGTATCTGTTGAATTCCAACACAGGCACATGTCATTCTTCTTGATGAAATGATTAAGTGATCACCTGAACCAAATATTATTTCACGAGTTCACACTAACATGTAATGGCATGTTAGGTGAGGGAAGGTTATAATGAGGAAGAGGACTGGAAGCATTTCCATGCAGAATAATATGGAGGGTTCTAGGTAAGATGGCTTAGAGGATGGATTTGATAAAGTAGTCAAGAAGGTTTTTAATAGGTGGTTTATGGGAAAAAACAGTTCAACCTAATGAGGAAATTGGAACAGATCCGCCTCTGTTGCCAGAAGCCTGAATTTCTTGGATAATAAAAGAGAAGGGGAGACAGCGATTCGATTTTCTGGAAACTGGAACATTATCAACCGTTAAAAATAAATATAGATAAGGAGTTTTAAGTGTGTCGCACATCGCACGAGAAGTGCAGCGCCATGCCACAACTTTAAAGGTTGAACACTGTTTGAGAAGTGTACACACCAGCAGCGCTCAGCCATGTCTCTGGATGCTGCGAGACTCACATTTTAAAATGAAACTCCAAAATTATCATTGTACCTACTAACTTCAATAACTTAAATATACGCCGACCTGCAAATGACACATTTAACTTATGCCTGCTAAATGTAAACGAAACTATTAAAAATGGGTTGCAAAAATATTGCCAGGTATAGGCAAGGTTTTTAGATAAACAGGAAACACCTGTTAACGTTAACTGTTGGGTTAGCCAACGTGAGCTATTTAAATGTATGTGACTTAAATTGTTACATGGTTTCTTGTTGTTGTGTCTGTTGTCAAGAAAACAATGCAATAAATAGCCTATTCAACGATAAATGTCCAAATATTTCTTGTATTTCTTGAATTAAAAGTGGACCGCGACATTGAGCTCGCACATATAAAATATACCTGTAAGTTGTTATAGACGCGACGCATCCAGTTAGAGAAAAGGCATTATTTCTGTGCTCAGCTCATTTTTGCATTAGCAGAAAAGAGGTATTTGGTCTTACAACACATGAACAGAAGACGCGAGGGACAGTGGATGGGAGTGAAAGGGCAGCCGTGGGGAATTATGTGCATGGAGGAGTTTAAGTGACCAAATATGAATAAAGGTTCGCGTTTGGCGAAATGGGTTAAGAGACTGGACACGACCAGAATTATACTGTCAGTTATCTTTTTGGGGAATAAAGCCTGGAATTAAAGAGAGTCTGCGTGTGATATATGAGATTATTAAACATCCAGCAAATAGAGAACATAAGGAATGATGTTAACAGTTAGACAGGAGCCAGCATAATTTTTGACACAGTCTGAAACTATTTGGCGCAGCTAAAAGTTAAACACGAGGTGAAGCAGAATTTATTGCGCCAGAAGACGGCAGTTAATAGGCATTACTTTGAACATTGTTATATCTACTTTTGCCAACTGTTTTTACCAGTTTTTACCAGTCTACTACAGTCTCTTCTAGAGCAGGTTAAAGATTATTGCAGATGGTATTTCGTGTGGATTGTGGGTGGCTGGGGAGGCTGATGGTGGAAGTATAAGAGGCGGCGGTAGGCTAAGCAGGCGGGAAGGGGGTGAAAGGTTCGGCTGGGAGATAAGCTTGGGTGCGGCCCAGGCTGGCAAGGGCCTGCTGCAGTGCCAAGCCAGCAAGCGGATGTGACGTGGCAGAAGAGAGATTTTGTCGACTGGAGAGAAACATAAACCATATAGCGGTGCTTTAACGTTTTGTAGGGCTTAATTATTTCAGTCAATTCTCTATTGCATGAATATCTAGATGAGATGGTGTAAAGGTCAACGCAGAGGAAGATTGTGGGTGTCTCACCTACGGGTCCGAGGCTAGAGTGTTTGTGGAGTAGAGCAGGTGACCTGATGCCCCAAAATGAGGACAGAGGCTTGGCAGAGATGTCCGGGGCAGAAGGATCGCTCAATAGGCTAACATTCGAGGCGGATGAGCTTTGAAGAGGAAAGACTCCTCATCTGATGGGCAGGCGGGAAGAGCTTGATTTCCCACATGGCAACAAATGGGCGGGGCCAAGTGCTGCAAGACTGTCATGGGACAGAGGTAAGGGATGGCTATATATATGCACCCCTGCACTGTGATTGGTTGGATTACATGACTGTGCTTCTCCCTACTTTGTTTAAAAAAAAAAAAAACTTAATTTAATGAGGAAAAGTATAGAAAACATTGTGGTCATCACTATTCTCTTGCAAAAGGACCGGCTGGATGGCCAAGAACAGTGCTAGTAGAACCTTAAAATAATTTTTGTTGACCATGCCAAAAGAGTTTGAAAAAAAGTGAGGAAAAGATGGGTTCAATTCTGGCTTTGCTAGCAGAAGGATACAGTGAGCATCAGGTTGCGTCCATCCTTAAAATTTCATAAGAACTAGGTCAAGCTGTAGACATTGGGAACAACAAAACCACAGACCAGAGCAAAAACAACTCTTCACTGAACAAGTGACCTACAAAAAGAATGGGAAATGGCAGCTGGGGTGAAGTGCACAGCGAGGACGATTCAAAACAAGCTCCTAGTGACAGGGATGAAATCATGCAAAGCTAGAGAAAAGCCCTTCATCAATGAGAAGTAAAGAAGAGCCAGGCTGAGGTTTGCAGAAGAGGACTGGACTCCTCTTCTGAGGAACTCATCATTGAACTCATCATTTCTGATGAGTTCAATTTACAGTTTTGCCCAACACCTGGTCATCTGATGGTCATCCCCAGACTTGTAGGCCTAGAAGCCAGTGTCTCACACCCACTGTGAAATCTGGCGGAGGATCTGTGGGTGCTTCATCAAGGCTGCAATTGGGCAAATTCGTCTTTGTGAAGGGTGCATGAATCAAGCCACATACAAGGTTGTCCTGGAAGAAAACTTTATTCCTTTTGCTCTGGCAATCTTCCCCAACTCTGAGGATTGGCTTGGACAGCAGGACAATGCTCCATGCCACACAGCCAGGACAATCAAGGTTTGGCTGGAGGATCATCAGATCAAGACCCCGTCATGGCCAGCCCAATCTCCAGACCTGAATCCCATTGTAAACTCAAATGTGATCAAGAGGCAAATGGATTTTAAATCAAATTAATTTATAAAACTTTTCTTTACAATGTTACATTGTTTCAAAGCAGCTGAAGTGACCAAATGGATTGTCACAAGCCATCAAATAAAGCCAAGGTGTTTGAACAGCAATGTGAAAGACTGGTGAAACCTATGCCAAGACATATGAAACCTATGATTAAAAACCAGGGTTATTGCACCAATTCTTGCTTTTTGAACTCTTCCTAAGTTCATACAGTTTAAAAATTAGTATGAGCTTGTTTTCTTTGCATTATTTGAGGTATGAAAACACTGCATATATTTTGTTGTTTTGACCAGAGTTCATTTTCTGCAAATAAATGCTCTAAATGACAAAGTTAATTTGTAATTTGGGAGAAATGTTGTCAGTAGTTTATAGAATAAAATGAGCATGTTCATTAATACGACTAATCATGACAGACCTAATAAAGACCCAATGAAATCCGTGTTATCTTGGAAACTATGCGTTACTATATTCCTAAATGTTGACAATTAAACTTTATGCCGATATGCATACGTTTAAGGGGGGGCTTTGCAGTTTTTGGGTTTCAATGCCTGCATGTAGCATGCAAAGCCTACAAAATCTTTTCAATTTACAAATATAACATATATAAGCCTTTTTCAACAAAATAGGATTTTTTTAGGTGTAAATACATTTTCATTAGTGTTCTATTAGCCTTTACATATTTAAATCCGCATCCTTGTAATATACCCCCGAAGGCATTTACCTTTACCTACAGGCCTTTTATCCTAATGTTATTAAATGTATTCTTCAGCTTGTTTCAAATTCTTACATTTCATCAATAAATTTAACATGTCCCTGTCCCACGCAAACTTCTGTTTCAACAGAAATTACTTCAGGGTAGTACGTCAAGAATAAGGTCTTCAGGACACAGAATGCATTTGTTTGCTTGTACTTCTAAGTATTATATAAGTATGACTTGCATAAAAACAACAAAAGCATGGTCTTAAAATGTATGGGTAACCCAAGGCTAGGCCAAATGATCACCGTTCAAAACCTGCATATTCATGCCACAAAAGCCATATGACTGATATAGAAACAGCACTCCTGTACTTTGAGTAATGTAGATGGCAAAAATCTACTGATTACAAATGACTTCAGGTCAGCTCTGGCAGGCATTTTTAAGCCTTTCAGAAGTGATGTGAAGTGTAAAAGGGAAAGAAATCCTGTGTTTCCAAAAATATCTTTCATCTCTTTCTGATCCACACACAAACTGAAGAGAACTGAAAGAGTCATTAAAATGGTTGTATTTGAGTTGAAACAGATCTAAATTAGGACTGCAAAATATATCAAAATGCTTGAAATTTCATATGTGCATAGTGCAATGATTTGCAAACAATAAATTTAATATTTCACAACGTTACATATACACAAAGCTTTAGGTCAATGCAGAGAGACTAGCATGCAAATGTTATTTGGAATATGTTTTTGTCCCCAGAAAAATGTGAAACATTCATGTTGCTTATTAAATTTTCAGTTTTCAAATATTTTAATGAAATTACATTGACTTTATAAACTTAAGGCATTACAGTATTGAAAATCATGTTTTATTAGCAATTTTGTACACATTTCATTTTCCTTCAATATACCTAATATATATACCCAATCTAGATCATGAAACACAATGATAGTTATGGTCATTCCATATGATTTTTTTTCCTAATAATGCATTTTATCCTCCACCAGCAGTGTTTTATTCTTGATACACTAATACATACCTGTAAAACATCCCTAAAAAAATACAGATTACTTCAAGGGAAAAAATTCTTTTTTTAAGATTTGTAAACCCTTTTGGAGTAGAACATGCTCGTACCTTGTTCAGTTGGCAGTAACCTTCACTGCCTGAGAACAAAACATGGCTTGATTACACAGATCAATAAGAATCTGCTTAGTGCATGTTTGTTTTGACTTTGCACAAACGAACAAAACGCTTGTTTATGTACAGTGTGTCTTGAAGAAAGAAGAGACTGCATCAGCGCACTGCAGCACTATAGTAGCCACGCCTTAAAAAACAAATACACCCCTTTGTCCTATTAATTTGAACATGCTTTACCTGTTACTTTCTTCACATCTTACTGTTAACTGATTATTTAAAATAAAAGATTGACAAGATCCCCCTTGCCAAAAAGGGGCATGATGGGGAGGAGAGAGAGCTCAGTGCACAAGGTGGACATTGACAGAACAACTACAGAAAGAGAGA
The DNA here is from genome assembly GCA_036877525.1 of Chromobotia macracanthus. Classification (NCBI taxonomy): domain Eukaryota; kingdom Metazoa; phylum Chordata; class Actinopteri; order Cypriniformes; family Botiidae; genus Chromobotia; species Chromobotia macracanthus. The sequence continues at coordinate 9,203,217 of JAZGTH010000062.1, read as the reverse complement.
TGGCAGATATAAAGTGCTGCTACTTACTACTACTCACTAGGTCAGTAATGTTGGTTTTGCTGTGTTTTACAGAACTAAGATATGCTGTCTTTTGCTTGAATATGCTTGTGTCATCTTTGCTTAGTTTATGTGCATTACTATTTTAATTCGCTTGAGCTGATTAAGAGACATATGGGGCGGCGCTATCAAAATAGGGGCAAGTTCCTTTCAGTGTAGCTCTACCAGGTGAACTACAGGAAAGCAACTTCTCTACTAATTGACCTTAAGAAAAACCCTATAAAATCAGGAGTTTTAAGTTTACCTAATCTAAATGTATTTCCTAGGGAGTGCTTATGTAAGACATTTCTTGTATTTTACAACAGCCAGGCTACATGACCACTACTACCTAAAAACAGTCTTTTGAACATCTTGGGGTTAAGGATATTTGGATATAAGGATATATTGTTATTGTCTTTCTTGACAGAGACATCTACTGAACAAATGCAATGTTAACATCTTACAATAAATCCCTCTAATACTCTGTTTTGAGTTTAGTGAATGATGCATTGCATTTTTCTTCTCATTCTACAAAACAATTTGAATCAACTTATATTAGCTTATGTTGGTCTGTTGATTGACGTGTTTGAAAACTGACACAAAGCACGGATCTGTCATGAGGACACATTACCACTGCAGCCATTCTACCAACATTCACTTTAATCAAATTAATTTCACAGCAAATTGAGTTTTTAGGGGGTAAACATTTTTGGGGAAGTGTTAAAGTAAGTATTTGTTTAGATTACACTAACGTTTATTGGTTATTATGGGTGTTACAATACATTGATATAGATCGAAATATCGATCTAACGATATGACGCATCGATGCCACATGTAAAATATTGATACTTTTATACAGTATCTATACTTTTATATAGGTACTTTTATTTTGACACTCCACATCTTCATGTAACGTGTGCTACACATTTTTACCAAAGTGGGTATTTTTATATCCCTGGAAATACAACAAACTTGCCAGTGCATTTATAAAGAAAGCACTTTGGCTGATGAAATACAGTCACCGTCACCTCAACCCATGGGCCCAATTTTTATTGTTTTATTTTAAAAATCTAAACTAGTGTATTTTTTGTTGTAAATGTTCCAGTTGGGATACTGGATGTGCAATTTTAGAAGAATTTAATTAAACATTCATGTTATGCATGTTTGTTGCATTTATGAGTTTTGTAAGAATAAAAATGTAACTGGCAGTGTAAACTAGGCAGATAATATCTAAATATTTAAAAAAATCAATATAACCCTAAATGAATAGAATTGTAATCCAATTAATATCTTCTGTAGCTTTAGTAAGAGTTTAAACATTTTTTAAATTACTACAAGAACACAAAGTTGTTTTTAAGTGCACAAAATTCTTTATAGATTTAGTAACTTAATTTTACTCTCAGAATTCACCAGACTGATTCCTTTAACTTTAAAATGTCCAAAACTTTCTTAAGGGGACTATGCCCCCGGATGCCCCTAGAGGGTGATAGGTCCACCCACCCATAATCTTACTCATGGAAATAACTTAAGCCTATTTTTTGGAAAGTTTGAGGAGCACAAAGAATATATTTATTTTTACACCTTAATGTATATTTTTTATTAAGATGTATACTTTTTGTATATTTAGTTAAGATGTATACATTTTTCTTTAAGATGTTAAATTTAGTATGTTAAGTTGTATGTGTATATATACCACAATACCATAAAACTGTCTTATTGGCTTGGTGGGTTACAACTATGGCTCCCTTTTAATTCATTCTGCAATCCATGTTAATAAGCATCCTCAATAATCAACAATTAAAATTTTTGCCATTATCATGCAGTCCTATTTTCATTACAATTATAGGACTACAGAAATTTAAAGACATGACTAAAAACAGTCCTTATGCCCTTTCTGTAGTGGGAAAACTTAGACCTGGAAGGAATTGTCCAGACCTAAAATTTAATTTACAACTGGAAACAAATTATATATGATAGTATGCCAAGTTTAATAATATCCAACCATTAGTCATAATATGTCTGAAGCATATAAGTCTACGCTCTTTTCTATTAGAAAATGAGTGTGGATCACTTTTGAGCTCATGTTAAACAAGGAATAATTTAGCAGTAGTACTGGAACATTTTGACGTCTACATTTTTGCCAGAAAGATAACTCGGTGAGTTATTGATTTTCTTGTTTTCTAAATTATGTTTGTCTCCTGTGCTCATGGGAGGCCTCACTGGAAGGTGGGGTGGTTATCTGCTTGGTGTTACATCTTTGTTGGGAACAACGCTACACAACAGAGACCTGGAGAATAAAACGGTGAGTTCCAGTCAGGGCTCGTCCATTATGCTTAGAAACAAAAGAGCACATGTGCAAACCTACAAAATAAAATACTGATGTTCCGACGCATCACAGCAAGGCCTATCTATCCAGGGTTATTGTGTACAGACACAGTTTATGATTCTCCGAGTTTGAGCTAACAATTTTTATTGACAAGTGCATCGATATGCTGTCCACGGTTAAATATAAAATCAAATATATCAAAAGTATACGTGTTCTCATTGATGACCAGCTTCCATCTTACGCCTTTAATGGGCGCTTAATCAAACAAATTGATTTATTTACACGTGACTAATTTATGTGACTGCACTCTGTCGACAAATCGTATGTTTCGAAATCGTGAAAAATGTGTCTCAAAACCTAATAAACTGCCTGCATAGACAGTGTTTTGGGCAACACAAGCAATGTTAGCATTTTTCCGGTTAATATTCTAAAAGATAAGATAAACTAAGATAAGATAAACTAAACATAATTTTGTCCTTATTGAAATAACTACATCTGTCTATTGAGACAATGGAAGTAAAAAACGAGTATCTGACATACATTGTTTTGCTTTAAGAACAAACCAATAACCCTACTTGCACGATTGTCTGAGCCTGTCGTTACCTTCGTTTCCCGAACATCCTGCTTCGTTCCTTCAGGATACCACTGAACCCGAACGAATCCTCTACCGAGAGGCCATGACCGTGCGTCCACCGCCCCGCTCTCGTTGTCTGAGTTACCGGTAGCGCCACCGCCGCCACCACCTCCTCCTCCTCTCCCTCCGCCATCACCGCCAACGTCCGAGTCAGAATCCTCAAAATCCTCCTCACCGTAAATCATCCTTACGAGCCCGAACCGTGTTGCTCCGCGGTGTTTTCCGGAGACCAGGTCATGCGTAAACAAGAGTCGTTGCATTCCGCCTGCAGTGGGAGACAGCGCACGGGACGGCGGCTCTGAGCTTGGGCTCACGGTCGGAGAGAGCAGTGCTGAAGCGGGTTCCGTCATCTCTGCTGGTAAATGATGCGGGAGGAGAGAGACGGAGAAATAAACAGAAACCTGTGAGCAGGAGCAGCACGTGTTTACGTCTATATCTAGAGCGCCGCTTGGAGGACGGGTCACCTGTTACCACTGTCCTGATATTACATCAGTGTTGTTTTCTAACGTAACTCATGATGACATATTTATATGCTACAAGTGCTTCAATGTAAATATTTTATTGTGGCATGTAAAGACCCCCGGCCATGATCTTAATTGAGTTGTGTACCCAGAGGCGTAGCAACCGCGGGGTGGGAGGGACAAGTCCCCCACTTTTTCACAAATTTGAGTATATCACAAAAATGGGTTCCTGTAAGCTATTATGGCATGTTCCCAAAATTGCTGTAAAACGCCAGTTGGTTGTTCTACTTAGAATTTATTATATGAACATGAGGGTCACACACACACACTTTTAAAATGGCTGTTGTGGATTTTAAAAGTGCCATTTTAAATGGCACTTTTAAAATGGGACCCTGTTTGTCCCACATGTTTAAAACTTTGGGTGAGGAGATATGTTGTGGAGGAGCTTGTATGAGCATAACACTAGCTGGTTATGTTTGTCTATGGAAGCATACAGGTAGCAATATTCAGTTGAGGTTGTAACATGCAAAATGACAATGCATTATGTAAAAAGGCCATGTATTTAAGGGTGCAGTAAAATTCAAACGTTTATGGGAGATGTATGCTGCAGTAAGTGATTTTTGAAAAAAAAACGCCTGAGTATATCGGACGTGAGCTCCAAAACACTTGTTGCCAATAAGGGGCGTGATGGTTCATGTAGGAGGAAAGTGAGGTCAGTGCAGAATGACCACAGAAACAGAGCCGTTGAAAAAGAGTTGTGCCATACTTTCACAGCGCAGATACATGGTTCATGTAGCTCTCAATAGTTCCAAAGAACTCCACGCAGTCAGCTGGTTTGAATGGGACAACCAGCACTATGGAGCGTTTTGCAGACAATTTTACAAAGTAATTGCATTTGTGTTTTCTATTTGTGGGTGTAAAAGTTGTGACACAGTTTACATGCAAATTTTCCTTTTTAAGTGCAATTTCTGCCAAATTTCAAATGAAAATATATTTGCAATTGCATTTCCGATGTCTTATGAGTTACGACTACACAATGATTACACAAACCTGTATAAATTCCTGTCTTCTGCTGAACACAAAGAAGATATTCTGAAGAATGTAGGTAACCATACAGTTGCTGGTAGCCAGTGATGAACAGATTTTTTCTCCATACCATGTAAGTCAGTGGTTACCGTCAACTAAAATGTTCTACATTTACTGTTAACCACAGCTTCATGAAACTTATTACTTCAAAAAATGAGTTTCAAATGACTATTTTTGAGCTCCACTCTTTTCAGCACTCTATTCTTAAAGTACGGTTTCATAACACACTGATATTATATCCGGTTGCTGTCCATATTCATAGTGTAGTCTCAGTAGAATTTTGGCACGCTGAAAGTCTACACTTTTCACTCCATTGACTTCCGGAAATGCGAGCTTGTGTGAACAAAATTCACATTTCAGAGCATTCCAAAGTTCAAGTTTGGTGACCTCTGACCTGCGAATTCGCATCATTTAAAGACGTGCTGGGCAGTACAAGATTGATACATCACAGCGGGCCATTTTCAAAAGGTATAAAAGCAATATCGTACAATCCCATTTTGCATAGTACAGCTTTAAATAATACAATAAAAAATATATATAAAAAAACGGTGAGATTATTTAATTAATGAATGTTGATGTTCAACACATCAATCCAATGTCATCATATCCAATGTTAGCTGATGTTGCATGACGGCTAGCATAGGCTTAACCTACATTACCAGTCAAAAGTTTGGACACACCCTCTCATTTAGTGTTTAAAGAAGTTTCTTATGCTTATCAAGGCTGTTTTCACTTGATCAAAAATACAGACAAAAATGTAATATTGTGAAATATTATTACGATTTAAATCAATGTTTTCTATATTAATTTACATTAAAATTTCATTTATATCTGTAATTAAAGTTGAGTTTCCAGAATCATTACTCCAGTCTTCAGTGTCACATGATCCTTCAAAAATAATTCTAATAAAATGCTGATTTATTATCAGTGCTGGAAACAGTTGCGCTGCTTATTGTTTTAACCTGTGATACTTTGATCAATAAAAGGTTGGTGGAGATGACGTATTTCCGTTCTCGAGTGGCGCTCCACTCGCCATGTATGACTGCAGCCGGACCCTATTGATGGTACCGGAAGTAGCGATACACCGCTTCACTTACCGGAAATAGGAAGTGTGATAAAGGTCTATAGGGTGATTATTTCAGAAATGTTATGTCAGAGGAATCATCAGGATAATACTTTCTGTTCTCTTCTTTTTAAAGAATGTCAAAAACTACGCTTAAACCGTTCTCTTGGCCATTTTGAAAAGTAATTACACATTAAAAAAACCCGTAACGGTATACATACCATTTGCGATAAAGTAAGGGCATGCCTTCGGCGTGTCACATCACAAATGATACCATACAAAATGTGTAGATTTAATTTCAAGACAAAAATAAAATAAATGTTAAGCAGGTATCTATATTAATTTCAGTATCAGCAGCAGGTGGCGATCCTCCTAAAACAGTGGTCCGCGCACACATGCAACGCGGCGTGACGAATGTTGAAATTCTCTACATATGGGCAGTCGTAGCCTAATGGTTAGAGAGTCGGACTGTAAACCAAAGGTCGCAGGTTTGATTTCCACCACTGGCAGAAAACGGCTGCGGTGCCCTTGAGCAACGCACATTTCCTTCTGTTGCTCACTGGCGCTGCAATGACCGTGTGACTGTGCGTGAGTGAGTGCGTGCATGCGCGTGTTTACTCCTGACTGGATGGATTAAATGCGCAGGTCACATTTCAAGTATGCGTCACTCACATACGCTTAGATTTTAATCGGCTTATTAAACAGCGTCATTGGACATACAAAGCAGTGATATTAGTCTCTAAAATGTGTAATTTTTGTTGAAATCTGTAAGCCAACGAAATATTTTTTATATGTATTAACTCTTTATAATGAGTCCTACCTGTCGCGACAGTACCTACTCCTAGCATCGTAATCATAGTGAAACCTACATACAGTTCCCAACAAAGTCATTTTTTCATGTAAAACATGTTGAATATTAGCGAACAAGCTGTCGATTTATTAAAAGATGCGCTATGTCTTTACAACAGTTTTTCATGTAGCGTAGTGAAGTTTTTCCATTGACATTTATTTAAAAATAAATGGCCTTGGTCTCTGGTCTCACTCTGGTCTCCTTCATGCGTTGCGCGTTGTTTAGCGATGATTGCGGACTTGCCTTAAAGCGGCTTTGGACACTGCCACAGACTTCCCCAAGTAACATGGATGCGGGAGTAATTCGTGTCATGGAGCGACCAATAGTTCCAAACAGTGAATAGATCCATCACTGAACTTTACTAATTTCGGTGTTTCCCAAACACACTTGTTGGTAAGTCGATAAAATGTCTGCGTATTGACATATCAACGCATTAGCTGACCTCTCATATCTAGTCAATGGCGATATTTTACGAAGGCGGCTTAATTAATGTTTATCCTTAGATAATAGCTATTTACAGTTTGTATTCTAAGTGCCTTTAGCTAACGCGAGCAATACAGCACTAACAGTCATGTTTTTAACACTTGGATAGAATACAGTGATTTGAAGCTGCACAACACAGCTCATATTTATGTCTCCATGCACAGTTTTCCTCTTTATTAGGGCGTGACAGGGAGTTCTAGAGATATATAGTCATTAATAGTCATCATTTCTATAGTCATAGACACAGTAACTCACATGTTCCAGCTGTTATATGGGATTTCTTATTTATTTAAACAGACAAATAATCCAACATAACCACACACCCCATACGACTGGTATTTATATTATATTGAAGTATTCTGCTTTAAAAAATTAAACCTTTATAAAACCTTAATACCTAAATATACCTTTAAAAAAAATTCTGAACAAAAGTAGATTTGTATGGTTTTTTTGTGTGTTTTCAACAGAATATCATATGAGTGCTGACCAGATGGAGCTTTGCCATTCCTGTAAATGGATGAAGAAGCTGGCTATTTAAACTGTTATTTAAATTCTCTGAACGTAGTCAAACTCATTGACTGTCAAGTGCGTCAAGGCCACATTTTTTCAAACTGCCTGAAGCAGATATGTTATGCTATTAATATGACATAAACAGCATAATAAAATTAAAATTCATTAAACATTTCAATACTCGTTTGTTGTGCACGTTTATGGGATTGTCTTAACATAAAGATATCAGTAATTATAGAAGCACGAGAAACATATTAATGTATACATACATTTGAAAGTGCGTTACGTATTCTTACGTTACATATACATTGTGCGTTAATATTTAACGAGAAACATTGCAAATAGTCGCTGCTGCTGGATGTCTCATTCAAACTGGCTCATTGGGCGAATTTGTTTGGAAGTACTGAGAACTACATGAGCTTTCAACTAACGATGAACTTTAGCTACGCAAGGGCCGCCTCCCTTACTTCCATGTTGCAGATAGTAACGCAAAAGGAAATTCGGAAAAAAAAATTGTGGAAATATTTAAAGTGGAAATAATTACATATATCATGATTTATTATCATGATTAGTTTCATTTTAGTAATTTGGCCCTCCATACTGCCAAATATAGCCTACTACACTACAGATTCACAAGTTCGCACTAACATGTAATCGAAAATGATGATGAATACGTATTTGGCTGTCGGACATCTATAAATACGCATCCTAGCATGATGACTGGCTGGATTACGAGACCGTTCTTGTCGCTACCTTTCCATTAAACTTCGTTTAGAAATCAGCCGCATGGTGTCAGTGTCTGACTGCAGGTTGTGTGACATTTCTTTTTTGACGTATGAAATAACCCAACGCATGAATAAATTTAGGTATGAACTAAAACATTAATGTTAGTTTTCAGGCCTGCTTCAATACCATATGGTCTGATATGTTACTTATACAAGTACAGGTGTGCAGTTAATCCTTTATTGTAAATAATTCTAATCCTCCCGTTTTGATGTTTCACGGAAAGTGCTAATCCATCCAACCCAAGGAAAAGTGATTTGTTCTTACTAGTTACTTACTAGTTGCATTAATCCAGACTTTCTTATTCTTATGGTCAAAAATAGTTTGCCACTGATTTTAATAGGTAGGAAACAGTTTGAGTCTATTGCCCCTTAAACACCCACACACGGGGTTTCGGTAAGTGTGATTAATGGAGAAATGGGGGCTGGTTTAAGGCTTATGGTGACTAATGGATGTTAAGCAGATGGAGGGGTATAAATTCTCATGGCGCGCCTCTCCGGGATTCACTTTTTACGCAGCGTCTGGAGTCTGACGACATAGAAGACAAACAATATTACGAAAGCGATAGTAACAGAGCAAAAGAAATGTCAGTACAAAGCGCACTGCCCTTTCTGAAGCCCATTCACATCCCCACAGCACCAATCTCCCCAAGTCGCCAGCGCCGGCATACTCTTCCTGCCAGTGAGTTCCGATCCCTCAACACGGAGGACGCCATTAGTGTATTCGAGATAGAGAGAGAAGGTAAGACAGAACTCCAATTGTCTCAATATTAACAAAGCTACAGTCGCTTAAAGTGTAGATAGGGCATGAATCGTGATTTATTCTTTGAGGACAGCTGTTTACTAAGTGTTCTATTTTTAATTTTGTTAAAATGCTGTATATGTAGGAATCAATGCAACATTGTAAAAAGAACATTATAAAAGTAAAATTGTATAAATTGTATACATTTCATGCATGATATGTAATTAACATTTATTTACATTTTTTTGTTTAGCTTTTATATCTGTGTCTGGAGAATGTCCCCTTTATCTGGATGAGGTTCGGCACTTCCTAACCCTCTGTCCTGAGCTCTCTTTGGGCTGGTTTGAACAGGGAAGACTGGTTGCTTTCATCATTGGATCACTCTGGGACCAGGACCGTCTTTCTACTGTTAGTATATCTGATATTGTTATTATGCATTTTTGCATCATTTTGCATTGCCATCAATAAGGTTTTAAAAAACACAAAAAAACAATTTTGTTTTAGTTTATTCTAATATTCTATTAAAGATTACACATGTATTTTATGCATTTATGTAGTTCTACATATAGAACAGTACATAGAAATGCTCCTATTTCCATTGTCTTTTTGAAACAGAGTAAGATGTGTGTAGTTACTTTTGCATTTGACATTTGTGTTAATCAAATGACTCATGTTTGTTGTCTCTCGTAATAGGATGCGTTGACTCTGCATAAGCCTCATGGGACTACTGTCCACATTCACGTGCTGGCAGTCCATCGGACCTTTCGCCAACAGGGCAAAGGATCCATTTTGCTGTGGCGTTACTTGCAGTATCTCCGCTGCCTACCATATGTCCGCCGTGCAGTGCTCATGTGTGAGGACTTCCTAGTGCCTTTCTACCAAAAATCTGGCTTTAAGGTGCAGGGTCCTTCTGAGATCACAGTTGGACCACTCACCTTCATTGAGCTATACTATCCTGTGCGGGGACACGCATTCATGCGTCGCAACAGTGGCTGTTAAGGGATTGCTAGTTGTTTGTGTAGTTTTTCTGGCCCCCCCAAAAGGCCAAAAATGTGAATCATTGGGTGTTTTGATGCAGCTTCTGGTTCAGTTGCATATGCTGTATTGCTATGTGTTTGTCCACTTTTGTAAGTTCTGAAATGGAAATTATAAAAATGTTAAGAAAACATAAAAAGGGAACATTGGAACAATGGCATCCCACACTCTTAAATAACAGTGGCTATACACATTTTTTATTTAAAAATTTCTTACTTTTTTTGTTTATCTCAAGTCAGGTTTACTAACAGACTGGTTTACCTTTGTTGATTTTTATGTAGTATTTATTGATTTTTCTTTGATTTTTTTAAACTCATGAACATTTCCTGTTTAACAGATTTCCTGTTATGTTGAAAGATTGGAACTTAGAAAGGTATGGTAGTGGTTCATCTGTAAATAGTTTTACCTCAAGCTAGTTTTTGAGTTCAGTGTTTTGGCTGCTTTAGATGTGTGACTATTCTGACTAATCTATGTAAGCATTAAAATAGCATCAACTGAACCCCTTTTCCACTGTTATCTCTTATGACCAAAGTCACTAGAGACCACAAAATGTTGGCCGATATGTCTTTGAGTGCCAATGTGTTTCTGTACAATCATAAACAACTTAGGTTAAGGTTAATCACACAAGACTTATTAGAAGGGTAATTCTATACATACATCAATTCATTGTTTACTTGCTTGAAATCTAAGATTAAAATTGTTTGTCTTGCAATGTTTCAAAACATTTAAAATATCACCCATGTATTTTGGGTAATTTAAGATGTTTAGGACTGGTTTCTATTTTCCTTTACCTGTAGAAATCTTCCACCTATGCCTCCTCAGTCTTGAATCAAGACATCTATATTTTTGTACATTTTGTAAGTAAAAATAAAACATATTTTAAAGCATGATGGCTGCTTTCCCTCTTTAGATTTTATGTAGATATTTCTGGTGTTTACATGAAGGAAACTTTAAGGTAGAACACCACCAGGTTGAATGCATTTTCCAAAGGCACAGAGAAAGATTGTTCACATTTATTTTCAAGGAAAAATGTTTACCAACAAATAATGAGGAACTGGGTTGAATTAATAAAAATAAACTTTTTAACAGTTTAAATGAAGAACTAGTTATTTGGTCCACTGATCATATTTGTACCAACAACTTCAACACAACAAAGTGATATTTGTCCAAAATGTCTTCAAGACATAATTCATAATTCAAAACAGGAAACTATAAATACTATAAAAAGCTGCAAAGGGAGTGCATGATTTAATAAATCACAAAACACAGTAATAGCATTATTAACACATTATAGTATTTTCCTATGTTCAGTGCAAAACTGGATGTCTATTCTGGCCTAATAAGGACATGCACTCATAAATGAAATGACTGCCAGATCCTACTGTTCAGCTCAGAGGGTACCGGATCTATTTTATTTTTACTTCTCTACACATGCACCATAGGATTATAGTTTGTGAAATTATGGCACATTCACAAACAACTGGTGTGTTTATGAATGTGAAATTAGACTACTAGTCTAGGCAGAAGTTTTTGTGGAGGCACAGTGTGTTTGAAGAATAAAGTTTAAATAAAGTTACTTTGTATGTCAAAAAAACAAAGAAACCTATTTATGACTTGTAACCAGTTTGATGAAATTACTTATGCACAGAGTCATGCACAGAGTCTACTGTACTGTAAACAGAAAAATCTGAGGTAACAGATATAATTAACCTTTGTGAATGGTATTGAATATGTAGTGTTAGTGTAAATCTAACACAAAAAGCTAGGAACAGTAAAACTGTAACATGAAATTGCATGTCTTTAAAAGTGTATTAAGGACATATATAAAGGTAGTATAAAACATACTTAATTGAGAGACATTTAGTGCCAGACATTTTAAAGGAACAACAACAGTTTACAGTACAGGATAAAATAACACAAAATGTAGTTAAATAATTAGTTGGGACTTCAAACAAATGGGTCAAATAGTTCAAAAATTCTTTGGTAAAAAATGGACCACTTTTCATCTTAGGTCTTACAAAGGTGATGAACTAAAAAGTTTTGCATATTAGTTATTCAGTTTTCTTTTTAAAAATTCATTTTTCTTTTGAGAAAGTTTAAGGCCACCAAGTACAAAGCTAGTGTACAACATGATCAATGTCATAGCGTTCACAAAACTTGCTGGTAAAGGGCAAGCAGGTGAGATGCTCTAACCAGTGCCAGTTGATGGGGTAAATGTAGAACCACACTACAAGTGAGCACACCAACCCCACATAAGTAAGTAGTGACAACAAAATAAGTGCACGTTTGCGGTACTTGTCAAAGGTACCAAATGTTACATATGGAAGGAAAGCAAAGGATAGGAAAATACCACTAAGGAAGCCAAAGATGTGAGCAATATTGTCAATCCAAGGCAGAAGACCACAGAAGAAAAGGAACAGAACAATGCCTAACAACTTGAGGAAGGCCTTCCATGGCTGCTCCAGCATCTGCCAGCCCTGAATCAGCTCCACAAACAAACAGGCCAGCAAACCAAACTGAGACCCTGCTGGACCAACCTGCATTATGGGAGAAAGATAAAGTCATGTCAATATCACAATGGGCTTATAGTCCTTTTGAACTGTCTGCATAATACTTTCAACTTAATAACTTAAAATAAAAACAGAATTTTGTGCTCCACAAGAGAATACAAAACAAGTTTTAACCATAGTGCAGAAGAATGAGAATTAACATTTTTGAGTAAATTATCCATCACAACTTTTATGTGATTAGGGTAATGTCCTATTACGTTGATAAAACAGATTCAGTTCCTGACGTCACTACCATCTCGCTAATGCAATGGGCGTTATTTTCAATTGTTTGGCCACCATTGCTATAACCATGTAATGTAAAGGGGCAGAGAAACAGCACTGAGTGTCTAGCAGGTGCAAAAACACTGAGCCTGGAGAACAATGAAGATCAAAACAATGTACAAATGTTTTTTGTAATGCTAATGCATGTCACTACAGGGTCAAAGAGAAATCCATTTAGCCATTTTCAACCATCAATAGACACATCGATTCTGTATAACAAACAATAGGCTGAAAGAAAAGATACAAAAAATAAACAGTTACCAATTATGAGACACCACGCTTTTATTTAAACTGAAATGGGGATTAGTCAGCACATATTCAGACAAACACACATATTATTTCACAGAATTGTTATTATATATATAATAACATATGGCTATAATTTTATATATATATATATATATATATATATAAACATGGTAGTAATATATAACATTTTTTCCAGTTGTCCCAGTGCAGGACCTTCTCAGTTTCTGGAACTAGTCCAGGGTCCAAAATAGAAACTATTACACAAACAAATTCTCTTACATGAATAGAAGTATCTGCTTGAGACATATTTCTACTAATTTTGTATAAATACCAACTTTAAGTTTATGAGTGAGCCTCAATGAAATGTCCCATAGTTCTGAAATGTGGCCTGAAGCAAGCTCAGCTGCGTCTATATAATAGAGCCGTGCTCATTCTCTTCCATCTTTAGCAGTTTGGATTATCAGAGCTGACAAATAGCAGCCCTAATGCAAGCAGTGGTGACAGTCTGCTGCAGAAGGTCCTTGTTGTGACCTGATTAGAATGACGTCAGGGCTGTAAAGGGTTTCTTGGGCAGATGGCTAATCTGAGATATTACCTTTCTATAAGGCCAGGAGAGAGACAGAAAGCCTGCTAACTCACACACAGAAAGTGCACACGGTTCTCACGCTCACACCCCTGTCACATTTTGGGGGCGGAGCTTTGTAGCACAGGTGTGTATCAGGCAGGAATGTGAATAAGATCAATGAGATTAGATGGCATATCTGAACTTTACAACCCCTTAAAAGTAAGAGCAAGCGTCAATAAGAATAAAGGATAAGAATAAAGCTTTGTTCACACTTCAGAGACTTTGTCGCTGTATGTAGGCCGACTCTTTCTATGAAGTTATTAGGGGACATTCCTAGTTCTAGTTGTCCAAGTAACAAGTATAAACATCTCTGCTGCTGAATGTTGTTTCATATAGATCTCAAATAAGTTTTATATCCCTTAAAACTTTTGTATAAACTACACTACTACAGAATGAGTTATGTCAAATATGAACAAATATCAACGCGTGCTCTTTGCAGTAATATATTGCAAACAGTGGGCTATTTGCATCTGTTGGTTTTTCAATACATCAAGGTAAAATAAAATCAGGAAATTACTCAAATGAAGCTGCCCATTATTTGCATAAAGCTGAATTCTCAACTGGACACTCCCACATCCTTTCGTAACTGCTAAATAAAGATCACTCTGTCGCTACCTGTTAGAGGGGGTATGAATGCAGCTTAAATCATTCTTAAAATTGATATATATGCATACCCTAAGAACTACATTACGCAAAGGAACTGCCTACAGAGCTCAGAGACGGAAATGTTGCAAGGCACAGATCTGGAGAAGGCTACAAAAAAATTCTGTTGCACTAAAGCTTTCCAACTGCACAATGGCTTCCATAATTCTCAAATGGAAAAGTCTGACACAACCCAGACTCTTCCAAGAGCTGGTTGCCCGGCCAAACTGAGCAATCATGGAGAAGGGCTTAAGTACGAGAGGTGACCAAGAAACAGATGGTCATTTTGACTGAGCTACAGAGATCCTGTGTGGAGAGCGGACAAAGTTCAAGAAGGACAACCATCACTGCAGCCCTCCACCGATCTAAGATTTATGGCAGACTGGTTAGACAGAAGCCTCTCCTCAATGCAAAACACATAAAAGGCCACCTGGAGTTTGCAAAACAGTACCTGAAGGGTACTTTTCAGACTCTCAGACTGTGAGCAACAAGATTCTCTGGTCTGATGAAACTAAGATTGAACTGTTTGGCCTTAATTTTCAACAGTATGCCTGGAGGAAACCAGGCACTGCTTGTCACCTGCTAAATACCATCCCAACAGTGAAGCATGGTGGTTGCAGCATCATGCTTTGGTGATGAATTTCAGCAAAAGGGACTGGGAGACTGGTCAGGGTTAAGTGCAAAGTACAAAGATATCCTTCATGAAAACCTGTTCCACAGCACTCAGACTGGGCCAAAGGTTTATCTTCCAACATGACAATGACTCTAAGCACACAACCAAGACAACCCAGCAGTGGCTTAGGGACAATTCTGTGAATGTCCTAAAGTGGCTCAGCCAGAGCCCTGACCTGAACTCTATTGAAAATTTCCAGAGAGACCTAAAAATGGCTGACCATCGACATTCCCCATCCAACCTCACCGATCTTGAGAGGATTTGCAAAGAAAAATGGCAGAAAATCCCCCAATCCAGTTGTGCAAAGCTTGTTGCTTGTACCCAAACAGACCAAATTGTCGCCAAAGGTGCTTCAACTAAGTATTAAGTAAAGGGTCTGAATATTTATGTACTTACGTTATTTCAGTTTTTTCATTTTCAATAAATTTACAAGCATTTCTAAAATTTAACTTAAATGATTGTAGTTTCAGGCTGCAACATTAAATTGAAAAAAATGAATACTTTCTGAATGCACATTGTTCAACTCAGTATTAAAACAGTGGCCATCATTTGTGATATGCATTGGGGTAAAAAAAATAACCAATTGTTAGCAAATTATAAGAATAATATAAAGGTTTGCATTTGATCTAAATATATTTAAAACAGTGTTCTGTTATCTGTTCAGTTCATTATTTGGGCTGTGTATTGGGGTACAAAATAAACAACTCTTAGTGAATAATCAGAATAATAAAAATTGTAAATAGGAAGTAAATAGGTTTGTTTGTGTCAAAACTTTTTATGCAGCCGAGTGTGAAAAGCTTGCTCAAATGGTCAAATAATTATGTGTTCTTTGTAACTTTTGTGTATTGACTTGAGAGATTCTGTACATGTCAATAGCTACATTTACATGGAAAAATCAGAAAGAAATCAATCAGACTGATGAATTTGAAATGCACGAATATGTTTCCCACCATTCCAAGATGCATATACTAGCAGCTACTCTATTGCCATTGCTTCTTTTAATTTGTAAAAGCACACTTAACATTTACCTATTTCAGTTTTGTTTCGTTATCTTACCTTTGACAGCAACAGCCGTGTCATACGTCATTACGCAATTTGTACGTCATGCGCAAAACTTTCTAGTTTCATTTTCAATACGAGGAAGTGTTTACATGTCCTCTCGATCGGATTAGAAAAGGTTCTTACAATCAGGATGAAATTTAAATTATTAGGGTTCATGTTAATGCTGCTATTGTTACAACATCCTGACAGTGCCACCTATTGATCAAAAATTATAAAGTGATTTACTGTGTTGTTATGGGTTTTACGTCAACTTTTCTTTAACTGCTTTTCCTAATCTCATTACCCACAAATATTACCATTGGTGCCGGGCTTGACCCCATAATTGCGTAATTTGAAAAATGTTAAATGAAGGGTAACAATAGATTATTACTGAATTGTAAAACGGAAAACTGCACCAATAGTAACGTGGGTCCTTCCTTGCCTGATTGTAACCCTTCTTTTAAATGTTACATAGCACTGACATTGTCTGCTCTTATTTTAATCTGCCATATCTCTCTCTGTTTGTCATTCTGCTTATATCTGTCTTGTGCACTGAGATTTTTTCCTCCCCATCATTAGTAGACACGCCCCTTATTGTCGTGTTGTGTTTTGGTGCTCGGTCCGATACACATTTCAAAGGACCTCTCAAGAATCACTCACTGCACCTTTTAATTAATGTTCTATGCTTATATTTTTTAGATTTCTAACATATTAGTTTAACTTGACATTACACAGGGTATGTATGTATTTACATTAAAGCAAGAACACCCCCCCTCACGACCTAAAACTGCATGCATCTTGCAGAAGAAATATTTTTTGATGTTTCGGCTTGGTACATATGAATGTGAATCTCAGCCCAAATTATTTGAATCCAGCCTGAATGTTTTTAGCCTGTAACTGCCCAGAAGTTCAATGGAAAATTATCAAAATTAAAAAGAAAACGCCATTTACAGTATGGGCTGCTGACTGTTTAAATCTCTCTCAATACACACACTTTCTGTCACAGTTTCAAAATGAACCGAAAATATTGTTACACTTCTCATAATAAGTTCCCTAACATGTGTTTTCCTCTAGAGTGGACAGCATGTTTTAAGATTTAACTCCACTTACTCATACCACTTAGGGCTGCTTTCTCAATCCTGAATGCTACTTGTGATGTGCTTGTTAAAGAATCTGCAACATAAGCTAAAACCTAGGTGTATAGGAATATAGAACTTATAATAAGCAACTTACAGGTAATATGCACCCATACCAAGTGATGTAATAAACAGGAAGTGACAATGTCAAAATAAGACATCAAACCATACCTGGCACCTACAATACATCTTATAATGAACAATAAAATTTGCAGTAATAGCATGTATTCTGTAATCTGTTTACAATGCAACATTTTAAAAAAATGCCATATAAAAAAAGTGAATTGAATAATAATGCACAAGGTCTGCTGTTATTAGAGCACACTGCACTTTTCAGAAGAATGGGCTTTGAAGAAATCAATGTATTTTGGAAACACTAAGCATAGAGGAGATACAATAACGTACAGTGTGTCAAAAATGTTGTTTTAACGTTAAACCTATAAGAACATATTATTAAGTGTAATAGAACATATTCTATTACACCCAACATACAAAATAATTGATCTTTGAAAATACCATATGACCCCTTTAAAGTTGATTGGCTGATGACTTCTATGTTTTTCACTTCCCAAAGCTAATTACATCATCTTGGATAAAGACACAGAATGCTAATTTTAGTGAAATTTAAGTAAAAGTAGCCACACCCACATTTCATTCATTTTTTAATTATTAATAATTGGTCCCCAACATATGGAAAATATCTGATATAAACTATTTTCATATCATGAAAATGTGTTTTATTTGTGATTCTGCTTAGATTACCTTTTTTAGATATCCATGCGTACACCACCGAGAACCACATTAATTTGTACAAAGCTAAATTTGCACAATCAAAACAATGTTCTCAGGACGCCTGCATTTTATTTATTAACCAATAAAGGATCAAAAGTGCATTATTTTAATCATTTTAAAATAATAAAAATTTGTGTATTTATGCAATCTGTTCAGTTCTCTCATTGTTGGTTCTAATTAATTTTTGTTTGTGTATGCTAATTTCTACTATCTGTTTTTCGCTATTAAAGGTTTAATGAGTGTGCCCTTCTTGCTTGTTGGATTATACACACACCAAGGTGACAAAAGAACTGCATGAAACAAATGGACTTACACCTGCAGATACCTGCAGGCTATTCAATGAAGGTGTACATAGAAAACTATATACGCTGGGACAATGAGCTTTTGAAGCGGCTATTTTGGAATGGGATGGATGACATCCTACCCTGGGTGCTGCTTGCTGAGGGGAAACACCTACCCTTCATCAAGTTTTTCGACTTTGCACAGTGGTTTTGTGGTTTCACGCTCACCCTGGGTGCTGTTGAGGAAGACACCAGAGTCTTCATCATCAGCGGCCATCTCTCTGCCCACTTCATACCAGACTCACTGTCCCAATCTCAAGTCCCTGTATGCCAAAGAGATCAACCACCACAAAGCCTGTAATCTCTGAACCCACCACAGTACTAGAGCCCAAACTAGTGCCCATCACGTACCACAAGCAAGAGTCTCCTTTAGCTAAGGAGCCAGAGCCAGCCAGTGTGTCCACCCCAGAGCCAGATGCCATAGCTGATCACCAGGTGCCAGCTGGACTATGAGCCATTAGGTCAGTCCATTTCTGAGCCAGTTGCATGGCACTGACTCATTCACTTTACCAATCCCATTTCAGTTCTTCCCTGCCACCTTTGGCTCCACCTTGGTCCTCACTACAGGCATCAGGCATTGCCTAATTCTGCTTTAAAGAGTATCCCTTTTCATGCTGGCTGGATTTTACCCACACCAGAATGACACTTCTAACAAGGCTACATAGAAAGTTCTGGGTAGAATACATGTCAGCAAACAATCAGTTCCTGCTTCCTGTCAGCCGTAGTGAGAATTTACCAAGAGTGGTCAGAGTAAAGACCAAACCATAAACTGACCCTGAAGCAGTGGGGTAAAAGGTCACCTAATCTGATGAGTTCCGATTTCTTTTTCATCACAAGGACAGTTGAGTATGTGTGCGCTGTTTACCTAGTGAAGTGATGGCACCAGGATGCACTGTGGAATGACGATAAGCTGGTGGAGGGTGCGTGATGCTCCCCAACTGAGCATCTGTGGGCTGTGAGGTGGAGCCATAGTCAATCAGACTTGTTGGTCACAGGACTTGAAGAATCTACTACCAATGTCTTGGTGCCACATAACACAGGATGCCGGCCTATAAGATGGGTGGTCGCAATGTTTTGGCTCGTTGTTTGTTGTAAATTCTTATTTTAAAATACTGAAATTAGTAGTCAGACTGCTCTTAGGAGAACCCTGAATCCCTATAAAGTGTATTTTCTCAATTACCAGGCCTTTTATGTGCCACACATAGGTATCTGAATGTAAAAACAATGCCCGAACAGCCAAATAAAACACTGCCTATTTTTTTATTCAAATTCAACACACTCTTAGAGAATAAGTACATTTTCAAAGTCTTCAAAGAGCTTATATTTAAGGTAAGTGTGATCAGCATTATTGTCTAAACTTAACTAATTAGGTAGTTTTGCATGGCAAATTTCTGTATTCTCCATAAACAACTATATAAATGCGTCATCACCATGTGCCGAGAAACAGAATGCTGGAAGAGAGATCATAATGTAGGCTACATTCTCACATATGACTTGTTTACTGCAGAGTTTATATATATATATTATATATATAAAATCTCTGATAAATTATGATCACTAATCAGACCCTGACAGGATGAGTGCACACCAACTTTCCGTCAGCACACAAGAGTGGAGATAAGAGGCTGGATTAGCCAAGGGCTAATAACCAGATAACACACATCAATTACCAGCTCTATGTGACACTGAGACAGGTACAGAATATTTAATAAGGACATGGGGGGTGTTCTTTGTAAATGTGAGCAGGCTGATAGGCTACTCTCAAATGCAGCTATGAAACTTGATTTGTTAACACAACACTATCTTACTATGGGGAGTATTAAAAAATAGAGAAAACAGGCAAAGCAAGTCAGACCCAGTAAATGTAGACTACATTGTAAAAAGCAGTTTGAAACATTTTGAGGGTAACTGTCACTCAAGCTAAAGGTCTGTCAGGAAGTACAAAAAACATTGCAAAACAACTATAACACTTAACCAGAATAAAGTTCTAAAACAGAACTTGAATGTGTAATTCCCAAAAGAACTGAGCCTTAAATACCTGTAATGCAAATTATACTATCATCAAAGCTGTCAAATGGGCTTTCATGTATTCTCAACAGCCATGTTGATGTTTTCTTGACTGGAGAACTATGCTACACGTCCAATAAATCTATCTCCTCCATCTGGAAAAACATGCAATAGTATAGCTACCATAACATTTTAAAGGGATAGTTCCCCAAAAAAGTTTCCAACACTTACTCTCACCCTCATGTTCTTCCGAGCCTGTATGTCTTTCTTGTTTCTGAGGTACACAAAACAATATATTTAAATACACCTCCACCTCCAATAGCGGGGACCTCCACTCCCCATTATTCTGCGAGATGAAATCCTGTGAGTGATTTATCTGGACCAGAGGATGTCAGTGACTGGCCATCCTGATCTCAATTGATTACCTCCATGCCGTACCCTATAGGAACGAGAGGGCTGACACAGAAGGCCGGAACCGTCACCAACGGGACCCCAATAACCCCAGAAATCCCATGTTGAGAATAAAATCGCTGAGATTGCTTTAAAATAGTCCAATTACTTAAATTTTAAATTATTTATTAACAGAAAATTAAGTTAAAATATTATGATGGGCAAAAGCACTACGGCGTCATCAACAGAAAGAGCCTCTATGAAAACATATGCATTTAACTTGGTAAATAACAGTGTAGCATTTAAAGTCCATTTTAAGTAGCACTTCACAGCCACATTATTGTGATCAGCCCACAACAACAAAAACTTCCCTAGCTTGATGTAAATTGCCTCGCCATAGAAACACTGTTCAAGATGTCAACGATTTAGCATCTTCTACATTCTACATCTTCTACATTAAAGACATCGTCTTTAATGCTGGCCAAGTTTGAAGCGACTTGGTTAATTTAAAAGGACTCTTAACTAAAATTTGACTTTCTATTAACTTTTCTATTCTATTTTTTACATCTTCTATTTCAAGCATGTTAAGCATCTCAAAAACATCTGAATACAGTTTTAAAGTCTGACACGTTACTATTGCAACATGCTTACGATGTCAGAAATTCTTTAGAACTTAACATCAGCCATGTCTCTACATTATTCTGACCAAGTCAATGTTATCAATGTATAACAGCCCACAACACTGAACATACTTCCCTGTTTAATGTTTCAAAATATTTTCTTCATGGCCATTCGAGAAATCATTGGCATGATGCTCATGAAGTCTAGTGAGAATGACATGAAATCCCTAGGAGTATTTAAAATTGTACTATATGAGCTTTTTTAGAAAATACAAAAGGGCCAACTTCCTGTTGGGTGAAGCTAATGGGTGTCAGGAAAAAAACTGTTTGGGTTGACAAGACTGATACACATATCACACAGATGTGTGCATGTATGATGCAGCCTCTTTGCCCTGCCAATGTGACAGCCTTTGCTCAGCATTATTGGCCGACGGCTTTGACGTGTGCCAAGTTTCAGGAGTTTTTGAACATGTTAAGGAGCCCAAGGGCCCAATAACCTTAATTAAAATTATAAACCTTAAATAAAAGTATCTTAAGGAAAACAATAGGGCCCTTCGCACTTTCAGTGCTTGGGTCCTAAATATAGGAACCATTGCCACCTGGTGCTTCTTAGAAAGCAATGCATATTTGTCAAATACTTTTTTCTGTTTAAAAAACTAATCTATATCTGTTATAAGTGACAAACTTCTTGCTGCCGGTTGGTGGCCTTATAACTGACTCACAATAGCCACATTGTGATCAGCCGACAACACCAAACATTTTTTTTACAAGTTTGATGTAAATCACTTAATGCATGCAGAAATTATAAGACACTTCTTAAATTGATTGCCTTGTCATGGCAACACCATTCGAGATATCAAGAATCAGTTTACAAATTAACATTTTCAATGTCTTGGCATGCCAAATTGGGCGACAATCCCATGAATTCCCTAAGAGTATTTAAAAATTCAGAGCCTGAATTGACATAAAAATCTACTACTTTCAATCTGTCTACTTTTGCACTATGTTTACTTTTCATTCTATACCATTGTTTATATTTACAATTTTGTATGTGTGCGTATGTGTGTGCACTTTCAATGAGACAACATTTTGTTGTCCAACTTTCTGTTGGCCGGAGCTAATGGGTGTCAGGGCAAAAGTTGTTTGAGTCAACATGACCGATACACATATGTTTCGTATAGGTTTCGTACATGTTTCAAGAGTTTTTGAGCATGTTAAGGGGCCCAAAAACACAAAATAAATAAATAAGGAAAACAACAAGGTCCCCTGTAACTTTCAGTGCTTAGTCCCTAGCTAAATAAAACAGAATGTGTGCTCCTGTGCCATACCTCTGCTCTGTACGGAAGAAAAAGGGCACTGGCAAGGTTCCCTGTAATTCCACTAAGAATGTAAATGATGGAAATACGTAACCAGCCAGCCAGTTTCTCCAGGTCTCTAAGAATGGTCATCTGGAAGATCACTGACACCAGGCAATGCAGCAAGCTAAATAAACATCACATTAGCATGGGTCAAAAAACATCAACAAAGTCCTGTAGTGTTTTCTTCTGCAGTGTCACAACAATATACAGACATTGCACACAGGACACGCTATTCTGTACAGGCAAGCTCAACTTTTGAAGTTAGTCAGCTACATTACCCAGCATGTAGAAAGAGGGAGAGCCACAGTCTATAGAACTGATCAGGAACACTGGGATTTAGGAATGGCAGCAACCCACAAACGTCAGCAAGACAGTGGACCTGTAAGGATGCAGATGCTGTAACAAACAACCTTCCTTGCCCGAGCTATATCTTCATTCCATTTTCAGAAAATAGTGAAAGTTTTTTAACCAAAATCCTATAGAGTATTCTAAACATTTCAAAGAGACCTAAACTTTTGTATTTCTAAGATGGGAATTTACCTGTGAACAGAGTGTGGCCTCCTCATGAAAATACCCACGCATGAAGTGGCAATACTCCCAAGTAGTAATTTCACATCTTTAGAAGTGGATGAAAATGGGAATACAACAATTAAATTATACATTTATAGTTATAGAACTATAAAAATTTATAGAACATTTTTGTCTGGCAGATCAGTAAAAGCTTGATTCAAGATTTACCTAAAAATGAGTATTCTGTCATCATTTATTTATCCTTATGTTGTTTTAAACCCATACTGACGTATTCATTACATTAATGATTATGCTTTAGGTGTTAACAAGACAGATCTCAAATCAGCTGAAAAGCTTTAAGTTTATTAATAAAAATGTATACTTGACAGTCTCAATCACTGATGATACTTCATACCTGCTGAACTTAAGTTCTGGAAATTAGGTTTTACAATACAATGACTTCAAAATTACTTTATCTTTGTCCTGTATGAATCTAATTTAAAATCAACTTTATTTAATATTATATAGAAAGAAGGAGAGTTATGGTCAAAATAAATAAATATGTTAACTGTGCACTTACGAGTACTTACTGTTAAAAATATTTAATACACCTTTGGCAGCTCTACTACTGTACTACTACTAAGAACACGCATTTGCATTTGAACATATAGCGATATGTGCCAGTGAAACAAGTGATTCCAATTGATTTTGAAAACAAATGTACAGTAATCTTCATATTTTTTTCGAAAATGTGTGGACCTCATTCTTCTTTAATTCTTCTGTAAGTGTGCCCTGAAGATCAGTGCAAATTGTTCATTAGCTTTGTGTTGTAAACATAAATAAAAGGGTCTCCACATGGTATAGACAGGAACTGTTATACACTATTATATAACTGTTATATAAACTTTGCTTTTCACTCATGGCAGTGCTTTTTCATTACCTTCCTTTAGTTCCAATACAGCATGGCCTGCCCCTGAGTGTACAGTCCATGTGTCTGTATCCGGTGTGGTTCCATGTTTGAGGGAATGTACAGATCTACAGGGGATATATAAGGGGAAGATAGTTTTGTTTTGTTATGTCTTTTAAATGTTTGCAAATCAAGGTTGTTGATAACCTATCTTCCAACAGATACAACCTTATAGGTCATATGTCCCTTTTCGTTTAATATAACTCATAGGGGTGTTTACTAAATTAATGCCTATACCAGCACCAGGTAATACCACAAAAACTTCAGGCTTCATTTTTTGTGGGGTGCAATGTGCATGCTTATTGGAAATTTCTGTAGCTCAGTTAGTAGAGCATGGGCGTTAATGCCATACGGACGTATTCAAATCTCTATTGTTAGTTCTTGCGTGTCTCATGATTACATATTATGTGATGATTAGTCATGACACATGCAAGAACCAACAAGATCTGAAATATCTGGCACTGATTTGAGCAGCAGTCTGTGTAATATTAAGAGTAGAATTACAGAGAATATTTTTTAATTAAAACATTTTTGTTGATGGAAATAAATTCATGCACATTTAGGATGGTATGGGGTGAGGGAATAATAAAAGAACATTTGAATCTTTGAAGTTTTAAAAAATTCTGTCATTATTTGCTCACTGTCTTTCATGGAACACAAAAGTAATTATTAAAAACAAAATATGCTGAATGGGGCATGTCCTAAAAATGAATGGTGACCATGGCTGTCCAGAATGCAACATTTTGCCAAACGTCTCCTTTAGTGGTCAACGGAAGGAATAATAAACAAAGGTTTGGTAAGACACAGGAGAGACAATTACAAGAGAAAATTATATATATAAAAACATTATGTTTGTGTAAAATATAGCCTTATTAACTGAGCTGACAGGCTAACAGTTGTTTTACTTATTAGCTGGATTTTGGGAAATACCTTACTGACTTTTACCTTACTAATACAATAACACAGGTTTCTCACCGGCCAATCTGTTATGTCATCAGGCCAAACATGGGGTCCTGATGAAGCTGGCTCCTCACAAACCCTACTCCCAGCAATGCAATACAAAGACAGACATATCAACACAATTAATGCACAAACAATTGCTACATCTGAAAGAGGTATATGGTGATTTCAGTAAAAGCTACCTTGGGTCCTGATGGCACACCACACGTGAAGATCTCACTGTGTCTACATTTGTTTTGTCCCATTTTACAAATGTTGCTAATGTCTCCTGGTATCAGCAAAGAGCAAATATGTAATCAGAAATCATATTATTAAATTACAGTGAAAAAAACAAAACTAATTCATCATTACACACAAGACACAATTCCCTGTGAATAAAAGTTATTTCCAGCCTGTGTCCTCAATGCAGCAGAGATTTATGTGAGATTAATCTTCAATGGATACACTAGCGCTTATATACATGCATGTGTGACTGAGATTAATTTGTATTGATAGTTCATTAGTGTATGAGGTTGTACCGAACAATCATCACTCTGGGTCTGCACACATCCAGAATCATCGTTCTGTACACAACAGCCAGACTCTCTCTCCAGATCTTTGGCTTGCTGTGATAGTTTTGCTATTTGACTGTCCCTTCTGATACAAGGTGAGAACTTTGCTCCCAGATGGATTAGATCCTCCTGTGTAACACAGAACATAACAGCAGTAAGCAGAGGTTTGGAAACAGGTGGCCCAACACGCGATGATCTACTAGTACTAGTTCATCTCTGTTATGTTTGTATGGTGTTAATTGATTATATAAAGTATTAAATACTGACCGCACTGCAGACATGAACAATGGCATGACGTGTCTTGAAAATAACAGGCAAGTGTGTTGAAACAGAGCTGGACATAAACTCTGCAGGACTGCAGTTTGGCACCACTTAATTATGACATTTTATATTGATATGCTTATTAACATGATTCATGCTTTTCTGTAGCAGTACAACCTGTACAGCAGTACAAGCTTTTCTGCAAGAACGTGTAATTATCTCTTTGCTAATTTTAGAATATTATTGAATATTGTTTGTTTTTGAACGTTCACTAATTTGTTTTCTTCCAGTACACATAATGCGGAAGTGTAAAGCGCTAATTTCACATTCACACATAGTTAAATTAGAAATTCCTGAAAATCCACATTCAATCCAAAATGGCCAAAATGTATCTTTGAGTTACATGACTGTAACTCAAAGAAAGTTGTCTGGCTTGATGACAACAATACATGTAACAAGTTTAGTGATGGTAGGCAAAACCCTGTCAATTTAGAGTCCTCCACCACACCCATGTCTAAGCTTTTGCCTACACCTAACGGCTGACCACTATGATGTGTGTGCCACATTTTATGCCATTTGAAGCAGGTTAAGTACCTCAAATACATCTAAATGTGGTTTTAAAGTTTGACATGTTACCATGGAAACAATATTTAAGATATTGCAGCTGATGGTGATAAGGCCGTGACTTACAATAGTCATATCAATGAATATTGATATGAACAATAAATATACAAGTTTTACGTAAATTGCTCAGTGCATGCTGTAGATATTAGTGACTTACTGTTTTCCATTTTCGCTGTAATTTACCCCTTCGCCAAGTTTAAATCTTGAAATCCATAATAGGATTTTTTCAAACGCTTGGCTGACTTCTTGTTGCGTGTAGCTAATGGATATCAACATGTAAGTTGTTCAGGTCAACAAGACCAAATGTACAATGTACAAGTTTCATACAGGTGTGTGCATGTATGACATATGCACCACCTTTTTGTGGCCCATACCAGGCTACCAAGCCCCCTGCCCACATGCCAGCCTTTGCCCAGGTTTTATATTTCTATATACATAGAATAGACGAGTTGTGTCCCTTTATTAATGTGATTCTGCTGATAGTTCATTCAGAAATGCTTAGCTGATTTTACTCTGTATGGACATAACATTCTCTCTCTCTTCATGCTTTCCTTGCATTTGTTTAATGCGTATGTTTATGTCTAGTTAGATGTTATATGTTTCCCCTGTAGTATAGTTTAGAAACTCTTGAAACTCAGAAACCTTTGATTGTTTCTGCATTCAATGTTTACAAATAGTCACTTAAATTGTCTGATCTTGCTACATGTTCTAAAGTCCTGTTTAAGGAGACAACCGTTGCTTTTGAAGGCCAGGAAAATAATGTTTCTTAGATTTAATGAGATTGTGTATGTACTCGCAGGATGAATACATAAGCCGATCAAAGTCATCATTCCTACTGATCTGGTACTACAAAATGTGTATGATTAATTATACGATTTTTTCTTTGAGCTGAATCAATTATTCCTTAAATGAAATAGGGTGCCTTAAAGGGGCTTAAAGGGCAATGCAGAGCTAGAAGAACAAAAACAGCAGAAATAGAATGTATGTGAAAAACAGACAGGTTCAGAAGTACAGGCAAGATTGAAATCAAAATGAACATAAGCTCAGATGAGAACAAACAGAGACTGAACAAAAAAAGTATTTCTAATCTAAGAGTAAAAAAAATTTAATACATCACTTTACCCACATACGTAGTCAAAATAGTAAAAATATACTACACAACTTTATGTGCCACACTGGTTTCGAACCCACATCCTGAAATGTTCTTAGCAAGTTGCGCCATTCAGTTGGCACACAAGCTCAAAGCTGCCAAAGAGTATTACATACACAAAAGTATTACTTAGGATGTTGATGGTAAACTAACTTAGCTGCCAAGGTAGCTAAGGGTAGGGTTAAGGTAGGGTTAACCCAATAGCCGAAGAGTCACATTGAAAAGAATGGAAACTGGTTAGCATGCTAAACAACTAACAAGCTAAGCTAAATAGCATAAGAGAACAAATACAGACACATTCAACTTTGGAGAGGTATTTCTAAGGAATAGTAATGAATATCAAAAATCTGTTCAGTCATTTCCGTGGGGCTCGATCAAAAAAAATGATTTTCATATGCTTTAAAATAACAGATAATGGTGGAAAATGACAACTGACATATAAACAGAATCGACATAAACCAGGAAATATAATGACATGGAGAAAATAAATTTCAGACAAAGCATTTAAAAATTATACACGGTTTCGTTAAAAGTGTTCCATCCAAAATCAGATTCAACGTGACCCAAGGAAGCAATAGATTGTGATTTTCTGATAATTCATTCACAAGTTAATAGCAAAAATAGCTATTCACAACTCTTATGACCATAGGTGGTGCTATTGCAAATTTGTGTCTAGTTGCCTCTTCAGGTTGACTCGCTTGTTGTATTCCGCACTTGTAAGTATTTGGATAAAAGCAGACGCTTTTTTCATTTAGCAGACGCTAAATGAAACGCTCAAAAGCGTCTGCTAAATGAATAAATGTAAATGTAAATTTGTGCCAGTGAAGTTTCCAAAGTTCCGTATCAATCCATCAAAGAATGGCAGAGATACTGCATCCAAACCAGTTTTGGGCCAACACTGTTAAAAATGCGACATTGTGTATTTTGAACAAAGAAGAATAAAAAAATTCTGTTTAGTCATTTCTGTGCGACTTGGTGTATAATAACTATTTTAAATATATGTTGCAGCACAACACTGCGTTGCTACATGGGGGCCTATTGTTCTGATTCAAGAGCATCACCGCATCTACATGGCTTAAATCTACAAATGAGAAATTGTTAGTCCTATCTACTGAAAATTCATATACTGGTCTTAAATAAAACTACTAGTGTAATTCCAATGACCATAAAACAATTTTTTTATTGTTTCTTCTGCTACTGATAGCTTCTTCTATTGATATCTACTACACGTTTTGCTAATTTTCAACATTTCTTGGTTTATTTTGTGTTCAGGCCCAGAACAAGACTGAATACTTTATCTTGTTAACTTTTTATAAACGCCTTATAAGTCACTTACAGAACGGGGCCCAATCCAGAAGTTCTCCTGCTGCACATGCTTCACACTCTCATAGATTCCTTTGTTTCTCAGTACCTGAAAATGACAGGACAGAATATAAAATGGATAAAGAAAACCAAATGTATAATATATAATATTTTGTAATTGTTTACACTCAACAGCTGTAACAGAATAACAGAACAGACCTTTATAGAAAGTGTCAGAGTTGCAGAATGTCTGGGGTAAAGGGTGTCCATCTGTATATGTATGGCTTTAACAGTGGTGCTAATATATTGAAATTGTCCAATTAAAGCATCACCGCAAAATGTAAATATTATATCAAAAGTAGACTGACTAGTCCCCCTTACTGAGTATTTGATTGTTGTATAGTTAGTTAACCTATGTGACTTATTTCTAGTTCTAATTTCACACTAGATTATGTCTTCCTGTACCTGAAAAGTTTAGTGTCTTGCATTCAATTTGTTATCTTACCAGCTGAGAGGTAGAATGCTGGGCAAAGCCCACAGGAGCAAATCCATATGTGATGCAGGCCAACAATGTTATGACAACGTGCACAAAGGTGATCCAGTACGTAAAATACGGCCTGTTAATTTTTAAAACAATAATTACTTTCTCTCCATAGTTTGTAAACAACATCCAATCCTGGGAAGCATAATTGTGTTCTCTTTCTTACCGATGGCTGTGAAAGTCATCTAGTTGTTTCTGTACTTGGCTGCTGAGGCTGTGTCTATAGTGTCGGTTTAGCCACTTTCCCACCACGCCCATACCATACTGACGCTTCTGTTTATCAAATGCAAAGTGCTTCACTCTGGAGGCAATTCGACAGCCACGGCGGGGATAGACTTTCTCTGAGGAGGTCACAGTTTTGAGGATGTCCTTTTTCTCTCTAGAGACACAAAAATTACACAAAAAAAAAAGGAAAGGTAAAATATAAAAGCATAACAGGTACCTTTTAATACATAACGGAAGAAGTAATACCATCAATGTCAGGTCTTGACACTGATGACACAGGATGTCAGAGAGAGAGAGAGAGACAGAGAAAAAGAGAGAGACAGAGTGAAAGAGGGAGAGAGAGACAGAGAGAAAGAGAGAGAGAGAAGAGAGAGACATCTCTGACTTGTCCCCACTGTGTTAACAATATGAGCCAAACAAGCAAAAAAAGATGTCCAATGCGCTTAGCTGCTAACACTTTCTGATGTTTGTTTTGATATGATACTACATTAATCTGTTATTACTACTGAACTTTAATGTTGTATTAGCATCAAACCATGTTATCTACATGAACTAAAGAGTTGCACACAGCTCCCACCCTTCATGTTTTCCAATCTCTCTTAATATATTAAGATGATAGCGATGCTATAGCGCCCTCATGTGTACATTTGTAACAACCCGTTTGTTTTTTGCAAAACAATATTTTTTAACAATAACATTAACTGTGAAAATCCTTACGAGCTGGGAAATGCTAATCCTTCGCCCAAATAATCTCCTGCGAGGCAAGAAGCTGATATAGGAGGTGACTCAAACACATCATCTGCCATAGAATAAAGCTCGTCGTGGACATCTACCTGTCAAAAAGAGGGTGTACAGTTCATAACAAACAGATTAAAAGCATGCTCAACCCACTTTAACAAGTGCATTGTAACTGCAAAACATTAAAACAGAAGCCTGAAGTTTGGTTATTTGTCACTTACTATTTTTTTTATCCAAAGCAATTTACAACTTACTTAAATCACAATTACTCTGGCACAACTTCAAGGGCTCCATAGTCATGTTAAACAGGTTTGTAGCTAGAATTTCTGGGTTGAGCCCAACATTTACACTTCCATGATGAGAACAAAGTATAAAATTATGCATTAAAGAGTTCACCCCAATTTTTTTTTTCCATTATTTACTCAACCTCATGTCATTCCAAACCTGTATGACTTTTTTCTTCTGTGAAACACAAAAAATGATATGTTGAGAAATGTCTCAGTGTGCCCATACAGTAAAAGTAAATGAGTGCCATTGTTGTTTGATATCAATATTGTTGTTTGGGAGTAAAAAAAATCATGAGGTTCAGAATGACATGAGGGCGAGTAAACGATGGAAGAACTATCCCTTTAAAGATTAAAACAATTAAAGATTTAAGATAAATATACCAGTTAACATGGTCTACTACATGGTCTACACAGTGCAATCCAGTTAGAAATGTTTAGAAGTCATGTAAATTTAACATGGAAGGCATGACGGTGGCTCTTCCCCTATCAATTAAAATCTATGTGTAAATATTGTATGGATAGTTGGCATCTAGACTACACCGATCATGTCTAGATTTTAAATTAGATAAAACTCTTCTTATATTAGGATTAAATACTCACTTTACTAAAAAAAACTGAATCAGAGGTGTCTGCGGTATCCACAGTGTCCTCCTCAAGCCAGCTGTGTCGAGCAAAACTCCTCTGAAATCCACGGCCAGTCTGAGAGCCCTGTAGACCCTGACGACCCTACAGGTCCAGTGCATGTCAAGAGAGCACAGTACCACATGACACAATCTTACTTATGGAAAAAGGAGACTTCAAATACTTTAAGTAACTACAAGTAGTCAACACACAGCCAAAGTTGCATTAGGGCTAATACATATGATGTAAAGAATTTCTTTGGTGACACACCTTGAGCAGGTTGGACGCAGCACGGAGGCTCATACGAGCCACAGATTCTCTTTTTCTCCTTGGTAAACGTGTGTAACCAGAACGTTGGCTGGTAAACGAGCAGAGAGAGGTCACACCTGGAGTCATAGGAGGGTGAGTGGTATGGGGTGTCCTAGGCCGCTCAGAGTCTTCATATCGAAATTGCCGTCCACGTGCCAAGGGATCAACAATCTGAAGAGTGTCAGAGACAAAAAAAGACTTAGTATAACCAATCAGCACTAGCAATAAATGATAAAAATGATAGAACAAACACTCAATTGAAACACATAATAGCATAGTGGAGAACTCCACAATTAATGTGAAACCATCTCTGTTCACACTAGGTATAGACTGCATAATTTCACCTCCCAACCTCTGCCTCCACACCTAACCCCATTACGGTTGGAGCTAAATCCATGGTCTAAAATAAAAATGTACAATAAAATAAACAATGAAAAACGTATTCAATACCCTTGGCATTCTGGGGGCCACAGGTGACTCTGGGCCAAAGTCCAGGCTGGCTGCCTCATTCTGCTCACAATACTGAGGCTTTAGCTTGCCATATCTCTGACTGCAGTGCCGAAGACTCTTCCTGTGCCATTCCTGCTGCTTCGATTCACAATCAGTGCCCACCCCAAACCAATGAGCTGTACCCCTATGTTTAACAAGCAAAAGGTTAATCTCCACGTCACTGCTTAAAATGGTCTTAATCTATGTACATCTATGAAACATTTAAAAAAAATTGTGACCTAAAGGATAAGGCACTGGCATTGAAATGCCATTTTGTTCAAAGAAAAAGATGAAAGTTGCATAAATAGTCAAAAAGCCAATTTGCCAGTTCAGTGTGTGATTTGTAATGACATGATGCTTAACTTTTACTGCAGTCCTGTATTTAATCCTGAGATTAATAAAATGCAGTTTTAGTGAAATCTTTTAGTGACAGGCAAGTTTACAGTACCTGCGTATGCTTTGAGAAACAGATGTTTGTCTTTTAAACGTCGCTCTCTTGTCCCTTGCAGATGGATTGCCATCTGACAACCCTTCACTAGACTGCTGTAGACTCATGCTCTTCTTAAAGGATGGCCGCAGAGACTATAAATTGAACGAAAACAATTTAAGACAAATTAGCAAGAGTAAAGCATTAAAAGAGGAAAAATTAAACAAATCTGTATGTGCGTGTACAAAAAGTGAAATAAAAGTATAATTATATAGTGAAATAAAATATTGACATATTTGTCAATGTATGTTAACCAATACTAAAAATGTGATCTCTGCATTTAACCCCTACCAGTGAGTAGTAAACAGACACACCCAAAACTGGGGAAAAGGGGCCTTCCTCAAGGGCACCCCTTTCCTGCCAGCTTTGGGAATCAAACCATTAAGCCATGACAGCCCCATATGGATGTATTTATTTATGCATGCATGTGTGTGCATAAGCCTGTCTCCCTATATATTATCCATAGGTAATTCAAGGTAATTCAAATTAAAGGCATGGTAATCATAAAATTCATGAGGCCTTGGTCAAAATATTTTTAATGGGCCCTGTCTCCACAGGCCCAATGAGTAGGTTATACCATATACTGTAAAAAAGTATTTAAAAAGATCTCTATGCCAAAAAGAGATTTGTCTGCTTAGTTTGTCATTGCCACAACAATGGAAATAATAAGGTCATTTGAAGGTTCCTGTTAAAAACATATTTGAAGTGATCAACTATTAAACAAGTTTAAAATGTAGGCTCATACCTTTTTGTCAGACTCAGGGTTTGGAATGTCAATCTTCAGACTGGGTGGTTTTTTGCTCTTTAGTCTGCTTTTTGATAGTCCATTATTTTTGTCTAATACCTCCTCTTCCTCAGAAGACATCCTGGGTAAATCTTAAGACTGTAACACAAATAGTGAAGATTAGTAATTGCATGCAGCTAATACTTCAATAAAAACAAAAAAGTGGTTGCCTGAAAACAAAAACACTGATTTTAGGTAGGCAGAACATTAAACATTTAACCAACTTTCAGTATAGCACTGTCAACCCTAAATGTCTTGCTGACCTGAAATATCCAGAGATATCTCCAAAGGGTGGGGGGTTGCCTGGCTGTTTCATTTCAGACATGAGCCTAATGAAAGGAGAACAATCAGCCTAATCTCAGTCCTGATCTACTTCAATATCCTTTTATGCTTTTCTATACTTTTATGTTCAATAAATCAGATTCAAAATTCTGTAACTCTAACCAATACTCCACCTGATGACCTCATCTCACAAAACTTACAGTTTTGGCAAAATTGTGCTGCCTTGCTGTACTTTTGGAGAATTTTTACTTAACGTATTATTTATATATTTATTAATGTACATATTTTATTAATTAATATTCATTTATTATACAATAATCCAAAAAGACAATAGGTTTTTAGGAGTCCAGACACAAGGTTCTTTATTTTTCTGTTCTAAAAAAACGTTTCCCATTACTTGCCTAGACTTTGGCAGCCAACCAGTTCCAAAATGAACCGGAAACTAATGCTAAAGTATCCACTTTAGGGTTGGAAATTTAGGGTTAAATAGGGAAACACTGTGGAAAACACTGAAATTGTTTGGGCCTCAGAGACTGTAAACCTCAGAAATGCAAAACACACATCTGTCTGATATTTACAGTTCTGTTTCAGTCTGTAACACTGCTATTTTGAGTTTTTCTGAAACTCCAAACTTTTGAGTTTTACGTTTTCTTTAACTCCTTTTCTTAATCTCATTATCAGAAATGTCAACAAATATCTTTCTTGGTGCTGTTGATGGGCTTGACCCTATAATTGCTGCTTGCAGTCATATATATTCTTCTTTCTCGTAAGTACTAGAAGCAAAATGCTTTTCTCAACCGATTTTTTGGCTCATGCTGATTCCAATGCAACCTATGTTATTTTCTATCAAGAAAACTTTTCCCACCATTCTGAATTTTCTGAAAAACCTACTTTTTCAAACTCCTCCTACAGTGTTTGTCCGATTTACACACAATTTTGTATGTAGCATGTACAGACACCCCTGACAAAATTGTGAATTTGTATCGAGACCTCTTACTGGTTTTGTATACTATGAAAAGGTTTTATTTTTGCTTATAATTTTGGAAAACTTTGGAACATAGGAAAGTTATGAAATTTGGCACAAATAGTGGACCATCTAGTATGTTAATCTACCAAATGTGGGGTCTCTAACTAAAATCCTCTAGCGCCACCAACAGTTCAAAGTTTCAATCATGTTTATGGTCATAACTTTTTACTCATCCTAGAATTTTTTTTTCTGCTTCCGTGACTCATGCAGATTTTAATCCACGCTATGATGTCATTTTCCATCATGGGAATGTTTCCACCATTTTGAATTTTCTAAAAACATACTCTTTCATATTTGTCCAATTTGCACAAAAATTGGTATGTAGCATCTAGAGAAACCCCTGAATTCGTGTTGATACCCCTTACCATTCTCATACACCATGTTTGTGAATTTTACGGAATGCATGCAAATTGGATATGAGGATGTATTCTGGCAATGCTTTGGTATATTGATACAAAATCTGGTACCTGTCATCACAGGCATGACTTGAGAAACAGGAAGTTTAGATCTCTTTTTGATTCACCAAACAGTTCTCAAATAATGCCTTTAAAATTTATAATGGCGCAAAGGCTGTAACTCTGCAATGCTCTGGTGTATGAATATGAAACTTTGCCTGTGTCATAGTGACAACAACCTGACTACCTCCTCATAATTTGGTGCCATCGCCACCTATTGGTCAAAAATTATGAATCACTTTATGCTGGTGTAAGTGGTTTTAGTAGTTTAGTTATGTCTTTTATGTCTGGGTGTCTAAGTCGCAGACAGACCAAACATAGTGGGATGGTCAGTAATAAGTCAATTTGTATTGTGGTCAATATCTCCACAACCATGAGGGCTAGAATCAAAATTATTTTTCCCCTCAATCCTTAATACTTGTTTATATCTGATTTTATTTCCATCTATACAATTGTTCCTCCATTTTTCAGAAATTTGGCATACACGTCAGAGTCGTCAGTCATTGGGGCCGGGCAAAGGCACATTTTTAAAAAAAAAGAAAACAGAAACTGCTGTATGAAGAGTGATTTCGTTGAAATCAAGTCACAGTGCCACCAACTGGCAGCGGGAAGACTGTCACAACAGACTTATTAAATAATTTTCTCCATTCTAGAACAATGACCTCTTTCAGATCCTGGAAGAGTATTTGAGTATTTCACAATACATCTGTAAATTCATGATGTCATCTATAAAATGCAACTCTCCAACACCTGCATCACTCATGCAACCCCACAGAAGAATACTGCCACCAGCATGATTTACTGTTGGTACCAGCATTTTACATTGTACTCCTCACCCTTGCGATGCCATACAGTTTGGAACTCATCAGAGCCAAAAAAAAATAATTTTTGTCTCATCACTTCAAAATATGGAGTCCCAATAGTCTTCACCTTTGTCAATATGAGCCCTAGCAAATTCTAGACAGGCTTTTTTGTGCGTTGGCTTTAGCAGTGGCTTCCTCCATGGACGACAGACATGCACGCCACGGAGTATGCGTCTTATGGTGTCATGGGAAACACTCACCCAAGCTTGACTTTCTAAAGATTTAGCCAACTGTGCATGCCAGTTTTTTTTACAACTTTTCTCATCACAAAACGTTCTATGGGCGGCCTGGACATCTCAGTGAGCTTCCCACAAGTCCATCCTTTTTGAATTTTTGGATCACTTTCGTGATGGTATTTAATTTCATATATAGCAATGCTTTACTCATTTTCTTGTAACCTTGACCATTTTTATGCAAAGAAATAATTTTCTTTCTCAGGTTGTGTGACATCGCTTTACAATGTGGGGCCATTTTGTCACCACTACATGGGAGTGGATTTCCTCTCTTAAATACCACTATTAATAGCCAATTATCCTGGCCACCTGTGTGATGATTGATTTGACTCATTTCCTAGTGAATTCCTGTTCATTTCATTTTATTTTATTTTTTTCTGCTAACATATATTCATTGGGGTGTACTCAATTTTGCAACCATGTTAAATTATTTGGTTAAAATATTTATAATATTGTCTTATATTATATAATATTGGTCCTGACTAATTTAGTTGGTAACTGATCTAATTTAAAAACAATACACCAGATTTACACAAATATTTCATTGTACAGAATTCCATAGGAAGTATTAACTATAAAGCAGGATGGATGTTTTCCTAAGAAATCAGTTGGAGGTACTCATTTATGCTGAGCATTGTAAATCATTCACAACCATCCTCTTCATATGACATGCTTTTTTGTGAAATCAACAAGCACAAACACTATCACTAAACAGGTATGCGCTTCTTTGAAGGGTAACAGAAGAATTCTTTTATGGAGCAAATGAATTGCAAATTTTCCTGCAACAAAACAGTTGTATGTCCATAATATTTTGAGTAATCTACCACACAAAGACACAAAAAAGAGACTATAAAGATGTCTTTTCATGAGGTCACATCCTGTCATTTCAGAAAAAGTGGGTAATTTTAATAAAATTGGCCCTTCTGGTGGAGGTTTCTCCACTTCAGCACTGTTGAAGTTTTGGTTCCTTGCCACTGTCGCTCTTAGCTTGCTTACTACTACTGACATATTAAGAGACATATAGTTTGGTAATACTGCTTTTCTTTATATAACAGCAGGGTCACCATGAACAATTTTAAGGGTGGTATGCAAGATGACATTCAGGAGTTTCGATTTAAAATATATATATATGTATTTTACAATATTATAGAGACTAGGTTGCTATTAGATAACACATTACAATTGGCTAACTGATATTGCCTTAATGCAGACATAAGTCTTACAGTGTCAGCACTGAACTCTTTCATATTTGTCCCCTGGAATTGATTTCCATAAGCATTTTTTTACTTTTATAAGGGCATTTTCATCAAGGTATCATAATTACCTTATTGTGTCTTTTTGTCTTTTATGTCAAATACATAACTGTAATTTATTTATTTAATCAGAATAATAACATACTAGAGGCTGCTATATCAGCATCAACAAAAGCCATCTTTAAACTACAGAAGCTGCATCTGACATGACATATATGTTTGTTTTTACAATTATCTAAAACCACACCAACTACACTAGATAAATCATGCAGAGAACTTTTGTAAATTATTTTACTGGTCTGTAACGCATTAGTAGATCAGTACTTCTCAAGGATTCTCTTACTAGCATGACAAACAACTGGTTATTCAAATTGCAAATAAACTTTATGCAGAAAAAGTGCAAAGAAAGTTCCTCATCACTGAAGCGGCTAATGGCTTCTGTAATTGAGCAAAAACTCTTGTTATAAAGCTGCACAATTAATCTCTTAACATAGTATTTAAACTGATGTTTATGATGACAGTATTTGCAAAAAGCACAGAAATCAGCGTGCTTGAACAAAACTCAGTGTTTTCTCAGAGGGTAAAAGAGATTGCTGACATCCTTTCAGATGTGTGTTATGCACACTGTTTTTTCCATAGCTAAGACAACTCAGGACGCACACTGCCAGTGTGCGTACACTTATACAGAAAAGGTGCTGCGCTTGTCATCCGGGATACGCCTGCACTGGTTCTGAATATTGCACCAATTTTGTGAATGTTATGGGTGACCAGAGCGGGCCATGCTCCTGACTGGGTGGGCTAGGTTTACCCTGATACCCCGATTCAGAGTCCTTTTCACCATTCACCATTCCCCATTAGGAGCGATGACAGAATTTTCAGGTGAACTATTCCTTTAACACTGAGATCATTCAGAAAGCTACGCAGACACATTAATCTACCACAGCCAGGAAGCGTAAAACCTTTGGCAAACTTTCCAGGCATTGCAAACTTATTGTTAAGTTAAATAACAACTACAGCTGTTGTAGTAATGGTAGTCTTATTCTCCACTTATTAGTTAACCAAATAAGCACTAATGGGTGAGCACCAATGGGAGGTAAAGAGGTACACACAATGCCTTGCATTAATGTATTCATCTGTGTTTAACGTCAAGACGACAAAAGTAGCACATTTGCATGGCGGCTTGGGGTTGTACAATGACTGTGTCAAACAAGAAAAATCTGATGCCAAACAATGACCCCTTTAATGCTTGTATCTATTACTACCTTTTACACCAACCCAAACACAGTGCATCACACCTATACTAGGGGTGCAAGAAAAAGTCGATTTTCTAATAGTTTGTGTACTCACACCCCCAACAAATGATCACTTGTCTAGATTTCTACACAATTTGACAGAAAAAAAGAGGAAGGGTAACCCCACTGGTTCATCTTAAGAACAGACTTCCTCCCCAACACACAAAAGAAGAGTAATACACAGTCTATTCTTTTACACTGTGATAAAATAAAAAGATAAGTTTAAATTGGCAGTAGTTTAGTCAAGAGAAAACTTAATTTTTTTTGCATAAAGTAACATTTTACATTAATGTTTTATATGGCTTAAAAGATCTAGACATAATAAGCAGTTTACATATTTTATAAAATTTTAAATATTTCATTTATAAAATTAAAATTTTACATATTTAAATTTATTTATTAAGTGGTGTTTCTTATCACAACCTTACATATGTATGCCAGGTATGTAAAGAGCCTCTGAAGCCATGGATGTGATCAAGTTATGCATAACTCAACACAAACTTCAAAGACGTATGTATTCATGTTAATCAAATGAGAGGATGATAACAGCTGCTTTTCATAACAGTTGACTGCACTTTACAAACTTCCTGTGTAGAATAATGAATAAAGTATTTACTTTCCTGTGTTTTGACATTGCATGTTGCACATATAATTAACAACTGAATATGAGTTCTGCGTAACAACTGAGTTCTCCTGTAGCTCAGTGGTAGAGCATTGCGTTAGCAGCACAAGAGGACGTGGGTTCGATTCCCAGGGAGTACTATGGGAGTACTAAGGGAGTACTAAGAAAATGTATAACTTCAATGCACTGTAAGTCGCTTTGGATAAAACCGTCTGCCAAATGCGTAAATGTAATATTAAATCTTAATGTATCAAACGATTTGTCAATCACCCCAAACAAGCTGTTTTAAGTGGGAATAAAGAGCATGGCTATAAAAAAATAAAACAGTTGGGTCAGTTTAAAATATATTTAAATTGACAGCAGTTTAAAAAAAGATTTTTTCTTGTATCAAGAAAGGCTGGAGTGTACATTAACAGGGCTGGTTGGATAAACACTGTGCATTACTAATCATGACCTAGTAATCTTTTAATGTAACAAAACAAACGTTTGGCAGAATTGACAAGTCACTTTTTCATAATGATCAAAATCTACACAAAGTAATATACTGCACATCTTTATTCGATTTAGGAGCAAGTCTGAACTCGTCATGTGGAATGCCCAGTACGCATTCTTCAGCTGTCTGAGGTTATGGGTTAGAGTAATATACCTAGAGTTATACCTGTAAAGAATATACAGAAAATAGTGTAGCTTAGAACAGCCATAAAGTAACTGCTGGGGTCTGTCTTTTAAGATTGATTGGTCTGTTGGAAAGTAATTATCCTGAGCATTAACACATTTGAAAAAGAGACTGCTTTGGATAAAAAGAAGGTATTTGGATAAAATGTATGTTTTCTGTCAGACATGCAAAAACCAGACACTAAGTCTGTCTAAATGCTAAAAACATGTTGAATGCTTCATCGGAAATGTTGCCAGACATGTTGCATAACAACATGGGAAGTAAAAAGAACTACAGAGCTATACTTTAGACTTTAAAATTTGGTCCACTTGTTCTCATCCTAAAAGGTTCTCCTGTAGCTTAGTGGTAGAGCATTGCATAAGAGGTTGTGGGTTTGATTCCCAGGGAGTACATGTACTAAGAAAATGTATACCTTAAATGCACTGTAAGTTGCTTTGGATAAAAGCGTCTGATAAATGTAAATAAAGGTCATGCAATTCCAACTTCCCTCTTTCTAGCTGTTTGTGGTTTATCAAAACTTCTCAACTCCCGAACATCTAAACAGAACTCTCGCAGTTTGTTAAAATTCATTCATTTGGTGCTCTAGCAGTCACACACAATTTCAAATGCTGAATGTATTGTGTTTTTTATTGGCTTTGGGCTAAACTTACGAAGTAGTCGTCATAAATGCGATTGTATTTTAGCTCAATTTCAAAACACGTATCAGCAATAGTCTTGGTTTCTATTTCATAATCGCTTCCCCAACACTAAACAATGTAGAACAGTCACAAAAACAAAAAAGTCACTCGAAGGTAAAGTAGGCCTTAAAGTTTACCCTGTGGTACATTTATAAAGTTCGTCTTGTCACCTGAAGTATTAGACAACAGAACTGGTGGTTATCAACTGAACCCTTATGTCCGTTGACCGTTATCTTTATGGCGTATTTATTGTTTCTCTGAACTTTGCACTTTTTGCCATATACACCTAATTGTTTTTAAAACAGATTTACAAATACGTATTTCACTTGCTCATGGGCTTTGGGACATGTGTGGACTATCCAAAGAACTGAGCACATGCACTAGTGAAATTCACACACTTTACATCTAAACACTTTTTAATTAAAAACAGGTAACAAGGTGTGTTACTGTTTCTCACCTTAATTACAGGTCAAGTTATGCACGTCCTCTAGAAGCGCTCCATTGACCTAAAGACAACAGTCACCCTTTCTCTTCTGTGCTGTGGGCTCCAGCACACCACGCGTTTTCTTTCACCGTCACTTAGAAAGCGGGAAACATCTGAAACTTCCCGGGACTAACTTTAAAATAAGTTATGTTTTACAGAGTATGTAAATGTCTGTTATACGATCTTTGGTAACGTATAGCTAAACAGTGTTTATCAAAAGAGATAGAGTGATACGAGGAAGCCCGGGTTCATTTCTCCTCCCTTCCTGCTGCGCTTCCTGCATGACGTCGAGTGGGACACTGGGAGAGATCTTGCTCATCTACAAAAATCCAAATGTGCCACCACAGCTCACAGACTTTCTTGTAGTTTTACTTATATTTCCCCTTATGAAAAATAACCATGGTGGTACTACATTAAAACTGTAGTAACCATGGTTTTGAAGCAGATTGATTAGCATTTATATGACCATAAGACATAGCTAAATGGTAAGTGAAACGACAACAAATTTGTGGTTACTGTGGTTTCAGTATATACATTAATTATGGTTATTGTAAAACCATGGGTAAATAATCACTTAAATGTTAATTTAATACTTAAATGGGTAAATGTCACTTAAATTTAGCAGAATTGCCAACTTTGCCCTGGTTTTTGCTCTCGATGGACGTTTCTCCCAAACGCCACAGTAAAACGTTTTCCTAGGAAGTGTGCATTTAAGATTCCCTGTCACTTGTTTATACTTCTTACAACATGTTTCTACAGGTCTGTAATGTGAAAAAGTTGCATACTTTTCCAAAATCTCAGTGTAAAGTGTTATATATGTCTTGTGTCTTATAGTACAGAACGTTTCCACTTATGAAATAGTGTTCACTCAAGTGACTTATTTATATATTTTTTAAAATATTGCTACAGTTAGAATAATATGATGAAACTTGTAAAAAATCTGGCTTGAAGGGAGATTTTAAAAAATACAAAACTATTGCATAAAGAGTTTATTGTAAATAACATAGAAAACTTGCAAGCAAGTTGTTTTGATATGCTGTTTCTTCATAACTTGTCATTTTTCGACTGTCCTAATATTACCGTAATTATAATAATAAGCGCGCACTTATTTTACTGTCGTGGTAAAATAAATGATGGTTGATGCTTTTATTCATATGTGGAGCATACTAATTGAGAGAAAGATCCTGACAGAAAGAAAACCATATGAGCACATTTGTGGATATGCTGCATTTATTTTACGTTGATTTTATTTCGTAAGATTTATTACAGATTGCAGCTTTAACCTAGTAATGTTAAGAGTTCATTATCATAAACGGACATTTATTCATAAACATTCTCTTTTGTTCTAAAAATCTTAATTTTATCTAAGAACTCATAATATCTGATGCTGGCTTAGTATGCTGACCAGCAACTCCCATATGCTTCCTGATATTATTGTCAGTCTAGTACTGTCAATATCAGTGACCTCTACTGTCAATATCTAAAGCACAAGACCAAGCTGACCCACAAAAACAGACATGGCATACCAGTAGTTGGACTTTAAGTCTCATAGAAATTTGTTTCAAACCTTTAGAAAACTTATGTGAGTAGTTTTTGAAGTTCCCTCATTAGCTAGTATTTCAACTTTACAAATATAGACATAAATTTACATGAAATTATCATTATTATAAGTCCACAGAGAAGGCAATCACCACTGCTCTAAACGATATAATTTAAGAATGAAATTTCTGTTAAAGATATACAGGTAAATAATCTCTTGTATGGCAGCAGTATGAGACGAGCAGAAGGGCCTCTTTAGAATTCCAGGGAACCTGTAGGTAATTGAGCTGATCTCCCAATACCGTAAGGTTAATGGTATTAATGGTGCTCACAGTTTGGGCTGCAGGGGCTTCAGGTACTTGTGGTAAGAAGGAATTTGAATTAAGGTTCTTGAAAAGTACTTGGAGAAACTAAGCATGAACTGTCTCTTCATATTATTACACATATTGTAACAGTTAATATTACTGTATGTTTTTAACTGATGCAACATAATTTCCATTGTATACATAAATTACTCAACATTATTGTAGGAAAAGAATAGAATGTAAATATATTCTTAAAGTATGAAAAACATTTCTGCACACACATCATACTTTGAAACTGTAGCTTGTCCAACAACAAGCCATTCAAAAATTATAGCAGTTAAGCTACAGTCATACTCGACTAGACATATGATTTGAGCAAATAATGTGTCATTAAAGCAATGTATAAAAACGTTGCTGTCACTAAAAGTGATACTATTTGTAAAACTGCTATTGATTTAGACATGGACGTCACCTAACATTTACATTACATATTTTACATTACATACTTAAACCAAACAGGCCCTGCACCAGCTTGATTTTTTTAAGGTCTTAAGATAGCAGTGACATTTAACTGATTGACTGTTTTCGGGGTTGCAAGGTAGATGATCCCTAACTGAAATAACCTATTTGTGTATGTTTTTTCGTTAGTCTCGTT
Source organism: Chromobotia macracanthus (assembly GCA_036877525.1). Lineage (NCBI taxonomy): Eukaryota > Metazoa > Chordata > Actinopteri > Cypriniformes > Botiidae > Chromobotia > Chromobotia macracanthus. The sequence goes on along the minus strand of JAZGTH010000062.1, from coordinate 9,159,335 downwards.
AGCTTTTTGCTGGAGTCTAAATGAAATGCTTTGTGTAAGAGCCATATTTCAACATTTTCATTATAATTAAATTAAATTATTTGTGTGCTTCAAACATTTAATATTGTGTTTTTTTTTATTTGGTAAAACTGCATATTTTGTTTGTGTATCGTTATCCTGCGCATGCTCAGTAAGATCATGTTGTATATGCAAAGTTGTAGCCACTGTAGCCACGTAATCTTGAACCAAAACAATAAAAAGAGAAAATTGTTATAGTCAACAAACAAGCTGTTGAACTATTAAGTGGATATTTTGAAGATTAATTTGATACGTTGAGCATTACGTAAGGATATGATTTCACAGACTCCTGAGTGTAAGTGCTTATTCAAAAAGGAAAGAATACAGATTAAGTCAATACTTGGAGTAAATGGATGTCATTTGCGTGTCCAGTACGGTTTCTTTATATTGCATGCAATATATTGTATGCCATAACCAAGTTTCACTTGTGCCTTTTACTGGTGAGTCTGTCAAAATACTTTGTGATGATGTTGCTTAAACTGTATAAAGAGCTCATGTGATCTATTTAATATTAATGAATATTTCTTGCAGGAAGTCTGTAGGTTCCTACAGGTTATGTAATATTTGACAAATTTGGTGACAATCCTATAAATCCCCTAGGAGGCGTATTTAAAAATTCAGAGCCTGGAATTGACAAAAAATCCACATAAAGTTCCAAATGGGTGACTCCCTGTTGGGAAGAGCTGATTAATATATATCTGAAAATTGTCCGACTTCATGAGAACAATACATGTACCACATTTGGTAACCATAAATAAAATAAATCCAATCAATTTAGCACTACAGGGCCTCCCCACCATGCCCATATCTAAGCTTTTGCTCATGCCTAACAGCTGACCACTATGATGTGTGTGCCAAATTCCATGTAATTTCAAGCATGTTAAGCACCTCAATTGACCCTGAATGTGGTTTTAAAGTTTGACACTTTGCCATGGCAACAATATTTAAGCTATCACAAATCCTTTTTTTTTTTTTTAAAAAAAAAAAATAAGAAAAAAAAAAAAAGAGGATGGAGTAAAAATGGGAGGGGGGAGGGGAGGAAAATGTTTAAAAAAAAATATTTTATTCATTTTTTAGAAATGTTTTTTATAAGCTCAGCTTGGTTCTTGTACTAAAAACTCATATCCAGGATATGAATGAATCTGAAGTACTAATATCTCTAAGTTGCAACTGACTGAAGATACTGCTTCTGAAACAGCATATGTAAAAAAAAAAAAAAAAAAAAAAAAAAAAAAAAAAAAAAGGAAATTTATTTTATAAAAAAGGGGGGGGGTTTTTTTTTTTTTTTTTTTTAAAAAATTTTGGTTTTTTTAAAATAAAAAAAAACAAAGTTTTTTTAAAAAAAATTTTTTTTTTATTTTAAAAAAAATTTTTAATTTTTTTTTTTTTTTTTTTTTTTTATAAAATTTTTTGGGGCCAGGGGATATTTTTTTTTTTTTCAAAACCCCCCCCCCCCCCGTTTTTTTTTTTATTTTTTGGGGGGGGGGGGGTTTTTTTTTTTTAAAAAAAAAAAAAAAATTTTTTTTTTAAAAAAAAAAACCCCCTTTTTTTTTTTTTTTTTTTTTTTTGGGTTTTTTTTCCAAAAAAAAAAAAAAAACCTTTTTTCTTTTCTTTCTTGGGGGGTTTTTTTTAAAACCCCCCCGGGGCCAACATTTTTATAATAATTTTGCAGAAATATTTTCACTGACTTGGTTGACAAACCTCTGATTGTTGTGAAGGCTCAGATTTTAAAATTGATGTAGCTGATGCAAATGATGTGGTGAGAACTGCATTAAGGGACCTCTTGCAAAACATTACTAGACCTACTCATCGCTTTAATCACACACTAGATCTAATTATATCATGGACTGAATGGATTCATTATCAATACTGCCGCACCCATCAAAATAAAAAAAGTTAAAGAAAAAGTATTGCTCCATGTATAACAGTACAACTTTCATTCTAAAGAGAGAAACCCACAACCCTGAGTGGAAATAGAGAAAATCAAATCTGGAGGTTTTCAGATTTGCGTGGAAGGACAGTATGTCCCAATATAAAAAGGCTCTAAAAGCAGCAAGGGCTTTACATCAGCACACAAATATAAAAAAATAAAAACAGCCCTAAATTTTTATTTAATATAGTTGCCAGACTGTAACTAAAAAAACAAACACTACCTGAAAACAATGTGAAAACAAAAACTTTATTTGTAACGACTTGATGAACTTTTCACTGAGAAAATTGAAACCATACAAAATACAATTAAAAAAAATACACAACCCGCAACTTTACCTGAAGAGTCACCCTTCTTAAAATTGCCCCTCTAGAACACCTGCAATGTTTTTTTTATTTGTACAGCTGCTTTGTAACAATGTGCCCTTGTGAAAAACATATAAATAAATATTGAACTCTATATAAATAAACTTGAACTTGATAAAAAAACATTCAAAAGGAAGCATTTTTAAAGGACCAATCATAAAACCCGACTCGAGTTCATTTCTAACCAGCTTGTCTACTCATTTGGGCTGGCAAAGAATACCCTGTTGTGGAGATCAGTGTCCTAGGACTCGCACCACCCTCACTGTCACGCTCTGGTTTGCCAGCTCCACCCTCTCCTGCATGGCTCTTGTCGATTCTGGCACTGAGGGTAATTTTTTGGACGAGAGGTGGGCTCTAGACCAAGGAATCCCTGTATGTGATCTTAAGGAACCCACCACGGTTTTTGCCTTCAATGACCATATTCTTTCCAAGATCCTCTGTGCCACCGTTCCGGTGAGTCTTACAGTCTTGGGCTATCACCAAGAGACTATATCCTTTTTTTATTTTTAATTCTCCTTTAACTCCTGTGGTCTTGGGTCATCCTTGGTTGGTCCAGCACAACCCTCATATTAACTGGTCAGAGAGTATAATTTTATTGTATCCCCTCTTGCTTCCTAATTATTTCTCGCTCGCTCCTCATTTACCTCTCTTAGGATCAGCTGTCCCTTTCGCAATCAGCGCTCTCGCTGATTGAACCCTCACCTGTTTGTTCTTTAGTTTGATTCTTACTGTTACTTAAGCCTTCTGCCGTTATGCCTCTTTGCCGGATTATTGTTGGTCTCTCACGTTCTAGAGTGGGGAGTCTTCTGTCTAGTTAAAGCGTGCCTTTTTCTCTGTCATAGTTTTTGTCCTGCCTTGCACTGTTGGTCATACCTGTTTCTGCCCAGTTGTCCTGCTCTGCCCAGTTGTCTCATGCTGTCCGTGGACCTGTATATTTTTGTTCAAGAACCTTATAGTTTTGCCTTCCAGCTCTGCGTGCTTCAGAGCATCCCAGGGACACTGTTTTTTCCACTGGGCAACACAAGTGGCACATTTAGCTGAAAACAGCTTATGGTATGTGTAAAAATGACTGCCGCCGTAAGACAGCACAAGCTTGGCAACAATAGAGAGATAATCAGATTGTTTAGTTTGCGAAGAAAGCTGAACAAACTATTTCTGTATTATTGAAATATAGAATTTCCCCAGCAATCTTCCATTCCTTCATCAATGAACTCCTCTGAGATCTCTTGAACCAGTATGTAATAGTGTATATGGATGCTACTCTATTCCAAGACTGAATCTAAACACATTCAACAACCCCTCCTGACCTCACTCCACTGGCTACCTGTAGCTGCTCGCATCAAATTCAAATCTCTTACGCTTGCCTTTAAGACAATAACCGGAACCTCTCCCTCCTACCTCAACTCACTCCTCCAGACATATGTCCCCTTCCCCCACAACAAGGCATCAGATCAATCTGTAAAACTTTCACCTATTCCGTTCCTTTGTGGTGGAATGAACTGCCAGCCTCCACCCGATCTGCTGAGACCATCACAACCTTCAAAAAACAACTCAAAACACACCTGTTTTGCAGACACCTGTCTGAACCCTAATGCTCTTCTATCCTATCCCTCTATCCTATCCTTCTATCCTTCCAAAAAAAAAAAAAAAATTCTGTCTCTAGTCCATCTTTGTCTCTAGTAACAGAATACAATGTCCGCTTGTAAATGTAGCTTTGTAGACTTGGCTCGTTGGCGTACAAGACAAAATGTTCAATGCTCTCGTCCTTTGTAAGTCGCTTTGGATAAAAGCGTCTGCTAAATGACTAAATGTAAATGTAAAACATGTCAAAACAGTACTCTCCTGTCTACTAAAGAACCAACTGTATGTCAAGGCTGAAATGTGCGTTTCATGTTAAACAAACATCCTTTCTTGGGTATAACATCAGTCACCAAGGTGTAGAGATGGATGACTCCAATGTCCAAGCAGTAACAGTGTGGTCCCAAGTCAACACATTAAAGGAACTACAGAGATTTATTGGTTTTGCAAACTTCTGCAGTTGCTTTATTTGCAACTACAGCCTGATTGCTTCTCCCTTGACTCCCTTTACCAAGAAGTTACCAAAGCCTTCACCTAACTAAAGGACAGTTTAAAAACAGCCCTGATCCTCAAGCATCATGATCCTAACCTCCTAAAGTAGATGCATCTGACTGTGTAATTGGAGCTGTTCTATCTCTGCATCATGGCCAACCAGTTAAACTCTTTCCCTGTGCCCTCTCCAGAAAATTGACTTCTGCTGAACACAACTACGATGTAGGCAACAAGGAACTGTTATTAATGAAGGGAGCTATTGTAGAATGGAAACACTGGCTTGAGGGGGTGGTCCATCCATTCCAAATGATTAATTGAGATCATAAACGTCTGAATCCATGACAAGTCCGTCGGTCATTATTCTTTACTTGATTTCAGTTTACTGTCACCCACAGACCAGGTAGCCAGAACAGCAAAGCTAACGCTCTGTCCAGACATCATGATCCTTCTACTGACAGTGGTACACCTGAGTCTATCCTTCCTCCATCAGTCATTATTGTTCCGGTGGCATGGGATATTATGGAAGAAATACAACAGGCCCACACCCATCTGAGCTCAGGCCACCCAGGATCTCTCGTACCCTCCAGTTGTTACAGAACTGCTTCTGGTGGCCCTTAATGACCAAAGACGTAGTGGTTTATGTTAAGTCCTGCCACACCTGTGCACAATCCAATACCTCCAAGGAACTACCTTCTGGTCTCCTCCAGCCACTACCCATTCCTCAACATCCTTGGTCACACCTGTCCATAGACTTTATCACAGACCTGTCCCTCTATCACAGACCTGCCCCTCTCCAATGGTTTCACTGCCATACTTGTAATTATTGATCGCTTCTCTAAGGCCAGGAGACTTTGATTCTCTTCAGCAGTAGTCTTTACTGTAGAAAAGACTACATGTCTACATGTCAGAGCCTACTGCATGGGCACTGCAGTCAAGTCATTGCATTTATAACCCTTTTTTGGGGTCAGTCCTTTCAACAGCAAACAAAGCACTCAGGTGACAATGATAAAGCATTGATAACCCATAGCAGAGTGTCTAGATAAGACTGTTTAACAACCTTAAAGAATGTAAAGAGATTTACTCTCACTTCATTCACTTTGAGACAGACAAAGAAACCATTTTACTTATGTATATGTTCACTTATGAATGCATAATAGAAATGTATAAACACACATATCCAATTTGCCCCATGTTACATGTCATTGGTGTTTTATGTTTTACTCATATATTATTCTGTGCACATATAAATAAATGTTTTGGGGTTACTCATTTAATCAAGATCACATGTATCTATGTTTGGTATATATGAGTTGCATTTTTGATTTCCTGAACATTCATGTCCATTATATTTTGATAACTTTGGTTTATTTTAACATTATAAAAATCCACAGAGGATAAAAGGTTTCCACCTTGACATCTGATAAAATCCGTCTGATCAAATTTTGTATGCAAAACAGAATGTTGGAAGACAAAGAGAGTTAACTTTCCCTTTGAAAGGACAGCCTCTAATTGGATCTTACACCTTTTCAGAGTTTCCAAAAACACTTTGCCTCTTGCCTCTCCTTGCCTCTTGCCTACTTCGGGTCGGCAAAGTTCTACAGTTTCTACAGTTTCATCTTTTTAGTCCTTTAAGGACTTTCATCAGGATAAGGATGCTGAGCTAGAATAAGTCTTTAGTAGACCTCTAAGTTCATGCCAGGCTACGGTTTTGTCTTTCCAATCAATACAACATACAGCAGGGATCAGCTACAGCCTCATCTAACTACATCAAGACACTTTCTTTCAAAGGGGAAGACATGCAAGTATCATGGTCTTAGTAATTGATGCATTAACTATCATTAGCCCTGTTGTAATTAAGAAACTTAATTTTGTTCAGGCTGTTGAGATTTGCTGAATTTCCAGTAACTTCATACTTCGTACAATCTTTACTCTGCTTCAACCTCTTCCAGTGCTAAACTGTGTGTGTGTGTATACTGCAGTATTTAAGTACATTTTAGGGGCACTCCCTGCTGCCAGTTGGTGGTGCTACAACTGTGACTCACAATAGCCACATCATTGTGGTCAGCCCACAACATAAAACAAGTTTTACGTAGGTCACTCAATGCATGCAGAAGATATACAACACTTCCTGTTCCATTTATTGCCATAAAATGATTGCCTCACCATAGCAACACTGTTCGAGATATCAACAATCTGTTCACAGTTTAGAAATTTCAATATGTCTTCTTTTTCCAAGTTTGAAGCGACTTGGGTAAATTTAAGAGGACTCTTTTAAATTCTGTAACATACTTCCTTCTGCCAGTTGTTGGCACTATGACTGTGACTCACAATAGCCACCTCTACTGTCATCAGTACCTAGGACCAAACATACAGCTCAAGTTTGAAAAAAGTCACTAAATTCATACAGCAGTCACTTCCTGTTTCTTGCAATTAATTTATTGCATTAAATTTATTATTTCATGGCAATATTGTTTAAGATATCAAAAATCCCTTCACAATTTAGCATCTTCAATGTCTTGGCATAATATTTGGCAAATTTGGTGACAATGCCATAAATCTAGGAGGAGTATTTAAAAATTCAGAGCCTGAAACTGTTGAAGCAAATCCACATTTGATTCAAAATGGTAGACTTCCTGTTGGGTAGAGCTAATGAGGGTAATTTTTAAAACTGTCCGGTTTGATTAGAACAATACATTACATACCGATACCAATACAATAAATACCAAGTTTGGAGACCACAGGCTAAAATAACCCCATCACTTTAGTCAAAAGGGCCCCCCCCCTAAGCTTTTGAACACACCTAGCAGCTGACCACTATGACATCTGTGCCAAATTTCATGCCATTTCAAGCATGTTAAGCACCTCAGATACACCTGAATGTGGTTTTAAAGTTTGATGCGTTGCCTTGGCAACAATATTTAATATATTACAAATACATTTAGAACTTTATATTAGCCATGTATCTACATTATTCTGACCAAGTCTGAGGTGACTTGGCTAAATGCAAGTTCACTATTTTAAAGTTTGTTTTAAGTGATACACTTCCTGTTGCCAGTTTGTGGCACTATGACTGTGACTGACAATAATCATATTAATGTCATCAGCCCACCACATTAAACATATTTACCAAACAAGTTTGATGTCAATCACTCAATGCATGCTGTTGATATAACAGACTTCCTGCTCCCCATTTTTTGCTATAATGTTACCACCTCGCCATGACAACACCATTTGAGATATTAAAAGTTCCTTCACAATCTTCAATGTCTTGGCATGATGCTGACCAAGTTTGGTGCACATGAAATCCCTAGGAGAAGTATTTAAAAGTTCACGGCACGAGCTTGACATGAACAATACACATACCAAGTTTCGTATAGGTGTGTTCATGCATGTTTGATATATGCACCATCTTATTGTGCCCCATACCAGGGGGTACTACCGAGCCCCCCTGCCCCACCAATGTGTCAGCCTTTGTGTGGCCGATGACTCTGTGATGTGTGCCAAGTTTTAGGCATTTTTAAGCATGTTTAGGAACCCAAAGGCCCTGAAAAATTTGAAAGAAAAGAATAAAAAAAGAATCCTAAGAAAAACCAAAGAGCTCTTTGCACACTTTCATTGCTTGGGCCCTAATAATCCTAAAGGAAATAATAGGTATGAGGAGTTGATTATTCACTGTTGACTCAGGCCTTTGACTCAGTCATAAGCAAATGGCCAACAATACACAGGGAGAGTTAGATGAACCAAAAGGTGATTATATTCTGTATCAGTATCATATCATATATGTATCATAATCTTTGTCCACACTGCACTGGCTGCCTATCAATCATTGTATAAACTTATAACATATAAAATTTTTCTGATTACCCACAAGGCTCTGAATGGTCTAGCTTCTCAATACCTCCTCAGTAAAAGTGAGCTCTTCTTTTATTACAGTCCTTCGCATTCCTTGCGATCTGAAAATTCTGGCCATTTGATAATACCCAGAATTTCGAAATCAAGCACTTTCGGTAAATACATTTCGTATTTGGCGCCAAAACTCTGGAACAGTCTTCCCAGTACTGTCTGGGAGGCATATACATTATGTCAGTTTAAATCTAGATTAAAGACCCACTTCTTTAATCTAGCCTACACATAGTCCTACAGATTATTACTGTTATTACTATTATTATTATTATTAGGCTGCATTAATTAGGTAAACCGGAACCAGAGACACTTCCCATAGGTACCGATGTACTGGCTCCATAATAAATCTGTCTTTCATTTCCCAAAGGTCCTGTAGTCAGCTGGATCCAAACTTTGAGACCAGATGATGGGGGACAGGATGGTACGACCCCTGAGACAGATCAACAGGATTTGATGGACTTCTTTAGTAAACTTACCATTATACACCTACCTCCAGCATAGTTAGTTTCGATACTTTGTTTCCTGCATAGTCACAGCAGTGTGCTGTTATAGCTGCAATTAGTAACATTATGTTTCTATTTTGAACATTACACATTATGCTTGTAACATTACGCTATTTCTGTTAGTAACATTTCTCAGTGCCTGACATATTGTCAGATGTAATTAGACCAGACAGTTTCTTATCAATAAATATCTATAAATCATTATAATCAACTCTCTGTCCGTATACAAGAAAGTTACAAATTGCAGCTTTAACGTGCCAGAGGAGAACTGGCCCTCCCGGTTGAGCCTGTTTCTCTCAAGGTTTTTTCTCCAGCTATACAACATTGGAATTTTGGGTCCTTATCACGGTCACCCTGTTGGCTTGCTTACTGGGAGACTGCTGACATCTAACTTAGCTTAGGGTTTTGTAAATTGTTAATACTATAAACCTAGTATGCCTAATTAGTCCTAATATACAGCTCACAAATTGTGCAATAATACCATGTATTCTTTGTTGAACATGTCTGATATTTGTTTTGTTCTTTATTATAATTCTTTTTTAATATATGTAAAGCTGCTTTGAAACAATGTAACATTATAAAAAGCACTAAATATTTATAAAAAATTGCATTGAATCAGATTCTGTATGTCTGATTCTGTTACTATTACATATGTATAGTATGTTTGAGTCCATGTGTTTATTCAGCACTGAGTTGAACTCTTTGTCTGACCATAAATGGGTAGCTAGTCCAACTTTCTCAAGTGTGGGAATTAGTTTACTATGCCTTTTAACCATTTTGACTTCTAGTGAACCTCACTTAACAGAAAGTAATCACTGTTGTTAACCTCCACTACAGTTTCCTGGACAAGAAACATGCATACACTGTTCCTAGCCTTCCCTGATCAACAGAGAATACACCAAATTTCTTACCTGACAAACAGAACAAACCACAACCCTTGCCTGATAAACAAAGGATAAAACCAAATTCTTCCCTAATCAAGCACAGGATAAACCAAATCTCCTCCCTAATCAACAGAAGATAGACCAAAACTCCTCCCTGATAAACAGAGGCAAAGCCAAATTGTTAACACACTAACTGTTTAAATGGTTTAAATCCCTGTCTAAACAGAGGATAACCTTTCTTCCCTGGCAAGGCAAATGATAACTAATTTGTTAAAAGAAACCTGCAGTAGATAATCACATGTACTGGTCTGTGGTTCTTTGAATTGAGTGAAACTCACCAAATCATTGTTAGGCTTAAGAGTAAATTCAATCTGGAGTGATGTTAATTGAGAAGCTCTAGACGGGTCATGGCACCAACTTTTTGCAGTAAAGAGCAGGAGATTTGGATTCTCTTCAGCAGCAGTCTTTAATGTAAAGTAGAGTTTACACATCAGAGCATACTGCCTGGGCACTGCAGTCATCAAGTGTTACTTAAAGTTAACATACCATGAATTTAGATTTATGTTTTCCTAGTGCAGGTTGAACACAATCTTAAGTAAATTAAACAAAAATGCAACAAAAGTAAAGTCAGCAATCTGCTGGTGAGCCATTGATCCTGGATTACAAACAACCAAACAATGCTTCAAGATCATCAGATCGCATATTTTGGTATAAAATTAATATAAATTATGATTCCGTCTAAAGTATTATGAAGTAAACAAAATATGTCTATATTTCTCCAATTGAACACACTTTTGGACTAAAAGTGTTGCTTAGTGAAGACCTGTGGCTAGAAATAATAAATAAATAAATAAAAATATTCAGGGTTTTATTTAACATTCAGGTTAAAAGTTTAGGTTTTATATAACATTCATAGTTATAAACTAGCAGTGAAATGTTAATCTGGAGTACTCTGGGATATTGTGCAAAAATACTTTTTTTATTCTATTCGATATGTCCATAAAGTTCTTGGTCCCATTGTCTTCTCATTATATATGCTTCTGCTTGGAGATATTATTAAGAAATACAACATCAATTTTCATTGCTACGCTGATGATACCCAGCTTTAAATTTCCTCAGAACCTGGCAAAACCCATCATTTTTCTAGGCTAACAGACTGTATGAACAATATTAGAAAATCGATGGCTAACAACTTTCTTCTGCTTAACTCCAATAAAAAATTTTGATTATTGAACCCAATAGTTTTAAACTAGATATGACAGACCACAACAGCCTTATTGAAGGTTGCACTATCGTTCCAGCTTTCACAGTTAAGAACCTCAGTGTAATGCTAGATAAGAACCTGTCTTTCGATTTCCAAGTCACATTTCCAATATGTGTCGTACTGCATTCCTCCACCTTAAAAACATTTCCAAGATACATCACATGCTATCTGTCTCAAATGCTGAGAAGCTTATCCACTCATTTATGATTTCAAGAATTGACTACTGTAACTCATTACTGGGGGTGTCATGCAAAACAAATAAATAAGCTTCAGCTGGTTCAAAATGCAGCTGCAAGAATGCCTACTAGATCAAAGAAATACGACCAAATAAGCCCAATTCTAGCAACACTGCACTGGCTACCTGTAAAGTATCGCATACATTTTAAAATGCTATTAATTACCTATAACGCCCTAAATGGTCTCACGCCTCCGTATATTACCTAGCACCAAAACTCTGAAATGACCTTCCCAGCAATGTTTGGAACTCAGACACACTCAAGCAGTTCAAGTCTAAACTAAAACCCATCTCTTCAGACTTGCATTCACCTAATTCAACTGCTATTACACCTAGGCCTCAACAGTTAGGCTTAACCGGAACCGAGCACACTTTTCACCCATTTCACCCTTTCATGGCTTTCAGATTCTATGTAAATGGCCCATATGCTAATATAAGCCTGTTTTGTCTCTTCCTCTCTCTCTCTCTCTCTCTCTCTCTCTCTCTCTCCCATCTCTCTCTCTCCTCTGAGGGACTCTGAGCGATATAGATTAAGTTCCAGTTTGACATGACAACGTTCACAACAGCCTGACTAAAGGAGGGGGTGACCACCATGGGAACTGTGAAAAAATCAACCGCCACTATCACCTATTACACTAATGCTACTGTTAATCTATATTCATATTCTTAGTAAAATACGTTATTCTGTCTATACCAGCAGTCTGATGTTATAGCTGCTTTCAGTATCATTTTAACGTCAGCATCCTCACCTAAACATCCCTTATTGTATTATGTCAGCCATCAGGCTAACATAAATATAAAATAAATATAAAATCACCAGACCCAAATTCAAACTTAGTCAATACTGTAGTTCAAACTTTTTGGCTTTCTGACTTTTTTTTTTCCTCCCTGTAAAAGTGCTATACAAATAAAGTTGAATTGAATAAAGCAAACAATAAACTGGAAATTCAGTAATGCTATCTGAAAAAAGATTTTTTTAATTGTTTTCCATTTTTTTTAAATCTTCATGAAAACTGTTAACAAAATTGACGACATTTGCTATGGTTGCTTTTGGTAAAAAAATTTATTACTGGAAGAAAGTAAGATGCTGGCAGTCCAGTATAATATTAAATGGCTATCATAGCGGCACAACAGGAAGTAGTTTTCCCTACTTCCAGTCTCTGCTGCCATATTGGGAAATAGGTTAATACAGCACCTATGTCCTAACCAGGTCCGATGCCGATACTTGACAAGTGACAGTGGGTTGTTTTAAGAATCGGTTTCTAAACTTGTGACAGTGGCTGACAGTTCTACTCATGCAGATAACTCATTTGATGAAAGTTCTGCACATTATGAATATTACTCATAAAATATAGATATTAGAAATTGATTGTGAAAGTTTAGAAGCATTCAGTTGTCATAATACCACAAAAATAACAAAAATGTATTTGGAGAAGCATCTTTGAAACATGGAATACACAAGATATTATTATGTTGGCAAGCCAGCATATTGTTATTCTATTTAAGCTTATTATTTTTATGTTGGCTTGACAATGTTGTAGAGACTTGGGGGTGGGGTCATGTTGCTTGGCTTAGCAAGCAACAAATGGTAACATTACCTTTATAGCCACACCCTTGCAACCAGTTACAGTACCCTAGCAACAACCCCATTGACTTGAGATTGAGATTGTTAAACGTGAGAGACATCAGAACATCTTAGAGACAAATGGGTGGTCTCTTTTGTCTCAGACTGGCAAGTAGTCTTTAATTATTACCATGGAAACTGTACAGCCATGCCATAGCAACCATTCTGTGAACCCTAGCAACCAACATGAATTAGCCATATCTCAGCACCAGAACATCACAGAGACGTGGGAGTTCCCTCTTTTGTTTCAGACACACACCCGTCTATTAGTTTTACCTGTTAACTGTCTAGCTATACCCTAGCAACCATTTATGGCACCCTAGCAACCATGTAATGAATTGAGTAAGCCAAATGTCAGCATTAGAACATTGTAAAGACTTTGTGAGTTGGCCTAGTTGACTCAGGCTGTCAGTGTTAGGTATTGTCCTGGGAACTTCACAGCCACATCCCAGCAACCATTTAGAGCACCCTTACAGCCTCATTACATCACAAATAAACCATTTTGTAGTATATTTTACTATCATTCTAAATTGTGCTTGCATCATCCTAAAACATGCTAGCATTATGCTAACTGATGCTAAATCATGTTAACATCATGGTAAAACATACTATCATCATGTTAAAACATGCTAGCATTGTGCTAAAATATGTTAGTATCATGTTAAAACATGCTAGTATCATGATGATTAATGCTTAAAAATCTGTGTGCATCATGTTAATTGATGCTAAAATATGCTAACACTATGCTAAAATGTGTTAACATCATGCTAAGCATGTCAACACCATGCTGAAATGTGCTAGCATCATGTTAAAACGTGCTAGCAAAACGTTAACAACATATTAAAATATACTAGTATCATTTTAAAACATAGTAGCATCATGTTAAAATGTTTAATGTCAAGCTAAAATGTCCTTGTATCATACAAATTATTGATATTGTGTTAGCTTTATGCAAAAATATTATAGCATCATGCTAAAACATACTAAAATCATGCTAAATTGTTAACGTACTAAAACATGTTAAACTTGTTACCATCATGTTAGAGAATGTCAGATCTAAAGTATTTTAAGCCATTATACACTTTTCAGGCCGCGCTTTATCAAGCCATCATAACGTTTTTTCTCAAAATTCTCAATCTAGTTAGTTAGTTTATATTTTAAAGAACATACTTTATAGAACATGTTCTCTGTATATAGTCTTTTGATTGGCTGTTGTTTTTCGTTCCACCAACATAGGTTGAAAAAACCTTGGGAAAAATCAATGTTACATTCTTGTCTGTTTTTCCCCTGCCTTTTGTTTTTCACCTCTTGTTTTCCTGCTGTTCTGTTCCCTTGTTTGTTGTCATGGTACCCTCATGTGTTCTAATTACTAGCCCTACCCTCTTCTTAACCTGTTAGCTTGTCTTCCCCTGTGTATATATATAGCCCTTGGAATTCACTTAGTTTTTGTGAGTTGCTGAATGCTGTTGTTTAAATGTAGTTCTTGTTTTCAGTGTTTAATGCTTGTGTGGATTTTAGTACTAAAGAAATACCAACTGCATTTGGATCCTCAACTCCGCCTGTTTTCTCTGCTTGTCTTGCTCATTTGTAACAGAACGACAGACCAATATGGATCCAGCAGTTGTCCTAGTTCGTCTATGCCAGGGTAACCACATCCCTGAGGACCACATTCAGGAATTTCTGGACATTGCTAATTTTTTTAACCTGTTGGACTATGCACTCATTGACGTTTCTGTTCTGGACTCAACAAATCACTACAAGATGGACTGATCTGTGATGGTCTTCGGGGGTCATTTGTTGACCTTTTAGACTATGCCCTGCTCAGGAACTGTTGGGGCACTAGAGGATGATGCTTCCCCTAAATATTTGGGAATTTGTTGGGGGACATAAGGCAGCAAGCTCCAATGGTCACAGAGCTTGGCTGACCATGATTACCAGCATGCCCTATAATGAGGATTACTTGCCCAGTATTTCCAGCCTCTTCACAACATGACACATGTGAATGTCAATCCCTGTTTGTCCTGACATGACCATGGAAGTTGCCTGTATACTTCCAGTTAGCCATGATTCAACCACAGAGGTCACCTCCAAGATTTTGCTGCGACCACAGATCACGAGTTTCCGGTCTGCCCTGATACGACCATGGATGTTGCCCCAACGTTTCCTATCGGCCTTGACACAATCATGAAGCTCATTGGTGTCATCCCTGAGTTTCCTGTCTACTCTGATGCAGCCACTGAGATTGTCCCCGAGTTCCCTGTGTACCCAGATGTGACCATGGATGTAATCCCTGAGCTTTTGGTGTTCCCTTCCACAACCAAAATGGTAATCTCTGAGCCTCCTATTTTCCCTGCTATACCTAAGATGGCCACTCTGACCCATGCTCTCTGACCCTGTCTGCTAAATTTTGGTGGTATTCTGCGCCTCCATGGGGATCTTTAGTCCCACATACTCAGCTGTGGTGGTCTTCTGCATCGCCATGGGAATATTCAGTTCTGTCCAATCTGCTGTGGTGGTTGTTTGTACTGCTATGGGAATATTCACTTCGGTCTGCTCTGCTGTGGTGGTTGTTTGCACTGCTATGGGAATATTCACTTCGGTCCGCTCTGCTGTGGTGGTCTTCTGCACCACCATGGGAATATTCAGTTCTGTCCGCTCTGCTGTGGTGGTCTTCTGCACCACCATGGGAAGATTCAGTTCTGTCCGCTCTGCTGTGGTGGTCTTCTGCACCACCATGGGAAGATTCAGTTCTGTCCGCTCTGCTGTGGTGGTCTTCTGCACCACCATGGGAAGATTCAGTTCTGTCCGCTCTGCTGTGGTGGTCTTCTGCACCACCATGGGAAGATTCAGTTCTGTCCGCTCTGCTGTGGTGGTCTTCTGCACCTCTGTGGCCACCTGCCCAGCCTCCTGCTCCACCATGGCCACCTGCCCAGCCTCTGGGTCTGCCATTAAAGAAATGGCAACTGCATTTAGATCCTCATCGCTGCCTTCTTGTTTTTTTGCTTGCCTTGTTTCTTTTGTAACACCAGACTCCACCAGGAGGACCAGTTTTATTAAAATAATATTAAAATAAATATTAAACAGAATATTAATAATGCAACCCCCACATCTCTGGCTCACCAGTAATATCACTTGGCCCACCTTACGTCTCATAGCTAATGCCGGGCCTGCTACAAATCAGTTTTAACATTTCTGTCACGGTCAGTTTTTTCATTTTTATCTCATTTTATTCCCCACATCAATATTACACTATTGCTTTGCATGAAAAGTACCCAGCTAACAATTTTTGTTATTTTTAGTTTTTTAAAGGTTCTGGGAAGGTCTTTGTGGTTACAAAAAGAGCATACAGAGAATGTTGCTAGAACATTCTTCATTAGTTCCCAAAAATAACTAATTAAAAACCATATGCTAATGTTAGGGTGACATTCTGTGTATGCTGGGTATCAAGTTGGTTACTTGTGCCCAAAAAGTCCCTTACATGGGGCACAAATGACTTTGTCCATCTTTCAATTTAGAATTACACGTTACACACCAGAGGAGTCCAAAGCCATTCTCAGTGCTCAGCAATCTGTACAGTATTAAGTCCACTTTTGGAGCTCAGTATCTTGTTCTTGGAGAGACTGAAAAGGCTGCAGGTGAGTTTGAGAAAGATGTAGCACATTTAGGGCTGCAGAATACACTATACCTAAGTCCACTACATGCGTAGTAATATCACCACATTTTGATGTGGTGATATTCAGTGTGGTGATATTTTTTTTATTATGACAAACATTTGACACCACTTATGCTTGTGCACTAATTTCAGTTGGTACTTAGTAATAATTTCAAAAAGACATGACAAAATAAAGAGACAATCATTGCATTTTTAATTATTCTCACAGATATAGTAGTTTCAGAAAGGAAAGAGGTTAATAATAGGAAGACATAAATTAAATGCATTTAAATCAAAAATGATACCTCTGGCCCATCATAACATGAAAATACGGATAACAGATATTTTTTCCACATTTGATTTAGAATGAATATGATGAATCCATATGATATATCAGAATATTCTGCCCCATTACATAAAATGTAGTATGTAGTAATGTAGTAAACACAACCAGCTCATATGCTGAGATATTTAAATGAATATCTGTAGTCAAAACTACCTAAAGTAATGTGGTCAAACTGGCAGATGTAATAGCACCTGAGATTTACAATTATTGTATTATTTTAGGTGTTACAAATTTTATCTTAACCAAGCAGACAGTTGACTGTGTACGGAAACTAAAATTACTGATGATGTTTGTAAACAGATGTAACCCATAACTGAGTCGCTATATATGGCTGATGTATGGGGTATAGGAGAATCTTTGCAGGAAGCAGGTAACATTGAAAGACCTGAGAGTGGATCTATCTTACAATGAGCCAAAGCCTGCTTGTAGTTGATCTTCTCCATGGTAATGGGATCAATCAGATCTTTGGTGTTGTTGTTCTAAGATGTAGAGTTGGTTGGCTGTTAAATGGCTGTTAAATGTGGGGTGTATGACTGAAACTTTGTTTCACCAGCCACAAGAAGAGCAAACTCTGTGATAGACATTTTGCCATCCTTGTATTGTTGTAGTTGGTGTTTAGTTACCCTTCCTTCTTTTAAGGCGTTTTTGATGGAATATTGCTTGCCACTCTTGCGATCTTGCAATATCGTTATCTCACCTTCGGGTCCCATTCTGGTGATTTCTTCCCAGTCACATTCCAGTTCCTGTAGTTGTAGGTACTGGCTGCGATCAATAAAGCCACGCATGTAGGCATCATACGGTGCCATGTCTTTACCGGTGTTGGGGTCTAAGATGCTAATTTTTGTAGAGACATTGACCTCTTTAGTGCGAGTCTCTGAGGAGTCCTCTTTTCTCAAACTGCTTTTTAGCTCCCTGATTATGTTATCTCGCTTGTAGATTTTGTCCTTTTCATCCAGGATATCCCTTTCAAACCTCTGAACATCTGATTCCATTTTGATGCTTTTGTGTCTGCTCATTTGGTTTCTCTCACTCATTAGCCTAGACTGCTGCTGGAATGAGACGCTGATGTTTTGTCTTTCAGATTCCAAAGATCTCAGCTCTCTCTGGAGGTTACTATTTTCTCTTTGCAGCTTATCTCGATCATTGATAAAGTTGGTCTCCTCCAGGGAAGTGCTGGTTCTTTTGCTTTCTTGTCGCTGCAGTTTTTCATTTAGATAGCGGATTTTGTCCTCAAGGTCTTGTCTGGCATGTCTCCGTTGAAGTACCTGTTCGCGAAGGTTAGACCACTCTGCCTCCACTGCCTGGTCTTTTTCTACACGAACAACCTCCTTATAGACAGTCTTCTCAACCGATTTCTCTCGCTGCAGTATGTCTATCTCAAGTTTCATTTTCCTGATGTCTCTCTCAAACCGCATAATATCACTGCTCTCTTTATCTAAATCTGCTCGAAGACCATTGGTTATTTTGTCTAGTTTTGGATCCCTCTCAACTTTCAGAACTTCTTCTATGACTATGTTCTCTTCGATAGGAGGTGGTGCAGTTTCTAATTCATAGATTCTGGATTTGATTAGTCTCAAATCAGTTTCTACCTGTATCTTTCTTTGTCTTTCATCACTGCTCCTGATCATTCTCTCCTTGTCTTCTATCAGTGTTCTCATTTGCTGCACTTCAAGCTCGAGTTTTCTTCGATTATTCACTTCTTCATCTAGACTCCTGCCAAGTCTTTCATACTGCAGGATTTGTGCTGGGTCCTTTTGTAGACGCACCACCTCTTGCACAAGTACTTTTTCCTCTGGTTTTTGTCTATCAAGCTGAATGTACTTATTCTGAAGATCAAACACCATTTCCTCAGTTGTTCTGCGCCTCTGAGTTTCCTCACGGACCTCTCTTCTGAGACGATCTGCCTCCTTCTCCAGAAGTGGGTCATCAACATACTTGGTTACATCTTTAGTCACAATCCTTGTCTCAATCTTTGACTTTTCTGCCTTCCACTCATCCCTGTCTTTTCTTAGACGAATAAGCTCATCTTGCAAAGTACTGTAGGCTCTTTGCAGGGAATAGCTTTGATCTGAGAGCTTTTGTATTTCTCTTACATTCTCTGGACTTCTTTCCTCTTTTACAACCTCTTGTAGCACTTCCTTATACTCAACATTTGGTTTCTGTGCACGCAGAGCTTCAATCTCAGTTTTGATCATGCTGATTTGTCTTTCATATTCTGAGCTTTCTCTGCTGTTGTCTTGAAGGTCCCTTCTCAAGCGTTGTATCTCTGCCTCTGTCTCAGGGGCCACTCTGAAGAGCTCATTTATGATTTCTTTGACCTCAACCTTAGGTTTTATCTGTTGTATTTGAATATGGCGTGACTGAATGTTATTGAGCTCATACATGAGATTTGTGTTTTCATGTCTCATCTCTTCTATTTTCGCTAGAAGCCCTTTAGACTCACTTATTAATCCAGGGTCCTGCTGAACAGTTTTTACTTCCTTGGTGACAATCTTTGGCTCTAAGTTTGGGATAAGTCTTTCCAGGGAATTGATCTGGCTCCTGGTTTGGGAGATTTCACTCATCAGAGATCTGCTCCTCTCACCTTCATCTGAAATCTCCATATCAAATGTTCTAACTGCCTTCAACATTGTGGGATCTTTCTCCAGTCTTACCACTTCCTTTTGCACTACCTTCTCTTTAATGTTCTGCTTCTTTTGCTCCAGAATTGTTATTTCCGTTTTCAGGTGAGCCTTTTCTTGTTCTTTAACTCTAATTTCATTCCTCAATTTGCTTATCATTTCTCGAATGTTTGAGGCTTCGACATCCAGCTGAGGGTCTTTCTCTACTTCTGTCACCTCTCGTGTCACTAGTTTGGGCTTTGTGTTTTTAATTTCACTTTCTAAACTAGTGATTTTTCTTGTCATCACCTCAATTTCAGTTTGGGTTTTGGTGCGTTTCAGTGCTTCTTCGTGAATCTTCTTTTGAAAGTCCTCCACATTGGCCTCAAGTTTTGGGTCACGGTAATACTGCAGAACTTCTATCTCTTCCCTTCGATCTACTCCTCTTCGGCTTTTTAAAGATACATATCTGTTCTTGATGGTGCTAAGGTTGTTCTCCAGATAGGTACGTCTAGCCGTTTCCTCTTTTAATTCTTTCTGGAGACTTTCAATGTCCTCAAAAGCTTTTTGCTGTACCTGTTGTTGTTGTACCATGTTTACTTTTTCAACATTCTGTGCAGAGAAAAAAACAGTTAATATTTAAGTTATAAAGATTTTTTTTATTTCAATAATTTACATTTTTCATCTAGTTTTCTAGTAACAAATGTAATTTAATATAACTTGTGCAAATGAATCCTCCTTATTAGTTCTAAACTTAAGCAGTTGATCTCCAGTTTAACTGCACCTCAGCCATTATGCATTTTGCTAAGTCCATCTGGTTGAGTAACTGGTCACTCTCAGCGGCTGTTTCAGCATAACGATTCATAAGATCCTTCTCCTGCAGCACACCAGAATATAGAATAAATTTTTTTTCTGATAATATAAGTTTGTAGTATCATGTTTTAGTTTCAAATATTTTACCTGTTTTGCAACAGAGTCAGCCAATGTAGAGGTGTGAAGCCTTTTAGCATTTATCTGGGGTGCATCATTAAGAGTAGCTTTGTACTTGTCACAATTCATCTCATATTCCTGCACAAAATAAATGCAATATATAATTACTGAACAATTTTTAGCTATGTATTTTAAGGCATTTTGTTTAATTAGTTAAAATTTATTTTATTTAATTAGTTAGCATATATATATATATATATATATATTAACCAAAATATTTGACTTACATTGAGAACACTCTGAAGATCTTTGGAGAGATCAACCACCCTGTCCATGTCATTACCCTTCCTCCGTATATCCTCTACCACCCTCTTTTAGGAAAAATATAGGTGAGTAGGTAAGTATTAAACTGGATTATAATGATTGTTACTCTTTAATGGGATTGTAATTTTCATCCGATAAGATCATGTATCATTTTATTTGATAATTTAAATGTCTAACCTTCTGAGAGTTCTGCTTGCCATTAACTTGAGACAAATCATCTCTAGGGTTGATCTTGTTGTTTGGTAGATTATCTAAAAAGGTGTTTAGTGATTGGCTGACATTCTGGAAGTCCTGGTGTTTTTGGTTAGCTTCTTGCAAAAGCCTCTCTCTAAGGAAATGCGAATAAATAAATATATAAATAAATAATTGCAGGGAAGACAAATGTGTACCAAAAAACCCTGCAAGTAACTATTTAAAACAGGCAGATTTGGTTTAAAATCCAAAATTTAGATGTTAGAATAATGCCTTTTAACTAAACATTAGTTAGTATGTAGCACTAACCTTTCACTTAGCTGGTTGCTCACATTGGCATATCGACTTTGAAGGTTTTTCACTTCTACTTCTTGTCTTCGTATGTCAGGACAGTATTCCTGGTAACCCTGTTGAAGTGAACTGCACAGCTTCTTAGATGCCTCTAGGTTCTCACTAAGCTTCTGCATCTCACTTTGATTGGTAGTAACATCTTTCTTCAAACTCTGGATGAACAAGGACATATTTTGTTATCATTTATAAGATTTCAGTACAGTGCTGTGTATTTGCATGTCTTTAAAGGAAATAAATGTTCATTGTTGTCTTTGTTAACCAGTAAACAAGTTCCAGACCCTAGTAAAGAAAAGTAAATTTATGGAGTTTTTGTTGTGTTGTGTTTGCTCTGCATACACAGTCCTAGGCAGTAGTTCACATAGAATTAAAACATTAAGTTTCAATATTATTTTATCATACTAAATTAAAACTGAGTTTAGTTACCTGAACCTCTTGGGCACGGGTCTGGATAGCATTGGGTACATCTGGGATGGCAGAATCATTGCTGATCTTTTTTTCAAAGTCTGTTATAGTGCTGTCCATTTTCTTCAGCTGTTTCTCCAAAACCATGGATGCATTTGCTCTAGATTGTTAAAAAGAGATATCATGATGTAATGTAATAACTTTGTAATATCTAGATATGTAATAACTTTGTAATATCTATATAATATATCATTTTTAATTTTACATAAATGTGTAATTCTGCATTATATACATACTTCTTTTTGTATAGATCAATTAAAGCTGCCAGACTGTCTTGTTTATTTTTGGCATCACTGAGTTTTTGGGGTAGAGTTGAAGAGGTTACTCCATTAGAATCCTGGGAGAGCAGCGATTCCAGGTCTTTCTGGGCTGTGACCCTTTGTTTTTCTAACTGCTGGAGAGCTGCTGCTGTTTTCTGTTTAATAAAAATAAATGTGATAATAAAACAATAGTATATGAGAAGAGAAAGTAAACCTAACTGATAGATATGCTAAAGAAATCATTTTTTGTCATTCTACCATAGTGCAATGATGAGTGTAAAACTTGGATGTGTGGTCTTCACACATACAGTTGCATAGTTGCATACAGTTGTACACAGATGAACATAATATACACATAGTGCACAGATATACAAAGGTTTTTGAGAAATTTACTTTACCCAGTGATTAAGTGTTTGTACTCAAAGTAAGTAGTAGTTGTAACCAAAAAAGTAATTCTGGACCTGTGTCTTGTATGATAGTATAAGCTTAGAGAAAGGCAGGTCATGTCTGACTAGATTTCTTAAACCTATCTCACCTCTTGCTCCTTCAGACGGTTAGCAAGGTCTGTGGCAGGGTCAGTGCGGTTGAGTGGGACTCTCAGACTGCTTAGAGTGTCTGTTTCAGCTTGAGCCAGATTTTTATCCATTTGGTTTAGACGGCCAGATAACTCTACAGCTTTGGGGTTCTCATCAGCTCTTGGAGCAGGAACTAAAACACCAAATGTGATTTAGTGGCTTATTGGCATGTCCAGTATTTCTTTATCACAAGCACATCCTACTTGTTCATCATCCCCCGCTACTTGCCTAAATGTGTTTTCAAAATGTAAATAATTCATGGCAAGGTAATCATGGCAAGGTGACTTTTAACAGTTGGTTGAATAATGTGGTTTGCTTGTACATGTCAAATAAGACATTAAGCATAGGCAATATTTGTCATTTAGGTGGGTCATTTAAATATGGCTTCTCATTGATATTTTTTAATTATACAACATTTTCCACAGAGATCGTGTACACTAAATTGGTGGATCAGCCTCAGCCCACCTCTATTAATACACTCACTGAGTGAGTGTATGGAAGGAGCTATTTACCTGGAGTCTGTAAAAGGGAGGCTTTTGATGGCTGGCTGTTCAGAGAAGCCCTCAAAGCAGCCCGTCTTTTCTTTAGATCCTCCAACTCTTTCCCCAGCCTGCCCACAGAAGCACAAGTTATTAGCTTTAAAACACACAGTTTTGTCTTTTTGAGTTTAAAGAGCAGTTTTTTTTCTTACAGGTCAACTCTGTTGATGGCCTCAGGATCAGGAGGAGGAATCATGAAGCAAACTCCAGGAAACTTTTTGCTTGCCCCATCACTGGACTGCACCTCCCAGTTATCACTGTCTGTGTTGGACTTCAGATTAAACAGCTCTCCTCTGTTTAAGGAAGCCTAAAAGTATATAAAAGATGTTTTGAATCCCATTGGTTAAAGGGAAGGTCAACAAATTAATAACCATAGCTTTTCATATTTTATATACCATACCGGTTAAATGTTTGGAAACACTCATATTTTATTAATATTTTTTCACACATTTAAAAATAACAATAAACTCATCAAAACTAAAAAACAATAGAAAATAAACTTTGGGAATTATGTTGTGACTAAAGAAAATAGAAAATAAATTAACCTAAGTTTATATTCTAGCATGTTTAATGTAGTCACCCTTTGCCTAGAAGTTACAAAAAATGTTTCCTTGACATTTTATCACCTAGTTTCTTGAGGAATCATCCTGAGAAGGATCTATCCTACACTCTGACTGGCTGCTTTTTCCTTATTATTTGGTCAAAATCATCCATTTCAAAAACATTTTTTAAAATAAAATTGAAATAACAGGAATTAATATGTTGGCACAATTATATTTTTGTCTACAATAGTAATTTTAACATTTAAGCCCCAACATTGCCTAAGATTTTTTTTTTGAATTGCACAACTGTAATAAGTTTTGGCAAACTGTCAGTATTTGATTTCGTTTCTTTTGTTTTTGAGCGCCACTTGGATAAGAACGCTTCATAGTTGTTTTTTCTATGAAAAAACATTTTTTCACGTTAATAAATTATGTCAAAAGCAATTATTAAATGAGTTAACCACTTGTGGCCAGCAGGGGCCCCCAAAACCCCGAGACAAGTGTTTCCACAGTACTGTGTAATAAAGTGATCTATAATATCTTCATGACTTCTTATACAGATTCTAACCTTGGGAGTTTTCCAGTCACACAGAGCCTCAACCGTGGTACTTTTGCTGGGAGTGGTGCGACGAAGTTTTAAGGGTGCAATGGTGGTGCTTCGCTTCCTCAGATCAGCCAATAGCTGCTCATTACGCTGTAGAGACCTTTCTTCAGCCTAGGAAAACACAGAATACAAGATACTTATACCATCATAGCGTATTTACTAATGGCATCTGCTGTATTAACCAAGTAATGCCCCTTAGATTTATTTAAATTAATAAAGTACTCATAAATATAATATTTTTTATATAGTTATGTATAAAATGTTAGTTCACCTCAAGCTGCATTTGAATTTCAGTGTTGGTTTTGCTTTTCAGTGCTTTGGCATCAACAGTGGAGCTGAGCTTCGACAAAGATTCAGACATGGTATCTGCATCCAGTTGGTACTGTTCAGAAGGACACAATCAATGTTTATTGATTCTTATAGTGGTAAACAAAAATGTCTAGTTAGATCGATTGATCCATCTGCACTACTTACCCTTTTGTATTCCTCTATATTGTCCAGATGTGTTTCCTGACAGATGCAAAGATTCAGAAACTTCTGCCATTCATTCCTAACAGTGTCTCTCTGGGCCTGGACACAAAAACAGCACATCAGAGCTCATCTTTGTTTATGCTAGTGTTATATTACACTAAACACACCATTTCAACTACAATTTAGAATTTTAATTAATTGTACTTACACTAATAATATATAGTAATGATTTGTCTTGCCATTATTTGTCAAGAGCAAAAAAATCTGTAGTTAGTTCAGGGAAAAAAAATAATTTTGTTTTCTGACCTGTATAGTGCTGACAGCAGGATGTTTCAGCTCAATTAGTCGGTCCCCATCATCCTGCAGTTTATTGACTTCACTTTCGTGAGACAGGAGACTGTTATTCTTAAAATTCTGCAACAGACCAGAGTAAATGTTTTCAGTCCTGCTATTGACCAAAATTCAGTTATTCCCAGTCTGAATGATCAATTTAGGCAATGTCATTGCTGTCTTTGATGTTATAGTGTTAGACATTATTAAAAAGTTAAGATAACACTTTATTTTACAGTGTCTTTGTTACACAAGTTACATGTACTTACTATAGTAATAACAGTATATTATGCATAATTACATGCAACTTACCCAACTCTAAACCCTTATCCTAACCCTGCAGTAAGTACATGTTGTTAATTAATATTACTCATTACTTAAATGTATAATTGCATTTTAAAATAAAGTGTCAGAAATATAAGTACTAGAAAAGAGAAGGATAAACTGCCACACACAGTAGATTGTTTAGAGAAATATCTCTCCTTCAGTTCATGACATTGTAAAAGTCATGACAAAGCCCAGCTCACCTCATACTGTCTGCGGACATCAGCATGGTCAGCCATCTGGTCACTCCAGTCCTGTTTAGAAATCTTGTTTTGCTCTTCCCTCATGTATGCTACTTCCTTCTCACAGTCCTGCATGTAGTCATATAGGCTGTTCAGATAGTGATGTCTCCATTTTGAGTTATCCTGTAAAAGCATTGACAGTAATAAATTAGAGATTAGAGATTTTATTAAGCGTTTCAGTACCAACAGTTTCTACTGAAGAAGCATAAAAATCCCTGTTCAAAAGAGCCATCTAATAAATGTCAAACATAAGTCAGTAAGTGATTTCTTACCAGTAGGTTAGCATATTGCTTCTTAATAGCGGCATATTCCTCCTGGAATGAGGGATTGTAGGTTAGGTGAAAAAGTAACTACAAAGGCTGAAATGAGGAATGCTAAACTTGTTTGTAGAGATGATTTTTTGGCAATGACACAAACATTGCCCATTTCTACCTGAGAGCTGGTGGACCCAAGGCTGAGCTGGTTGTTGTAAGACTCAATCTCCTTATGTAGGATGTTATGAGCTGCAATCTGCTTCTTTAAGTCAGCCATTGTGGGGCCATACTCCTCTTTGCTTACTTCTTTCTGTGATGTTTCAAAGTATTCAAAATACTGATTAATAAGCAGTTTCTGTTTATGAGCATAAAAATGACTATTGATCAATCTAAGCTATCATACAAAGACTGAGATCTTGTCCCTTTGTCTCTGTTTTTTAATGTGTGTTTTCTGACCTGTTTCTGATTGAGGACTTGAGCCCAGTTAATTCTTGGTTGTAGTTCCACATTGTTCAGTGGCTCATACAGTTCTCGGTAAAGGGAACAATCCTTCAGCCAACGCTCATGAAGGCGACTGACACTGATTAGTGGGAAAAGTTGAAATTAATATTTATATAGCTGGTGGAAAGCAATACTATAACGTACCATAAAATCAAACAAAAGAAAGATAAAGAACAGTATTCAATTGATTCAGCTCAGTTTTGATGTGACAGAACAATAACAATGTGAGTCATGAACATCTGGGTGTGGAAGATGCCTTTAGTGTCACTCACTCATTCTCTATTTCTACTGCTTGAGGATGTTTCATTTTCTTGACTTTGTCCTTATCCAAGAACAAATCTTTCAGGAGCCCCTCTGCCTGACCAAGGAGGTCAGCATTTTCCTTTTGATGTTGTAATGTCTTACTTTTCTTCTCATTGTCAGCATCCTGAGCAGAGAGAAAGAGATTTTGTACTCAGTATGTGATTTTTACAAAAAAATGCATAGAAATAAAAGGTGTTTTCTTACAATGAGCAGCAGCTCTTCTGCCCGCAGTATATCTTTTTCAACAGTGTCTGCATTCTTCTGCATGCGTGCAATTAACAAGGCCAGGTTACCCATCTGTGACCTTTGAATTCAAAGTTCAAAACCAAAGGTTAACATTTTTTAGAAAATGTGTTTTCTAAAACTTTTCTAAGACACTTAAATGCAGAAATAATACATACATTTGTGGTATTAAATAGACCACAAATGTATAAATTATATAAAGTGGAATATATAAACTATATATAAACCTATATGTAACTATATAACTATATACAAAATATATAAACCATAAAATCACATATTGTTAAATGTGTCAGCTTGATTTATTATGAGTCCAGTTAGCTTCCCAGCATTGTGTGGTTTTGACCATAAAAGTATAAGATCAGAATTTGAACCCTGCAATTTAGTGTCTATCTTTCTCTTTCTGTTTTTCTGTATTATTTCCTTGAATCTAAAAGGTTTCTAAAAATAAATAAATAATAATAAAAAAATGTGGGCTTGGATAAACGTTTTAAACACTTTGACTCGTTGATCATCATCCCTTTTAACTTTAAGCTTAACATCTTTGTTAAAGTTTTAACATCTGATCTATTAATTTTGCTCATAGATTCTAAAACAAAAACATATTTATCCTAAATCAGATAAGTGAAACCAGGTATTTAACTCCAAACAATTAGATTTTTAGTCTCTGTGACACTCCTTGGAATGAGAGCTAGTTTTGCAGCCGTCACACAGATAGAACAGGTGTGATTGCCTCACCCTATGCTGTTAAATAATGTTCTGAAAATATGCAACCCAGAAGAGATGTTGAAGAGATACAGAGATTATACTGTATGGTTATATATCGTCCTCATCATGCCATGCTGGTCTGAAAAGTTCCATTGTTACCTAACAATGCAAAAAATGCCACACCATCCTCTACACACCTGTTCTCTTAACAACTTCTCACCCACCCAGAAAGCCACATCCTTTAGACATTCCTTCAAAACCATCAACCACCATGTGCCTAAAGACCCTTGACAGTACTTGTGGGACTGCAGAGGGCAGAAATCTGATCAAGTAATACCTACCTGTGACTATAAGTGTTTTTCACCTATTTATTTTTATTGTTTTTATAGTGATCAATGGTGGGCATAATTAAACCAACTTAAAATGACCTCATAAATATGGAAAAGCTAAGGTTTCGACTATGTTTGTTCTCAAACACAATAAAATTTAACAAAATGATAACAATACACTTGAAAATACTTGTCACCATCTGCTATCTAAAATTTTCTCTTTTTTTAGTGTGAATGAACCGTTTGTAGTTTAAATGCCATGTTTGCATGACTATGTCGAAAGAATGAACCAACACCCACCAGCCTAGTGGAGGAACAAGCATGTCAGCCCTTACAGGAACTGAGTTATCAGTATCGGCGTCAAGGACACTCCTGTCACTGTGTTTCTACCATTTTCTAGACATATTTTATTGGGTGGCCCCAATTACAGCATATTTACACAATACCCAAGTAATTACATGCTAATGTCTGTATTTAGCTACTGTATTTAGCTATTTATCTACACGATACATGCACAAATCAGATTAGGTTAGTTGTATGTACAGATGGTCATGATCTGATCCCTTACAACAGTCTGAGATTTAAGAACATGCGTGCATTTGTTCAGTAGAAATACATTTTAGTTTGCCCTGCTGTTTTACACAAAAAACTTCTGGCCTGATCCCAGTGAAACTAACACTTTATTGTAATGTAGCATACTAACACAAAAATAAAGATTCTTAGTAGGAAATTACTACAGTTACAATTACACTTAGCTTAATCTTAACTCAACATTTTTGGAAATGTTATCAAAAATGGTTGAATTTGGAGTACAAAGTTATTAAAAATATACGGTTGTTGAAACCGTAACAATCCACAGATAGTACCAATGATATATACTTTAAAAACATGGGCAAGGAAACATGGTTAATCAACACAACTGAGACGTAATTAAATTAATAGTAGAAGGTTTACAAAAGTAATTTACTAAATAGTCTATACAAAGTAATTATTTTAAAATTAGTGACATGCATAATGATCTAGGATTAAAAAAATGAGTTATGTTAGCATTTCAAATGGTGTCCTTAAAATAGAAAATGTCTTATAGGATACAGATCCTTGATATTTTTATTATTATTATTTAGATTTTCTAATAGAACTCTTAACAGATGTTGTAAAGATATTTGAGATGATTGATTTTTATCTCGTTGTTCTTTATCACGGCTTAAACAACAGTATTTGTATTTGTAACAAACCAAAATCCTTCCAACTTTGTTTTAAACAGCAGATGTTATATTATAACGAAAATACTAACAGCATAAGGACTTATGCTTTGGAAATCAAATATGTTTCCATTTCTTTCCATATGCCTTTACAAACAACCTTATTGATTGATCACAATATGAAGATTTATGAATTTAGATGTGAAACTTCTGTAAACAGGACATATGACATATTTGCAAAGGTGGTCAGGACCTGACAGAGTTAACCAGTTTGCACCTACATTCTTTGAGCTCAGGTTACCTGCTTCTACTAAAAACTGATCTCAGACCTGCCTGAACCCAACAAAATAGAACAGAACTAAAACAGCCTGGAGTATAAAAGCACCAATGACACTCACTTGTTTATCTTGGAATCATCTTTCACAGTGGCTGTTTTCTTCCCAAACATCCTGAAAGTTTTGGTGAGGTGCAGTTCACCTTCTCTGCTGCCGGTGTGTATGTGAATCTGTCTCACTTAACCCCCACAATCTCTGTTACTCTTCTTTATACACACTCTTTCTTTGCTGCTCTTAAACTGTCATACAGAGCTAATGTAAAGCTGTTCATCTGTCTCTACTCCGCCCTGAGTTGCAGGTGTTGGGCAACACCCTGACCAACTCCTTCTGCAGGACCGGGTGGACCAGTTTCACCCTCCCATTCTTCATGTACACACACACATTTACACTTAGACACGTCTCTCTCTCATTTATGTGAAGCTGTTCTTGTCTGGTTGCTAGTTAATAAATGTGTGTATACATAAACATCTTAATATGTGACCATAATGTCACTTCACTGACTACCACTCTAATCAAATTAAGAAAACCCAAGTAATATAACATTCCAAATAATTGAAGAGAAAAATATATGTAATATTTTGGTGATGTAGTATTTGATGTGTTAATACAACTTGATTGACAAAATATAGCCTATTGTAGCCTACCAGTCATGTAAGACATTTGATATTGCTGAAGCAGTAGTCAATTATTCATTTTATTATTTCCTACAGCTTTTTTTTTTACTGTTTCTGCTGTGTTAAAAGTGTCTGTGAATGTGAGATGGTGTAGAATGTCATCGGGTCGCTTTCAACAGGGTTGTGGTGGTTAGCCCACATTTCTAACATGCACTGTCACATGGTAGGGTGTGCCAGAGATACAGGCCTAATGGGTTGCTCTACAGTCACTCCCTAATTCTCTCTACCACCCATACACAGTTGCCTTATTTTGTTTGTCTCAACTGTGATTCCTATTTTCATTATTCACTAACCCACATAAAAAATATAGCAATATAGTAATTTTAGTGTAAAACACACATTTATCTACAAATACATAGTGGGCTAGTGTTTGAAACCAAAATATAAAACCCCTTGTACAGAAAACGCATTTATGCAATTGGACTGACTCAACATCTCAATTAAAAAAAGATAAATTCCTTTTGACAAAATGTTCTTGGAAATGGTCTTAATCTAAAATTTATGGGAAAGTGTTTATTTGTAGGTGCTATATCAAGGTCACACAAATTGTCACAAATTGAACCATATTTATGAAAGAAAAAATAAGATTGTTTCATTACGAATCATTCCTAGTTACCTTGGCAATTTGTTGGCTGAATAGGACATTTTGTAGCAAACAAACAAATTTAAAAGTGTTAAAAGCATAATTAAGAGTTCTTGAGAAACTTAAAAATCTCAATGGATCATGTCCGTATGCCTTAATGTTTTCCAAAAAGGAGTTTATTTTTTGACAGAACATACAATATGAAACTTTATTTAAAATACATAGGTTCATCAGAACATCCAAGGAGTGGCTGTGATTAAGAAAGAATGAAAATGGGGTGTAGTACGTGTTTATTTTTTGCTGTTAATTAGATGCATTTATACAAAAGAAAACAGTTACCCACAGAACCCAAACAACTGACCACCCCAACAGTATAGCCAGTAAATACAACTGATACACAATTATCACAAATCAGTGACAAGATTATTGACAGAACTATTTACAACAAACCAAGTCTGTTTTTTAATACCCCACACAAAATAAAGACTCAACACTCATACCATGCATTTGTTTATTTCTTCAAATTATGTCTAACCTAACCAAAAATATACATCTTTCACAAGCTTCCAGCTGGAAACTCTTGAGGGAAGTCCACAATTGTGCTCTAGCTGCAAAGACTTTAAAATGGTTCCTGAGCATAAATCATCATTTGACAATGATGACGGAAAAGATTTAATATTCAGTCTGATCAACAATACATCTGTATTATTTTGTGTTTTCTTGGTACTGCATTCTGAAGTATTTGTATTGAGCTTTAGTGGTGTATGAAGCAGAATGAGTCCACAAGAATATATGAATGGCTGAGAACACACATTGAATAATAAAATCACATTAGTGACACTTAAGTGAAACACTTAATAAGTTCCATTGAGCATGCCGGATGCTAAAAGAGCAAATTTCCTCTAAAGAGTAAATTCTCCAATAGATGTCATCATGCCTTTCTGTGCATGTTTTTCTGGTACCTCTCTCCCTTG
Organism: Chromobotia macracanthus; assembly: GCA_036877525.1. Taxonomy (NCBI): domain Eukaryota; kingdom Metazoa; phylum Chordata; class Actinopteri; order Cypriniformes; family Botiidae; genus Chromobotia; species Chromobotia macracanthus. The sequence continues at coordinate 9,127,650 of JAZGTH010000062.1, read as the reverse complement.
GATGGCCACGATCTCTGCCTCAAATGTTTGGTCCGTGTCCATGCTGAGGTGGTGTTCTTTGAAGGTTTGCGTTCTCACTGTGAGAACATGTTCATTGGGACATTGCGATCGTGGGTTTCTTCTGTAAAAAGCAATGAACCACTTCAGTTACTTCCTTTCCGAAAGTTGCAGAGAAGAGTTCGAGTAGAATGTATAGCAGATATAGCTTTGTTTACAGAATTCTTCCTAGTCTTTTGCCTAGCCAATTTACATTGGTAAGACAAAGAATCATACATTCTATGGCCAATTCAGAATTTGGTCTGATAAGGTTCTTGTGACTTGAAGGGGCACCCTGCTGGGATAGTTAACACTACAAAGCAATGGCACATCCAAATGGGGATTTATTTTTATATCCCCCTGCACTCCCCACCCTCCCCCCCCCCAAAGTTGAAAGCTACTTCAACGTTAAAAATTAGTTAAATATATATAGCAAATAAATAACAAAATAAAATATTTTTGTCATACTATTTCACTGTTATTATACATCATATTATCAGTTATTAAAAATAAAAAAAAATTAAAATTGTATTTAGTTCGTATGTGTGCATGGGGCACCAGACTAATGAGTGTCTATTAGGTATGTAAACTTTTGAAAAGCATGTGATTTGAGGCTGAGCTCTAATTGGCTTGTTTCATATTGTCCTCCCCCAGAACCATCCCACTTTTGATTTTAGCAAATCAATATTGTTTATATATTTTTGGTCTCATGTGATTGGACCATTCTCAACAAGTCTTCCACTTAGCAGATTGTCATTTGACTGACAGGTACTGATCAATGTAAAAAGCCAGCACAATATCTCAAAATTAAAGAAAGTTTTTATCTTTGAAACAATAACCCTTCGCAAGGCATTTGGATGAAGAAAAAAGAGGATAAAGGAGCTTGAACCAGATCGACCCAACTTGCAAATTCAGCAGCAGTCAAGTGATTGCAGTCAAGCTTACACTGTGCTTTTCCACCACTTCTTATGGGAAACAGAATTGATCGCAATTTGTCCTTTGAAAACCACATTTTCAATAATTGTAAAACTGCATTTTTTTCATCTTAAAACATACCTAAACTTTGACACATGCTCTCTATGTCAAACACCTATGTCAAATGAATTCATGACATCAAGACTTGATTATTGCTATGCCCTACTAGGTGGCTACCCTGCAGGTTTAATACAAAAACTCCAGATGGTTCAAAATGCAGCCAGGGTTGACAAAATGTTTATTTTAACTTTGCGTTAAATCCAGGCCTAATAATAACTAGTCATCTAACAACCAACTAGCTGATTAGGGAGTGGACTAATTTTTAGATTTTATTTTAATATGTACAGTATATAGAGACGTACTTTCATTTTCATTGTATGTCTAGCTGTTTTTGAAGGCAATAACAACCAAAGGCCCTGAACGGTTTATCTCCCCAATACCTGAGCAAGCTCTTTTTTTATTACAGTCCTTGACATTCACTGCGATCTGAAAAATCTGGCCAATTGATAATACCCAGAATTTCAAGATTAAGTGCGGGTGGTAGATCCCTTTAATGTTTGCCACCCAAACTCTGGAACAGTCTTGCCTGTGTTGATACACTATGTCAGACCCATCTCTTTAATCCAGCCTACGCATAGTCATATGGATTTATTACTCAATTCCCTTGGGGAATTGTAAGGCTTCAATAATTAGGTAAACCGGAATCGGGACACTTCCCATAAGAACAGATGTACTGGCTCCACACTAAGTCTGTCTTTCTAATTTTTCCAAGGTCCTGTAGTCAGCTGGATCTGGACTTTATCCAGACCAGATGGTGGGAGACATGACAAGACAACCCAAGACAGATTAGTGGGAATATGATGGACTGCATTGACTTTATTAAACTTCCTATTATCTACTTGCCTACCTCCACCCTAGAACTGGCCCTCCCAATTGAGCCTGGTTTCTCACCATCTATACATCATAGGAGTTTTGGTTTCTTGCCACTGTTGGCTTGTTTACTGGGTGACTGCTGACCTTTATCTTATCTTAGAGTTTGGTAAATTATTAATATTGCTTGTAGTGTAATTATCTAATTACAGTCCTAAAGACAATTGCATAAGCAATGCAACATTGCAAAAAGCACAAATAAATAAAATAGCATTGAACTGGACCACCCTATGGCAGCCTGACTGTCACTTTCAGGTCTTACAATGCGTTATTGATTGCAGCATCTGAGGGCAGGCTGACTCCATCTGAGGCAAATGATTCAGGGATGCTGGTACCCTCAGGTGCCATCAGTGATCTCTGAGGCAGATGCAGAGATGATGGTCATGCTTTTCTGGGCCACCATGATTATTTGTGCATGCTTAGTTCCTGGGTTTGGGACATGATTGAAAGGGAAAATCATGGGACATGATATTGTGAGCTCATTGTGCACTTCCGGTAAGAATGGAAGTGCACAATGAGCTCACAAAATCATGGAAAGCACCTTTCACCACTTTTACACGGTTTGTGAGCTCATTTGTCTTCACTACTCCCAATGGTAGGGCAGCAGGAGTACTCGGAGGTGCCCCCAGTCAAGCACACTGCTGCAGTGCATTTATGCCCACAAGGCGCTGCCTCCTAGAGAAACCATCCGAGACTCCCGTTCAAAGCCTGCAGGTTTTCTTCACTTAATAAAGGAGGCCTCTGGGGCTGCATGACAGGCTCTGCCCTCCATGCCGTGGCTATCCTGCAGGTCCATCAAGATAAGGTACTAAAAAAGCTGGATGAGGGTGATCGACGCAGCATACTGCAGGAACTGCAAAATGCAATGGACCCCGAAAGTCACAACAGGGGCACTGGGTTAAACAATGTCGACCATAAAGGTACAGAGGCGACATCTATGGCTAAACCTTGCTGAGATGCGAGACCCAGAAAAAAGTTCTCTTGATGCTCCCAGCTTTCAAGGTGCCCTTTTGGTGATACTGTTGAAGATTCGTTGTTGCCCGCCATTTTCAATGATAAAGAAGCAGGCAGAGGATATTAAACATCCTGCTATGTTGTGGTCATACTGCAGGGTACAGGCCCCACAGGCAGCCCCCTTCATCTGCTCCTCGTCAAACTTGGGGCCCCAGTGACTCCTTAGCCGGCAGAAAATGGGTGGCCCAGACAAAACGGACCTGCTGTTGTGGATGAACCCCACCCAGGGAAAGGCAGGGCCCTATTCCACCCTTCGGGCTCATCCCAGCCCCTGGATGAGGTGATATGCCAGGGTATAGCCATCAACTCAGCTTTACACATGGCTGTCTTGGACAAACCAATTGTTTCACTGCAACCCCTGGTACAGCGTCTGAGGGAGTGGTTCGTTCTCGTGCTGGCTCATCAGAATGATTCGTCTCATGTATGCGATTCAGTTCGCCAGGAAAGCCGTCTTCAAACAGAGGCTATCCCACTGGATCATGAATGCAATTTTTTGTTTTACAAATCCCAGGGTGTGCCATGTCCTCTCAGAGTGTGCACACTCAACTAGAGGGATAGCTTTATTTTGTGTGCACTCCCAATAATATTCGAGATTTTGACCTAAGAATTGTTCTGATTTCTTCTATCTTGAAGAACCAGCAGGGTGTCAAGCCTCCAATGCAGTGATTCCCATTGGTAATCCCATATGAGTAATTTCCACAGTATGATTTTCTTACCTGCAAACCTGTCTTTCCCTAGACAGAAATATCCATCACGGCCTATAATCTGGGTTGGTTGTCTGTATGGTAGTCCCTGGCTTGTAGGTGTGGTGAAGTACTTCTCAAGTCCATCTATTTCCACATACAACCTCTACTTGGGTTGTGGACTCTGCCGTGTCTTCTTTTGAGAAGTTCACTATTCCAGCGCATTTGGCTAGCAGACTTATTCTGAAATAACCTTGTAGAAGCTTTTATTTCGTCATTTCGGTACTGTTAGCTTCTCACCTGTGTGTTGAAGGTTATGGAATCTGTGACTGTAACTTGCTGCAGCTGTGCCACCTGAGTCTATAGCATGATTTAGCCAATGATTTACTGTAACGTTTAGTATAGGGACCTCTAGTGTCACTACATCAACACAATGTCTCAGCCCCTCCATCAAAGATTGGAGGTTACATACATAACTGAAACATTGTGTATGCTGGATGCATAACTGTGTTACAATTTTAAGACTGAATGGCATGCTCTTTGTTCCATAGTCCATATGTTCCATAGTCCATATATATACACACACACACACACACACACACACACACACACACACACACACACACACACACACACACACACACACACACACACACACACACACACACACACACACACACAGTAAAATAATAAATAAATGGTATTTGCACCCACTTATATAACCCAGACATGGCTAAATTTTATTGGTAAAAGAATAATTTGTTTTGGATAACTGATAATCATTTTTGGTGACTTAAAAAAGTAGTACACCTTTTACTACTACACTCGTCACCTATTGTATGCAGCCAGCAATGAGGCACTCTTCACTGACAGCTCTGTATAGTCTTGTGTGGCGTGAAATGTATTGCAATGAATGTTGTGCATGTTCTCAAGAATGTGGGGAAGAATGAAAACAGAAAGCAGTCAGGTGTTCTGTGATAAAAAAAATCTACTTGAGACTTTAGAATGTGGGTTTACTACTTTAATCTTCTTTTGATCTACTTACAGATTAGTGGCATTTGGTGACACACCAACCCGTGCTGTATGAAAACACGCACTTCATGCTTAAAGGAACAGTTTTTTTTTTTTTTTTACTTTTAAAGAAACACAAAAACTCCAAATATCTATATTTTAACATTGCCCTTCATATTGGATTTTGGAAAAATTAAACGCAGATTTAATCTTGCAGATTTTGAAAAGGGTACGTAAATATGTGAGCATAACTGTATAGTTCTAGGATCCATGCAAGATGACAGGAATTATCTTATATGTAGAAATCAGAATTCATGGTAAGAACTGCTTAACACAGCTCTTTATTTAGATATCAGACAATGCTAAGATGAGGCTGATTCTTGTGTTCTGTGTCACATTTGATCACTGAAGTGACAAAACCATTCACATTGGTCTCACACCAGTAAATAAAAAAGGAAATCTTGTAAAAAGCTTTGTGTATCAGTATCTGACAGCTCCGTACCACAAGTCACAACCTTAAAAAACAAAAACTGATACATAACTTTAAATATACTAGATGCTCAGCAGTGTTAATTATACACCTGTGAAATGTAATAACCCCACTTTTATATAATGTTGTTATACAAGATGATCTAGGCAAAATAAAATAATTTTAATTTTGTCTACTGTTTGGGGTCAAACAATTACTGAGAGACTAAATTAATGTTTCCACTGACTGTGCCCCAAACATGGTTTATGAACACTGGTAAAGTTCATATAACAAACTCTTGTAAAAATAAAAATATTGGATAAATTTAAATGATTGACCTCCAACCTAGCCATCTGAATTTACTACCAAACAGTTGGCATTTACTCCTCTCAAATCTGTAATAGCAAGTTTTAGGAAATAGTATGGGACTGAATAAAGATCCATAACTCTTAAACAGGGAGAACTGACTAGATGACTATAGCTGTAGCCAAAAAAAAAAGCTAGATTTAGCTTCCAAAGCCAAAGAAGCCCTTGAAGTAGCCAGTGATGCCACCTTTGCCCTTCTGCTCAACCTTGTCATCAAGAGGTGGAAAAGCCACATGGTTGAGTGCCAGATCAAAGAAAAGAGGCTTGCATGGGATTGGCTGGAAGTCTGGAGGGAACTGCACCAGATTGGGCTGCTTGCTCAAGAGAGTAGGGTCATTTCGGAAAGTATCCAAACGCTCAGACAGAGGCTGTGAAAAAAAAGAAGCAGCTTTTTTACAAAAAAATGAAACGGCAAAAATTAAAAGCTAAATATCACCCTGGCCAAATGGTTCCTTTTAAATATTAACATTGTGTACTCTTTAAACAATATTACACATGACACTATGTTATTAAATCTTTTCGATTTAACCTTTAAATATCCCTTTTGAGTGATGTTAATGATTAAAATGTAGAAAACTTTACCAAATAATTGGTGCAAATTAGCTTCAGAAAAGGTGGGTTTAGATGAAAGCTTAATACAGGGTTCATCTTTTTAACTTTTTCATCTTTTTAAAATTACATACACATACCTCATCACATTAAATCAGATGCTATTGGTCTATAAAAAACTAAATTGTTTTGTAATGGCATTCTACAGAAGGGTGAGAAATTAATGAAAAAATCAATTCATGTTTCAAATGTTTCAAAAGATTGGAAAATATTTGGTTAGTCTTTGTTCCCACTCTTACCGTGGTGTCTTTAAAATGTGGTAGTGTGGGCATCTCAGCAACATCCTCTGTGTCTGAAACAAATTCAACAACATAGTCAGCTGCAGGTAATGAAGTTTTCAGGTGAGGGCAGACTTCCCATGTTTGCTGAGCTAATATTAACTGATTTTTCTTTAGCACCTTTTTTCTAGTAACACCTGTCATTCACACTGCACACGTCTGCTGTGCATTACAGCTCCGAAAAGGTTTTATTCTGTCCCAGAAGAAATGCTCCAGGAGCATTTCTTGATTTTTCTTAGGTCTGCCATGGGAAAGCCTGCTAAATGGCTGATAAATTTTGTTCAGTTTGTTTATTGCTATGCCCTACTTTGTGTTGTAGTCTACAGACAAAGGTAATACACTTTAAAGTCCAGTTATGAACAAGGGTAGATTTGCAGCGGTGTTTAAATGATTTAAAATGCATCCTCAATATAAATAGTGATTTTAAATACGAATAGGAGTCTTCACAGGGTGTTTATATTTTGACTTAATTTTGTATTTGAGTTGTGCGGCTTAGACACGAAAGAGTCAAAAATAGACAGACAGTTGTGGTTCAGTTGCACACGAGTATATGCACAATGAAGGTGTGCTGCATCCGCACTGTAAATACATCCATGCACTCTGCTTAGAACCAGAATGAATGCAGTAAATGCACAGCTTGCGCAGTACATACGCATCTGTTATTAAAAAGGCAAAACCACAACAGGACACACCAATAATAATAATAATAATAATAATAATATTATTATTAATAATAAGACTTCCGATTTGCCACTGCATACAATGCACAACACATCTGAAATGCAAAGAAGTGAACGCCAATGGACAGCTTTAATTGTGCGATTATGCAATCAGTACACTCGTACAATCGTAATCCTAATTAGTTTTTCAATTAATTGTGCAGCCCTATTCAACAGTGATTGTTTTTCGCCCACTGAGAATGACTGTACTCTTTGCAATAGAAATTAAATAGCTGCTTCCATGACAACCCACCCAAGATGGCTGCAGCCTGGAGGGAGTACTTCTCAGCACTGACTTCAGCAGTCAGCTCCTGAATATCTGGAAGATCCTGAAAGAGAGTAAAGGCTAGACTGAGGACTAACTGAGAGCTAAAACAGTATTTATATAGAAAAACTCACTGAAACACAAAATCTGCAACAGCATTTAAAAAGGAATTAAAACAATAAGCAGGCTGCTTTATTTTGCAATACAATATCTTCAAACCAACCAACAACAAACATAATGAAACATGTCAAGGGACTGAAAGCATTTACACAGGAATCACAACCGCAAGGACACAATACATCACACTGTTAGAAACTGATCATTCTCATGCAAAGGAAATGTTTTTTACAATTTTTTTAAATTTAAATACGTTTCTTTCTTAATCTTATTGTATGCCTTTAGAACATTTGGAATATATGGCATGAGTTGCATGGAATTATTTTATGATACATTCTATCTAAAGCTTAAAGCTATGGATGCCATTCACTTCACTGTATGGCAAAAAGCCAGACTTCTTTTAGAATTTCTTATTCTGTGTTTTTGGGTGTAAATATCCAATATCCACAATACAAAAATAGTAGATGCAAACTTTGTTGAGCACATCCTCTTGGATATCAAAATCTTTTTATTTTGGTTCTCATTGTGGTGCAATGTTTTTTGGATATTACTCATAATCCAGTTGTTACAAATTTTTTTAAACTCAATTAACTGCATCAACAATGCTGTTCAGGCATGGAGAATGCATGTGAAGAGAAAAGGCACGTCTTTCTAAAATAATGGATAATGAAGAACCAAACTCTTCGAGCTGCAAACTGCAACATTTGAAGGGATGGCTTGCAGCCGAATGTGAAGTGCTTAGGACGAAGACGCAGATCTGAAAATGAAGATCTGCACCTCCAAATATTTGTTTCCTCCAAACGTTTCTCTTCCCTTGAGTGGCTTCCCTAAGTTGAGATGTAAGTATTTCGGAGTATTGTGAGGGCAGGTCAGAGCATGAAATTGACAGGTGGTTCAGTGCAGCGGCAGCAGCAATGCGGACAATGCATTGAATCATTGCAAAGGGGGAACTAAGTTTGAGGGCGGAGCTCTCGATTTGCCACTTCACCTGGGTACACTAGAGGGATTATTTCTCACAGATTTCCTAGGAATGCCTTGGAATCCCTCAGGAGGAGCTGAACAAATGGGCCATGGAAAATAACATGTGGGCTTCCCCACTTGGCCTGTTACCCCTACGACCCAGTCCAGTAAACTCTGAATATTAACAATACAAATTAAAATCTTTAACTGGATATCAATACATATTATTAAAATATTAAAAGCCTGTGCTGATGAAAACAGATAAACAGTAAATCCCTGTAAGCTTATACCATTTAAAAACAGCTAATTTGGTTCTTCAGTCAAATTCAGTTTACGTTACTACATTAAATCATGTGTTTCAAATCAATTTACAATTAAAAATTACAATTTACAAAAATTAAAAAATTAATTTCAAAGTACAATTAATTTACAAGAACGATTTTGCATTTTAAAAACAATATTACATTGAAGCAGGCTACTTTGCCTACTTACAGCCTAAAATGTGTTGTAACAAGTTCATAATATTTACTGCTGTTTTATGTGGGAAAATTCTATACAAGGCGGTTTATTATTACTTTATATTATTATAAAGTAAATATTGCACTGCATTGTGTTAGATGCTGTGTGTTTAAGAGGAGAGATTCTCAGCTGTTGTCCAAATGAGATTCAAATGCGATGTATCTGGCAGCCTTAAATACATCATTATTATAACTGGTCTCATCCTCAAGTCCGGAATTCATTTATTAAATTATGGTTATGAAACTTTTTCTGTACTTTAAACAACGGTTTCATTTCATTTTGCATGCAAGTATAGGAAAGGCAGTGGTTTAATTATTATTATAAGTGTTATGACTATCAGACAGTTGCTCTACAGACGCAAAAACATGATCATGAACCTGTGATTGTAAACAACAACGACGTTGCTTTAATGACAAAATGATTATTTTACAGATCCGCATTTGGCACATTCTCCGCCTTGAACTGTTTAAGTCTGTTACATTATAAAAGTCAATAATTCCTGTTTAGATTCCTTTTACATGTGTAGCCTCCTGTCACATAAGACCTTTAACCTTTTGCTGGTTAAATAGGGAAGCTGAAATACTACATCTATGTATGATAAATAGTTTGTCAAGAATAATTAATGACGATGCTGATAATGCTGAATTTTAAATATTACATTACACTTTCTTTAATCTTAATTTACAAATCAAAATTTAATGTAAAGCAGTTGTTCTGACTTAAAGGTCCAATCTGTCTTTGCACCCCGACAGTAACTTTGCGAACAGGTTTATACACGTAAACATCTTTGATTTACTGCTGTGGTATTACCTCTGTGGTAATAGGCATTCTGGGTGCCTACCTATTGTACTTCCTGCAGTGGGAAAGTGTCTTATGACATTACAAATGGTTAACTGCACACATTGTTTCAAAGAAAATTCTGTAATGTCTTAATTGTCCCTGTCAAACAGTTCAGTTACACTTCTCCAATTTTTCCGTCCTAATGTTACCATTCACCCTTGACAAAAAACCTGCTTTCTGGAAATGTTATGTGTGACTTCAAGGTATCTGTAACTTTTTTTTGGTCATATTTATGAGTGGTATATAGTACCTTAAGGCTGTTCTTGAGGCTCTTGGCTTTGAACTGGACATCTTTGGCATATTTTAGAACCCTTTCATACAGAACCAGAGCTTCACTCCATTTCTTCACCAGAACATAAGACTGAGCTATATAGAAACACCTGAGCACAACAAAGGGAACAAAAACAGATGTCTTTTTTTTAAATCCTCATTCCTCTATTCAAATAGTAAAAAATACCTATATGCCAGTTTGTAAGGGACTATATGCACGTACATAGGTATTTATTATGAATTAAAATAATTCAAGGTGCCTATAAACTCACCTGTAAGCCTTGTATACCAGAGTCTTAAGTGCCACCTCTTTCTGGAAGGTGTGATCTTCCTCTAGACCTTGCAGGGCTGACAGTTCAGCAAGACTCTGGAGAAAGAATAAAACAGAGTTAAAAGAAAAGCTACTCCTTGGCTTATTTAACACAATTAATGGTTTTAATTAATTGTGTGGATAACTGTAACAGCATATTTTCTGTTTGCAGCATGCCAGCAGTCCTCGCCGATATTCACGTTAATATTTCTATGCATGTTTTACTATTTGGTGATAATTTATTATATAAAATCATTTGATGATTTTAGCATACAAATAATCCCCATGAATTCTGTTAAAATAACAGTGTATTTTACATGGTCAAAATAAACATGATTTGACAAGAAAAATAAAGAATTTTAACATAAAAGCAGTGTTAAGTTTGTTGCTGAATGATATGTCAGTTTTTGTCAATGACAAAAAAGACACAATCTATTGACATTTTGTGAACGAAACAAAAAAATAAGGTTTTTTCAAACAATTCTAACTGCTATATGTGGTCAAAACAAATTTAAAGTTCATGAGTCTTTATTCCAAAGTCTGAATCAAGTCTGGAGTCTTCACGTCTATCACTAAGGCAACATGTACTGAGAATTCAAACCCAGCGGTAATAGTAAAAAAAAAAAAATATCCAAATGTGCCACTTCAAACATGGATTCGGTTCTCCGACCTTTTACCATTGTGTTGGTTGCTTTCAATTGTGCAAGAAAGACGGAGAGAGAGCAGAGACAGTTAGAGTTAGAGACTGCGTTTTAGGGCATCTGAACGCACTGACTCTTTTTTCATTTACTGAAATCTATTCTTTATTGGACAGTGCAGCACTATAGCTGTCTTAAAAGTGGGACTAAAGTACGAGCTGACAGCATTAAGCAATTTCATTTGTTGAATGTATTAAATGAACATGCCTGTGTTCAACAATAAATATCCAATTATTGGACTTGTGGAAAAGGTCATGCCATGGCTAATGTTAAGGTAAGCATACATCATGTATCATCTAGTCAACTTTAGTGAATTAAAATCTATTGTAGATTTAGTCCAATAAAAGCTTAAAATATTTAGTCTACTAAAACTAAAAACAATGCAGATTACTACTACAATGCAGATGACAAACTAAATTGCATTTTTTCCTATGACTAAACCTAAATCAACCTGCACGCTACAAAGGCTGCCAGTTTAAAAGCAGAATGGGCACACTCTGCTTTTGCATCCAGTGTGAAACAGATGTAAAAAATTTAAAGCCGTTGAGGGAAATATAAAGACATTACACATAATAACTTGAGGTCAGCAGTTTCATATGTAGTATGATGACAAAAAATTTAATTTCTTGCTAAAGGCAAAAAAATGTGGGAGCTCAGAACCTGCAGGATAATGTCATAGAGTCGTATAAGGTCTTGTGGGCGTGGTCCCCTCTTGTTCTCATCTGTCTGCAGTTCCTTCAGTTTAGCCTGCAGCATGTGAGCCATGCTCTCATTTCTTTTCACGACTGTCCACAGTTTGATATATGTCAGGTAGCTGCAGAAAGACAAGCATGAAACGCATACATTTGAATGTGTCATTGACATCTCGATTGTAGGACGTTGTACCTACACCAAGGGACATACCACCTACAAGCACCACCACAGACAATATAAGATGAACTGTATAGACAACGAATCAATTTTAGTAAAGCAATAATCTGATCATCTCAGTGTATCTCTCAGTGTAAAACATTATTAAATATATCCTAACAATATAACATGACTAATGAGCTATGTACTCTGTAGAGGCCCCTTATAATGTTTATGTAAAATGCAATTTGGACATTGGCTTTGCCCAAAATTCGGCAACATGTTTCTTGCCAAAGCCGCCTTTAATTTGCTCAACTTGCTGCTGACCTATGCAGGTACTGAAGATTGGACGCCTTGCCACTCTCAGCATTATCTGCAGCCCTCTCCCTTTGTTTCTGTTGAGGCAAAACACACATTCATTTAATATAGACAGTCTTTTAGGTTACACACAGGGTCATATGTGCCAAACCTTACTGTAAAGCTCAATGCTTGACTGCATAAGAGCACAAATTTAATGTCAGTGTATTTGAAAGCAAAACTCAAAATAATAATTGATAACAACTAACACTTCACCACACATCCAGACATTTCGCTCCGTTTTCTACTTCTATTGGGTCTGAAGATATTTAGGGGTAGTACGTTTTTTTTTTTTTAAAGTTAAGCCATCAATATGTGTGATATCCAAGCACCAGAATAAAAGACCTGTTTCTCATTTGAAGTGATATCACATCATCCATGCAAGACTTAAAATGAGTTGTTAAGACCCCTTTCTGAACATAAAATCAACTATTTATAGGTAAAACAGATCAATAACTTCATTTTTGAATAAATGGATATAGTACATATATGTAAATGCATAGAACATTATTCTAGCATTTACAATCATTGTTATTAGATAGTGTAACATAATTCCTTGTTATTGTCAGACTGATGCATGAATGCATGTTTATACCTTTAGTAATTATTTCTTACTCTGAAATGTTTCATATGGGTCACAATCAGTGAGGTGTACAAGGTGTCTCTTACCACATCACTCCTGAGCTCCTCTCTGACAGCTTGAATGGTGTCTCTACACTCTGCCAGAAGACTCTCATACAAATGCTCTTTTGTCTCTTCATTATCTGCCTGTAAACAGTAAGACAGTGTGTGGTAAAATAAGAATGCCTAAATGTTACCCCAAACTGCAAGCGGTCTATAGCTACAGTATAACCGTTTTATCACACTAAAGTTTATGATGTAAACCCAAGATTGTTATTAGGAAGTAGGTGAAAAATTCCTTGGACTTAACATTAGGCTGAATTTTGTCATAACTCTGCATCAGAATGTTGTACAGAGTTGGGGTGGGCCCATATCGCACATATTAGCAAGCAGCAACAAATGGTGAAATTACAACATCATAGCCATGCCCTAGCAACTTCTACTTCTAGAATTCTACTGAAAATGGTGAGATGCATCAGAACATCGTAGGGACAAGTGAGTGGCCTCTTTTGACTCAGACTGGCAAGTCGTCTTTAATTACCACCTTGGAAACTGGCAAGTCACACACAACTAACCATGCAGCACCCTAGCAACCAATAAAAGCTTTATCTCAGCACCAGAAAACGAGACATTGGTGTTTTTTTTTTTATTCAGACACACATTCGGTCTATTAGTTTTGCCGTTAACTGGCTAGCTACTTTACAGTTCCCTAGTAACCTTGTACTGAAGTAAGCCATATCACAGCACTAGCAAATGCATAACATCATGAATACACCATATTTCAAAATATCTATCATGCTAAAATGTATTAGCTTCATGCCAAGTGATGCAAAGACACGTTAGCATGCTAATTAATGTTAAAATATTTCAACATCAGGCTAAAGTGTGCTAACATTATTTCTAAAACATTAACATCATGTTACAATGTACTAGCATCATGCTTAAACATTTTAGCATCATGTTAAAACGTGCTAAAAATTTACTATCTACTTTGAGTTTAGTTCATCAGATAGTGGTGTGAATAACCATGAATCCGTGAAACCATGAATCACTAAATATGGTATTTGTATGGTAATTGTCACAGTCAGAAAAAGGAAATAAAATGTTTTAGATTACAGACCAGCGTGAAAGCAAAGATAGTAAAAATGCAAAGCTGGGTAATCAGCTATACAATAATAGGCTTCTGTAGCATTCCTGCTGTAGCAAAAACTAGGCAAATGTAAAAAAGACAATGTCAAATATGGGGACACAGGCTTTTGTCAGTTCGTTTTACCCACTATGTAGAATGTTAAAAAAAAAAAAAAAAACACACAAAGCTCCCAGAATTCCAAAAAACTAAAGTAGTGGAAGTAATAAGCCATAGATGTATATGAAAAACTCTATATATGAAACAGGAAAACTGGCCATTGTATTTTAATTAGGTTTTGTTTTCCTAAAAAAAAAAACCTTGGAGACTTTAAGACTTAGAGAATGACCTGGAAAAAAAGAGAAGCAAACATGAACACACCGGCTGCAGTCACACCTAGACAACAACTTGCATGACTACAACTGGGTAAACCTGACTTTCGGAAAATGAGTGGGAAAAGAAGAGAAGCACAAAAAGTGGGTAGAACTTGAAACCTTAAGCTCTTAAATATACTAAAATAATTCTGAATCCTGGATCAAAGCAATGCATACAAGAACAAATATATAAACATATTGTGCTTTCAGGATGCATGCATAAGGTTTACAACTGTATTGTTTTAGACTACCACCAACTTTAGCTAGAACTGACTATATATTCGTATGTATTTTTCTATATACTATATTATGCCTGTTGAGCATAATTACATAGCAAAAAAAGGAGCTCCTGAGAATGTAGTCTGGTTGTGATAGGACAGCATACCACAAACATGAGTGTGCACTGGTTTGAGGTGTGGCCTGGGTGGGGAAGATATCAACAGACAAGAAGATATAAACACCTTTAATTCACATACACCAGCTGCAAGAAAGACAGAGGCAAAAAAACAATGACAGAACGCCTCCTAGATGAGACATAAATCACTGCACATTCAGACATGTACATTTGTAAATAGCAGGATTCTACAAAATGCCTCCCTATATTTGGGTGATTGGGCAAGTGCAATGACGTGCAAAACCGAATTGAATCTGCTACTTGCCAAACAGGCAGCTTTCTGAGTTAGTGCTTTGTGAAGAGCACTAACAATAAATAAAGGTACATGTCAAAATGACTCTGAAATAGCCTGCTCAATGCTGTTCGGGGCTCAGTTACTCTCTCGCAGTTCAGATCTACTTTAAAGACATCTATTTAGCCAAGCATTCTCAATGATTCTCATCACTTGTTTCTTATTCTACCTCAAAGTAAATAAAATCTTATGCTCTTAACAGTATGAACAGCAGCTAAGCTAATTATTCTCTATTTTGGTTTTCAATCCCAAGGTTTCAATCTCGGGGTAGCTATAGATTACATCTACAGATGGACTCAACATCTGACAGATCTACCCAAGCTCCAGTTCCTGCTGAAAACTGTCCCTTCTACGGTACAGTCAGGTGCTCATGCCATAGAGCAATGACTACAGTAACACCTGGTCCACCCAAAGCACCCGGAACGTGATGGACATTTTTTATTTACATTTTTTTTAAAGGACTGCAGCATTAGCGTCATTAGCCCAGAGGAGAACTGGCCCTCCCTGCTAAGCCTGGTTTCTCTCAAGGGTTTTTTTGTCCATTTATATCTCACTGGAGTCTTGGTTCTTGCCACTGTTGCCCTGTTGGCTTGCTTACTGGGAGACCATTTGCTTTGTACATTGTGTTATCATTGATTGTTAATTTTATCGATTTTGAATTTCTTTTCTCTTCCTAATTTTCTCTCCTTCTTTCCCTTTTATTTTCAATTTCAGTTTTCACTGTTATATATTTTTGGATATTTTCATTTGTACAGCTGCTTTCTAACAGTGTGCCACTGTGAAAAGCTCTATATAAACAAATATGAATATATGAACTTGAACTTTCTTTACAAGATTAATGTAAACATTTCAATTTCATACTGGATGCGCATAAATAGTTGGGGGGTAAAAATGAATGCTGGTAAAATTTCACAACTTTCTCACAAAAGTGCTATGGACTGCTATGAAGCAGAAAAAAAGATGCATGGGGTCATTCATATATAGGTGTCTTTAGTAGCTTTAAAGATGCAATAAGCGATTTCTGGTAAACACTGTTGATATTTGAAATTACCAAAACATACACTCCCCTACCCCAGAAGAATCTCCCCCCTATTTTGAAAGCTCTGCATCATGTGTCTCTATCATAAAGCGTACGAAAATGATACAAATGAGCTTACAAGCGAAGATTCCACACGAGCATATTCAAGCAAAAGACAGCATATCTTAGTTTTGTGAAACAGCAAAAAAAGCGTTACTCACCAATCAAAAAGAAATAAAATAACCTCAACATAAACTGACCTTGGTGTACCTGCTCCTGGAGCTGTTTTCAGTGCCAGAAAGCTCCTCGATATTAACGCGGGTCCTACCCGCGTTAATATCGAGCAGCTTTCTGGCACTGAAATAGCATTTGCATAAATTGAAATTGCATAAGATCCCATGTTTCTTTTAGAGTGCTCTACAAAGCCTTTCCTAAAACATGACCATATGCGCAGAGGTAAGCGTGTATACAAATAAATGTATTTCGACGACTAGCATTCAAAAAATTTTCTGGAAAAAAAATTGCCTATGCTACTTACAAGTAAACATTCAGAAACTGAATAGGTCTACCTAAAAAAAGCATTTATATCTTTGTTCTGCTCAAAGCTTTTTTTAATATTTATATAGCTTAGAAATAACAAAATAATTATGACTAATACTGCCTTTAATTATTTACTTAAGAACATAATTTCAGTAAACATTACTTTAAGCTATCAGAACTGGTATTGAGTATTGTAAAATTTCTCTTTTAACAAAAGTTAACAAAAAGGTTATCATGACAATATTATTTCCAGCAAACATTACAATCTAGTGAATGTTTCTGAAGTGTCTTGCTGGAGCCACCAAACCATAAAATATGCTGCCCTAAATGTTTCAGTGGAAATGACATCAACACGTCGAACAAAGCTTTGCATTTCAAGGCAATTCAGTGTTTGTCAGTGTAACGTTTGTTTCACGTTTTGAAACAATCCTGGGTCTTTCATGTTTATATGTGACCTGTGCTGCCAAAACGAGCTGAAATGAGTTAGGGCTAAATACGAGCTAAAGGCAAAACAAGTATATATATAAAAAAAAAAAAATTATTCAATTTTGGTCTAAATTTGAGGTTCACAAAACATTTCATTAAGCCCTTGTCTAGCGATCCTAATGCTCTTATTAGCACCTAAACATCTAAAATTATCTTTATTTGTACATTTTCTGAGGGCAGTACCTTCCTAAAGCTTTCTTTTATTTTTTTCTAATTTTGAAGGCTTTCTAACAGAATCTGAAAATAGTGAAAATTTGTAAAAATTTGCTCATTGTGAAAAAAAAAAAACTCACCGCAACAGCCATATGACTGTTAGACCCATCTTATCCAACAGTGTGACCCAAATGCCTGCTTTGCGATCATGAGACAATCTCTTCTCAGTACACCATAAAATGCAGGATGCGTGACATAACAATAGCTGCCGGTAATGCACGGTAATGTTTTAGTCTGTGCATTTCAATTTGACTTTGTGCAAGAAAAATTACACCGTGCTGCTTCAAAGCTTTGCTGGTTTGTCAGAACGCAAAATGGAATGCAGCCTTTGGTCATGCTACACTGCTACTTACTAAAAAATGCACAAATACACTGAGCTACTGTAAACCTACTGGAAAATGTAGTTAAAACACTGGTTATAAAAAGTGTGTGGGTGAACAAGTGAGTTTTTGTTTTCAGACCTGTGCAATAGCAGCTTCATTGTCTGCCAGACCCAAAAGGAAAATTCTGGCTTTGTCGATTTTTACAGGAACCGTACGACCTCTCCACTCAACCTCACTCATCATAGCTGCCTGTTTAGCTCTCGTTTGAGTGATCAGCGTCTAACAGACAGAAAGACAGAGAGAGAGTTACCAATAACATAAGTACAGACTTAAGCTCAACAAAATACTGGTACCAGCACATGCTAGCACCAGCCCTAAAACATGTTGCAAAGACATGATCTCTAACCTCCAATTTTTCAGCCATCATGCCGCCCCCTCCTCCTGCACTTAGTCTCATCTGCATGAGGTCATTTATAGCGTTCTGATCACCTAGAAACCAAATACAGAGAGGAGGTTTAAACAAGGCAGAAGAGGTTTAAATTAGATGCAAGCATACACTGTGTTGTTTGTGTAAAAGTTAATGAGGAGAGAGAATTCCAATTCTCACCAAAGTTATATGCACAGTATCGGATATTGGGTGAAATTTCCTCCACTCTCTGATGATAAAGTACTGCTTGTTCCTCAGTAAAAGCACTTGCCAGTTTCTCATATATGGTCCTGAAACAAATGGCTCACAAAATTAAACTAAAACAGCATTAGGGTTGCAACAACTAATTAGTCAAGTCAGTTATTATAAATATGAAAAATCAATAACAAATTTGATTATTCATTAGTCATATCTGGGGGCTGTGTAAGGAAACCATCAGCAGTGCATTTAAGGTACACATTTTATCAGATTGTGTGCTCCCTATAAATTGAAGCAATTGCATTGCAAAGGCATTGCTTCTCCATGTTCAGCTAAGCAACAGGAAACATTAGAGCTACAATTATACAAGTTCCAGTGCCTAGAGTCTAACAGTTTAAGCTACGGTGTCTAGGGCACAATACAACAGTATTAGAGTTCGCATTACAGTACTGGGGAAAAAAGCACCTTACAAATTTAGCAGTAGTGCATGTCAACAAAAAAAGTATCAGTTATAAAAGCAGAAACAGACATACTGTGATAACGACACATGTTCACAGTTTCTGCACAGTGCACCAGGTGCATAATGATTAATACCGACTGAATCTCAACTAAAAATAAGAACACCACTCACTTGCACTTGTTGAAGGCCTCCATGGCAGATTTCCATTCCTGCAGTTCAAACTGAACCATTCCGGTAAGATATGCAGTATAAGCCTACAGACAACAGCAAATACATACACAGTAGAAGAGAGCCTAATCAATTCAATATCCATACACAATTTACATCTGGTGTAAAGATGCATTTTGGTGAGATCCACACCATTAATTTGTATATACTCTTAGCATCTCTGATCTCTCTGATGTTTTTACAGAAGAAGTGACAAAATCAGTAAATGCTCATTGTGCATTAACGAACTAAACAAAAGACTCGCTCTCAACAATTTCTGTAACCATTCTAAAACTTTCATTAATTTTACATGCTTGTTTAAATATACTAAAATCCCACAGAAAAAGCTGTTTTCTTATTTGTAACAACATTTCTGTAAACCCACATTGTATTAAGATTCTATAAATAAAAAACTAGGTTCTTTGCTTATGAAGTCACGAGTAAGGGATCAATACCTTGCTAATTTTCTTCTGTTATGGTATACACTCTGATCCAAAACAGAGAGCAAAGCAGCTTAAAGCACCCTTGTAGCATATCCCAAACACTTCATGTTAGGAATACTTCAAGCTCTGTCACCATTTCGAATGATTTATAAAATTCCTTTTTGAAAACTGACACTTGTAAATTCTTATATATTGAGACTTGACAAACAATACCACTGTTATTTACATTTGCATTTTACAGATTTAAATAACGTAAACTGAAAATACTAGCCTTAAAGTGGCCACAAAGCAATGCCCATTTGGGTTTGAACTGAACAACACGTCTGTAATTACCCATCCCCAAAATGGCTTGTAGGATTGTTACCTCTATTTAAGCAAGCACCATTTCAGTAAAAAGGTCAACTTGATCAAGAAACAGGTCAGGCTAGTGTCTCATATGAATTTGAAAGGTCTGGTCTCATTGCTGATCAATAAAAAGGTATCCTCCAGAAAATCTACTGGCAAGTACATGGCATGTATGAACAAAAGGCAGTCACACCTGAGCCTCCAGTTTGGTCTTGGCATCTACACAAGGACTTTCACAGAGCTTTTCTAGCTGCTCTCCATGTTTAGCAGCCTTCCGCAGACGAGCCAGCAGGTGGAAGCGCTTGCGGGGCTCAGTGTTCGCTTCCTGTTTTAGCTGCATGGCATAACTCCATGCTCTTTCTGCTTCCATTAACACTAACAACAGATATCTGGTGTAAAAAGAGAACATGGGAGAGCAAAAAAGATCTCCATTTATAATGATATTTCAGACAAAAATGCCTTAATTATAAGACTGGAAACAAATCAATGTACTCAATGTACTTAAAGTACTCTTTAATGGTGCTTTGCCATGTGAACCCTTAAGCAGGTTAAAAAGATTTCATGTGCACTGGACCGTGACAGACTTACCTGTTATCAGAAAGCATATCCACTGTCACTTTCTTTCCAGCAAACTTATGCCTGTTGCCCATTTTAAAGCCTAGAGTCTTCCTCAATCGACGCAACCGCCTAGAGCAGTAACCCCTTTGGTGACAGACAGAAACAACATAATTTAAGGACAAATCTATTAAATGATTTACCAATATATTGATGACATTTGACACTAAACTATCTGCATTGACTGATAAGTTTTCCCAGTTTGGTCAATTTGTGTCAGAAACATTTATTTTGATAGCACACAAAGCCCAGCAGAGCATAAAGAAACAGAGCTCATGACAGGTGCTTCAGCAATTCAAGCCTGTGGATGCAGACACACTTTGTAAAGGTGCATGGTGATAGGGCTAGGCAGAAAAGGAAGCACTAGATACTGGTAAAGCTTCACTTCCGAATAGCCCTGCACATTTAATCATTTATAAACTGAAATCACAATTTGAAAGGGTGCGATTTTCAAATCGCAAGAGATGCGATTATATATATATATATCTTATTATATATCAAATATGGTAATAAACATCCACATAGTCATTGATACTTTGCTTCCTGCACATTTTACGTTTGACAGAGTTTAACCAGTAGGGGGCATTTTAACACTGCATGTGATGATTGAAAAGAACGCCATTTGGAAAAGATGAGCACGAGAAGCAGTTAAACTCCGCAACAAAGTGTGTCTGCAAAAAATCTTAAAAGTTTAAGATTTTATTTATATTTGTTAAATTAACTTTATTTAAGATACTGTAGTTATTTTCTTAATTTGTCATGACAGATGTTTGCATCATTACATCTTTTTTTTTAATTGTCACATCAAGTAGTTTTAAACAGTAGAACAGTTACAGTATTTTGTGATTATTCTTGGGGTTATGCTGTTAGCTCTTTTATTAAATTATAGTAAATTCATTTTAAATCGCAAATCGCACTTTTGATCAGGAAAAAATAAATTAAACTTCCTACGTGCTGGCAATATCTTGATGTGGAATATGCTTTTCTTAAATCTATTGTGACAAATCCGCCCTCAGGCTTTAATTTGGCACACAATCTGTTTGAGCATTGACATCTTGAATCTGTATCTCCTCAGAGACCTATTCAAATGACATAGATTTAAAGTCTGATGCAGCCTCCCGTCCTTCTTGGGTACTGTAAAATAAGAGCTGTATATGAACACTGAGATTATTTTATGAAGGGGAAACATGTTCTAAAGCCGTCTTCGCCAAGAGTCACTAGCTGGGCAGCACCTGCTGTTGCTCTCCTAACATCAGTCTGCAGAACAACGTTGACAAAGGATGTAAGACGCAAACTGAATTCTGTATCCTCACTTTACTGTACTCAACAGCCATAGGGATAGACTGGGCAGAAGGTTCCACGCTGCCAGAAAATCTGAGCAAGGTATTATAATCTGTACCTGCCCTGTATCCTAAATAAGAGAACTGGGAGGATATGGTTGGACAGGATAAAGAGAGGCTGGAACGTACAAACCGCCGGATGCTTCTGCCTCCTTAAACGCAGAAAGCAAAAGCAATCTGGCATGAGATGTTGACAGGCACACAAACCCTCCCTGATTGGGCTGACCCCTAGCATTGTACTGTTGGCATCAGATGCTCTTCTTTGCAGTCCCTGAAGAAACATGGTCTTCAGAACTTCCTCTTGGGCCACGAGTCCTGTGTGTGCTGCCCAGTCTTTGCGAAGGGGCTCAAGCTGCCACTCTGGCCTTCTTCTGTAGCATGTAAGCAGAGGACGGTCTAAACCAAACTGAGATGAATGAAACAATGCTGCAGATGCCTGGCCTTGGCATTGGAGATCCTTGAACACCTCCAACTGTTTAGCCTTACAGTATCTGTCAACAACAGGGTTGACAAATAGACCACCATGATCAACCTGAGTGTCGAAAAGTAGGATCTTATTCTCATTTTTGATACCCCAATAAGTTGGGCTACAGGTTCCTCTCCGTTGCCACCAAAGCAGCCATATAACAGCCGATGGCATGGTCTGTATGTACTTGGTGGCATGGAGGGCAAGATCTGTGGCTTGGTAGAGCTCCTGAACCACATCCGGTTTCAACCCCCCACCATGGCCCAAGTCTTTAAGCACATCGGCTTGGTACACCTGCAAAATTGCCATAGTGAGCAAAGATGCACCACCCGACCTGCTGCTGCATAAGCCTTGCCCACTAAACGATGTAACTTGTGGAATATTGGGAGATTATGGCAGGAAGGCTGTTCTTAGTTGGACTATAAGAATCTATAATCCAACTTAGATTTTGAAGCTTGAACAAGCTCATCTGATTTGGTGGAGAACACAAGAGAAAAGGCAGAACCCATCCTCTACTGCTCCTCCGCCATTTCGAGCTGTGAACCCCACAAGTGCAACCTGCACTGTGCCTAAGCAGAAACAGAACCCATCCTGTGAGATGAAGTTGCCCGGCTCCCACCAGGGCTGAGGAGAGTCAGGCAGAAGCAGAGCATCCTCAGCAGAAGCAACTCGCAATGAGGGTAGCCAGCTCTCGAGAACTGATCTAGCATGCACCGTTACCTGCTGAAATGTAGCGTGGACAGGGTGGCACAGGTTTTTTAAAATTCTTTGAACTAATTCTCTTTTTTCTTTTCTACTGATAAAATTTTTTCCCCTCACACTTAACCTGACTAACACTGACAGACAGATGGGCTTCCTGAAGACATAAATCTGATGACATAACACTGTCACATGACCTTGACTGTTCAATAAAAAGGTGTAATTTTACATGTTTAGACCCTGATGCCTGAAGCCCATTCGCCATAGTATAAAGCCATGACACACCGTTGAGTTCTCTGGAAAGGGGACCACTTACCTATTCAATGTTTTATCCGCAAATCCAATGTGATCACCGCAGATACTTCACATTGCGAATGAGAACAGTGGCTATGAGAGAGGTCCTCTGAGGCAAAGGAAAAAAAGAGGGAAATGCACTGGGGTTTCTGTAGGCTAGGGGCATAGCATTCTGCTCACTAGTATCCAGTCTCAGAACAAGTTGAATGATGTCAGAGCTAGGATAAGATCCTGTTTGACCAAAACTTGGCTGACTATCAGATGTAGCTGTAACACCAACTGACAACAACTCTTGTTCTTCAAATGGACATGATAGCTGAGTACCGGTGTGAACTGGTAAAATCAGAGGTGGAGGCGTTTTTGCTCCATGGTTAAAGGTTCAAGTGGTGTGACCTTGAGAACATTACACTGTTGTATTCCTGCTTGCTGAATCTGGAGCATTTCATAATCATTTGTTGTTTGTACCATCTGCCTTGTTGGGTGAATAAAACCATCTGAGCAGCAGTGAACACGCACACGGCTGAATATAATGCAGGACTTATGTTGGGAGATATGTTGGCCATGGTCAAAAGTTAGACATGGTTGTGGTAGGAGGCTCTGTAATGTTCCATTTTGACTAAAGTGACGGGGTTAATTTTACCGACAGTCACAAAACATGGTACATGTATTGTTCTTATCAAGCTGGACAACTTTCATAAATATATTCATTAGCTTCGCACAACAGGAAATCGGCCATTTGGAATTGTATGCGGATTGTTCATTGGTGTGGTGGGCTGATGATATGACTAAAGCTTTATGAATAATTTTATGCTCTAGTAGTAACTGAAGTATTGGTTGCATAAATATTAATGGTTACGACAGGCACAAAAGTCACATACACATTAAATGAGATAAGGACTTTCGCACCAAAGGCACATTTTAGTAGTTCCTACTGCTTGGTGTGTTCGCACCGCAGAGGCTAGGAATAATTTTTGTTATAGGAACAGAGTCAGAGTAGAGTGTAACCCAGCACAACAGGAACTACCACTGATAAGTGTATGTTGACTGGCCAATCACTGCCACGGAACAGTATTCTAGGATCGGCACACTAGGCACTCTGAATCACACAGTTGGTTTAATTGTGCTCTGGCCCACTTGAAAAGGGGGTTTATCACTAAAGTTATAACTAAATCTATAACAGACAACAAACACACAGCTCCTATCACGGCGTCTTTCAGTTTATGTTTTATTTGAATGATGTTTTTTGATCAGCCAGCTTCACTTCAGAGTTCCTACTGCCAGTGTCAGTGCAATCACGAAATGTAGCTATATTACTAAAATACACATTTACATTAACAATAGGCCCACACAGGACGAGGATAATAATAGATAATATTCACCCTCTCTTTAGCATGCACATTAAAATCTATTTTAGTACATGGAAAAATCAATTAAAATCAGAAAAACAATATTTTTACCCACCCCTACAAATGGTTAAAACAAGCACTTTGTCAAGCACTGAATGAATTCTTATTAAAGCTACAAAAGTTATTCAGTCAACTAAGATATACCCTTTTGTTCTTTGATTAATATTAATGTCATAGACAGCAGTAGGAATATTAAGCTGCTGTTTGTTATTTTTTTGTTATATTGTTCCTTAGTGTTTGTCGAGTCTTGATTTTGTTTTAGTGGTGCACTAAAATAGATTTTTGATTCATTGTTCAAAACTGCATAAACTTTCAGATATTTTACATTATTACTGCACCTCTCACCCCAGCCTGTCAAAAACTCCTTGCTAAATTCCTTGATCTGTGAAGTCCACCTTCTATAATGCTGAATAGGCTATGACTGGTTAACGTTTTGTCAGCATGGCAACAACACACTACTGCATCTACAATGAACAACCATTCATTGTAGTTCTTAAAAGCGATTTCTTATTGCATGCATAGAAAACATGTACTCTGTGTCTCGGACTTGACGGTATGACGGCCAGTACGTGTGGTTGTTGTAAACGAGACTTTTACATAATTGTTTTATCAGGTTTCAATTATTTTTATGGATTTTTAAAATTTAAAATACAGTAGTAAATTTGAGTTAAAATATACATTACAGCAACATTTAAATTGTTATATCCAGCTGTGTACGATATCAGTTAACCACTAACTTTGTGATATTTCACTAAGAATCTGTATGGCCACTATCTTACCTGTAGCGCTGGTAATCTCCATGTCTAAGTCCATGCTGCTGCTGAGAGTCCTTAATGATCTGCAAGACTAAAGCCAACGCTAAGGACACTTAAACCCGAGATATTTCAATTACAGCACGATGTGATCTTAATGTAAACTATTTGTTGTACAGTATTACAAATTCAACGGAGACGTGATCTCCCAATTTTAGCGAATCTGCTTCAGGAAAGTGCTTATTGTGGTTTTCCCAATATAACGCCCATCTTGTGTTAACACTCAGAAACATCTGCGAAAATCAAACTTTCTTAATCGTACAGAAAAACTTATCGAGCCCAGGTATTATTTTAGTTCAGTTATTTAGTGACACGTATACCATAAGTCCCAGTACAAAGCTAACCCGTCAGATGAACTGATGAATTATTGCTGTTCACTTACACCAATAGGGAAATAACTAACACAAACGCTTTAACAGTTAGGATACTTTCCAAGCTCAGGCTCTCGTCGACGCTGTTCTCTTTGTTTTCGTCCATTGTCGGTGTTTTCACCGCATTCTGATGCTCTTCAGCCATTTTTCAGCAAGCACACGTCTAATAATGATGATTAAGCGGATGAGGGTCTTCCTTCTGCTGTTGAACGGCAGTGCGCAAAACAAAGTACCGCCACCTACCGTGGCGTAGTACGAACGGGAGACAAGCCTATACATTAATCGTTAAAACCTGCACACCACTCTACTAAACTAAATATTGCACAAAAATAAGCTTGGTACGATATTTTGTGATTGCACAACTTACCGGTTAGTTGCTGGGGGAAATTATAATGAGCAAATTTAAATTGTTATTGTACTGGAAAAATTGGGAAAACAAACCTTGTTACTTTAATCTATTCTGTGAAATCACAAAGATTTAAAATAATTTTCGATGATTTCTTGGACAATTCAAGGTGCCCTGTGTGTAACGGGATCAAAACGAAGTTAAAAAAAGAAATAAACCGAAGTTACCAAAATATGAGACGTAACTCGCAATACTAAAAACACTGAATAAAAATGTACACTCATTCCATAAGACAACTAACATAACAGCAATCTCTTTCATATCAATTGTTTATTCTAGACAGCAATGAGATTAAATGGAAAACAAACTTAAACTTTTGCTTGAATATGTATCAGATATTCGCCTAAGAGTAATACACAGAAAGTTCACATCTCTTTTTCAGAACAGACATGACACACACCGAGTTCAGATTTCAGAGTTCAGAGTTTGCAATCAATATTATTGAAGAGTTTAATATAAACAAAAATATTTCTCATCAAATGAGCCTTCCCAAATGATTTTGTTTTTGATAATTTACTCATGCTCATGTCATCCAAACCTGTGTTTGTATTTTGCTGTAAAAGTCACATAGCCTACATCTGGCTATGGTAGAGTGGCAAGAGTGGATAAATTATAAGAGAATTTTTATTTTTGGATGAACTATTACTTTAACTTTTTTCAGATACATATAGATTAAAAAACATTAATATAAAATATTTATGTATGTTTATTAAAAATAAACAACATACAATAAGAGTAATTTGTTACAGTAACAATCTGGTAATAGTTATATAATTCTCAACATAGGCACTAAAATATTTGCAATAAGAAACACCTGGGTCACCAATGTTATTTATTACAGTACAAGATCGCATACCATTGAGATTCAAACAAGAAAAATTAGAGATTCTCTGAGGCAGATATGTATTTAAGCAGGAACTGTTTAATCTCCGAGATATGCATAGTCTCTCTAATGGTGGTATCTCTGTTACGCACCAGTAGAAGGCCGTTCTTTAGTGTAGTCTCACTGACCAGCACTGTAAAGAGGACGCCCATCTCATCATACCTGCAGCAGACAGAAGACATTCACTCAGTATTGATTTCATTAAGAAAAACACTACTGAGGGTAAGAGCATCATTCAGTAAATTAAGACAACGCTTAACTTTGTGTGTAAATTCTCTAGAGATGATGGCAATGTGTCCAGGTATCCAGGCCATGTGGAAATTCCAACTTCAAGAAATTCTTGGAGCAATCTTTCACAGACCTCGGAAAACATATTTTGTTAACATTTTTGTTAGCAGATTATATAGGCTATTATAACAATGTTTTAAATGTTTGTTTATCTGTACTTGTCTAAGTTCTGAATTAGAGCCTCGTCCCATATCCAGGGCCACTTTCACAGGAGTTAAAGTGGGATGTAGCTTCAAAACCTGAGGCAAAGAAAATGTTTCAACTTCTCCATCCTGTTTTGTCAATTAAACTAATTCTTAAGGCTGGTTCACACAGGACAACTTTTTGCGTTTCACTGCACTGCTTTACCATCGTTTTTCTGTGCAAACATGGACAAAGCAGATGAATTTTTACTGCTGCACCTGTATCCTACTCCTTTTTCGGCATCTCTTAATTTTAATTGTTAACATGCAGTGTAATTCATCCAAGTACATTTAAATGTGCTTTACAGCTTTTGTTTAACAGGGCTAAATTTCAACATGAAAGCTTTCTTAGGGGTCAAGCCCCAAAGGGGCAAAGACCCATACTGTATCCTTTAATTTTATTATTAAGGGTCAAGCCCTACTATAACAGTCAGTTTTCTAATTCTACTTCTGCTTTTGAAGACTATAGCATCCTATAAAATGGTACATATGAAAGTTATGAAATTTGGCACACAGATAGAGGACAGTCTGAAATGTTAACGTAGCAAATTTGGAGTCTCTGTCTTCTCCTTTAGCGCCACCAACAGTTCAAACTTTCACTGATGTTTATGCTCAAAACTTTTGACTTGTAAGCCCTATGAACAAAATTTTCCTTCATTTTTTTTTGGCTCATGCTGACTCCAACGAACCCTGTGACGTAATTTCTGGTCACAACAATTTTTCCACTATTTTGAATTTTCCGAAAAATCTACTTTTTCTAACTCCTCCTATGGCATTTGTCTGATTTGCATGAAAGTAGTAGAGACATGACTAAACGTTAGCAAAAGCTTTCTGATAGACCCAGCTGTTCTCAAATAATGCGCAAGCGAATCACACAAAAACGAACCCAAGGCCAATCTTCTCAATGATTTGGTGTATTGACATTTGAGTATTTAAAACATTTTCATAAACTGTTATATTCTATGACATCTTACCATACTTCCACCATATTAGATTTTATTCAAAACCTTTTTCGAACTCTGTACAAAATTTGTTATACAGCATGTAGAGACACTCTTAACAAAAAGTTATTAAAAGTTTTTTGTTTGATCAAACAGTTCTCATTTACCATGTAAACAAATTCTAAGGCGAGCACACCTAGGACTTGAGGCTGTATCTTAATCTTATTCACCTCACAGAAATTTTGTCCACCTACTGGACAAAAGTTATAAGCCATTTTATTGTGGTTTAACTGCTTTTACCTGTTTTTTTTACTGACTTGCACACAAACAGTTCAACGTTTCAAGTCCAAGTTAACTTTGTAACTACCCTCAGACAGTGCAGATGATGAATCATACCAAGATTCATAAAGATATGCAACTGCATTCATAAGATGAATCATTTTATGATAAAATTCAAATTGGACAATGCCCAAAATGGCTGACCAAGGAACACTGGTCAAGCTTTATTGTTTGGATGTCTTGGGGCATACTCAAATGATACCCAAGGTTTTCAAAGCAAACATTGCCATTGTTCATATCTCTCGACCAGTACGTGGCACTACTCAGGGCATGCCAGTGATGACGTGAAGTCATGTCAATACGCAAAAGTTTTGCGAAGATACAGGCTCATATCTATTTTTGCTTGCTCACTGTCAAAGTCATTGATGATATGAGAACGAATGTATTTATTAAAAAGCTTTTAATAACTTTTTGTCTTCAGTGTCTGTAGATGCTATGTTCCAGATTTTGTGCAAATCAGATAACATTTTTTATAGCTGCAATCTGTACATTTTTTGGGTTAAAAAATTAAAACATTTATTGAGGAACAGATGTGTAGTGTCTCCTTACCTTACCCTGATTCACAATGGTAAGTTCATACTAATGATTTATATTTCAGCTGTTGGGCCCAATTTCACGGTAAATGTCAGCTTTTGTGGAGCGCTTGTTACTTGTTCCTACAGTAGTTGTTTAGAATTTAAATTTACAAAGTTCTACAACTTTTAAGGTGCTAAAATGTTTTTAAAATTAATGGAAATGACAAATGTAAAATACAGTATTGAATTATAATTTTATTTTGTACAAAGTGTACATTTAAATACAGGAATACTTTGCCATTTTGCATATAATACTGCCACCTGTATCCATACATATATACGTTTTCACCACTCTATAGTGCTGAATCTCATATTTTTAAACACAAAAATGTATCCTGTGTGAATGGCCTTAAACTTTTTCACTCAGTTAATAATACTGAAAATGGGGAAGATT
Source organism: Chromobotia macracanthus (assembly GCA_036877525.1). Classification (NCBI taxonomy): domain Eukaryota; kingdom Metazoa; phylum Chordata; class Actinopteri; order Cypriniformes; family Botiidae; genus Chromobotia; species Chromobotia macracanthus. Next base: position 9,097,897 of record JAZGTH010000062.1, on the reverse strand, counting down.
GTAAGATTGCTCACTGTCCGCTGATGAAGCTTCTGTTTGCTGTCAGTTTTCTTCAGCACCTGAAGCGAGTTAAACAGGTAAGCCAGCATGCCTTTGTCCATATCTCCACTGATAGAGATGACATGGGGAACTACAACCTTTCTTCCATCCCTACACTGTTGAGGATTAAATTAACATTATTAATCTTAAATTCTTTGTTTTCCTGCAAATCTAAAGTTTTACACTTATGTAATATGTTTTACACTTTGTGGAACATTACACTGGCTGATTTTTTTTTTTAGATAAAACACATGCGCAGTTTAGTCTGACCTGTAGTTTGTTGTGTGTTCCCTGGTAAATCTTCTGCAGCTGAGTGTCCCCTAGGCTGCACAGTATCTCCAGGGTCTCTAAGCCCCAGGGGTACTTATAGAGGACTTTGATACCTTGGGATGCCCCCTCTTTCAGTTCCTTATCCACCACATCACACACGCTGAAGTCAGATGGGCCTAAAGCAAACTGCAGCAAAATTTCTGAGTCCAGCTTTAAACTAAACCCACGATCCATAAAATTGTTTTAACCTACTAAACATACAATGTTATGTGCTGATGCTGTGTTCTCATTATGTTCACACTAATGTTGCATAATATACTGTTACTCACCTTTCTCCACCACTGCAACCTCTGACGAGCCCAATAGTCCATCCACTGTGAAGAGGTCCGAGGCGAACAGAACCAAACCAAAGATGATTCTGTTACTGCAGATGAACTAAAAGAAATTTACAAATAGATTCAGACTTGATGTACAGTTGATGAATGAGGTAAAATAATAATTTAAATGATTAATCTTATTTCTTAATTTTAAAGTTTGAGGCTAATAATTGGGCCTTACCAACCAGTTGAACCTCCGAAAGGCTGATCATCAGACTGATGGCACTGCCCTATCTCTGCCAATCCAAAAGGCAATTTTCTATTTACAAGCTCCAAAGCCTGAGTGTACTGTTGCAAAGCACCTTGAGGGAACAATTATGACACATAATAACTGATTTATCATCTGATATAATGTTAAACATGCAATTCTCAGGAAAAACCTTTGCTTTACTTGAACCTTTTCTAAAACCTTTCTAGCAGCTTGAGCCTGCACTCAGGTGTCTCAGGCACAGCATAAGCAGCCTCATCATGCTGCAGAGGAATATGTGGCTGAAGCTGGAAAAGTGCCACTACTCGACACTCCGATCAACCCCCAGAGCCTCTTTGACGATGCTGTGGGGGGGCTTTCTTAAAGAAGTTTTCCAAGACGCAATTACACAACAGCGTGATTCAATCAGGTTTCAGGATTTCTAGGAGGAGGGCATTGCCCCAATGCGTCAGCTATCAACACAATGCCTTGTTTCGGCTCTGTAAATTATTTATGTAAACTATGTAAATTCCGTTAGGTAAAAGAATAGAACGCAACGTTTTCCGGCATTGTTGTTATGCGAGGAAGTTGTGGGAAAATGCCTATAATTATTTAAAATTAATAAAATCTTATAATCAATCTTTAATTTTGAGTTGCACTTTTAAAATGTAACTTTTGAGTATTTAAAGCACGATAACATTGTTGACACTCACCCCGTAGGAGACTCGACCGAACAGACAGACTTTGTTCAAGAAGGTTTTGGATTCTTTGAAATGCTTCTTCTTTAGTGAAACTGTTCTGTTGGAGGATTTCTTGAATATTCCTATAGTTCACGATCCTATAAGGCTCCTCACATGTTCTACTTTGCACAGAAGTATTGATCCCAAAAACGTGTTCTCTTGATCTTATCGCTGTCCACCATTGTTCAAGAATGTTTTTCTTTAGTTCGGTACCCAAAGGTCCATATGCACAAGTTCTGGTGTGGAAAGAATCAGGAGGTATAAAATAACGATCCGCACAGAGACGCATCAGAAGACTGGCTTGATCGCAGTTGTCATCGCCTGTTTTCATACTGTGCTTAGATATATTCCTCTGGTATTGAGGAATCGTTTCGCCTAAAAGCATAAAACGCTTTCTAATGTACAAAGGGAACATTCTGAACATTTAAACGCTGGTAGATGTAAAAGAAGACATGACTTAATGCACTAGTTTCACAGAAAACTTGAACGCTTCTGCAACTATACAATAAAACCACCGCGTAATGATAAATCTGAAAGAACTTTTACAACTTGTCATTTATCCGTGTGTATGTTTATCCTCAACACGTTGGCTAACATTAAGCAATCAGTGTTGTTGTTTTTTTCAGTGTTATTAATGAGATCTGTCATGCCGCCCAGTAAGCACGTTCACCCGGAAGTTGATGTTTTCAACCCGGAAAGTATTCCCATGAAAGCGAAAAAATAGCGCTATTTTAATTGCTTTGAATTGTATGTTTAAAGTTCAAGCAGTTGCAACCCCCCCCCCCCCACACATACAATAAATAAATAAATAAATAAATAACAGAGAGAAACTATAATATACTCCTTGGTCAATGCAATTACAAAACAAAAACACAAATGCAGACATAGCTAAACACAGCACAATGCCAAAACAAAAATAAAACAAGAACATAACAATAAAAAACCAACAGAAAACTCACTCATATGCAAAACTCCCACTTCCCCAAGATCCCAGTATCTCTTTATAGTGAGGGGAAATGTTTTAATAACTTTCATTTGTGGATAAAGTATTTGGCAAGCAAAATATAAAACATTTCATAAAATATTAGTTACACAGAAAACAATTATTTTCATATTGTCACTCAAAAGTGACAATCCCAAATCACACATTAAAACAAACGTAGTTTTTTGTATATGCAATACAAAATGAATTTCCTGTTAAAGTTTTTTCAAATTTAAAAATCTGAGAAGTGACTGGAACTCAAGCGTACAGACATACATCTGTGTTGTATTTCATTTATAATTTTCTTATCCATGTATGTATTTACAAATTTTACTAATCGATATTACATACAAATTTTATTTTATAGTCATTTTATCATTATTTTTTAATCTTATGTTAATGGGTGCTATATTGCCTTTATATTTACAGATAAGGAAATGGTCTCTATCTCCAGGTTTTCAACAGATGGATGTTGTGAAGCAGTATAACATCTGTTAAATTTGTTTCTAGTCTAGTCTAGTAATTCATTTTAATAAATTAATTAATGCTAAGCATTAAAAATATTGTGACTTTAATTAAATAAAGGTTTTATTGATTTTTATTCATTCATAATAAAGACTTATACAAAGACCTGTGTGTGCCACTGGTAAATATGATATAAAATGAAATTGATCATTTCGAATCATGTTGCTGCCATAAGACCCTACTTTCTTAAACTGTCCTTGACTATTTCAGTTAGTTTAAAAAGCCTAGCATTATAATACTACTACACAAAAAGCATTAGCCAGTAGACATATCTGAAAAAGAACAGTAATTTAGTGTTAAGAGGTTAGTGCAGATCACCAAATGACTGCCGTTTCTATTGAGCTGGCTGAGGTTATGAGAAATGTGTTATATTTATGAATAAATATTTATTTGAAAAATTATAAAATTCAGAGAAAATTGTATTTATTTTGTGTATTTTATGTTTGTTCTTAAAATGAAGTTACTGCAATTAAACACTGAAGGCAGACCTGGACTTGGAATGAACACCTATCCTCTTACTCCCTCTTGTGGACAGACTGTTGCATCCTGGTTTGAGGTTACAAGAAAATATGACGTCATTTTAAAATATTATTAAATAAATTTAAAAGATGTATTGTCATGTGAATCCCTATAGTAGACTATAAATAAATAGAAAACAGAACTGCAGCCTACAATTAGTACATAGAATGGTTGGTCATTTAAAATTAACTATTAATCCTATTTATGAGACTTAGCATGTTACCTCAAAATGGCCTATTTTCCACATATTAAACGTATTTTGTGAACATGAACTTCCATATACACAAAACACAGGCACATTATTTACAATACAGACATTATCAGGGTTCAGGCACATCAGCACAGTTTAATGCATGTTATTATGAATCAAACAGACATTATTATTATTATTATAGTATTATTTAACAAACATGTAAACATGAAACAGAGATGAAAATGACATCTTTAAGTAATTTTGGTAATTTACCATTAAAATCACGCTCACTGTCCTGGAACCAATGAGTAACCGATGGGACATCTGATGGTTCCCCTGACCAAGGAAACAGAGGAGGTTGATAGCCGAGTACGCACTGGAAGGAAGTGAGATCTGTGGTGGGTTGGCAAAGGGTGTTTTGTGCATACTCGGCCCAGGCGATATAGCGGGTTTCAGGAGTTATGGTGGGCATGTCAGAAGGTACAGAGATATCAACCTATCTCCTGGATCTTCCTTTCGGTTTGGTTGTTGCTTTGGGGGTGGTAACCAGAAGATAGGCTGAGATGAACTGGGAACCTCTGTCAGGCACAATATCTTTAGGGATTCCAAAATTTCAAAACAATACCTGATTAAAGAGGACTTCCGCTGTTTCTAAAGTGGTTGGGAGTTTCTGGGTCAGCCAACGTTAATGTTCGGCTGAGGACAGCCTGGTGTTGTCTAGCTGCATCGGCTTGGGGCTTGGTTCTGGAGGAATGGGACACTCTAGCGAATGATGGGTTATGGCACTTACTTTCCTCCATACAGCTCTGCATTCGGTTTGCCACTCATATCGAGAGTTGAATGAAGCGCTCTAACCCCATAGTGTCATAGTGCAACCACAGAGAGGGCTTCAGTGCTCAGGGGCACCTCAATCGTTTCCTGCCAGCTGTGAGAATCAAACCATTGGGTTACAAAACTACCCCAAATATGTTTTGTTAATCTTGAGCCAAGGATTCCAACGGTACATCAGCACTTGTTGATATAACAAACCGCAAAGGAGTTATGAGCGCTAATGCATTTTGGATCACTGTAGCTCCCTCCAGTGAATAATCGGGGTAACCTCTCCCTAAAGTAAGACTTACTATCTGGCCAAGTTTCAAGTCTCTTCTCACTTGAGATATTGCAGAGCTAAAACATTCAGGGCCCTGTAAGTAATCAGCAAAATTTTGAAGTTTACACAATGCTTGATAGGCAGCCAGTGCAGTGTTGACAGAACTGGGCCAATATGGTCATACTTGTTCGTGTACATGGTCATACAAAACAAACTTCCCATTTGTTTAAAAGTTGTTGAGTCTATTCACCAGTTTTTGAGGTTATCTGTCTAACTAATTTAAAAATATGAATTTGGGACTTCATAATGGGCATTCTGTGGAATGCTATCATAAAGGATGAAACTTTTCTTCAACATAAATCCACATTATGCTGAATTTAGTTATGGTTATTATAGTTATTCACCATCCTTACCTAAGACTTCTATCTCCAGAGATATCCCCATCTTTTTTTCTGATGGTTTAGTTCACATTAAAACATTTATGACATAAAAACCACACATAACACAGTTGACAGACAAAGTACCACAGTTAACAGGACACATTAGAAAAAAAGAGAAAACTTTCTTTAAGATAACAACTTTATTTTTTTTCAACAAATGTATGTACGAGCAATTAATCTGAGTTCAGTTTAAAAAAAGATTAAAACATCATGCCAGTTCGCTCTGTATCAGCATCACACCAAGCCCTATACTGACGATGTTTCTCAGCAGCAGATAAACCCATCTTCCTAAAACACAAATCTTAATATTATTATCTGTTTAATATTATGGTAGACTTATTTCAAATCATGGAGTCATATCGAATTTATAAATATTTCATGAAATCATTGTTATATATAATGTTTACGGTAAGTATGAACTCGGTATCCATAAAGCATTTTAAACACACACACATTATAAAACTATATATTATAACGTTCATGAATATATTATTACAATCATGAGTAATTCTGAATTCTTTATAACCCTTGACAAATGTGAATATAATGTGTATATTATATTCCTGTGAGTCCTGTCGCACTCACCTCCTATCATTGATTTGAGAGACTGGTTCTAGCCCACCTTAAATCCTGTCTCCCTGCTACCTTAAACCCACATCAGTTTGCTTATCGCTGCAACAGATCAACAGAGGATGCAATTGCCACAACACTGCACTCTGCCCTAATCCACCTGGATAGTCACAACACACATGTTAGAATGCTGTTCCTTGACTTCAGCTCTGCATTCAACACTGTAATACCCTCCATTTTGATCTCCAAGCTCAGTCATCTTGGAATCAGTACCTCCCATCTGGCAGGCGCTAGAGTCTATGCTCTCGGACCAGTAGGTTTAGGAAGAGCTTCTTCCCCAAATCTGTGACCCTGCTGAACTCCACACCACTAATTTAACCACTATGATTTGCACTACTGATACACAACACTTTTGCACGTAACACAGTTGACATTTCGACCATTTTAGGCCTTGTGCAAATTGCTGACCTTGCACTAGTTAGTACATGACCTTGATTAACTTATGTTTTATTTTCTTTCTCTACATATTTATAAATATAACGTGATGCAGGTTCACTAGTACATGTTGGTAACAGTTGACGGTCAATCTACATTATGTGCAGACGATAATATAGATAAAATATTGAAGAGGTGAAGTTATGATTTACCACACTGTCTTCAAATTTCCCTCCAAAAAGGGAAATTACATCATGTGATGTTGGACATATGACTTTGTAACAAACCATTGCTGATTTATAGGGAGTAACACAGTTGACACTGAGTTCTCTGACATACAAAAAAATGGATGATTCAATGTAGATGTATGCGTAAAATATTTTTTAAAACACCTTCTTTTAAAACACCTTATAAGGAAAATTTACAGACACATGTATTTTAGAGCTAATCTTAAGAGCAAAACCTCACATTTACCAAATCAGACCATGAGAGAGTCCATGTACATGACATGTACCCCTAATTATAGAATGACTTAGCAGTGCAAAGTTGTGGGTTCGATTCCAACGAGCTCGTGTACGTATATACAAATGTTAAACTTGAGTGTAATGTCTGCCTAATGCTTAAATGTAAAAAGTATGCAGGAAATAATAGTAATGCTTTGCTTCGCAAACGCCACTTATAAGGTTAAGTAGAGTAATAATATGTTAAATTACTTTAGTACTTTACAGTCACTACACTAAAGTAACACTACAGCGTCGTCATTTTGTACATTGGCTCAAAAGGCTTATTGACTCAACACCATTCTGGCGTCTATGGGATACGTTTCTATTTCGGGCGGGTCAGCTCCATAGACAGGATGTGACGCAAACATTCGATTCTAAGGCGTTTGCTGTCTTCCTACTTCCACGTCTTGCCTGCGGAGGCAGCACTATTTCAGCTGTTGGTTCTAGCGCATGGTTTTTAAACACCGTTGAGGACGAAATATTATTAAGAACCATTAAAATACTGTGTATGAAGGAGAGTTAAAAACCTAGCGGGTTGTCAAGCCTGAAACTGAAGCTGTAGTTGGACGTTTATGTGGTGATTTCCAGACATAAAAATCGAAAGGGATTGTTGTGGCAGTGATTTTAGATGAAGAGGTATGGACTCTCTGAAAGCTTTACAGGACTGGTGCCGGATCCAGTGTCAGGGTTACCCTGATGTGGACATAAAAAACATGTCCTCATCCTTCAGAGATGGACTAGCCTTCTGTGCTATCATCCACAGACATAGGCCGGATCTCATGTAAGCATCAGTTACACGTTTTCCTTTCGTTTGTTTGCTTTTTCACGGTTCTCAAGACTACCGACCTTCTCAAGGAAAAGAGAAGGTCGGTGTTAATAATCTTAAGCCACGACAGTTTTCGTCACGCCATTTATAAAAATCTGGCTTGTGTGGTGCCATTGTTAGGTGACTGATATAAACAGGAAGCGAACAGCTGTTTGGCAAAATATTATAGGTGCTAAAAATGGACACAAGGCTGACTAACAATGGTGCTGCTTACTGTTAAAAGATGGTAATGTAAAATTTCACTCTGTGAAGGTGATTTTGTTTTCATTATAGATGTTTGCCAGCCCTTGAAACTTTACACTTTGGAGTCTAGACTTCAGCTTGTCCCATGGTTATTTAGAGGGACTGTCTCTATGATTCTACAGTGATTGACTGTATGGCAGCAAATCCAATAGACTTAACATTGACAAGGGATCGGTGAGATCGTATCTCCAGATCAGAATGCCATAGAGAGTGGGGTTGGGCACATCTGACTCATGCAGGCATGCAGACAATAAGTTTCAGCCTAGCAACAAGCTAGGGCACCAACCTCACAGACGTACAAACTGAAAAGAATCAGAAGGATATTCCTAAAACAAAATTGTAGAGACAAGGGGCAAAAGCTCTTGATTCAGGCTAGCAATCAATTTTTATGTATAATCCTGCCAACTGCCAAGCTCCTCTCTGCAACCATCCAGAGCAGCCTAGCAACATAAGTGAGAAAGTAATCTGTTACTAAAACATATACATTAGTTGCATTGATCACTTTATGATCAATGCAAGAATAAACAGCAATAACAAGTGTCTTTTGAATGGAAAAATTGTCACTGATGGCAGAAACAAAGCACCAATAAAGAATGAAGTGTTGCCAATTATCTGAATTTTTCAGGCTCTGTTTGTAGTCACATTTACTAAGTTAATACTGCACACATGCTTGATTTGCTCTGTATTATGTCATTTATAAGCAATGGAGTGATTTAGCATCTATTTGTGTATATACAATAAACATTGTAATATTACTGATTCATTAGTCCAAACGTCTAATGTTGCTAGACATATGTTTGTTTCTTTTTTCTCCAGAGATTTTGATTCCCTTTCAAAAGAAAATGTCTATGAGAACAACCGGCTAGTAAGTATCACACAAACCACTTTCAGTCAGATACAGAATTATCACTTAGCCACAGATGATTGTTAGCCACAAACTGTTTTTTTTTTTGGAGGAAGTTGTTGCAGGAAATTCTTTGTGTGCATCAAAGTCACACTAGAGAGTAATGCCTAAAACTTACATTAAGATGTTCAAATTCAGATATTTTAAGATGCCTTTAAGATGCCTTTGCTCATATAAAATAGCACATTGGTCACTGCTAAAATCCTTTCTAACTTAATGAACATCTTTAATGCTAAAACATGCCTACAACCTTTAGGACTGATATCTGTGTTTTGAACAGTTTTTATATATTAAAAAAGGCAATATTAATCCAGGAAGACTTGATTCCTTTTCATTTTATTTTGGTGTTTTTAGTTTTATGTGAAGTAGTTGGGTTTTTGTCTGCTGTTTCTTTGTTTATGCTCTGTTGTGATGTGACTTTTCTCTTTTTTAAGGCATTTGAGATAGCTGAGAATGAGTTAAATATTCCAGCCCTGCTGGATCCAGAAGACATGGTGTCCATGAGCATACCTGACAGATTGAGTATTATCACCTACATCTCCCAATATTATAATTACTTCACCAACAAATATCAGGGTAAGTGTTGAAACAGAAATGCAAACCTAACCATGTTCTCAAGACATGTAACTGGGATAAGGACCTTATGTGTAATGTATATTCATAATCAGGGACAGGTTCATTTTCAATTTAATTTAAGTAGTGCTTTTTTTCAATATTGCATTGTTTTAAAGCAGCTTTACAAAACAGCTTTTGTTTTTATATAACAAAAATAAAAACACAGAAAACTGAAAAATGATCAAATATGTAGAGCACAGAATACATGGTATTATTGCATACATTTGTATTGTTCATAATAAGATGTATATTAGTAAAACAAATTTGGCAACAAATTTGGACCATTTAAATAAATGGACATGCATTAGAAATACCTGTCATTGTGTGCAAAGGCACATACCTATCTCAGTGGTCTGTGAAAGGGTAATGTATTTAGACTGCCTACTAAAACAGTATGTACTTCTCAGACTTTGTGACATTTAGACAATTAACATAATAAATGATGGTATCATATTAAGCAGACATGCTGAAGAGCCATTCTATGGAGATGGCGCTTAATAGAAGATAAAACTTTATAGGAGTATAAGGGATTTGCAATAATACCAAATAAATATCTGAACATTGCATAATTAAAGAGAATGGGAGAAAAAGAAAAGGCAAAATAGCGGTTAGATCATTATGTTAAAAGCAATATTAACAATTTACAAAACCCTAAGCCAAGTTAAATGTCAGCAGTCTCCCAGTAAACAAGGCAACAGTGACAAGGAACCAAAACTCCAATAATGTATAGATGGAGAAAAACCTTGGGAGAAACCAGACACAACTGGGATGGCCAGTTCTCCTCTGGCACGTTAAAGCTGCAATTCATAACTTTTTGGTTAAAAATGGAGAGCTTATAATACAGATTTATAATTTTATATTAATTTAAAATTTGTCAGGTCTGATTTTTGTCAGGCAGAGATGTAGAAACAGAGATGGTGTCAGAAGCATAATGTTACTAATTGCAGCCATCAAACCGTCTATAATTTACAAGTTCTCTGGTATCAAGTTGTTTTTAATAAGAGGTGTGATAACAGCTGGCTTGTAAGTTTTCGGGACACATCCCAACACCAATGATGAATTAATGTTACTATGTAGAAGATCAGTAATTTCAGGAAGCATCTCTTTCAGCAACCCAATGTTGTTGATTTAGATAAATATTTTGTTTAAAGTTTTTGCCTTCCTGCTTATTGTTCAGCGTATTGTATCAGGAGTGGGATATAGAGTCAAGAAGCCGTAAAATTTTTTAACATGTTAAAATATGTGATATGGTCAAATATATGATAAAACATATGATAGCTGTTCCATATTTATGCAAGCTATGTTCCATAGAATGGATGTTTGGGTTTAAACTCAGACCTATTTTGTTTGTCTACTTAATTTAACAACCTTAATTAAATCACTAGCTGGTAAGCAAAGTGATCCATAACCTGAAGTGTATCGGATTAAAAAGACAGTGTGTCTTTACACTGAATATACAGTGTGGTTCCCAAGAAATGGGCATGAAAACCACTGCTTTAAATCATCCTTTTCTAGGCAGAATAGCTTCTGGTTATGCATTACTGATTGCTTGTACTGCCTTTTAGAGATTTTGGGGTAATCAACATTGATGCTGTCAATAGCGCTTTGTTGTATTTAACCTTGAATATTCCAAGCTGTAATTCAGCTGTAATTCAATGTATAAGTTGTTTATACAAGATGTCGAATAGGTCACTCAAGACTCACACGTGTGGATTTTGTAGGACTTCACTGATAATAAAACATTGTCTATTATCATTTAAAGCCATTCCAATGTTTTTATTCAGAAATTATTAATGGACATTTTAAAAAAGATTTCTCTTGGGTTTTTTTTTGTTTTCATAACTGTTTTGTAATGTTATTTTATATTTATTTTTTATTGTCATTACTATCCATGATGTTCTTTTGTGAGGTTTTATTGTTATGGTTTTGTTAAATACTGAGTTTGCCATGAAAATAGCCACTGATGCTCATTTGGTGTTAAAGATTAGATAAATATTTAAGTATTTTAAGTATTTAAGTAGTAAATGTGTTTAGATTATGTTGAATATGTTACTTAGTGACCAGTATATCTCTTTTCAGCCAACTCCACATGCATGAAAAGAACTGGATATCTTGGTCCCATTGAACAAGCCATAAAGAGATCATCATCTCCCCCAGAGGAACGGGCCGCTCTGACCGAAGTAAGAATGACTACATATTTTGAAATTTGTTAGTTTTTTGTTAGTTATATCAATTAATTAAAGCCATGAAGGTGTAAAGACCCCTATTGAAGTGCTAGTCACAAGTGCTTTATAAAACCAGAATCTTTGTCTTAAGATGAACAAAACCTATATGTCTTACCTACCTACCAAGATTGCAGTTTTATTCCCAATATCACAATATTGTAATTTTGTGCAAAATCTACTTTTGTAAACTAGCCACATGCCATTCTATTGATCTGCAAAAACAAGTGCAGAAGGGTTTCTTGAGTCTTAAATGTGTATGTAGAAACAATATTTAAACTACTTAATGCTGTGACAATACAACAAAATAGAAGTAGTGGTTGTGTCCATTTTTACTTGGATGGCAATGACTCCTGAACTGTATCAGGTCACTTAATTTGATATGTATGGGCCCAACATAATGCATGGGCCCAACCTGAGTATTGAAGCGTTAACTCACAACAGTTGACTGTCTTTGAATAATGGACAAAATAATTTCTCTAAGAACAAGAGTCTAGTGAGACCTATTATTAGCAATTGAGCTGATGGTCCGATCCGATTGAAAATTTGCGTGCTGTGTCTTTATCAAAGTTCCCATCACAGTCGCATTTAAAAAACATGACTGTCGCAGGCCAATCAACTTTTAGCAGCTATTGTTAACATGGTTAACAAATGTTCATCACAAAAAGTTCATCACCAGACAGACAGACAGACAGACAGACAGAGACAGACAGACAGACAGACAGACAGACAGACTGACAGACTGACAGACAGACAGACTTAGTGTGGAACCATATCCATCCATATAAGTCAGATAAGTCCATATCAGTTTTTTTTTTTTGTCCCGCTTGTTTACACTTATCCCTCGAATCTGATGCGTGTTTACGTTAATCTCCTGGCCAAAAAGATTACAGTCATTCACTAATATAAACCCAACACATCCACATTTGAAAGTGGCTCAGATCGGATAAAAAAAAATCGGATCTCGTGCAGATATTTGTTTACATGTGCAACCAATTCCGATATGTGTCAGATGTAAAAAATCGTGTTTTCTGTGCCAGTGTAAACACAGCCATAATGTATATACCTCCTGGTCAACACACTGGGGAAACTGTTTTAGAGTTTGGGCGACAAGAAAAGGATCTACCACCTGTGCTTGATTTTAAAATTCTGTGTTATCACCTAGCCGGAATTTTGAAATCATTGTGAATGTGTACTGTAATGAGAAAGAAGCTTGCTGAGGTATTGAGGAGCTAAACTATTTTGGGCCTTGTAGCTAATCTGTAGAATTTAAGTTTATGACATGAATGCAGGAATTAACTTTTTTGTGTTTGACATAGGAAGCATGTGTTCTAGTTCTGATATATTGTTACGATGAAAGAATGCAGTTTTACAAAAACTGTTGCAGTTGCAGTTTTTATTGGAAAGTTGCTTTCAAAGGACAGATTGCTATCAAATAGAGTAAGAGTAAGAGTAAGACAGTATTCTAGGTGCTTCCGTGTGAAAGATTTTGTGCCAATAATTAAAACTTCTGTTTTGACTGAATTTAGTAGTAGAAAGTTGCTAGTCATTCAATTTTTAATATTTACTATACATTCTGTTAGTTTGGTGAATTTATGCAACTCGTTGGGCCTCAGAGAAGTATACAGCATAGCGGTATCGTCAGCATAGCAGTGAAAACTAACCCCATGTCTCTTAATATATGCTCACAGAGGTAGTATATATAGGGTAAAGAGCAGAGGCCCAAGCACTTTTGAACTAATTTGCGTATTTAGAAAGACTGGTTAATAAGACTAAAAGTAAATTCAAATTGTTGATGAATTGTTAACAAATTACAAATTAATGCTCGTTAATTAGACAAAATCAAAAGTGTTTTGACTGTCATGAGGTGATACCATTAAAATGAAAGCAATAATGGAAGCTATAGGTGCTACTTTGATTTAACTATCTAGTAAATTAAAATATTTAAAAGAAGGGATAAAATATTAGCTTAAATATTTCAAGGGCATCATGTGCTATTAATGTGATTAGATAGCAGTATAATTATTATTTAATTATCATCAATAGTATTTTCTATTAAGCAACAAAAGGCAGTAAAAATAAATTCTTTGCAGTGAGGGCAACAAGGATGATAGCAAAAGTGGCAGGTATCACCAAAGACTAATAAACACTGCCCTAAGGCCTTAAAAACCGTATGTGAAAAGTCCATGTTACATTTTATTTGATTGTTAATGACTTTGATCTTTGTTAACTATAACACCTTACCTACTATTTTGTATTTAATCAAATCTTAAATAAACTAATTACAGAAGTTGAAATGCTATAAATGTAATAATTGTCGTTGTCTTTAATGATCTAATTATTAGAACGTTTAAAATACATTGAGCATAAAGTGTTTGCTTATTTTTTTTAGTTGTTTTTGTTAAAATAATTTAAACTTCTAAAGCCATGAAATGTGATAACTTTGTAATTAGCACTGTATACATTATTTTTCAGTCCAAAATAATAATACAACAGATACAGTTTTTCTTCCATCTAGATCTTACTGTCAGAGCAAGAAAAGGCTAACCATTGTTTAATCTCACCAGCCTTTCCCTCTGCCTGTTTGTCTACCTTCTGTTTTTGTCCTGATTTTCCTATATAGTATGGTTCTGATAGCGTGTCAGAGAGCAGTACTCTGAGCAGTATTTGCTTAGTCTGTGGAAAGCATGTTCACCTGGTTCAGAGGATCCTCATTGATGGTAAACTTTATCATCGGAACTGCTTCAGGTAACAGATATACAGCATTACATTGTTTAACATCAACATAACTGGCAAAGCTATTTCATCTATCTGTTGATTTAAAAACCTGCTAGCTTGCTCTCAGTATCATGCATTTTAATGTATAATTGCACTGAAAGAAACAACCATATACAATTTTTATGGGATCTGATTATTGTTAAAACTAATAATCCACAAAGTAACATGAACCGCTTTTCCTCTGCACTGTTTTAGAGTGTGCTCTAATTTCAGATGTAGGGAATGTAGCAACACTTTACTGCCTGGCACTTACAAGTTTACGGAGGATGCTGGATCATTAGTTTGCACACACCACTTTACCAGGTCCACCAGTCAAAACAGTCGTCTGGATCGGAGTAAGCAACTGCTCCCAGTAACCTCAAGTTCCAAAGACCCACCCAATAGGAGTTTACAGTCTATAGCATCACACAGTGATGATAAGACAACAGAAAGCGAGGACAAGGACAGTGAAAGAGAAGAAATAAGAGAAACACAGTCAGATAGCAGCTCAAAGGTGAAAACAGAGCAAAGAACACCCCACTCCTGCAGTTCACCAAACCCATTTGATGAATCAGAAGAGGACGAACAGGACAAAAAGCAAGAAGATAAAAAGTCAGCTACTGATGTAACTAATAGTGTCCTTCCTCCAACACCAGTGAGGAGTAGTACAGCAGAGGGTCAGCCAGTACCAAAGCCTAGACGAGTTTTTGAGTCCTCTGCTTCTCGCCCTGTCCCCAGGCCACGTCCACTCAGACCTTCTGAAAGGCCTCCAGTGAATGGTGAGCAGTAATGCTGGTCTGCATTACCTAAATATGTGTAACATTGGTGATAGTCTTACATGTTGTTGCAATCTGATTAAAGTAGCAAGTGGTTGTTATTCATTTTGTAATTTATATATGAAATGGAAAAACAAAAACGGGTGTTCTCAATTGTTTGCTTTTTGTGACTTAAGGAGATCCTGACTCTGCTAGTGGATTTGTTTCTGTTCCTGTGCTAAGAGAGAGATCACACTCACCTCCTGGGTAAAATCACTTATGATGTCTTCTCTGTTGTATCTTATTGTATCTGTTCGACTTGTTCTTCTTCTTTTCCTTTATATTATTATTAGGGGTCAAGCCCCAATAGGGGTGAAGACCCCAGTTGGATATGTTGGTATTCGTACTTCTTTCTCTTGATTCTTTGGCTGAGTTCTATGATACCAATTTTGTCATAGTCAGTGCTACTTCCTGTCGACCATTTTTAATTATATTGAAAACTTTTCTAACTCTTCCTACAGCGTTTGTCCGATTTGTAAGAAACTTGGTATGTAGCCTTTAGAGACACAACACAACCTTTAGATGTACAAAAATGCTTCACTTAGTGCCGTTGATGGGCCTGACACCATATTTGCTGCTTGCAGCTATATTCATCCTTCTTCTGCTCTTGAGTCTATGGCAGCCTATGCCTTGAGTCTATGGCATAGAACTGTACATAGGAAAGTTATGAAGTTTGGCACGCAGGGAGAGGACAGTCTCATGTTACTGTACTACATTTGGTGTCTATCTCAAGCCCTCTAGTGCAACTAATAGTTCAATTTTTCTCCTGTTTGTGGTCACAACTTTTGACCATAATTCCTAATAACAAAATTCCTTTTTCCTCGGCTCATGCTGATTCCAATACACCCTATGACAACATTCTTTGTCATGAAAATGTTCCCTAAAATGTAGAATTTTTTGAAAAACCTACTTTTTCACACTCCTAGGCCTTTGTCTGATTTGCACAAAGTTTGCCATTTGGGTGTCTGCCATTTTATATTTTGTCATAAAATGCTGTATTGTACGAACATAGACACTTGGTGACAATGCCACCTACTGTTCAAAAGTTATAAGCAATTTTATTATCTACCTATTTTTTTATTTTTAAAAATTCATCATCAGATATATTAAATATATAAATATATATTCCTTTGTGCTGTTTTTTGGCTTGACCCCAGAATTGCTTTCGTGTCTTTGTTTGTAAGTTTTGTTAATTTTTGTGTATTTTCATGATTTCTTCCCATTGGTGATAATTCACTGGTATAGCAAGGCTAGTGACACACCTAAATCAAAAGACCCACCCTGGCTAGCTCTTGTCCAGTCAGACCCTAAGAAGAAAAGGGCACCTCAACCACCGAATAGTATTGCCTGTTCTGGCTCAACTCCTCTAAAAGAGGAAGGATCAAGACCAGTTACTCCCCCCAATCCCTTTGATGATGATAATGAGAACAAAGAGACAGAAACCAGCGCTAAAATTCCCCAAGATCCTATGGTGGCCTGTCATCCTTGGTATGGAATCACTCAAGCTCCTAAAGACACAGAGGGGGACACCAGCAAAAAAAGTCCTGCCTCTTCTGAGAGTCCTGTAAGTGTTCGGAGAAAGAAGCGACCAGCACCTAAAGCTCCAAAATTATCTTCATCAGGTAGGTATTTCTTTCTAGTCAGTTTTCTGTTTTTCTTTCCCTGCTGTTCCTAAGCACTTCATATCAGTTTTTCTTTTCTTGCTCCTTTTCTAGCTCAGAGCAAAGAGAGCATTACATCCTCTAACTCAGACTACAGTGCAGCCCCCCAGCAGCCTGCTGCTCACAAACAAGACCACTTGTTTATGAAGAGTGTGTCTGAACCATCAATCAACACTTCTGTTGATGCCTCATATTCAAACACTGAGCTTCGGCCTCACTGTTCTCCAAACCTGTCTCCTGCAGCACCACCTACCAATACCAGATCAGTACCAGGAACCCCAGAGACCAACCGCAGTATAAGACTGCCCTTGTCTCACCCTTCAGAAAACCAAAATCTCTCAAGCTCTTCACAAACACCCAGCACTCCAGGCAAGGTAGGAATTATTACTAAGATATCAACTCTATACAGTGCGAGTAAATCACTTGCATATGTGACCAGATTTCACACTAGATGACTAAAACTGAGAGAAATACTGAGAGAATACGGATTCAAAAGCTGTTGGTATTTTAAAGCTCGCTGTTATGAGAAGAGAGCTTTATGGGAAGAGCACATGATGCATATTCACATCAGGGGTGACGCTTTCTGGAAAGCCTGTAACGTAGTTTAAGTTCCATTTGCATTTTGTGCAAACAGATGCAAATGTAATAAAGTTTGAGGACAAAGTATGATTACTAGTATGATTTTAGCATGATGTTTTTACATTAAGTAAAAAAAAAAATTTATGGTAAAGTTTTAACATGATGTTAACATGTTTTAACATTAATTAGCATTATGTTAGCATGTTGTAGCCTGATGCTAACTTGATTTATTTAATGTGCAATGCTAATGTATTAATGCTAATGTGCCAGGGTAATACCTAAAGCCCACTCAATTAGCCTGAATCAAATAAAGCCACCCATTTGCCTCTACAATGTTCTGATGCCTCTCACCTTTTTCAGTGGAATTCAATGGCATGGTTTCTAGGGCATGGTTATTAAGTTGAAATGTCACCATTTGTTGCTGCTTGTTAAGACGAGCGATGTAAGCCCCCAAGTTTATACAACATTCTGATGCAGAGCTGTGAACCACAAAATTCTGCCCAATGTTAAGTCTATAGGATTTTTTTTTCAAAGGAACTCTATGGGGGGTGGTTGATAGGGTACATTAACTGGATGTTAAGTGGTGGTGATAGCAAAGAAAAGCATCACGGTTACTCTCTTGCATGTTTATTAGTGATGCTGAAAACATGCAGTGTATATAATAAGTTTATTAAAGAAGTCCATCAAATCCCAATGATCTGTCTCATCGTGCCATCCTGTCCCCCATCATCTGGTCTCAAAGTTCGGATCCAGCTGACTACAGAACCTTGGGGGAAATGAAAGGCAGACAGATTTAGTGTGGAGCCAGTACATCTGCTCTTATGGGAAGTGCCCCTGGTTCTGGTTTACTTAATTAACACAGCCTAATAATCCCTGAAGGGATTTGAGAAATAAATCCATAGGACTATGTGAGCAGATCACAGGACTATTTACACTCGTGTTTAGCACTAACCACTTTGTAATTTTTACAACTACTTCGTAAAAACTCTGTGTTTACGTAATTTCACTGTGGCCAAAATGTAATTGCCCTCCAGAGTTCCGCCCCCAATATTTTTTAACAGCCAGATACAAAAAAAGCCAAACAAAAGTTTGTTGTGACAATATTAATTCAGTAGGATATTGAAAAATCATGATTGACCCATGATCAGAAGATGCTGAAACCAATTTACAATGCACATTAAAAAGTTTTCCCTCTTAATTATTTTATACAATTAAACCAAATGAATTTGCCTTTTTATCCTGACAGTAAATTATTAGTGAGAATAAGTTTTTAGTTAATGTATGTTGTGTATAACATTGAATTAAATTAATATTTAATATTATATATATAAAGTAATAATAATATTTAATATTTTAAAATCCGAAAACCGATAGCACAGCATTATATATTTGGTACAATTTTATACCATTCCCACTGGGGTGCTACACTCACTGCATCACCTGTCAATGTCATCATGTCTGTGTTATCCTCAGATTTCATTTTAACTTCATAGAAACTTTGGCAACGCAATAAATCTCATGATAGAACATTTGGAAGTAGCAGTTTAAGTGTCTAGCATGCCACATTTGACATAGTGACATGTATAAAAAGTAGTAATTTAGCATTAAACGTGAAGTCACTTAGGACTAATTCATTAGTAAGAAGTAAAATTATGTAATCAAACAACAGTTTTAAAACTTTATTTCATTAACTTATCCATGTAGCTGCCCCAGTGAATTATTTCATATCTTTTTGCTGAGATATGCTTTTAGTTGCTAGCCAAATTAAGTTCACTGTGATTCAGTGCTATAAAACAAAAAACATTAAAAAGTCCAAGAGGAAAAATATTTTTCCTGATTTTATAAATTACATAAACAGTACATTTTTTGCTTTTCATCTCTGAACAGAGAAATTGACAAAGAAATGCTCCTGAATTTATCAATGTTTTAATGTATGTCTTCTGTTTCATGCACTCTTTTTGTCACTGGTAACTTCAGCAAACCTGTAAAGAGAATCCATTTAATCGGAAGACCACCACCTCTTTCAGCTCCCCTGTATACAGGTGCCCAAAAGGGCTTTATCCTGCTCGACCCCCTGCTCCAGGACATGGCTTTCCTCTCATTAAACGCAAGGTGAGGTCCAAAAACATTCTCTTGCTGCTGCAAATTTGTTGCTATAATGTTGTCAACACATTAACAGTAGTAATTTTCCTTTTCCTTGCATTCATTTATGTACAAGCTTGAAATGTAAACTGGTTGGTTGTTTTAGCATCATATGTTTGTGTTACCACCTGTATGTCAGAACATTTAATTGTTATAAGTACTCATCTGAGATCTTATCTGGTAGGTCCAGTCAGACCAGTATATTCCAGTAGAAGACGTTCATACCGAGATAAATGATCTGGAGAAACAGTTAGATGAACTGGAGAAGAGAGGGGTGGATCTGGAGAAGAGGTTACGGGACCGTACAAATGGTATTTTCCTAATCTAGGGTTGAAGTGGTGAAGCAAATAATTATGATATTCTTACCTGTAATATAATCTCAGATTTATTTTCAGGGTTCAGGTTTTTAAGCAGTATTGAAGGGTTTCACTATTTCTATTCTAGGCTCTTATTGGCTTTTTTGTAATTATTTGGTCTAAACCATCCATTTAAAAAAAAATTGTTTAATTGTTAAAACAATAATAATGTAAATAGCTTTAGTATAACACCACCATGAGTTTGTCTGAGTAGTGGCGCATGTTAGACTATCCTGCTTGTGTGACCATCCAATCGATATGCAGATGGAAATCCTTTTCTGTGCATTTGCAGCTACCAGGGTGTATGTGGTCTGAGAGCTTGGTAAAATTAAGTTTAGAGTCTAATGCTGTCACAAGCGAAGATATTTCAGAACACCTGTTTCAGTGACATCTGTCATTTAATAGGGGCATTGTTTGTATACCATTCCATTAAAACATTGCTTTACAGCACCTTTAGAATTTGACAACATTATCATGATGTAAATGTTTATTTAATGTAGTTTTCAAATTAATCTGTAATAGTACAACCCACCCTCTGAGTAATGTGTGTCAGGGTTGCTTTATTTGTACCTAGATTGAGCAGCTAGGTGTTATGATTTTAGACGATGAAGAGGAACATCTGCTTGTTGACTGGTTTACTCTGATTCATGAGAAACACTTACTGGTGCGGAGAGAGGCTGAGCTGGTCTACATGTAAGTGCACTCTTAACATTTCATCTTAAGACTATTTCATCATACAGTAGCCACATTAAATATGTACCTGTGGTTCACACGCAAATAAAACTTCTCTTACTTGATAAATGATGAGAGAAATTTCATTTTTGGGATAATTACTTATTTAACTTCTGCCAGTTGGTGTCCACAATGTTTTCGATACCTGTACCAAGAAAGAAAGCCAGTTTAGTTACACCTAAATACAGAACAGGATTACATTAATGTGTCGGATTATTGTCTGGTTTATCAGAGCTAAGCAGCAGAACCTAGAGGAAAGACAGGCTGATGTGGAATATGAGCTCAGGTGTTTGCTGAACAAACCAGGTATGAAACATACATATAAAGTGAATTTATAGATTCATCTTTTCTTATAATGCTTCCTTTTTCTAAATCAAAAACTTTTCTAGTCACTTTTCTTTCCCCATGTATTTCTATCACTTACATCTTTGACAGAAAATGAATGGACAGCAGATGACAAAGACAGGGAGCAGCAGTTGATGGCGGAGCTTGTCATTATTATTGAGCAGAGGAACCAGATTATTAACAGCTTAGATCAGGACAGACAGAGGTATTTTTTTGCTTACTCTTTGTCTAGAAATGTGGTTAATATGACATAGAAAGTAATTTTGTTAAAAGGATGAGGTTTGAATGCCAAACCTGAATCAATTGTTTTGATGAGTTCCACAATATCACTTTTAGGGAAGAGGAAGAAGACAAACTTGTAGCAGCTATGCTAAAGAAAAAAGGTCAGCGTTATTTTTATGTTTCTCTCAGATTGCCCCTGATCTCATACACATTCATACTAATAAATATCAGTTTTCTTCTTGTTAGAGTTTTATGGAGAGAGCGAGCAGAAGAAAGCAGCAAAATTTAAGCCCATGAAGATTCTGAAGAGACTGAGCACCAGAAGTGAAGGCATGAAGGGCAACATTTCCAGAAAAGAGAACAGATGAGAAAAGATGGGGAGAGATTGTAACTTGATAACTAATCAACTGTTAATCAGCCTTTTTGTGTATAATTCTGTAAAACAAAGCAATTCATGTTTAAATTGCCATCCAGGTAGCAGTCATCCAGATAAATAGTTCTAATAAGTGCAATAGAGCAGTATTACTGCTACTACATTGAATGACTGTTTTATAGTAGTGTAAACAAAAGTGCTTACTAATGTGTTGGCAATGACTTCAAAACTTATTTTGACTTGATTAGGGCACAAATCTCTTGTATATTACACTATAATAATCTTAATGTAATCTACATTTTGAAGTAAAAATATTATTGAAAATTGGATATGGTTCTAACAAGATATTGAGCGTCCAATTTAACCCTGATAAAGTTTTACTTGCTTTGAATTATCCCTTAAGATGAACTTAATGCCCCTTTTACTTATTTCATTAAATTTAAATAGAGCAGTCAGACATCTATAAATCCAGCAATATGTATTAGATACTGACTTTTAAATGGTTCTTGTCCCCTTCAAGAAAGAAACCATGTTAACTATATGCATTGTTTTGAACTTTAGCAATAGATTTTGCTCAGGTTTTAGAGACCATTGAAAGAAGTGATAATGCAATAATGCATTTAAAATAGTATTAAAATGTTACTGCATAGAATGTCAGTCAGTTGTTTCTTTTAATCTTTAAAACAAACTTTTAAAGATTAAGACTTTAATCTCTATTAACGAAATTTATTTCTGAAGGAGTGCCTTGAAGCTGTTATTTATGGATATGTCCTCACATTGGAGGTGTGGAGGTGGAGTGTTTTTGAATGTTTTATCTCAGTGTGCATCATCTATGAATAATTGGGTAACTTTATTTGTAAGATTTCAGTATTTTGCTGATGTGTATCCGATCAACTCAAACCACAGGCTTCTCGTTGTTGAACATAAAATGCATAGTGACAGTGTTTTCAGGATAGATATCAAAATAAAAAATTAACGAAACACTCCTGGTGTAGCTAATTGTTTTCTAGGGCAAAAATCTGGTGTTACTGCTCTAGAAAAGCTATTTTTATTTCACATATTTATGGGTTTGACAAAGCCAGCTTATTCTGATTAGAGATCCAAACACCACTGGTGGAAAACTTATAAATTGCAGTATTTAACAAAGGCAATGGTGAAATGTTACAAAATATGGTATGGTTCATTGCTATTATGCCCTCCAAGAACATCAAGATTAGCTGTCTTTGGTGCATACTGAGAAATGGCTAATATATTGCAAACATGGGCCAAAGGACTTATGACCCTGCTTGAATTTTTAGGGGCTAAGCACAGTAATATTTCACAGTGTTCTTAATATTATTACTCTTCCCAAATTATGACATTCCAAGGTGAGAATGAACACCCCAAGCAAAGTCGAGATGCCATAAAATAATCCCAAATTTGTCCTAATGATCTCAATCTGAAATTGATACAAGCTAGCCCAAGCCCACCCAGTAAGTCTCCAAGACTGCATACTTGCTCTACAACAGCAAAGCAGGTAAACTCTCAAGACCAAATATACCTGTTATAATCATTAACATGCATTACTGAGTGTTGGCATGATATCTTAATATGCATTTTTAGATTTATTGTTCATTCAGTTTTTACTCACATTCACATTCACTGCTTGTACGTCGTAGCATGCAACAGTCCTGGATTCAGATACGTGGGAATACATTTGTACTTTACATAAGGTCAAGACTGACAAGAGTAGGCAACAGCAACTTCTCATTGGTTTGCAAAATAATGCTGAATCCCAAAAAATTGAATTGAGCATACATTTTGTTATGAGCACTGTGTTTCAAGCAAAATTATATAGGGGTCCACAAGCAATGATTCCATGTTTCCTGTAGCCTTAACCCTAGTGAGGTTTTAGACCATCTGAAGTTAGGCATGTAACTGATTCAGTCAACTTCACCTTGGATGCCCCTAAGTTTCAGACCAATGATTTAGCCAGTTTTGTTAGGTTGCCTTTCAAATCCAGGCACTTGTGGGTTTCTAGAAAACGTTAGGTCCAGATGCCAATGTGGTTTACATGTAGTCTGTCTGCTCGCTAAAAACTGTCCCCGGAATTACGTACATCCTTCCTGCTCTTGATCTTGCATTGCGCCTTAAGTCCTGGTGCCAAGATTGTAAGGATCTGATTGTGGATAGGAAAGAGATATAGACGAGCAAAGATGTAGAACAATGCAGCTAAGATAAGCCTCAGAAGGCCAAACCCACCACAGTCCTTCATGGAGCAGATCAGACCCTTTCCATAGGTACAAAACTACCAAATAGGAAACAGCCCCAATCAGTCCAGAAAACCTAAACAGAAGCAGTGCTCATACTGTGATAGTTCAGTGCCATTTTTTCCTAGAAATACTGTTTGTATCTTCTCAAATGTGTTCTCTTAAATCATTTAATCAACATTATTTCCAGCAAACAACAATGTTAAGGTCATTTTCCAAGCGCTCATCCAACTCTCTGTAACTCATTCCTGTAAACACAGAAGAAATAACGTTTCTTATATTTAGTATATATGTAAATCTAAGTATTTAAATGAAGACATCTACAACACTTGCCTGTTTTGCAGCAAATTTCATCATAACTATGGCAGCCAGTATAAAGTCTAGGTGGACGGCTTCTATCATCTCTTGCAACCTTGACTGGATACTTCTGCAGCCGCCGAATTAAATTTTTCATCAAACCAAACTGAATCAACTTCCTAGAGCAACGGACAAAATATAAAACAGCCTTCTCAGAATATTTATTAATTTCCTTACAGATCAATCTAGCACCTAATAAGCAAAAGAACAAAAAATCTTTACTGAAATTCTGAATACTGAAATGATTTCTATACTTAATAATGCACATGGTAACATTAAGGAGTAACAACAAATTCAAATGGCCTTGCCTCTCATCAACCCTCTGTAGCTGGTGAGAATAGCGGGAACACAGATCACGCACAGTAGTACCTGGGGTTAAACCACAATACAACAGGAACACATCCCTGAGACTTGTTCTCTGGCCTGGTGACACATACAAAAAAGTAAAATGTTAAGTGCGAACTAGAAACATATTTGTTCTAACCATAGGCATTTTCCCCTTAACAGGCCCGTCAATGTAATCCCAATGTTTTCTAATGTTATAAAAAACTTGCTTGCTTACCTGGCTTACTGACATAAGAAAGACACTCTTCCTGAAGGTCTTTATCATCTGTTAAATTTTGTACTTTGGGTGTTGTACAGTAAACATTTGAGTACTGCATAAAATCCCAAAACCAAACAAATATAAGAAAAATAATAAAATAAGAATATGAAGAATATAAAACAAAAGTAGGAAAAAGTTTTACCTGAAATATGGATACCAGTGTTACAACATCATAATATCTGTAAAACAGCAGCGTTAAGTCCATTACCCAAACTGCAAAAATAATGTCTCTTGGGGAACTGAACCTACAAATGACTTATAATCTCTGCATATTAAGGAGGGATAGGAGAATATTTTTCAGCAAAAAAACACAATTCACCTTTAACATTAGCTAATGTCATAAAATACAATTGCTGTAAATAACCTTTGCAGTTTAGTTAATATAATTAAAATGTAAAAAATTTATTTTTAATGCATGATCTTTACTAGAGAACTCAAACCTGAGTTCAAGTGATTGTATTTCTTATTTGTGAGCAGGCTCACTACATTTAAAGGAATATTCTGGGTTAAATAGTAATGTACAAATAATTTTCAGTCATCCTACAGTTTGTATAAACAATATAAAACAATAAAAAAACAATTGTAAAAACAATTACAATAATAATAATCTTGTAATAATAAAAATCTCTAATAATAAAAAGTCAATATGGCAGTCATGCAGGGGAATTCAAAAGCAGAGGAGGAATCCAATTTTCCTTGATATTTTGACATGAGTTTATACAGTACTACAAAAACATACTGTCAGTTTAGGAACTCAAAAATCCCTGCAGATCGAAAAGATCTGTCCTAACGGTTGAGGGTTAAGTTATATTTATCCCAAAATATTCCTTTCAAAAAGGCTGATTTTAAGATCACAATTATTATAGTAGGTTAGGAATAAATACTTACAATAAATTCTGAACAGCAATCCGCACCAAGTTAAGTTCGACATCAGCCTCAGCAGAGATCTTTTGAATATGTCGGTACCCGTCTACAAAGGGCAGGATCTGTGAAAAATGCAATATACAAAAACATGAAAACAATGAAACTCTTGGAACATTTCATGATTAAAGTTTTTATTACAGTTTTTACACAGATCATTCCTATGCTTTTCTCAATTACTCTAGCACTTATACTATAGCACTTTTCAAAATACATATTGTTTCGAAGCTGCTTTACAGAAAATACATGTTGTACATTGTGAGAAGACTGTTATTGGAAATTATTTTAGTAATTTACATCTAAGTACAGGTTATGCAGCTGGCTTATATCTTGAATATTAGGCACAAATATACACATATTTAGCCACAAATAGTGAACATCTGCAAGTGATTATGACTGTATGACTTTGTATAATTTTGTAAGTCACAGTTACAGCGCCACCAACTGGCAGCAGAAAGTGCATGTTGCAGTTGTGTTCTGATTTGTGTTTGTCAGCTCATCCTCAAAACATTTTGCTGTTGTGCTTCATTTGTGAATTTTACTAGCACTTCAGGGTATGTGATTCTGATACATGCATCAAAATTAAAAATATTACAAATGACTAGTAACATTAGGGATATCTGACATTTCCAGTTAAAAAAAATAAGAAAATTAAAATAAGAAAAATTTTGTAGACCTGCTGTGTAGTAAGATCCCACTGTGACTTTATGAAGTAGTCCTTATTCTTAGTAAATACTGGCACATCATACTCCTGAACAACAAGAGGATCTTTCCTTTGTTTAATCAACTTCAAGTGGATGGTGTTGGAGTCATCTGTCATGAAAAAATGAAAATTTCATAATAAAGGTTAATTTCATAAACAGTGAGAAACACTGATAAAGGAAAACAAAAAAAGAATTAAAAATGCATATATACCTATAGGTAGGGTGCAGGCTTTTTTAACATTAAGTTCTTCCATAAGTGTGGACAGGATAGGCAACAGCTTTTGTTTACTCTCCTCATTTGAAATGAATCCACTTTCAAGCTGTCAAACACAAAAACATTTTCATGAAATGCTTTAAAAAGCCAGTTAAATATCAAAACTGAATTACCTGTTAGAAGAAAATTTACCTCCAGAGTTGTAAGGTAGCCAGACAGCTTTTTGACAATAGGTTCTAAAGCACATGTTTTTGTCCTGGCATCACAGACTAAACCTAAGTTGAAGAGTAAGGCATTCCGGCTGTATTTCTTATTCTCAATGCACACTGGACAGCCAATCAGTTTCTTCCCCATGGCAGTCCTTAATCACACAGAACACGTGGCATTAGTAAACTATCATTTTTATTTAAATGATTTACACCAAATGTAAATGTAAATGTACATTTTAATCAGATAAAAGGTCTATACACACAGACCAAAACAAATATTTTAATATTTGTCAGATAAAATTAAACTTTTTTCCTCCCTGTAAACATTTTTTTATTCAAAAAGAAATCAAGGTTCTTGAGAAAAACATTCTGGGATTCTCCAACTAATTCTCCATTCTCCAACTAATGCAATTCAATAGGGCTCATCGTTTTGAAGGTTCAAAAATTAAAAAAATATTCAATGCAGCTACAAATGGCTCATATCCACCCTAGATAAGATGAATAAGGGTCTTGTCTAGCAAAACAATCAGTCAATTTTGGAAAAAATAAACAATTCTACACTTTAACTACAAATGTTCGCCTTGGTCTAGCTCTGCAATGGACATCCCTGAACTCACTGAACTTTATCATCACGTTTGTCAAGCACTGAAACTGCGAAGGGCCCTATTGTTTCCTTAGGATTATTATTAGGACCTTGGTCAGAATAATGTAAAGGCATGGCTGATAAAAAGTTCTAAATGGATTTGTGATACCTTATATATTGTTGCCATGGCTACACATCAAACTTTAAAACCACATTTAGGTGTATTTGAGGCTTGAAAATGCTTGAAACATGCTTGAAATGGCATGAAATTTTGGGCACAATAAGATGGTGCATATTTCATGCATATCATATATCATGCACAACATGCACGCAACTATACAAAACTTGGTTCGTGCATCAGTCTTGTTGACCCAAAGAACTTTCACACTGACAGCCCCACCCAACATCCCAATTTCTATTTTGGATTTTCTGAAAAGCACATGCCGTGAACTTTTAAATACTCCTAGGGATTACTAGGGATTTTATGTGATTGTCAAACTTGCCGAGCACCATGTCATTAAAGATTTAGAATTGCAAAGGGATCTTAAACAGTTTTGCCATTGCGAGGCGGAACATTTATGGTGAGAAACGGATAACAGTAAGTCTGCAGCATGTACTTATTTACATCAAACTTGGAGAATGTTTGGAAAATTTGGGGAACATGTTTGGTGTGGTGGGCTGATGACATTAATATTACTATTGTGAGTCACGGTCATAGCGTCACCAACTGGCAACAGAAAGTGCCACTTAAAATATACTTTAAATACTCCAATATTATTTACCCAGTAAAATGCAAGTGCACACCAAGCAATGTTTTCAAGCAATAGTGCTGTAGTGCTTTGGTCCAACATCGCTGCTTGCAGCTATATTTATTTGAACCTGTAAGTATAATGTGGATGACATAATAACGTATATATATAAATAAGCTACATACACTGTTATGAGCTTGTTCTGCAGTTCTGGTTTGGTGATAATGTACACTTGCACAGTATCAAACAGTTCCCTTGAAATATATTCTTCCGGAACCTTCAATAAAGAAACAAACAATTAATTAATTGCAATCATCTGTTTTAGCAATTAACAACACTTGATGAAATTCAAGGAGAACATTAACATTAACTTGTATGCTTAATTTAAGCAGTCGGTAACTTTTGCCCTTCTAAAGCCATCTCTGTTTGAAGCATAAAACTGCAGGAAACTGCAAAAAAACAGATCTATATAACTAATTCTTTAAATAAGAATAAATTAATATAATTCATTAAAGTGAAAATAGAAGAAGCAGCAGTAAAATACTGTTTAATGCTTTAAAACCAGTATTTTAAAGCATTAAAATAATTTGTCTCAAGAGGTGTGTTGTAAAACACACTTAATCTACAATCTCAATTCAAAAAAAGTTGGGATGCTGTGTAAAATGTAAATAAAAACAGAATACAATGATTTGCAAATGTCATGTATTTTATTCACACTAGAACACAGACAATGTATTAAATGATGAAAGCAAGACATTTCACATTTTACTATGCCACAATTTACTGTTTCACTAAAAAGTAAAGGGTACTGAAAAGAAACAGCTGGCGAAGCATTTTGCAACAGGTCAGCAACATGACTGAGTATAAAAAGTGCATCTTATAATATCATCATAATTCATAATATCATCAAAAGATTCAGACAATCTGGAGCAATCTCTGTGTATCTCTGAATCAGTATTGGATACCCGTGATCTTCGGGCCATAAGGCAACACTGCATTAAAAACAGGCATGATTCTGTCTTGGAAATCACTGCATGGACTCAGGAACACTTCACAAATCACACAATACAAAAATGCCGCAGTCTTCTCTGGGCCAAAGCTCATTTAAAACTAAGGCAAGTGCCTATGGCATGGCAGCTTATACATCTTGAAAGGCACCATCAATGCTGAGAGGTATATACAAGTTTTAGAACAACATATGATCCCATTCAGACAACATCTTTTTCAGGGTAGCCTTGCATATTTCAGCAAGACAATGCTAAACCGCATACTGCATCCATTACAACAGCATGGCTTCTTAGTAGAAGAGCCTGGGTGCTGAACTGGCCTGCCTCCAGTCCGGCTCATTCACCAATTCAAACAAATGGCGCATCATAACACGAACAATCTGGCAAAGAAGACCCCGGACTGTTAAGCAGCTAGAATCCTACATCAGACAACAACAGGACAACATTCCCCTCCCAAAATTTTAGCAACTGGTCTCCTCAGTTCCCAGATGTTTACAGACGTCAGGCTACACAGTGGTAAACATGCCCGTCTCAACTTTTTTGAGAGGTGTTGCTGCCATTAAATTCAAAATGAGCTAATATTTTGCATGAAATGGTAAAATGCCTCTCTTTCAACATTTGATATTTTTTCTGTTCTAGTGTGAATAAAATATGTGTATATCAGATTAGCAAATTATTGCATTCTGTTTTTATTTACATTTTACAGTGTCCCAACCTTTTTAAAAAACTGTCATTACACTGTTAAAGACTGTTTCAGTTATAATCTTGGAAAATGTATTTGTAATGTTTGATGTCAAATAAAATCTTATTTTTAAATATTATTTGAATTGTATTGGTTGTATTTCAAGAAAATCCATAAGGACATAGAAAACAACAGATTCTGTCAACCAAGACAGAAAACTGTTGTAATTCCACCTACACTACACCAGACTTTTCCTCACCCATGTCTGCTAGCATAATACTTTCTTTTAGAAACAGGTGTATGCAGATATTACAGACATTTTTAATAGTTTAAACAGTTTTAATGCTAAAAATGAACGGGCCTTATTTAAGAAATGAAGGTTAGAGTACAAATTGTTTTGTAAATTGACGCTGTTAAAACATTGTGATATCAGTAGCAGACTGCAGATTGTACCACTAACGTACTTTAATTGAAACTTAAAATATGAATACATTACAAAATAACGCTGCATATGGATTTTAATTTGAATAATTATTCCGCCTTATGTACCAAGTAATCCTACACTTTTCCCTATACTTCCAAATATACCCTTTACGTTGTTACCTGATATGTGATCTTTGGACCCAATGTTGGATGAAATTCACTAAAAAATACACATTCGATTCCCTGGTATGTTTCCATGTTCATTAGCAATGTTGTCAACATTGTTCTCCAGCTGCTGTTTCTTCTTCTGTTGCGTTTGTCGGTAGGCAAACCAACTTTGGTGCATTTCTGCCACCTACTGGTATTGAGAGTGTGGAGGGGATACATTTCAACAGAATATACATTAAAAAGTTAACTAGATTATGTTCATTATCTGGCGATGTTTTGAAATATGCTTATGTTGAAATATTAAATAAAGATTTGTGTTTTTAAATGTAATGCGTGTCACGAAGTTTGTTCAATTGGCTCCTGCAGTTTATACGTTAATATGAATATGAATATAAAAGTAGCAAGTGTTTTATATATTTAACCAATATAAATTACATCTATATGGAATAAAAGTCTGGATATATGGAAAGTCAGAATATATGGAATGAAAACTTGTGATATATGAAATGAAAACTCATGGGAAACTCACATGGAATTAATGCGTTAATTTGACAGTATATTTGATGAATAATCTACAGCTAGCTATATCCTTGTTATCAGAGTAATAGCCATCTGAATTCCAGGATGTTAATGGCATCAGCTGAAATTTCCCAGTAACTTTCTTGCAACTGCTGATCATACTCCAAACAACACAAACAGTTTGGAGTCTAGATCACTCTCAGGATCATTTTTCCATTATTGCAAAATTCTTATGCTTATCATGTTTAGCTTATCAGTAATCATGTTCAACAAAATGTTTCTGAAATAGAATGACGCATCATTCTTGAAGGACTTAACGAATCTCTTGAGAGATTTAAGAGATGTCAGCTAAAATAGGTAACCAATAAGTGTATAAGTACATTCCGACTTCCATTCCATATTTTATACGAGTTTTCATTCCATATAAGCAAACTTCATATTATAAATATTATAAAATATATGCATATTAAATATTCATATTATAAAATAATAGACAGCCAAACAGGAAATAATTTTATAAAATTTGAATATATAATCATATACCTAAAAAAATTACATAAAAAATTTAAATAGTGGGACTATAAACATCCTGCACATTTAGTAATATAAAAGAGAGTATTCACTTCTTTACAAAAGGCAGAAAAAAGTGCAGTTTTTTGGAATGGTATATTGGGGAATTGTTCATGAGTGAGAGAAGACTGGAATGTGAAGTTGACAGGCTGAAATCAGGTTGAAGTTGACTTGAAATCCCCCAGGAAGCGCTGGAGTAAGTAGTCAGGGAAATAGATGTGTGGTGTTCCCTGCTTAGCCTGTTGCCTCCATAACCCAGCCTTGTATAAGCGGAGGAGGATCAATGGATGGATGGAACATAAATGAAAAATCATTACTATATTTAACATTTCATAAACAACATACTCTGGGTCGCTAGCAACCCTATAACCATTTTACAATAAATAAAAGTAATTTAACTATGTCTACACCGGAAGTGAGCAGTGTGACAACAAAAGATTAGAACCCAGAATGAAGCATAAGTTGTCACGGAAACACCAGGCACACCTGTTCGCCATTTCCCCAATCACCGTCTGCACTACAAAAGCACACACTTCCGTCTAGCACACTGTCTGGTCTCCAATAGGAAAAGGACTCATTCCTATGCGAAGTTGACCTGCTAGCGATCTCCCTCGTCTTCAGTGTCTTCCCTGTGTTCTCCATTGTCTGTGTGCTCCAGTATTCCACAGCCTGATCTGATACCAGCTCCTGGCATTCACTATCATCCCCTCTGTTTGCTACAATCTGGTAAAGGACATCAGCAATATAACTAATCTACCTCCACTAACTCAAGGACTCATTACATTTATTCTTACCTGTTTCATTCTACTTTGTCATATCAATAAACTGCCTGTTTCCATCTGTGTTCCGAGTCTGCTTCTGTTACATAAGTTTACTGTCTGGGATTTGTCACACCGCACTGATTATAATAGGTTTAATTCAGTGTTGACACGGTGTAACTATTCATCAATACTGTACTTTAAACATACTTTGTACAGAAAAAAGCATTCTGGGCAAACTGTGCACACACATTTGTAAATGTAAGTGCATAAGGATGTAATGGACAGGCAGTAGAGTGGGTATTGTGTGCATTAAAAGTGCTTGGGGCCTATTAATTAACATTGGGTTATTAGGGCCCAAGCACTGAAAGTACAAAGGGCTCTATTGTTTTTGTCTTTCAGGGCATTTTGGACTCTTAACATGCTCAAAAACCCTTGAAACTTGGCACACATTTCAGAGTCATTGGCCATTAGGCCTAGGCAAAGGCTGGCATATGGGCAGGGCAGGGGGGCCCTGGTACAGAGTAATAAAAGATGGTGCATATAACATACATGCACTCACCTGTACGAAACTTGGTATGTATACTGGTCTTGTTGATCCGAACAACTTTCACACCAACACCCATTAGTCCCACCCAACAGGAAGTTGGCCATTTTGGATTTTCTGAAATGTGCATGCCATGAACTTTTAAATACTCCTAGGGATTTCATGTGATTGTCAACAATTAAATGAAATCCCTAGGTTTTTCATGTGAGCATCATGCCAAGACAGTGAAGAACCTAAATTCTGAAATTTCTGAAGGGCAAAATTCTGAAAATTTTTTGATATCTTAAATTGTGTAACTATGGCAAGGCAATAAAATTATAGTGAAAAATGAGAAACAGGAAGTCTCTGATATCTACAGCATGCATTGAGCAGTTTAAACCAAATTTGGGAAATATGTTTGATGTGATGGGCTAATAACATTGATTTGACTATTGTGAGTCATACTATCAATCCTAAGGGATTGACAGGATTGTCACCAAGTCAAAACATTGAAGATGTTAAATTGCTGATGGATTTTTGATATCTAAAAGTGTTGCCATGGTAAGGCAATACATTTACGGCAAAAAAAAATGGAAACAGGAAGTGTCTTATATTTTCTGTGTGCATTGACAGATTTTGATCAAACGTAAGATGTATGTTTAGTCCTAGGGACTGATGACATAGATGTGGCTATTGTGAATCACAGTCATAAATTTATGCAAGTCACTTCAATTTTGAAGTAAGAACAAACAAGAGACACTTAGGACAAAAACAAGGAAACACCTTACCATTCTCGTATACCACGTCTACGAATTTTATGCTAAGCACGCAAAAATAGATATTAGAAGAATCTAAAGAGACCAATCTCATGATTTAAACCACATTTTTCAAAAAATAAGCAAAAAGTTATTTTTTAAAAATATCTCCAGACCTGTTAGTGACACTGTGACAAAACTGTGCAAGTAACCTCAGGTCATATCTGTGATAAGCCAAAGAATTAACAGAAAGGGGTTGCATTTGTTATTGTAGTCATGTTTTATATAAATTTTAATAAATTTGCTGTATCTCTTGACCACGAGATGGCGCCGACCCAAAACTTTGCAGGTTACCTTAGATGAACCATACCAAGTTATGTAACAATATGCAATTGCATATTGCATATTGCATAATTGTTGAATACTGCATTTAATGACAAAACTGGAAATGGTCAACACCCAGAATGACCGACCATGGAACATCAGATCTCATTTGACTCTGCATGGCTCAAAGAAAAACAAAAAACCCACAAAGTTAAATTAAAAATAAAGTCGGCCACGTCAGGCTAATTAACAGTTCGAAGCTTGGCATATTGTTACTTATGAAAGTTTATTTAACAATTCTCAAAATGGCAGAAAAGGTTTTGATGGGAAATGTCAAATGATGTCAACAATTTTGTTTCTAGGACTTATGAGTCAAAAGTTACAATCATAAACGAGGGAAATTTTGAACTGTTGGTGGCTCTAGAGGGTTTGAGGTAGACTCCAAATTTGATTTGGCAACATTTCAGAATGTTCTTCAAAACGTTGCCAAATTTCACAACATTTTACCATATGATTCTATGGGCTGCCACAGGCCAAGAGCAAAATAAGAAAAAAACTAACTGTAACATCACGCCAGCAGAGGGAGCCCTCACCGGAATACTGACTGCTCATGCTCCCTCTGCTGAACTCTGAACTTTGAACTCTGAACTTACTTCCTGTTTGGCATCTATATAAACCTTGCTGCCACATGGCCACGTTGCGAAGTATTGCCAGCTTTACACCTGACTACTGAGCATTCTCTTTTACTGCCTGCTTTCCTGTGTTTTACCTATTGTTTGGTTCTCGTTTTCTGATTTTTGCCTAGCCCCTTTGTTTGACACCTGGATTGGACTGTTTGTTTTGATATTGATTCTCTGCCTGGATTTATGACCTCTGATTTACGTCTCTCCCTTTTGTTGTGTTGCATGGTTGGACTGTCTATGTTTATTACGACCCTTTGCCTGTACTTTCGACTTTGATTATGGATAACCCCAATAAACATCCGCAACTGGATCCTGCTTCAGCTTCTGCCTCAGCCCCCTTACACTAACAATAACAAAAATACTAATTTCCCCTTCAGGGCTGGACCCCAAGATTAACTGACATATGATAAATTTGAAATCTTGAACAGAGAAATAGAACTCAAATTCCCAGCATATTACATAATGCTGAAGAAAAACAACAAACCTTAACCACTCCATTAGATTCCAGTATTGGACCAATGTAATTTCATGTATGACTACAAAAGTTATGCCAACCATGTTAATCTCCTTCCAAACTCAATATTAACTCAACAAAAAATCTGCGCTCGTTAAAAAAGGAAATGTTTTAATAGTTTAGCTGTTTGATCTCTAACCGTTGGGCAAGTCTTTGGCAAGTGTCTTCATGTAGTAAGCAGTATGCTCATGAGAGGTGTACGCACTTAAGTGAGCTCCCATCGACTCCACTGCCTGTTCAAGAGCAGAGTGTGGGTGCTTCTTTGTACCCTAGATGTCAGAAACATTTGGAACAGGTGGAAATAAGTACTTATGAAATACTTTTCCCAAAGATCTATAATCTTTTTTTTTTTTTTACATGAACAACTGGAAAATCTGCTAATCCTATAAACACAAATTTTGCATTTTATATTATGTGGTCATGAACAGAAGCATTTTTAATTTTGAATAATTTATCACAATAGCTTCAGGTTTGAATGAGTAGAAGTGTCATAGAGATTTCAGGAAATGTCAAAGTAATTAAAATTGGGGGAAAAAATGCATGAATATTAATTTAGGGAGAATAAGACCTCGGTAAATAGTATACTGCATACCTTGAAAGCCATGTGTTCCAAGAAAAATCCAGCACCATTATTTTTCTCAGTCTCACAGCGGCTCCCACAGTTTATCCAGTTTATCCAAAGGCAACAGCAAGAAAATAAAAAGCATAAAGTACTAAGCCTGCCCTCGTCTCAAAGACGGAAGAAAAGGCTAAAATAAAGAAAAATGCAATTTAGAAAAGCAAACCAAAAATCAAAGGTTACTGCAATTTTTAGATACATATGTACAACTAGAACGCAA
Source organism: Chromobotia macracanthus (assembly GCA_036877525.1). NCBI lineage: Eukaryota > Metazoa > Chordata > Actinopteri > Cypriniformes > Botiidae > Chromobotia > Chromobotia macracanthus. The sequence continues at coordinate 9,061,877 of JAZGTH010000062.1, read as the reverse complement.
CAAATATTAGATTTTACAGATGACGAGCATAGAATCTGTTTTAAGCTGCTCTGTCCTCTAAGAGCACCAATAGCTCCAGAAACCATGTATGCTGCATTTATTAGCAGGGCACAGTTATTAGTAGCCTACTTGTGTATTTATTACTGTTCTGCCAGTAATAATAATAATAATAATAATACTTTATCATATACTGTTGGCATTTGCTTTGTATTAGCTAGCATAGTGTGTGTATTGTATACCTCTCTTACTTATGAATGTTGTGTGTGCACTGTATCAGATACCCCTCTTTTCTTTTTCCTTTTTCTTTTTCTTTTCCTCTTTACATGTTTATGGTCATATCTTTTGACCCGCAAGTCCCTTCTGTCATAAAATTTTTTTCCACCATTTTGAATTGTTTTTTAAAAACCTACTTATGGAGGACCAAACCTGCAAAATAAAAAAAAATAAATGTATAAATATATAAATAATTAAATGTAATAATATGAAAATAAATATAATTCCTTTTAACTATTTTTAATCATAACTTTGATTAAAAAATGTTTTTTATTAATTATTTTCTTTATTGTTTTTTTGCCATTACTTTTTAATTTTTGTTACTTTTTACATTTTATTTTAATATTTTATTATTTCCCTCACATTTATTTATTTAATCGTGCATTTATTTTTGTATTTATTTATTAACGCATGCATTTATTTCCAAATTTTTCTAATTATTTTGTAGAGATCACGATTTTCCTTACACAGCATTGGCACCCTGTCCGGAACCATCAGCGTCGTCGGATTCTAGGTTGATGACTCCTAGACACCCAGTGGATGGTGGGTTTTTTAGTCTAAAGACTGTTTCTTTTGTAAATCGAGTGGTCTGGGTTTCTGTGAAGAACAGAACTGTACAGCATCGCGTGTCCCAAAAGAACAGGGCTAGGCAACGTTGGTCCTGGAGTGTTGATGTCCTGCAGAATTTAGCTCCAACCTTGATAAAACCTCACATACCTGTAGTTTTCAGGTGACTGTTTAGACCTTGATTAGCTTGTTCAGGTGTGCTTGATTAGAGTTGGAGCTAAACTTTGCAGAACATCGGTACTCCAGTACCGACATTGCCACAAGATGCTGCACTGTTCCATTCTTAACAGACAGCCACTGCCTGGAAGCGAAACCCAGGCCACTCGATTTACAAAAGAAACGGTCTTTATACCAGGGGTGTCCAAACTTTTTGCAAAGAGGGCCAGATTTGGTGAGGTAAAAATGTGTGGGAGCCGACCATTCAGCCTGACATTCTTTGAACCATTAATAATAAATGCAAAATAACTATTTAATGATTTTTTTTATTGCAAATGGTTTTCACTTTTCAAAAACAAAATGAATGATACACAGATTATAAAGATGAAACAGTGCATATTCAAAACTGTGGTTTTGATCATCACAAAAAAGATAAATTCACTGGGATTTTAGAATTTATTCACCTCAGATGGCTAAACAAATAACTTGCTTGCACTAATGTGAAGGGTGATACTGAGATCTCGACTGTAGGAAATAGGCCAGGTCTGGCTCAAAGACAGTGGTTTTGATGCGCAAGATGTCACGCAGGTGAGAGTCACTTAGTCTTGTCCTTGCATGGTTCTTGTTAAAGTTCATAACCGAGAATGTCTTCTCACACAAGTATGTTGGGCCAAACAAGCTCAGCATTTTCTTAGCAAATGTTCGAATCTCTTGGAACCTGCCTTTATCCAGCTGCCTTTATCCAGTTAAAGTCAACGAGAGGGAGCTGTTGGTGCCGACTGCGGCACTCGGCATCACATTGCAGCTCAATGAGCTCCAGCTGCAGGTGTTCTGTAGCATCATTCTGTAGCGATAGCGTTCTGTATATTATACTGTGGTCAACAGTGCTGATGGGCCACTTATTATTAATTTTATGCCAGAGGCTGCAGGCCGGTGGAAATTTGAACACGGGCCGCAATTGGCCCCCGGGCCGGACTTTTGACATGCCTGCTTTAGACTAAAAAACCCACCATCCACTGGGTGTCTAGGAGTCATCAACCTAGAATCCGACAACGCTGATAGTTCCGGACTGGATGCCGAGGCTGTGTAAGACAATTGCAAAAGTATAGCTATAACTTCATGTTTTAATTTCTGGAAAATCATGATCTCTACAAAATAATTAGAAATAACACGCATTGGTAAAAAAACAAAAAAACAAGCTTACAACTCTCCAGCTGATCTGTCACATCCCGTAACAATTTGGAGAAATTGTTGCTTTATGCCATTTCTCCCAAAACATTGATGTCTGTCGATTAGTTGACCTTATTTCCATATTGCACACAGAAAAGTAAAAATATATTGATGTAAAAATAAATTTGGAAATAAATGCATGCGTTAATAAATACAAAAATAAATGAACAATTAAATAAATAAAAAATAAAAGGAACAAAAATAAAAAAGTAATGGCAAAAAAAAAAATTACAACCCCAAATCAGAAAAAGTTGGGACAGTATGAAAAACACAAATAAAAAAGTAGTGATTTCTAAATTTACTGACTTGTATTTCATTGCAGACAATACAACAGCACATTATTTAATGTGTTCCTCATGATTTTTATTGTTTTTTTTCTTAAAAAAACAAAATTCCTATTTTGGTTCTTGCAACACATTTCAAAAAAAAGTTGGAACAGTAAAGCATTTACCACTTTGTAATGTTGCCATTCCTTTTCACAACACTTAAAAGATGTTTAGGGACTGAAGACACCAAGTGAAGAAGTGTTTCAGGTGTAATTTTGTCCCATTCTTGCTGCAAACAAGTCTTAAGGTGGGCAACAGTACGGGGTTTTCGTTGTCGCATTTTGTGCTTCAAAATGCACCACACATTCTCTATTGGAGACAGGTCGGGACTGCAGTTAGGCCAGTCAAGTACCTGTATCATCTTCCTCCGCAGCCAGGACTTTGTAATGTGTGCAGAATGTGGTTTTGCATTATCTTGTTGAAATATGCATGGATGAGATTTTGGAGCAGCATATTGTGCTCCAAAATCTCTATGTACTTTTCAGCATTAATGGTGCCATCACAGAAGTACAAGTTACCTTTACCAAGGGCACTGACACAACCCCATACCATGACAGACCCTGGCTTTTGGACTTGTTGCTGGTAACAGTCTGGATGATCCTTTTCTTTGGTCCGGAGCACACGGTGTCCATTTCTCCCAAAAATACCTGAAATTCTGATTCATCTGACCACAGTACACGTTTCCACTGTGATGGTCCATCCCAGATGCCTCCGAGCCCAGAGAAGTCGACGGCGCCTCTGGACACTGTTAACATAGGGCTTCCTTTTGGCACAGTACAGTTTTAACTGGCATTTGTGGATGTAATTACGTATTGTGGTACTTGACAAAGGTTTGCCAAAGTAGTCCTGAGCCCATGTGGTGATATTGCTTATAGATGAATGATGATTCTTGATGCAGTGCCGCCTGAGGGATCGGAGAGCACGGTTGTTCAGCTTAGGCTTGCGCCCTTGTCCTTTACGCACTGAAATTCCTCCACATTCCTTGAATCTTTTAATTATGTTATGCACTGTTGAAGGTGAAATAACCAAATGTCTTCCTATCTTTCTTTGAGGAACATTGTTTTTAAACATTTCAATACTTTTCTCACGTATTTGTTGGCAAACTGGTGATCCTCGGCCCATCTTTGCTCCTAAAGAACTAGACCTTTCTTGGATGCTGCTTTTGTACCAAATCATAATTACAATCACCTGTTGACATCACCTGTTTCAAATCACATCATTATTTAACCAATTTACCTGATTACTAGCCCTAAATTGCTCCTGTTCCAACTTTTTTTGAAATGTGTTGCAAGAACCAAAATAGGAATTTTGTTTTTTTGAAGAAAAAACAATAAAAATCATGAGGAACAAAAAAAAAAGTTTATTAAAAAGTTAAATTAATTATTTGTTTTATCGAATCATTTATTTCTTTATTTTCATATTATTACATTTAATTATTTATATATTTATACATTTATTTTTATTTTTGCAGGTTTGGTCTTCCACATGGATCAGACATGCAAGAATAAGAATAAAATAAAAATAAGCACTTATGTTGTTGCGTTGCCTTCTCTTGATAATTCCCTGAAATTTTATTACAAACAACAAAAGGAAAACGTCACAAAAATAAATAAAATATGGAATATAAACAGTGCCCCGCATAGTCTGCATATGACAGGATGTAGTTCACTAGGTTATTCAATGACCTTGACAGAGTACCAGGTTAACCTAACAAATAAAAAACAGCAGTGCTTTCATAACTAGTGTTATGGAGTGACTTGTTAACAGAGACGTACATGTATTCACCACTGATTATCAGACTTCACTAACACGCAAAGTCTGAGCAGCCGGCAAACACTTTCTCTTAGCATTCTCTTAGCATTCTCCAAGGGCAACGACTTTAAATTTTAAAATTAAAAAAAAAAAAGTACCTCAGTAAGAAGTTATCTTTTTGTGAAAAGCCCGTAAGATATTTCAAAAGTACTGGCAGTGTATTTACAACCACTGCCTCACTGATTCGCCACAAAGATGCAGCCATCTTGACTCTCCAACGCACACTCAATAACAGGTCATCTCCGCCTCAGGGTTCTTCTTCTCCTTGTGAAATTTATTGGCAGTTGGCAATTTAGTTTATGGTGCGTTACTGTTACCTGGAGTGACGAACGTTAGCACAAAATAACTTGGAAACTAGTAAAATCAACAATTAAATCATAACTGATACAAAACGGTTTAGTGAAATCGTACTTAAAGTCTGAAATATATCCTTGTATCTTTAAGAAAATTACTTGTCCCTCAAAACTATTTTCGAAAGACAGCATTTTTTGTAATAAATGAATAAAAAATGTAATTTATTTTTTATTTAAAAAAGAAACCATTACATTACGTTGTGTCTTTTGTTGGGCATTATTCCACTAGGATTTGATGTTGTTCTATTGGTTCCCACCCACCAGATAACATTTCACCAACAAAACCCAACACGTTACCAGTAAAACCCACATAGACCATTATACTTTCTTTTAAAATCATTACAAATACCTTTATGTATTGTTTTAGGACATAGGGCAAAACATTACATAAAGGGCAATATATAATATCTATTAGAGTTTCTGTGATTGTTTCTATTCATTTTTCAGCAGGGTTGTTAATAATGGTCACTGGAAAGGGCCCAAGGGTCCAAGCAAAATGCATTTTTAATCATCAGGATTGTCACCTTATATATGATAATATATGATATAACTAATGAGATAAAAAATATTTATTTTAGGTTGTTAGTTACGCCATTTAGAATTACAGACCCAAAGTATAAGGTTTTTAAAGATATAGAGACAATTTGCTCTGTTTGTGATGCTCTAAATAATGTGCTCGACACAACTTTTGGGACTGTCTACACAGATATTTTATAATTTTGTAATTTTATAATTAAAAATTTGCTGCAGCCAAAGGTAATTCAGTAATCAAAAAACAAAAATGTTTATTGTTTTTTAAATCCAAAATACAATATCATCCTTAAAGAACTCTTAAAGCTATAAGCCTGCTCCCTCTTCAAAATATTTTTAAGTATTAGTGCATCATATTCCATGTTTTTATACCTGTTTTTGCTTTTAATGCATCTTCCTTTATTCTGTAAATCAATTTACACAATTTTACAGTTATGTACACCTATAGCCTACTGTATTCAGTCATGTGCTTTGTTACAATTCTTCAGCAAAAAATGTAAATAAATCTATAATTCCTGCAATGTCAAAGGATATCCACACTTTCCATCATGCCATATGCGTAATCTGCAAATTCATAATACTGTTTAATCAAGATTATTGTTTTTGTCTTTATTATCAATCAACCATATATTGCAGGTGCACTACATAGTGGAATGGAACACTACGAAACAGACAGTACACTACAAAAACAATTTTTTTTGGAAGTTGTGTAATATAATCCAGTCTTAACAATGTCCAACATTTTTCATGGCCAAAAATATTTGGTAATATTTTTGGCACATTTGCATGTCATGAGTATTTTTCACCATCTCAGATCTTTTCTCTTCTCAAATTAAGCAAAAATGGCAATCATCTGTCATCTTATCTACACAGTGTTGGGTCAACAGAAGTCACCTTATGCTGGATCCATATTGGAGCTGGGCCTAATCTTTAGCTTCCCCTGAGGTACCTAAGACAGAAACTAGAGGAAAATAAAGAATAAGTAGCCATACTGTAGTTTGTAACATACACCTAGGAGGTAACCCATTTGAGGACTTGTCATACGGAATGTGACAGGTAGCCAATGTAGAGATACCATAAAATTAAAATAAAATTGGAGTAATATGGTCATATTTTCTGGATCTGGTAAGATCCCTCACTGCTGCATTTTGGACTAACTGTAGGTTGTTAACTGAGAATGCTAAACAACCACCTAGTGCATTAGAGTTGACCAGTCTGGAGGTCATAAATGCATGAACTAGCTTTTCTGCTTTAGGAGCAGATAATATGTTCTACAGCTTGGCAATGTTTTTAAGGTGGAAGAAGGTTGTTTTTGTGACATTTGGGATATGATTTTCTAAAGACAAATTGCTGTCTAATATTCCTGTCAAGTCTTTGACTGTATTTGATGAAGTGATAGTACACCCTTCTGTTTTAAAATTGTATTCTAGAAGCATCTGTGTACAGATTTCGGTCCAATAAGTAGAATATTTGTTTTATTTAAATTCAAAAGAAGAAAATTGCAGGTCATCCAATACTTTATATCTTTAATACACTTTGTCAGTTTGGACAAGTTTGTGTAAGGGGGCTGAGGCAGAAGCTGAAGCAGGATCCAGTTGCGGATGTTTATTGGGGTTATCCATAATCAAAGTCGAAAGTACAGGCAAAGGGTCATAGACAGTAGACAGTCCAACCATGCAACACAACAAAAGGGAGAGACGTAAATCAGAGGTCGTAAATCCAGGCAGAGAATCAATATCTAAACAAACAGTCCGATCCAGGTGTCAAACAAAGGGGCTAGGCAAAAATCAGAAAACAAGAACCAAACAATAGGTAAAACACAGGAAAGCAGGCAGTAAAAGAGAATGCTTAGTAGTCAGGTGTAAAGCTGGCAATACTTCGCAACGTGGCCATGTGGCAGCGAGGTTTATATAGATGCCAAACAGGAAGTAAATTCAGAGTTCAAAGTTCAGAATTCAGCAGAGGGAGCATGAGCAGTCAGTATTCCGGTGAGGGCTCCCTCTGCTGGCGTGATGTTACAGAACCCCCCCTCTAGAAGCACCTCCAGGTGCTCTACGTGGGCGTCCCCGTGGACGTGGTGCTGGACGGTAAGGTCTGGCTCGATGAAACTCCTCCGTGAGCGAGGGATCCAGAATGTCCACTGCCGCTACCCACGATCTCTCCTCTGGGCCGTATCCCTCCCAATCCACCAGGTATTGTAACTGACCCCCTCTTCGCCGTGAGTCAAGTAGGACGTTCACCTTGTAGGCCGGCATTCCGCCAATGTCCAGCGGTGGCGGTGGCTCCTGCAATATGGCCTCGGGGTCAGCGTCCCGGTGGAAAGGTTTGAGGAGTGACACATGGAAAGAAGGAGAGATGCGGTAGTCAGCAGGAAGCTCTAATTGGTAAGTGACCTCATTAATCTGTCTTATGATTTTAAATGGGCCAACATACCTGGGAGAGAGCTTCCTGCTCGGCAGACGTAGCTTGAGATCCCTCGTGGAGAGCCAGACCCTTTGTCCAGGTTGGTATGGAGGGTGTGGGCGACGGTGACGGTTAGCATTAATCTCCTGCCTCCTCACAGCGCGTTGAAGCCGTACAACGGCACTGTCCCACACCCTCTCACTGTTACGAATCCAGTCGTTAACAGCAGGCACAGACGATGGTTCTCCTGACCACGGGAACAGGGGAGGCTGGTAACCCAGCACACATTGAAATGGTGTGAGTCCTGTAGAGGAGTGCGTGAGTGAGTTCTGGGCATACTCGGTCCAAGGGAGAAATTCAGCCCAGCGATGTTGTTCGCGGCTGCAGTAAGTCCGCAGGTACCTGCCGATCTCTTGGTTCAGCCTCTCCACCTGACCGTTTGACTGCGGATGATAGCCAGAGGTTAAACTCACATTGATATCTAAAAGGTTACAAAAGGATTTCCAAACCTGAGAGGTGAACTGAGTTCCTCGATCTGATACAATGTCTTCAGGTAGACCATAGTTTCAAAAGACATGGTGGAACATGGCTTGAGCAGTCTCCATGGCAGTAGGTAATCCTTTTAATGGAACCAGACGACAGGCTTTGGAGAAGCGGTCGACGATGACCAGGATTGTGGTGTAACCATCAGACAGGGGTAAGTCAGTGATGAAGTCGATGGAGAGGTGAGACCAAGGTCGTTGGGGAATCGGGAGAGGCTGTAGAAGTCCCGTCGGCAGGTCCCTGGGAGTCTTGGACTGGGCACAGATGGAGCAAGACTTGACATAATTGGCCACATCTTTGGTCATTGAAGGCCACCAGAAGGAATTCTGCACAAGTTTAAGGGTTCGTGAAATGCCGGGATGTGCCGTGCTGAGTGATGTGTGGACCCACTGGATGACCCGGTGACGTAGTGTCTGGGGAACATATTGTTTGGAAGGGGGGCAGTTCGGTGGTGATGGTTCTGTGAGGACGGCCTGGTGAATTTCCTCCATTATGTCCCAGTTGACCGGAGCAACAAACTGGACTTAGGATAGGTTCAGGATTGTAGTTCTGTCGTGGGGGATCATGGCGCCTGGATAGTGCATCTGCCTTGCTATTCTTGGAGCCTGGACGATAAGTGACTGTAAAATGAAATCGTGAAAAAAACAGAGACCATCTTGCCTGGCGTGAATTCAGACGTCGAGCAGACTTGACATACTCAAGGTTCTTATGGTCCGTGATAACTTGAAAAGGATGAGCTGCCCCCTCGAGCCAATGTCTCCACTCTTCCATGGCAGCCTTCATTGACAGAAGCTCTTTGTTTCCCACATCATAATTAAACTCAGCGGGGGTTAGCTTCCGAGAGAAGAAGGCACACGGGAAAAGCTTGGGAGGTTGTCCGTGACGTTGAGAGAGCACGGCTCCAATCCCGCAGTCAGAAGCATCGACCTCCACAATGAAGGGGAGTTCTTTATCTGGATGTTTAAGGATGGGGGCCGTCGTGAAGCTGGTCTTGAGCTTTTGGAAGGCTGCATTGGCGGAAGCGTTCCGTGACAACCTCTTGGGTTTTCCCTTGAGTAATGAGGTGAGAGGTGCAGCAATAGAGCTGTAGTTCCTAATGAAGCGTCGATAGAAGTTAGCAAAGCCCAGGAACCTCTTCAATTCTTTCAACGTGGAGGGCTGCGGCCACTCAGTGACGGCGGTTACCTTAGAAGCATCCATTTCAGCGCCCTGGTGGCTGATGTTGTACCCCAGGAATGTTGTCTGCTTCACATGAAACTCACATTTTTCAGTCTTGACATAGAGTTGGTGATTGAGAAGCTTGGAAAGAACACTCTTGACGTGAGTGACTGATCCTCTTCATTCAGGGAATAGATTAGGATGTCGTCAAGATATGCGATGACATACTTGTGGAGGACATCTTTGAAGACTTCATTTATGAAGGATTGGAAGATGGCTGGGGCATTGGCAAGGCCAAAGGGCATAACCAGGTATTCGTAGTGCCCCCTGGTGGTGAGAAAAGCTGTCTTCCACTCATCTCCGTCCCTGATGCGTATAAGGTTATAAGCGTTTCTCAAGTCGAGTTTGGTAAAAATTTTGGCCTTCCTGAGTTGTTCTAGGGCAGAAGGGACTAGAGGCAGTGGATACCTGAATTTAACAGTGACATTATTGAGGACGGACGGACGCAGACCCCCATCCTTCTTCTCCACGAAGAAGAAGCCGGCTGCAGCGGGAGAAGTAGAAGGACGGATAAAGCCAGCTTCCAGAGCCTCCTTGATGTAGTCCTCCATAGCATGTGCTTCTTGGTGTGACAGCGGGTAGACTTTGCTTTTGGGAGGACACATGTTGGGAAGAAGGTCTATAGCACAGTCCCAGTGCCGATGTGGTGGTAACTGTGTGGCTTTAACCTTGCTGAAGACCTCCAAAAGCTCGTTATAAACCTTGGGGATCTTTGGTTGGGTCAGGCTCGGAGGGCTCCCCATGCTTGTGGACAGACATGGACTGGACTGCTTAAGGGTTAGACAGTGACTAAAACAGAATGGAGACCAGTGGGTCAGCTCACCCGTGCGCCAGGAGATGTGGGGATCGTGGCAACTTAGCCATGGCATTCCTAAAATTATTTCATATTTGGGTCGATCAGATATAGAGAGATGTTCTCTTCATGAAAAACCCCAATTTGCATTTTCAGTGATCGGGTCTGTTCCAGAACTCCTCCTTTGATGGGTTGGTTATTGACAGCCGTAATACTGATAGGTGGAAAGCATGGAATGGTGGGTAGTTGATGTTTCCGGGCGATGTCCGAGTTGATGAGGTTGAGAGCGGCGCCGGAATCTACTAATGCTGTCAACATTAAAGAACCACTTTCGGTAGAAATCTGTACGGGTAATGTGAAGACTTTAAATGGATTTTGGGAAAAGGTGTCCACATTCACCCGGTCTTGTGCTGTGAGGGACCTCCGGGTCTTTTGAGGACACTGTGACTTATGATGACCTGGTTCACCACAATAAAAGCAGAGGTTGTTGATGAACCTTCGTCTACGCTCGTCCTCAGACAGCCTGGTAGATCCTACTTGCATGGGCTCGGTAACACATGGTGCCTCAGGATTCCGAAGTGCAGGTCGTGACATAAGGTGGGATGCATGCGCTTGCTTGGGTTTAGGTGAGTTCCTGAGCAAATTATCAATCTTAACAGTCATGTTAACAAAGTCATTGAAAGAAGATTCCTCACCTCGACATGCCATCTCCAACTGCAATTGGGGACATAGGCTTTCCCGAAACACCCCTTTAAGTGCAGCATCATTCCATCCACTCTGAGCTGCAAGAGTCCTGAATTCGACTGCGTGCTCTGCTGCACTATGTGAGCCTTGAGAAAGGTGTAAAAGACGAGACGAAACATCCCGACCCCCAGCAGGATATTCAAATACTTCTCTGAGTTGTTGCAAAAAATACTCAGGTGAAGATCTAAACTGTTCGTCCGTCTCCCAAACCGCAGCAGCCCAATCAATAGCCTTGCCAGATAATAGTGACATGATAAAAGAGCATTGATCAGAACTAGCATGAGACTGATCCCCCAACGATTCCAAATAAGTGCGTACTTGTCGAATGAACCCTTTACACCGTTCTGCAGAACCATCAAACTTATCGGGAATCGGGAGTAAATTCAGAGTTCAAAGTTCAGAATTCAGCAGAGGGAGCATGAGCAGTCAGTATTCCGGTGAGGGCTCCCTCTGCTGGCGTGATGTTACAGTTTGAGATTTCATCTGGTCTTAATAAAATATATAGAGGATCATCAGCATAACTGTGGAAACTAATCCCATGTTTTCTAATAATACTGCCAATAGGCAGGATCTATACTGAGAATAGCAGAGAGCTTAAAACAGATCCTTGTGGCAGGCCATAAATTACTGGTGTTAATTTAGAGAATTCCCATTTTAGAAGAACTAAATGGTAACGGGCAGATAGGTAAGATCTAAACCACTGTAATGCCTACCCTTGAATACCAATGTAATTTGTAAACAATTTAACAGTAAATCACTTGTAATTTTGATGAGGCCATTTTCTGTACTATGACGCCTGAATCCTGATTGAAACTTCTTATAAATTTCATTTCTCTGTAAGAAGGAGCACAATTGAGTGGATACAACGTTTTCTTATATTTCAGACATAAATAGGATATTTGAAATAGGCCTGTAGTTTGCCAATTCACTTGGATCTAGTTGTGGTTTCTTAACTGCTAGCTTGAAGTCTTGGGACATTGCCTAGACATAGAGAGAATACAATAATATTGAGAAGAGGCTCTTTTACAACAAGGAGCAGCTCTTTCATTAGTATAGTTGGTACAGGGTCTAATAAGCATGTCATTTCTTTTTAGTCAAATCTAAAAAGATAAGTCACATGACAGTAGGGAAAAATAATCAAGTTATAAGCAGTTAATAAGCAGTTATACATTTTGTTGTAACTTTTGACCACTAGAGGGAGCCAGCTCCAAACTTGGTAGGTATCCTCAGACAATGAGTATGTTGAACCACACCAAGTTTCATAAAGATCGCAATTGCATTTAAGATATTGCATTTTATGTCAAAATTTAAATGGTCAACACCCAAAATGACTGACCAAAGACAATGGGCACAGGTTCTGTGTCAATACACAAAAATGGACATACAGCCTCATATTCATTTTTGTGTAGTCAACAAAGTCCTTTACAAAAGCGTTATAAGAAAAAGCGACGACGATGTGTCGTCAGCTCCTACCCCTAAGAAGTGTAAAACGTGAAAGTATGACATTGCAGTTTGGCTTTACAGTGGCTTGGGACAGATTCTGAACCACTGCCCCAGTGTGTCATATGCGCAGATCTGCTGGCATATGACAGCATGAAGCCATGCAAGCTGAAGCGCCATTTAGAAACAAAACACCCCACACTCAAAGACAAACCCTTAGATTTTTTCAAATTGAAGTGATCTGGCCTTAAACAGCCAAAACGCAACATCAGCAAACACACTTCAGTGTCCAACAGGTGTCTAGAAGCATCCTACTACATCTCCAAACAAGTTGCTAAAGTAGGAAAACCTCACAATTGCAGAGGCGCTACCTGCTGCCAAAGATATTTGTTATGTCATGTTTGGAGATAATTTCGCACAGCAGATTAGTGACATCCCCTTTGTAGCAATGTTTGCATCATGCAAAGCCAGTACTATGCCCTACAGCTTGAGACAACTTATGTTGCTGGGCTAGCCCAGTTGCTTACCTATGTCAGATATGTCAAAAAGGGTAATACTGAGGAGGACATTCTTTTCTGTCAGCCTCTTCTAGATCACACAAGCAGCGAGGCATTGTTTGAAGTTCTGGATGGATATATACAGGATGCAGGCATGTCATGGGATAAATGTGTTGGGATTTGCACGGACGGGGCCCGTTTAATGACTGGGAGGGTTAGCAGTCTTGTCACTTGTGTCTAAAATTTAGCCATTGTAGCCAAGTTGACCCACTGCATGATTCATCATGAATCTCTCACATCAAAGTAAATGCCTGAGTCTCTTGAAGCGTTTTAAAGCAGGCAGTGCAAATTGTCAATTTCATTAAAGCACGGCCATTAAATGCATGCTTGTTTTCCTTGCTTTGTCAGGAAATGGGAGATAAACATAAGCAGCTTCTTTTTCACACTGAGGTCCGCTCAGTGTGTGTGGGTTTTACATCGCCTCTACAAATTGCATTAAGAGGTGAAGACGTTTCTTGTTAATGTGAAGTCCGACCTTGCACGGTACCTGGATGACCCCCTGTGGTTAGTGCAGTTGTCATACCTTGTAGACATTTTCAACAGGTTGAATTCGATGAACACATCAATGCAAGGGAGAGATGCCAACATCTTGCTCCTTTCAGACAAAGTTAGTGCATTCATTGGCAAACTTGATCTTTGGCATGATCGGCTGATTAATAAAAATGTTGAAGTGTTTTCCAACTTCGCAGACTGTGTGCAAGAGACAGGGATAAATATCTCTTCTTTGATTAACACAGTCGCTCAGCATGTTGAGGGTCCTAAAACAACAATTCGGCCGTTATATCACTGAGGATTTCAGTTCATTTGTTTGGGTCAGAGATCCCTTCAGTTGCCCAGAAAAAGACCTTCCAGTTGACATGGGGGAACAGTTAGTCAAATTAAAGAGTGACACCAGATTGCAACACCTCTACAGCTCTTCCTCTCTGCCATCATTTTGGTTGAGCGTGATGCCTGAATATCCTCAGTTATCTGACGCTGCCACAAAATTACTTCTTCCATTCACCTGAACTTATTTGTGCAAGACAGCGGGTTTTAAAAATTGACGGCTTTGAAAACAAAGTACCAAAATCGGCTCTAGGTGGAGGATGACCTGAGGCTTGTGCTGTCCAACATTAAACCGCAAATTGTGCTTCTTTGTAAAAAGAAGCAAGCACAGGTGTCCCACTGATTGATTTAATGATGCCATGGCTAACGAGACGCAGACGCGCCCTGCGTCCCAATTTGGATATCTGTGTTACGGTGGAGGCTCTCGTACTGCCTCTTCCGAACCACCAGAGGGAACCGTCACCTGAGTATTAGTGATTTAATTCGGACTACATTTCCCATGAGGCCGCATTCCTGGGACTGATTACTCTGTCACATTTTTCCTGTTACTCTCTATAATATAAACCTCATGCACTTCAGTGTGAAGTCTTGTTTTTTGCCACAACTAACATTTCTGAGCATTTACCTTGTGGTTGGATTACCTGTTATTACCTGTTGGATTGTTTATCATTCTTGATTGTTTGCTGCCTGCCCTGACCCTTTGGATTGTGTATTCTGGATTCTGATTGTTTTCTGCCTGCCTTGATCCTTACCTGTTCTGATTCTGATTTGCCTAGCCCCTGCTATACCTGTTCACCGGTGTTTGACCCTGCCTGTTTGTTATTCTCTAATAAAATGCTGAGAATGGATCCTACCGTCTCCGACCCTTTGTTACAATCTGCCCTAAATAGAGTATTATTTAGGGCGGACAGTATGCAAATGCTTGTAGAATGCAACAAACAAATTAAATGCAACATGTTTTACATGTAAAATAATACTTGCACGTTATTTAGAGTTTACAACCTTTAGGCTACTTTAAGTTCTCTTGTTCAAAGTAGTTACAATTTTCAGAAACATTCTTGATTATTTTTGGCCATGTTCCATAACTATCTATCTATCTAACTAGCTATCTGTCCTTTTATATAGTTTTTTAAAACTCATAAAAGTCATTTTAAAAATCATAAAAAATTATAAAAACGTTTTAAAAAAGTACAAAAACACAAAAAAGTAAAAAAAAATCTATCAATATCTAAATAAAATACAGGATTTATATAGATATATTTTATCCAGTTAATCATTGTTCCTGGTCTCCTTCAAATATATATGGGGTGTCACATAATAGGGAAGGCTTTAGTTCCAAAAGGTTGAGAACCTCTGGTTTAAATCATATTTATTTCACCAATTCCAATTTGTTGCTGTGAGTGAAAAGGTGTCACATCGATCAAATGTTCAGTAAGGGGACAACAGGGCTCAATGCCTAGGCCTATGCTTGTATATGCTTACCCTGTATATGCTACCTCTGGGAGCAATTATTAGGAGATATGGAGTTAGTTTTCATTGTTATGCTGATGATATTCAGCTGTACATTTCTTCTAGGCCCAATGAGACGCATAAATTCACCAAACTAACGTAATATCTAATTGATATCAAAACTTGGATAACTAGCAATTTTCTACTACTAAATTCAGAAAAAACAGAAGTTTTACTTGGACCAAAATCTTCCATACAGAACAACCTAGAACACTGTCTTACTCTTGATGGATGCTCTGTAAACCCTGCTTCATTAGGTAAGAATCTGGGTGTCCTTTTTGGTAGCAATTTGTCCAACCACATTTCCAATATCTGTAAAATTGGATTTTTCCATTTTAAAAATATATCAAAATTACAATATATGCTCCCTGTGTCAGACACCGAAAAATAATTCATGACATCAAGACTTGATTATTGCAATGCCCTACTTGGTGGCTGCCCTGCAGGATTAACACAAAAACTCCAGCTGGTTCAAAATGCAGCAGCCAGAGTTCTAACAAGAATGAACAAGTATGACCATGTTAGCCCAGTTCTATCAACACTGCACTGGCTGCCTGTCAAGCATCGTGTAAACTCCCCAAGGTCCCCAAGGTCCTGAAGTCAGGACTTCATCCAGATCAGATGGTATGACTCCTGAGACAGATCATTGGGATTTGATGGACTTCCTTATTAAACTTACTAATATCTACATACCTACCTCCACCCTAGTTTCTATATTTTTGTTTCCTGCCTAGTCATAGTAGTGTGATGTAATAGCTGCAATTAGTAACATTATACTTCTGTCGTCATATCTGTTGGTAACATTTCTCAGTGCCAGAACTCCACATTCTAGTCCAAAAAAGATCACAAAAGTGATTGCACCCCTGTCACTCTGACATTTGTGGTCATTAAATCTTTTAATAGACTGGACCCCTTTCAGTTTCAGTTAACATGAGACTGCATTTTATCCTGTAACACCTGGCAACCCAAATACTTCTGCATTATATTTGTGGACTCACGATCAGCAGATCAGCACCAACTACTTCTCAGCTCCCAACTGTCTGTAGATTACCGACGTCCTGACTGGCAGGCGGCAGCTAGTTACATCCAGCAGCACCTGTCCTGTCAGCAGTAGTGCTCCTCAGACATGTGTTCCTTCCATTACTCTTGTCCTTTTTAAAAATGACTGCATTTTTGAGGACAATGGCAGCTACCACAAATTTACTGTAATTCAATTAAACGCGCACTTACATGCTGGTACTTTTGGGTGCTTCATAAGGCATCTAGATTAAGCATGAAAAACATGCCAGCCTGACAATGCATACAGAATACACTATGAATACTTTTCTATTTGTGCTCTGCAGAATAAAATCATGGGGTTTGGAATGACCCAAGGGTGGGTCATGGATTCAATTATATATAATATTTTGTTTTGGTAAACTAATTATTTATTTTATATTATGTTTATTGTGAGTTTAGATGCAAAATATAAAGCACAAAGAGAAATGGAGTTTGCATCAGTACCAGCTGTTTGTGAGGCCGCGGTCTGCGGAATATCTTCACTGAATAGAGGGAAGGTTAAAATACTAAATGTAACAAACTTCTTTTAACAACTATTAGGATTCAGAGTGAAATTCACAGTGTAACATCAAACAGCTTACTGCAGACACTGTTTTCAACAAGTAAGGGGAAGACCTTATATTTACTTTTTGTATGTGCTGAGAGCTAAATTAATAAATTTATAGGGGTTATGCATGGGTTACACCTATGAGAGGTAGAAGTAGTGAATGTGAAAGCATTGTATGTGTTTATTACAGATTGGAATGCTATGCGTATCTTTAGTATTAAACAGTGTATATGTGAGCATTTTGTGTGTATATGAGTGTGATATATATGTGTTTGCATATATACATGTTCTCTTGAATATGTAAATACCATGTATGTACAGTGCATCTAGAAAGTATTCACAGCGCTTCACCTTTTCCATATTTTGTTGTTACAGCCTTATTATAAAATGTATTAAAATCATTTGCCTCACAATTCTACAAACAATACCCCACAATGACAACATGAATAAGTTTTTGAAATCTATGAAAATTTATTTTTAAAAAAAGTACATAAGTATTCACAGCCTTTGCCCAATACTTTGAAGCACCTTTTGCAGCAATTACAGCCTCAGGTGTTTTTGGGTATAATGCTACAAGCTTGGCACACCTATGTTTGAGGAGTTTCTCCCATTCTTCTTTGCAGGACCTCTCATACTCCATCAGGTTGGATGGGGAGCGTCAGTGCACAGACATTTTCAGATCTCTTCAGAGATGTTTAATTGGTTCAAGTCTGGTCTTTGGCTGGGCCACTCAAGGACATGCTTAGGGTCGTTGACCTGTTGACAGATGAACCTTCGCCCCCGAGCGCTCTGGAGCAGGTTTTCATCAAGGATGTCTCTGTACATTGCTGCATTCATCTTTCCCTTGATCCTGACTAGTCTTCCAGTTCTTCCTGATGCTTGCTATTCAGGCCAGAGTTCTTGTTTCATCAGACCAGAGACAGTCTGAGAGTCTTTCAGGCAAACTATAGGTGGGCTGTCATGTGCCTGCTGTGGAGTGGCTTCTGTCTGGTCACTCTACCATACAGGCCTGATTGTTGGAGTGCTGCAAAGATGGTTGTTCCTCTTAAAGGTTTTCCCTCTTTCTACAGAGAAACACTGGAACTCTGTCAGACTGACCATCGGGTTCTTGGTCACTTCCCAGACTAAGGCCCTTCTCCCCCAATGGCTCAGTTTGGCCAGTCGGCCCGCTCAAGGAAGAGTCCTGGTAGTTCCAAACTTTTCCACTTACTGCACTGTGCTTATTAGGACCTTCTATGCTGCAGAAATTTTTAAGAAAATAATGAATTTAATCCATTTTTGAATATGGCTGTAACATTGTGAATACTTTCTGAATGCACTGTATAAGGTTAAGTTTAAAATATAGTCTAAATGGCAGATCACCAGAGCCCCAGATACGATCACCTGCATGGCCTTACAGATTGGTTGGGACTGGCTCAAACCTGTCTTTTATTTTCATCTGTATACTAATGAGACCTAAAATTTTTTTTATGACTTAAGGTAAAAAGGTTTAATCTGTATGGACACCAGTTTCTAAGAACCATGTATTTTATTTTTAAATGTCAATTGTTTTGGCCTCAAGGAGAACAAATGAAAAATTTCAAAATGCAGACAAAGCTCTGGAAAGATTTATTATTGGTTACACAAACTGATTGTATACCAAGCAAAGACAGCAAAACTAAATTGAAAATGCATTTTCTCTGCAAGTCAGTATAAAAAGAAATATAAGCTGCAAGTAGTGAAGAGCTTCATGAAGAAAGAACGTTACATTAAATTACATCAAGAATGCCAAAGCATGTCTCAAAAGCCACTGCTCACATCACCATTGCTTATAAGCAGTTGGCCCCTGCTGATTGGTCCATAAAAATTATGCATTGACACGCCATTGGTCCAGATGCAAGCCAAATGGGGGACTCTGTCTGACACAATTACACAATAATGCAGGTCTTCCAAGTGATGAAGCTTGACGAATCTAAAGACAGGAGGGGCAAGTGTCAGTCAATACAGTATTCTTTCAGATATGAGTTTTTTGTTGTACACGATTAAAAGAGGCATGATGCATTTATGAAATCTTTATTTTCTGACATTTTTGTGTAGCCGATTCCAGTTCGTCCACATTTTAAATGTGATTGTTCTCTACTGAATATTTATTGAATAAATGATGATGATGAACATCACTACTACAGCACTGCAAGCAGAAGTATTAATTACTGGTAAGGAGAGAATTATTCAAAGTTACTTAATCACAACTTGGTGGCTTTTCACCAGTAAACAAATATCTTACCATTACAGTCAATGTATACAATTCACTCAATTTAAACATTTTTAACTCAAGCAAAATCTTCTGTCGATAAACAATTTAGAATTTTATATTCAATAGTTATAATTTGTGATCTGTTTCTAGGCGCAAACACAACCAGTGGCCCTCTGTAACTAATTAAAGCACTTTGAGATACCAAATGCCTCAAAGAGTCCAAATTGCACCGAAAGGAAAGTTCAACGCAACGAAGGCAGCACACCTGCCCCTGCCCTTGCCCGGTGAAAGACACTGTCCCCATGGTAATGGATATTCTGCTCTCACCATTTCTTGTTACGAGGCTTTAGCTCCTCTGCCGCATTCCTCAAGAAGATGTAATTCTTTTTCTGTGGATTGTAGTATTCATGTCCCTGTTGCACAAAGAGGTAAAGTGAGCAGAGATCAAGGAAGATGAACAGGGTCAAGGAGCCACTTGAAGCTGCATTGAAACTTTATTTCGGACCTTTAAAACATTGAGCCCTGTTTAAATGCTTTACATGGATAAAAATTCTGTATTATGAGCAAGTACCTACCTGTTCAAGGTTAAGCATTTGCAGTTCTAATGGCTTTTAAACCACTTTTATTAAAAGAATCAGAAAACTGCTCAATTTTAACATACAAATAAGACATTTTACCCATGGTTTTTCCCCCATGTAATTAAATAAACTGTCTGGAAACATAACTTGGCCTAACGGTGGACATTTACACACCAAATACACATTACTGTTAAATGTATTAAGATTGTACCTTAGACCAGTCATAGCTTGAAGCGTAAGCAAATATGTTCCCATTGTTATTAAAGCAGCAAGCTGTTATTGGTTGATCTAATTGCTCAGAGGTCTTCAGCTTAGTGCGAGCATCTTTATCCCAGAAACTGAAGCGCCCATCAGAGCCTACTGTCGCCAGAGTTCCATGAACAGGGTGAAAAGAGATAGCATTAACCTAAAACAGAAAGAACAAATTTAGAACAAACAACATAATTGTAAATTTCGCTTGTTAGACAACATTAGTACATTAGGGCCTACTGAACATGGTCTTTGGGATAGCAACGTTTTCTCACCTTAGACTACACTAAGTGTCTAGGTAATTTTATTATAAAATAGAATGTTTCTGCACACAAGAATACTCACAGCATAAATATCTTGTGGCGTAGCAGTGTTAGTTCCATTTGACCTGTGGCACTTGAAAGTAAAATTGTCCTTGGCTCTAAGTCAAAAAGTACACACACACAAGTATTCCATGTTACTCCATTTTTAAATTAAAAACTGGCTATGAATTACTTGCAGCTTAAATAAGCTAAACAGACACAGACTCACGGGTTAGGTGGGTTTATGTAGTGGATGGCAACTCGTCCTTCAATGCTTCCCAGTGCAAAACCAGTAGGCTTATTCTGCTTGTCCTTAAAGATTGCCACACAACGGTGCTGAACAACAGAACACACCAGTTTAAACACACTATGAATGTACCTGATACAATAGTATCTGCACAGGTGAAAACACTGGTTAACATATAGCAAAAAGTCAAAGGGGGCCATCGAACCGTCCAAGTATCAATTTTAAAAAGGGAGAGTTTCTTTAACTTTTAAAATAATTTAAAAGTTGCTCATGTCAGCAACTGGTAAATTTTGTGTGTAAATGTTTTTTTTTTATTTTTCATAAGACTTTCAGTGAATACAATAATTCTATTTATATGCTTTAGACACATAGGATGTCAACATATGCCTGTCTGTATCAAGTACTTTAGGGGCAAAACTTTATTATAAATTTAATTTTAATAACTTTAATCCAGGATACAATTAATATTGTCATTCATATTTAACATGCAAAAACATAGAAAGAAATGAAGATGATAAACAGCATTATTATAACAGAATTGAAGAACATGTAATAAGCAGCAAAATGTGTTCACAGGGCTTTTTTAAATGCGTGCATAAATACATTGTTTTTGTACATACATTGTATTTACTTTTGATGCAATTAATGACAAAAACACAGCTGAATCAGTTTTATAGTTTACAAAACTATCCAAAAGAATTGATTTACGGAGATAAAGCTATTCGATGTATGAAATTACCATTCAATTAATTCTAAATTAATTGTTTAAAAGTTAACCAAAACTTACCTGATGCTTCAAAGGTGAATCTATGCGTCGAAATTCTGAGGGCTGATTTTCCAACTGGTAAACAATAAGACCACGTTCCGCAGTGGCCACAACTGCCATAGGATATACCTTTAACACAAAAAAGCACCTTTGTAAAGCTCTCCATATAGGCATTTCAATGACACTGTAGCCAATCTCTATATTATATAATCACAACAGGGATTTTGCTGAGCAAAGCGGTTTCAATGAATTGCAGGTTGGTGTAGCAAAAACATCAGGAATAGTACTGTTTTATAACTTCTCTATTTGTATTATAGACTTGTTAAAACACAAAAGACAAACGTATTACTGAACAACTCGCTACAACGCTGGGCAGAATTTTGAGTAGCATTAGA
Organism: Chromobotia macracanthus; assembly: GCA_036877525.1. Lineage (NCBI taxonomy): Eukaryota > Metazoa > Chordata > Actinopteri > Cypriniformes > Botiidae > Chromobotia > Chromobotia macracanthus. The sequence goes on along the minus strand of JAZGTH010000062.1, from coordinate 9,040,221 downwards.
AATCATAGCTGGATGCTGCCAACAGACGCTACCAGTATGTGTATTTTTCTACAAAACAAAGATTTTGAATTTAAAGACACTGTGTACCCCACCAGATGTGTCAGACTTACACCCACTCTATAGAAGATATTATGGCACAGGTGTTAAAATACAAAAAAGATATTACTTATATTTTAAAAACAAGAACAGTAAAACCCTCCAAATCAATATGCAAAACAAACAAATTTAAAAAGACTCCTTTACCACATCTGCACAGTAACATCTCTCTGGCATCTGCAGGGACATCATTGGATTTGGGGAACGTGTATCCCAAAACTGTCAAAAAAAAACAATGAGACAAAGAGATCTTAGTGTTAAGACATGAGGAAATACTTAATGTACGTAAAAAGCAGCAGTTCTGCACAATCTTTAAGATAATGATGACAGATGTTTCAGCACCTTCAGTGTTTTGTCCCAGCTGCCACTCATTATACAGCTGTAGTTTGGGGCCTTTATCCAGTGAATTGTCCTGATTGGACCGTCATGCTAACCAAAGGAAAGTTTTTAACATCCGTTACTGATATTGTAAACTAATGCAACTGGTACTAAAGTTCTGGTACTACACAAAGTTCTGCATATGATTATCACAATTTAATTTAGTTATACAAAATGTAAACATAAAACATTAACTGCTTACTTGCGCTATCTGAATGGCCTGATTGCTGTTCAGATCCCACATCTTAGCAGTTTTGTCACAGGAGGCTGTAAAAACTTTACTACCATCCTGTTTTGACAGAAAAAAAGAGCAAAGCCAGACAGAAGGATGCATCACTAGTAATTTTAATTGCAACTAACACAATTTAATACACTAACACAAAGCATCACTGGTAACAAATATGTGCAGAACTAAATCCTGACAGAAAAAACACATTCACAATCGGTAATAATGATCAGTTCTTTAGGCAAACTGATCATTTCGCTTCATAAGGCCTAAACATTTTGCCTGGGGCCACTGAGATTTAATTTGTGTGGCCTATACCTGCTTTATAACTTTTTAAAACATGACAGCCAGTTGCAGACATGCATTTTATGAATCACCAAGGTCCACAATTTTAGCTAAAAACCTTCTTTATAATTGTAATATATACCTTGGATGGCCTGAGAATGAGTAAATTCAGTACATTTACATTATTGGGTAAATTATCCCTTTAAGTTCACTGTAAAATTACCTTCAGTGTTGCACATCGAACAGCACTGAAAAGTATCTGAAATTTTATATTCTGCATGTTTGTGTAACAGAATAACATAACTGTTAGTAATTTTAGCTGATTATTTTGTAGCAACATTACTATTACTTACTATGTTGTCTTGTCTATCTTACTTCAAGTACTTGTAATTACATTTTTCAGTTTTTGTCGTGTTCACATTTATTTCTTGCCTCTGTAAAGCAAACTTGACTATTAGGAATGCGCTACATATGTTTTAAACAGCACCTGTCCCTTCAAGATGCTTTACAAAATACAAACACTACAATACACCATTATGTACATGATCTTACATCACTCCAGCACACATCCAGCACTGGGCCTGTGTGCATCTGCTGGGCTTTGGGGACCGTTTGACCATTATCTTGAACTTCCCAGCATCGCACCTGAGTTCAGAGAAAACATGCATATGTATCTCTTAAAGTTCAAGGACGCTGAAAACATGTCTAAATTAAGCGATAATAGAAACTATATATGAAAACAAAATATTCACAATAAGCGGAATTATTGGAGATATTATGTCAAAGCCTTACATCATTGGCCCATGAGCCTCCAATTAGAAAGTTTCCAGGCATGGTAGGAGGACTGAAAGCCAAACAACTTATGCTGTCATCGGGTGGCGATGTCACTTCAACATCCTATTATCAACGATAATCTTATCAAATGCATTAACCAAAAGGTTATATTATGTGGATATAATATTCGTGTTCATTATACCTTCATTGGATTATGACTATCTGTTGTGGTGCTACCAAATACACCTGTTCCCCCGGACCCAAAGCCCGTGCTCGTCCCGAATAAACTCATTTCACTCAATTAACAGCTGATAAAACAAGAATGCATAACATAAACACGTGGTTTAATAAGTTAATAACACGCGAATGTTTGTTTTTTCAACAGGAAAGAAATCTAAAACCAGCCTAAGATGTTTGGCAGATTTTAGCTGGTTAAGCATGCCGGTTTTGGCCACTTTTTAGCAGGTGAAGCTGGTCAGGCTGGAAGACCAGCTTTGCCAGACTGTGAGGTCCATCTTAAACCAGCTAACCAGCGTAGGCTGGTTTAATCAGCAGATTTAACAAATCTAATAGCACGATAACTAACTAAAGTCTTCTTATATTAAATCAGCTACAGCTATTGTAATGTGAAGAATGAAATGGTAAATCCCGCTCAAGAAATAGACATAGAATCATAAACACAACGCTCGCCTCCTAAAATTCACAGCAATCAAAGTTAAGGTACCCGACGGCATCAGCGTTAACGATTATAACAGTGGTTTAAGTGCGTATCTTAAACAAATAAACTCCTTTACATTATAAATTATTTAAATACTCTTACATGCTACTTTCCGAAAATGCTACTCACGCTCAACCAATTCACATCCGTCGCGCTCAGTTCATGTGGACGTGCTTTAATGACGTCAACCATTAGCTTCCGGCTCGCTCTGTCCGAAATACTAGTTTGCCTACTAGTATTGTTAAGAATGATCTTGTAAGATTAAATCATCTTTAATTATGATTTTAATAATACATTTGCGCTAACGAAAATGCAAAACAGAACACAGATGACTGGAATCATGTACAGCTGCATTTAAAATAACTGTATTTAGAGTAGAAATTAAGCATGATCATATTTCTGTCTAAGGCAATCCAAGTGTGGCATAAAAATAAAGAAACCTGTGAGCATAAATACTTTCTAACACAAACTACAGGCAAGGATTTTATTTAAATGTAAAAATTTTTATTAAACCATTTCAAAATAAATCAAAACTAATAATAAATAACTTTCAATATTGTGATTTTATAAAAAGTAGAACAGACCTTGTTTTTACACAAATAAGGACCATAGTTGTATTTGCACTTACAAAACCATACAAAAATAGACATTAAAACAATTTTCCATAGCTGTAAACCAAAACTTAAGGCAAACCATTTTTTGTGAGCTTTTGTATATTTTTATTGATTGACACAGAAGCAGAAAGACAAGAAATCACAGGGAGTATATAGTTGGGAATTTGATCTAGGCCAAACCTCAGTCTCCCAAGAGCACAACAGTTCATGTCAGAGCACCCACACAGACCACAAGTCCACTGCTTCAACAAATTAAGGCAATAAGTATTTATCTTCAGTCAAATCAGACTGACTGAAGATAAATAAAGACAGTTAAAGACCATAGTTTGTTGTTAGTTTGTGGGAGGGGTCACAAATGGCCGATAAGTAGCACTTCATGGTTCCAATGTTACTCCAAATCTTGTAGGTTGATGGTGCTGCCAGTGAACTGGGAGTTATCAGATCCATTATCATCTTCAGTCATGGCTGTGGGTTCCTATGTGTGAAAATACAATAGCACATAAATGTTTTTAGAAAACTGTAACAATGTTACAATAATGAAAGTAATTACAGCAGGTTAATATTTTCACATACCACCCTGCAATAAATTAAAATCCCCCTTTTACCTCCTGACCTAATAAAATAAACCTGAAGAATAAACCTTAAAAGTCTAATTTTAAAAGAAACAAAGTTAGAAACAAAAAAATAGTCATGTGGGTTTTTATTTACTGGCACTGGTCAACTGTTGTCAAGTCAAATGTAAAACATTTTAAAACCTTAACAAACCGTATCTTAAATGTTTCAAACGTGTAAACTACGCGCACAGTACATGACTCATAACAAGCATTTGTAGAATGCAGGCTGTGCCAGTCTTGTTGTGTGTAAACCGCTGAGATGTGACCCAACTATTTGCAGAGGCAACAATAGATTTCAAACCTACTTTATATTTACAGATTTGCATGCACACTTTGCTGGCTATTCTGCCAGAAATAAGATGTAACCAATGTAACTGAGATAGAACAAGCAAAGGATCAAAATCAATTAAAAGACTAAGTCTGTCAAAATTAATGCATTATTTCATTTGAATTAAAATGCGTGTACTGCTTTAGCTTTTTAACACATTTAGTCAATTTGTATTTATTCAATATAATTCAATAATTATAGGTTTCAATGCTTGCCTGTGAACAACTGATCAGAACCAGAGCCACAGAGCCTCTCTCTCGTGCATCGTTCATCAGTAAATGATGGGGAGACACTCTTTCAAAGTTAATTTATGAATCAGATACAGCTTTGAGTTGATGTAAAAAATATAACTAATTCTTTGTATGTTAAAAGTTAATCATCATTTGAAGCAATTAGTAAAATGTCAAAAGCCACCAAACGGAGCAGGTAGATTAACAAATCAATCAGATTTTCCAAACTTTAAATGTTTTATGAACAGCACTTTTGCTTGTGTAATACTGCTTAAAATTATAACTAACAAAATATACCAACAATAAAATAATACTAGCAAAAAATAAAACAAAAATGGGCTGTTTTATAGCGTTTGTTACATATGCTACATGTACTTACTATAGTAATAACAGTTAATTATGCATTATTACATTCAACTAACCCTATCCCTATTACCGTAAGTACGTGTAAATGGGAATGGTCAAAAATTCCTACTGAATGTTGTGCAGGTCTAACATCAAGGGTTCACTTAGTTTTTTTATTAAGCACTGTGAATGTTTAATGGATGTGTTCAATATAGAATGGGTAGGTCACCTGTAAGATGTTGACTGGCAGATCCACCGTGAGCTGAGAGTGTGCACATGAAGTCTGGGAACTCAACTGGAAAGCCAAGGTTCCATCAGCGGTAGGGTCATCCTGCAACAAACACACTCAAATCAGTGTGCTAAACCCTCAGTAAGAACTGATTCAAAATTCAAAACATTCAAATTAACATTAGGTTTTTCCATCATCTCACCTGCAGAAGCTGAATCTGTACAAACTGTGCACCTGCCACAGGATCCCGAATGGGTAGGTCACCATTTCCTGTAGCAGCTCCTTCTCCAAAATGAGCACTTGAAGTGATAGGCAGAGCAGAGCTGGTGCTCTTGGATGCTTTAGTCTTTCTTTGGCCAGTCTGTGACGTACATGTGGAAGAGCCTGGGGCTTTCTGTTTCCTCCTCTTGGCAAGCTGAATGGCCCTGTAGTCTGTGCGTGCTGATCCACTGCTCTCCTAATACCAAAACAATATCACACGTCTATGTAATAGTCACAATCCTGGGCCATTGAATTAGTCAAAAACTAAATAAATAAATCTTAAATTCTGCTTTAAGCTTTTTAAAAGACATTTTAAAGATGCTCTGTGGTGAAAATTATGTTGTTTAAATGTCTATGTGGTGCTTTAAATATGCTTTAAGACAAAATAAGTGCATTCCCTAAATTCCCTAACTCAACAACAATGCTGAGTATTTTCTTCTTTAAAGTGAAGTTTACCCAAGACAATTTTTAAAACATGTTTTGAAACTGCCCATTTTCTACATCACACACATTGGCGTAACCAATCATGCCAACAAGTGGACTGAGAGCAACCTCTTCCTCTCTCCAACTTACCATAATGGGGCAGGGGGCAACAGAAGACATCTCTGAACTCTTCTGCCCACTGTATGACCCATTGTGGCTGGAGAACACAAACTGACACAACCCTTTATTGCCATCTGACTGGGCCATGACCTCCACCCTGCTCAGTAATGGCCCCACAGCTGTCTCACTGCCTGTTAGGTCAGCCTTGGTCTGCAGAGAAAGCAATTCTGGTACTGGAGTTCCAGCAAGAGCCATTGAGGAGGAGAGAGAAGACGCAAGTGGGGCAGAGAAAGAAGGTACAAGAGAGGAACTAAGCACTGGAGGAAGAGCTGATGTCAGGGAAGAAAGAGATGACGGTAAAGTTGATGGTGATTCTACAGTCAAGGCATTGCAGGAACTCAGGGTGTGGAGCTGTTCTGATGATGCAGAATTTTGGATAGCCAGAGCTGTTAGAGTTCCCAGCTCTTCTGGATTAACTGTTTGCACATCATCCAAGTGCAACATTGCATGGGGCAAAACCCCTCCACCTCCCCCACTGGCCAATCCTGCATCTAATACATGTACCCCCATATCTTGCCCAGCTGCTAAAATAAGTGGATCCACAGTTTTTGCTCCATTAACAGCTGGTCCAGCTGAGGCTGGATCTATAGTCAGGATTCCTGTGTTAATCAGGGACATATCCATGGAGAAGGTTGCCGGCCCAGAGCTGCCTCCAGGCCCCACAGAAATAGCTGTGGTTCCTGGACATGCAGGGACACTGGAGAAGAGGGAGGACAAGTCCAAACTGCTGAGTTCTGCTCCTGCAGGTGCTGGAGGGGCACTCACTGCCTGTGTAGTGCTTGTCAGCTCACTACTGGGTGTCAGAGTAGCAGTACTGTCTAACTGACTCAAAACGTCTGCAGAAAGAGGAACAAAAAAAATCTAAATGACAGGAGCAATTACAAATATGATGATAAATTAATGTATTTGGCTCTACAAGGAGTTTGTGTGTCACTAAATCTGTAAGGCATACAGCATGTTCAGGATTTTAGGATATTTAGTTTCCTCTATGCAGAAACAAAATCCAGTACGCTAAATGCATTTTTTTTTTATCAAAGCTCAATTGAACAGGCCTGAACTGATGTTAAGTGTGTATACCTGGACTGAGACTGTGGTGTTTTAGCATGTGTGTCTTAAGGCTGCTGCGTGATGAGAAGTGTTTGGTGCATCCAGCCACTGGACAGCGACTCCTCAGACTCAGTCCATCTTGCTTGTGCTTCTTAGAATGGATGTATAAACTACTGCGAGCTGAGAATTTAGCATCACAACCTGCACATTTACAAACAAAACAAGATTTTTAAAAAATGTAAACTTTGTTTTTATCTGGAGTTACTGATTGTGAAATGTGACATTTTTGCTAGAACCATGTAATTTTCCCAGACTACACTTTAGTGATAATTTTTTTTTTTTTTTTTTTAAAAGGGCTAACTGCCCAAATCTAACTCTACCTGAAAATACATCACCCTTATTTGAAAACATTGTGCAATATTCAAAATTCTGTAGCTTATTAACAAACTAATGCTGTACTTTCAGAGGCCTGTAGCTCCTAGATATTTCAACCCCAGTATATTAACTATAATGAGTTATAAAAACATTTTAGTTTGAAGGCTATACAAGCCTTAAGGTAAACTATTTAGCAGCATATTTTTATTATCAGATCATATCCAATACAATATACAATACAATAATCAGAATCAGAACCTTTAAATAGCTGTTTTTTTTACTACATCCTCAGCTAAGCATTAAAAATGCATAACAGATGACAATGCAATATTTAGCATTTAAGATATTTAGTGCAACAGCATTAACACAGTGTTTGTGAATGACTAAACTACAGCATTCCCCTTGTTGACTTAATCAACTTTTAAGACCCTGACCTTCTACAGGACATTCAAATGGCTTGGTGCCCAGGTGTGTGATACTGTGGCCCTTCAGGTGCTCAGCCCGTGTGAAGGATTTCCCACAGCCTTCCTCTGGACATGCAAATCGTCTGTCATCATTGTGCTTCCTGAAGTAAAAGATTTAAAACTTCTTAAAATGAACAGAGAAAAAAAAGTCAAACAGACTTTTTAACTTTATTCTTCTGCTTCTCACCGCTTGTGCCGGAGTAATTTTGACATGCTGGTGAAAGTCCATCCACAGGAATCAGAATCACAAACAAAAGGTCTCTCACCTAAAATAAAATAGAAAAGAGACCTAGTAGAAAATTAAAGTGACATGACTTCATCAAATACCTATGTGTTTTTTTTTACCTGTGTGACTGCGGAGATGTATTTTAAGCCGGCAAGCCTTGTCATATTGCTTGTCACAGCCAGGATAGGTGCAGGAAAACTGACCCATTTTTCTAAAATGGGTTCTGTTGTGGGAGAACAGGGCGCTGAAGGTGATAAAGGTCTTCTCACATCCTAAAGAAATACAGGTCAGTATTAGTATTTGTAATGTCTTGACTTGATGTGGGCTTGGATAAAGAAAACAATCAAACACACATTAAACTCACCTGGAAACTCACACTTGTGTGGTCTCTCTGGTTCAAAGTGTGTTCTCTGATGATTAGCAAGTCTTGTGGCTGTGCGAAACCTCTCACTACATACTTCACAGACAAATGCATTTTCCTGGCCATGGGCTTTAACATGAGCTTTCAGATTGTAGACCGTGGTAAAACAGCGACCACAATTTTCCCATTCACATTTAAAAGGGCGCACTTTATCATGAGACTGCAGGTGCCGTTTGAGCTTGTAAGACGTTGTGAAGGACCAACCACAACCCTCCACTGTGCACTTAAAGGGACGCTGGTCATCAGTGTGCAAAACCAAATGAATTTTAAGGTTTTGCCGAGTGTCAAAAGTGCTGGAACATCCTGGCTGGGGACATCTATACTTGACAAGTGAACCTTTTTTGGCCAAACCTGTGGAGACTAAAAGGTTTATTGGTTGAACTTCTTCCTCAGATGCAACTCTTTTGCTTTGTGTATTTGAATCTTCAATTGCACAAATTGTTCCTGTTTCTTGCTTGATTGATGGGCAAGAGTCCAGAGTAACCCCCATTTCTGACAAAGTACAGTCATCAGTTAGAGTTAACTCTAAATCAGTGCTGACCAGTCCAGCTTTAGGCTCACTTGGCTGACTTGTGATAACGTTGCTGATTTTACAGATGGATTTATTTCCCCCATCATAGTTGAGCAGCACAAGTTCTTCATTGTCTTTCATCCCCAAATGCTCTTTTAAGCTTATCATTTTATCCTCATTGTATGCATAACCCTCCGGTGTGGCAGCTAGGGTCAATATTCCATTTTCAATAGTTACAATGATACTCTGGTTGTTTATCATGATTGTCCCAGAATACGTTTCATGCACAGGTACCGAAGTACCATCATAGTCCCCATTACTACTAGACTCTTGACCTGAAATATGTATGATATCCATTTCAGCGGCCTCCCTGTTCTCAGGTACAAAAGCAGAACTATGTTTTATTAAACACTGTGTTAGTTCGCCTGTTGAATGGTCATCTAAATCACTGCTTGACATTTTTTCTGTGGAGACTTTTTGATTGCCACCAGACTCCTCTGATAGTACTGGGTCTCCATTCTCTGAGTAAGATATCCCCCGTCTAACAGTTTGGTCTGTTCTCTCAGACGTGGTACTTCTGTAGCTGGACAACTGTATGGATTTCCGATGACTCAAGCTTTCGTCTGAATCTTCTAGGAAAATAAGGGTCTTTGATTTAAACGATAATGCATTCGCTTCTTCTGTACGCTCCAAACCCATGTTTCTCTCATTACTGTCGTTTTCTTTATGCAGTATGTTGAAAGCGGCGTACAGCTCCTCTAAGTTTTTGCGAGACGGCGCAGTTTTGCTGAAAGCCTTCTCTGGCGTGTGGCTTTGTTCACAGCTCTCTGGGCCCAGAATTTGATGCGCCATTTGCACATCGCTCTCATGTTCACCGGCCCTCTCTAACTCAGGAAGCAGTTCTAGTTCATTAAACACTTCATGTTTGGGCGAAGTCACGTCACTGAGGTCGGCATCTGCGGACTGAATATCACCTTTCCTAACGCGACTGTTTTGAGAAGACAGACTGCCATTTTCCGCCAACCGAAGAGGAGATGACCTGGCCCTGTTGTTGTTGTCGTCGCTTTCCAAACTGATTGATTCGGAGAGATCTGTGATCGCATTTTCAACCGAATGTGGGTTTGCATAAGTCTCTGGAGCTATTCCCTGTTGAGAGAATAACGTGTGAACCGGGGCGCCATGTTGGTAGTGAATGTTTTGGCTATCCGTAAGCCCCTGGATTTCCATCTTTGTGTCCCTGTAGCAGCAGCACATTAAGGCCCGCCCATCGTATAAGAGTGCCAGATCCTGATAGGTCGGTACAAAGATTACGTCTAATCAAGCGCATTTTTTCTAGTGGTGGTCAGAGTAAAACCGTTTGCATTCTATGGAACGCCAACGGGGCCAAAAGTATTAAAACGAAACGTTTCCGTCAAGGTGACGCTTTGTTTTTGTTACGTTAAGACACGATCGTTTAGCCGTTTATTCGCCGTAACGCGATATTTTTAGCGTGTTTTTTGCTGCGTGTTGAAACGAACGTTTTAATCATGTTAACGTGTCTGTAGAAAGTATTTCCTTCTGATACGCTTCCAATCACCCCATCATTTAGTAAGAAATGGAGTGTTCCAAAAATGTGTATATATATATATATGTATGTGTAAACGATGGTGTATATAACGTCACATCACACATGCAAACATATCTTTGAATACAGCAATGGTATAGGCTGGTGGGCTCTTTGAAGCAAAGACCCGAACAAAGTATCAGTATTAACGCTGACAAGCTGTGCGTGTTGACGCGTTTAAATTTCTCATTTCTCATTTTAATACTTTTGGCCCCGTTGGCGTTCCATAGCGTTCGTCTGTACATGTGAAACGTCATCAGTCGCTGCCCAAGTTCTGTTCCAATTTAAAAGCCGTTTCTCAGTTCCAGGAACGCAGAGAACAAACTTGACACGGGAGTACGAATTTTCCGGAGATGAAATATGTTGCAAAACACAACTATTTATTATACACGTATACGTTAGTACAATCGGCAATAAAGAAAAGCAAAACATTCCGTCAACGGTAAAATTTAATAAAAATAGTCATTAAAAATCTTTATAAAAGATTTACTGTAGCTCAGATGTGAACTTGGCCAGATGTGAACTTTAAATTGGAGAACAGTATTTGGGCTGTGACTGATGACGTTTCACAAGTCCGCAAGAACACAAGTACAGACAAGAACGCCTTTTGAGAAATGGTTAAAGTTCACATCTAGCCAAATTCACAGTAAATCCCCGGATGTCTTCTTGCTCCGCGCCTTTTATCGAGGTTGCTTCGGGTGGTGACTTGTGTGGACTTGAGATAACCTGGTATTCCAAAATTAATTGAAAAATGTACTGTCTGTGAGTAATAGAAGGTGTTTGTTGTCATAATATTGAGTAGCTGTTCCGTACTCTGGCATGTTTAGCGATCACACTGCATGTAAACTGCACCAAACCCCAATCGAATGGTGCTCCTGCCCACCTCTCCAAGTGGGCAAGAGTACGGTTAAATGATCCGCACCCGGGCATGGTTTGGAGCGATCTCCCTGGTCAAACAAACCAAACTTTTGGGTGAAACGGCTTAAGATTGCCTAGTGTGAATTCTTTTTTTACATATTTCTCCAGCCTTCAAAAAAATCCTCTCACAAAAACAAATGAGGTGAAAGATCCATTAACTTCATTTTAAACTTTGTGGGAGTTATATACATAAGTATAGAGTATATACAGTACATATAGACAAATGTCACGTAAATAAATTGTAGTCTTGATACCACAGATCATGTCATGCATCCTGTCACAGTTCACGTCTTTACATACACATTCCCCATTTCCTTTTCACTATCCTTTATCATTATTCTTGTTTATACCTATGGAAGCCCTGAACCACAATGTGAACAAAATGGGCTGTGCCCGAAATCGCATTAGTGATGGAGAGTAAACTCCTAAAATTAATTCCTTGACTCTCAATAGTGCTAAGTTGGTTTTGATATGTGATGATGTGATATGCTCAAAAGGTAAACCTGTGGGTGGACCCCTGAGTTACTGCTTGTGCATCTCTGTGCAGTCTGCCGATTCTGACTTTAGTTTTGAGACGACATGAAGGAAAGTTCAACAGCGTGGCAGTTTTTCAGCTTGTTGAACGTCAGCTATTTTTGGAGTGAAATGCAAGCAGGCATCGTTCTCTGAGAAGCACCAAGGGGCAATGGCACTGTTGTGCTTGGGCCCATCATCGCTGCTTGCAGATATTATTATTCTTCTTATTTATATTCTAATTTCTGTTTTCAGTTTTCAAGTTTAGAATGTAGTGTTTGTAACTGTTTTTGCTTGTAACAAGACAGCATAGCCTGTATAGAAGATATGTTTTCATAGGCTTTATATTACACATTGTTTGAAGGACAGCATTGGGCAAGATGTGAAATAACAATGTTTAAATTAATGGATTATAGATAATTAAATAATAATTAATAATCTGGATTATCAATGTATAATTATTAATAGATTTGTCTTCTGTTAACTAAAATAAATAACAAGCAAATTAATTAGCCCTAGTGTAGTTTTATTTATAATCATGCACAGTGGCTGCTAGTTTTCTTGTGTTTTCAGGTAATTTTGTTTCATTACCTTTCTGTAATTTGCAAGCTGTAAAGAGCCTCTTATCTGAGGCTGCAACAATATTTTTTGAATGCACCTAATGGACATTTACAGATTCATGCTCTTCAACATCTAATAAAGTCTGGCAGAATTGTGTTTCTGCCAGAGGGGTAATTCCAAAAGGGGTAGTGTGAATTAAAATTTGGACATACTACATCTGCCATATTGATACATCAAGTGATATACGTGCCAACATACATAGTGCTAACATTTAAAGACCACACTACACTAACATTGGCTATGTGTCTTATTATTCTTATCACTTCTGTTTGTTTTTACGTCATTCAAATTAACAGCTCAAACGCAACAGCTGCTCGCAGATCACACCTTCGTTGACAGCTTGTAAACCATGTAACGAAACACAGAAGCCAGCACAGAAGATGATGTGTGATGTACTGAATTATTAGCAAATGGACAAAAATAAGCACAATTTGATTATGACAGAATTTAAATTTTGAGATGAACTACCCTTTAACCCATATGAAAATGTAATGTGCAGCAATACCTCTCAAAAAAGTTGGGACAGGCATATTTACCACTGTAAAGCATCCCTTCTTCTTTTAACAACAGTCTGTAAACATCTTGGAACTGAGGAGACCAGTTGCTAGAGTTTTGGGAGGGAAATGTTTTCCCATTCTTGTCTGATGTAGGATTCTAGCTGCTCAACAGTCCTGGCTCTTCTTTGCTGGATTTTTCATTTTATGATGTGCCAAATGTTTTAAATTGGTGAAAGATCTGGACTGAAAACATTATAAAAAAAGAAAAACATTAAAAAAGGTTCCAACAGATGGCTTTCACACTTGGAACAGGTTATAAATCCTATATCACTGACTACTGGTAATCTGACTGACAACTGGTGGGTCATAAATACACTATGACAGCGCCATAAATAATATGAAAGGCATGTACAAACTCTTGACTGACAGCTGACAGGTCATAAAACAGGAGTCATAAATCATATTGATTAACAGTGCCCTTGAGCAAGGCACCTAACCCCTAATTGCTCCCTGGGTGCAGCAGTGCTGCCCACTGCTCTGTGTGTGTTCATGATTTGCGGTGTGTGTTTATTTTTTCACCAGTGATGAGTTAAATGCAGAGGTCACTTTTTTGGGTATGGGTTACCATACCTGATCAAGATGGCGCCACAAATGGCCTCGGTTAGGAGCTCTCCAATTCTTCTTCTGTTTTTGTTTGTTTGTTCTGTGTTCAGTCATTCTTCTTTAAGTTTCACCAGAGACACTTCTTGACATCAAGCAACATACACCAGACAATATCTGTCCAGTTTTTGATTTTTCAGACATTTTGTTGGATATTGTAGTTGGAGGGACTGCGGTGCTGTTCAAACACGCAGTCAGACGCAGGGGAAGCGTCCCTGCGTGCTGATTAAGCTCAGTGAGCATGGCTTTCGAACTGCACTCCCAAGCATTCACCTTGCAAATGTACGATCCCATCCTAAAAAACAGATCAATTGCTTCTCCTCACCCATATTTAAAAGGACTTTTCAAACTGCTGCATTGTGCTTGACCACACTTTATTCTCGTGAATGTATACATCCCTCCTGATACGTTTAGCTACAACATCTGGCTGAACAAATAACTGAAATGGAGCAAAGGTACCCAGATTCACTTTTTATCATTTTCAGGGATTTTTAAAAAATAAACTGTCCCATGATACAATACAAACATGTTACATGTCTCACCAGAGACAGTAATACACTGCATCATTGTTACACAACAATTAAGGATGCATATCTGTCTGTCCCACATGCTGCTTTGGGGCTCTCCAATCACTTTTTAGTTCATCTCATACCAACCTAGAGGCAGAAACTAAAATTAGCTAAACCTGCAATAAAGACTGATAAAAGATAACCTATTGGAGCAGAGCAGGATTTACAAATCTGATTCGAGTGCACTGACTGGAGTGTTTTTGAAACTGCAGCCACCAATCTGGATGAGCTCACAGATACTGTAACCTCATATGTCAGTTTCTGTGAGGATATGTGCATCCCTACCTGGACAGTTGTTGTATCATTCAATAATGATAAACCATGGTTTATGGCAAAACTCAAACAGCTTTGTCATGCCAAAGAGGATGCTTACAGGAGTGGGGATAAAATCTTGTATAACCAAGGCTAAAAACAGATTAACAAAGGAGATCAGAATAGCTAAAAAAAGCTACTCTGAAAAGCTCTGAAAAAACAGTTTTCAGCCAACGACCCAGTGTCAGTCTGGATAGGCCTGAGGAACATCACCAGATACCACCCCCACGATCTGTGGAGAATCAACAGATATAAGTTTTACTGTAGGTTTGAAAAGCCCAGCCTCACACCCCACACCCGCTCTTACCTGCACTTCACACATACGCCAACACCTTCTGCAGCCCCCCTCCTCCCCCCCTCTGCCCTTCAACCTGTGGTTGGGGTCTGTACTGAGGACGTGAGCCGAGTCTTCAAAAAACAGAAGACTAGGAAATCTTCAGGCCCAGATGCTGTCTCACCTGCATGTCTATAGGTCTGCACTGACCAGCTGGCCCCAATCTTCACACAGATATTTAACAGATCTCTGGAACAGTGTGAAGTCCCCTGCTGCTTCAAATGCTCCACTATTATACAATTCCCCCAAAAAAACAAAATTACTGGTCTAAATTACTACAGACCTGTGGTCATGAATTCATTTGAAAGACTGGTGCTTGCCTGCCTACAGAACATTATTTGACCCTTGCTGGATCCTCTTCAGTTTGCATACAGGGCAAACAGGTCTGTGGATGATGCAGTCAACATGGGACTGCATTATATCCTGTAACATCTTGCCAGACCTGTGACATAGGCAAGGATTTTATTTGTGGACTACAGCACGGCTTTCAGTACAATCATGCCTGGTCTTTCGTCATCCAAACTAACCCAGCTCTTCGTGCAATCCCCAATCTGTCAGTGGATCATCAATTTCCTGACAAAACAGCTAGTAAGACTGGGGAAACCCACAAACGACTGCACTACTAAAGAGCCCTCTGTCAAGCTTATGAAACTTTTAGAAGATACCACAGTCATTGGCCTCATTAAGGATGGTGATGAGTCTGGTGCACGCTCAAAATAGTGGAGATAATTGTGGACTTCAGAGCCCCAGCATGGACAGTGGCAGTGGTGTCATTCAGGTTCCTGAGCACCACTCTTAGGACTTGAAGTGGGACAATCACATTGACTCCATTGTGAAAAAGTACAGTAGATGTTGTATGTCCTTCATCAGCTAAAGAAGTTCAACCTGCCACTGAAGCTGCTAAAACAGTTCTACTTGGCCATCATCTGTCCTGTGCTCATTCATAACTGAATGGTATGGTTCAGCTGCCAAATCAGACATTGAGAGACTACAACAGACAGTCAGGATGGCTGAGAGGATTATTGGTTCCCCCCTGCTCAACCTCCATTATCTCTACACCTCCAAAGTGAGAAAAAGGGCTAAAAAATCACTTTGGACCCCACACATAAAGTGTACTCCATCTGTGAACTGTTACCATCTGGCCGGCGCTACAGAACACCAAGCACCAGAACCACCAGACACAAGAACAGTTTTTCCCCTAAGGCTATATTAAGTCTAAACAATTAAATCTGTCATACCTCCACAATGTCCAACATAATTGTATATTACTACATATCCCAAATTGTACATCTGAAAATAATATTCTAAATAACATATCTGTGCATCAACCTGTCTGTACATTCACAGAACTACTTCTATGGCTGCACTTTACTGTATTATATAACTGTTTTTCTTACTTTAATTCTGCACTGGAAGCTTCTGTCACCAAGACCAATTCTTTGTGTGTGTATACACATACCTGACAATAAAGCTATTTTATTCTATATCTGACAAATACACTACCAGTCAAAAGTTTGGAAACACTTTTTCTTTGTTCATATTTTGTTTTTAATTTCTGAATAATAGTAAACTTATCAAAACTATAAACTTGGTCCAATTATATTTTATTTTTATTTTTTTACATTTTATCAAATGTCTTCAGATTAAAAGATTTTTAATCTGACATTTCAGTCAAGTCTTTCCAAACTTTTGACTGGTAGTGTATGTCACTTTCATGTGACACATTCTGTCAATGTAGTGACCCTAGGGGTTTGACCTTGGTAGACCAATCACTCTGCTTTACATCAGAAACACCAATGAGAATTGGCCTTAAAAACAAAGCTGCAATAGGAATTTGCAAGTGGGATTTGCTTGCCAATCTTTGCCTGGACATAAACGGGTATAAAGGGAGATGGCTTGTATTATGTTCTTCAGCAAAACTCAAAGGTGATTTGGGGAAAACAATGGATGAGTTTCTGCCAGATGAATCCCCACAGAACATCCTTTGCCCAGTATGCTCATTCAACAGTGACATCTCCCAAATCGACTGGACAATGCAAGTATGGAGTCTTCACCTGCCCCGAGCTGTAACCTGCCAGGTCTCATATGCATCAACCTGAACGGAACTAAAAAAGCTCCAGTTTTGTCTCATTTGTCCAAGAGACATTCTTCCAGAAGATCTGTGGCTTGTCAATATGCATTTTGGCAAATTCCAGTCCAACTTTTTTATGATTCTAGTCCTCCTTGGTCGCCTTCCATTAAGTCCACTTTGGCTCAAACAGTGACAGATGCGGCGATCTGACACTGATGTACCTTGATCTTGGAGTTCACCTCTAATTTCTTTGGAAGTTGTTCTGGGCTCTTTGGTTACCATTCGTATTATGCAGCTTGTCAATTTGTCATCAATTTTCCTCTTGTGGCCACGTCCAGGGAGGTTGGCTACAGTCTAAACTTCTGAATAATATGTAGTCACAGTCAACTGTACAGTCAACTGTAGTCACAAGAACATCAAGCTGCTTGGAGATGGTCTTATAGCCTTTAACATGCTTGTCTATCATTTTCTTTCTAATCTCCTGAGACAAATGGTGCACACCATTATACCAAAAAGCACAGTAACTACTTTTAGCACAGTAACACTTTAAATAGACTGACTGATTACAAGTTTGAAGACACTTGTGATGCTATTTACAGGATACACTTTAACATATCCCTTTAAATTGTTATTCTAATAATTTAAATTATTTTAAATCTTTTCTGGGGTACCATCATTTTTGTCCAGGCCAGTTTCATTAGTTTGTTTTTTAAAATGCTTCTGTTGAACCACAATTCAAAAGCAGTGTCTGATTTTCATTAGTTAATTTTCAGTAAATTTTTATTTAATATTACTTTAATTTTGACAGTTTCAAGTTATTTCTGTATTGATGGGTCAGACACACAAGGATCCATTTGCAGCTTTTTTTTTTTCAAAACAGACAGACAGGGTCAAATACTTGTAGACAGGAATAGCAGAGAAAAGGCAAAGACATAAACGAGGGACACGCAAGGGTCATGGCAGGCAGCAAACAATCATACAATCAAAATCAGTCCAATAATTGGGGCAGGCAGCAAACAGGCAGAAGGCAGAGTAAACAGTCCAAGATCAAAACAATAAATCCACAAACAATGAAAAAATGCTCAGAGTTGTCGCCGGGGCAAAACAAGACTTCACAAGAGGTGAGTGTCTGTACACAGCTTATATACTGTCGGGGAAATGAGGAACAGGTGAACAGGAAGCTGTCAATCCTAGGAATGCAGCATTCTGGGAAACGTAGTCAGAATCAGAAACTAACATTCAGGGGACATTCCCTCAGGTGACGCGGAGGAGGTGGAGCAGGGACCACCTCTGTAACATAGCCATCCCCTCAAACCATAAGAGAAAAAGGCACATGGAAACATCTTAGGGCGAGAACCGTGGCATTGGGACAGGATTGCACTGACCCCAGTGTTGGATGCATCAACTTCTACAATAAAAGGCCGATCTGGATCTGGATGACAAAGTATGGGAGCTGTAGTGAGAGAATTTGAGATTTTCAAAGGCTGCTTGAACTTCGGGATACCAAACCAATTTTGTTCTCTTTGATTTAGTTAAAGCAGTGAGTGGTGCTGCAACAGAACTAAATCCTCTAATAAATCTTCTATAAAAGTTAGCAAAACCTAGGAAACGTTGTAGTTCTTTCACATTATGAGGTCTAGGCCATTCTGTAACCGCTTTCACTTTTCTCTCATCCATAGCTACCCTCTCATGACTGATTATGTAACCTAAAAATGAAGTGCTGGTACACTGACAGTCGCATTTTTACTCTTTAGCGTAGAGTTGGTTCTGAAATAAGTGTTCTAGTACTGCTCTGACATGTTGAATGTGTTCTTCAAAGGTCTAAGAGTAAATCAAAATATCGTCAGTATAAATAATGACCCATTTATCCAACATATCTCTGAAGACATCGTTCATAAACGACTGAAAAACTGAGGGACTATTGGCTAGACCGAAAGGCATTACTAGATATTCATAATGTCCACTGGTGTTCTTCTAGAAAAGCTGTCTTCCATTCATCTCCTTCACGAATGCGTATGAGATTGTAAGCGCTGCATAAATCTAGTTTTGTATAATATTTGGCTTTGCGTAACTGTTCTAAGGCAGTTGGGACTAAGGGTAGCAGATAACGAAACATGACTGTAATGTCGTTCAGACCTCGGTAGTCAGTGCAGGGCTGTAAGCCACCATCTTTCTTCTTAACAAAAAAGAACCCTTCTGCTACAGAGGGTCGAATGAAGCCCTTGTCCAATTCTTCCTTTATGTAAGCCTTCACAGCCTCCGATTCAGGTTGCGATAGCGGGAAAACAATTTCAGTGACCATTGTGAGTTTACTTTCTTTAATGGAAGGGTACCAACAATTTTGTC
Organism: Chromobotia macracanthus; assembly: GCA_036877525.1. Classification (NCBI taxonomy): domain Eukaryota; kingdom Metazoa; phylum Chordata; class Actinopteri; order Cypriniformes; family Botiidae; genus Chromobotia; species Chromobotia macracanthus. The sequence goes on along the minus strand of JAZGTH010000062.1, from coordinate 9,021,032 downwards.
CATGTGTGTACCAATCGGTGAGCCCGAGATAACGAACTCCGTGTCCACCTCCTCCTAAGAAGCACTGTGGGAGAGCAGTGCTTCAGGGGAATCCGTCTCAGAGAGAAGCAGATCACATTCTCTGATGCCGTGACAGACATTGCATCTTCCTCTCAAACCCCGAACGAGACAATGATCTTGCCCGTTTTGGAACTGATCAGCAATTATACCCAAGAACTCGACTGGTGGAAACAAACATAACATGGGGACAGACTGGTTGGATTATCTCCCAGTGTGTCCTCCATATCGCCCCTGGCACTTACCAACCCTCTTCCCGGGAGGGGAAATGGACAGGGATCCATGACCACAATATTCTCATGGTCATACTCTCAGAATGAGAGCATAAACCATCCACAAAAGGTGTCTGAGCATGCTTGAGCCCGAGACACTCAAGGCACCAATCATGATTGTCTTAGGGAGCAATTTAATGACCACATACAGCACCACAGGGACAGAAGGCCATCTTTAAAAAGATGTCATACAGTTGTGGGAGCAGAGAAGGAAAAATGATCTGTTAGGCTCTGTAGCTGACCTGCTGAAGTACCCAGGGAAGTTTAGCTGAGGACTGGATGAAGCAAACCACCACTGAATGCACTGTAATTCCACAGCAGGGAAAAGAAGAAACACAATCAATAGATTTAAGGTGTTGGGACAGCAGTATTCACCACCCCAAAATCTGAGTGTTGCACACCAACCTGCTTATATACCTGGATATCCATGGCAGAGACTTGCATGCAAATTCCACTCGCCAATTTTCATTGGTCTTTTATACAAAGATCAGAGGCGATTGGGCTCCCAAGAACGAACCCCTAGTGTCATCATCGACACAACGTTGAGGGACCGATAGAAAGGGAAACATGTTTCATTGCTCATAATAAGATTATGACTTATATATTAGTGATTTGTGATATATTAGTTATGCATGTCACATATGTAAATAATGCCAATAATATGCAATGCATATACATGTAATTTGTTTATAAACTGTATGTATGGGTCAGGATCTTGGCTTCCTTGTTTGGATTTTTTATTAAATTCAAATATCAAATTATTAGTTTATGCCCCTCACTTGTTTGCCCTTGTTACCCTCATTGTTTGCTTCCCCATTTAATGCCCTTGTGTCTCCTGTATCATGCTGGTGTATTTTCTCAAAGTATGTTTTGTACCCTGCCTAGAGTCTTGTGCCCCGTTTGATTTTGCTTAGTTGAAATCTAGTCTTGTTTGGTTTTTGTATCTGCCCCCTCATGGGAGTTTTTGTTTAATAAAATACATTTCTGTTTAAAGCTGTCTGTACCTGGGTTCTCTGCCTCACTGCCTGTGATATCCATAGTCCACACATTAGACTGGATAGTCAAGGGTATTTGAGTATGTTAACAGAATTAGGTTGCTAAACAGCATGTTTTTAGAACAGACCTGAGGTAATATTAAAAAAAGCGATTTAAACTGGTTTATCTTTAAATATAAATTACAGGGACATAAATGTTGGGGTATTTGACTATTTTAATAGGTTTAAAGAATAAAGTTAATTTTAAAACCTTGCTGAACAATATGTATTTAGAACAGGTAATATTTTACTTTTTAAAAAGGATACATACAGATACATTTTTTGTCTTCACCATTTTTTCAGATTGTGATTTAGAGCTTCCGTATATATCGTACCCTGCTGTTCTGATTAAATTATATATAATTATAATATATTATATAATTAAACTGGCACCCGAAGTGCCTCAAGTTTCAGAACAAAAGCATCTATATGGTTTTGTTGTGTAATTTTCATTTGTTAGATTTACATATCTAAGAATACAAGCTATTTCATCTATTGCTAAGTATAATGTATTGCTAAGGTCTCACTAGACTCTTCTTTAGAGAAATGATTTTATCTGTTAATCAATGATAGTAATCTGTTGTGAGTTAACACTTTTATTCAACCATGAGGCAGATTCAGAGATGGAGGAAAAGAACACAAAGCAAGAGACGAATTGATGATGGAAGAAAATGAGCAGTTTATTAAATAAGTAACATGAGTTGCATTCTTAGTGATTAGTCTGACTTTGTATGACTAGCACAAGTCTAATCAGTGTTATTATACTACAGACAGTGGAAATATCATTTCACAAGATTGTCCCGTGGCGCTATTAAAACCTTGAAATGGAGACCATTCCCTTGTCTCTACTTGTGAAGACAATACAAACCCAACACAAGAATAAACAACATTAAAAAAATGTAGAATAAAATAAAAGGAAAAGTGAATATACAAAAATAGTAAATAATAATAATAGGATAAGAAAATAAGAAATGAAATAGAGATGTGTGTCTGTATTCATGAGTCATAGTTCAGTCAAATACACAATCACAGCTTGCTTTTAAGAAATTCAGATAATAGGATCTATAATACTATCTATATACATTTGCTTGTGTTGTTTGTTATTAGTGACTTTATATATACAGCCTGTATGTGTAACAAGTATGTGCCTGGTATTACCCGAAACTTTTCTAGAGGTACAGACTAATTAGCACATATCTGCCATTGCTAACTACAGCGATGGTCCCTTGTTATTACCATGTACATACTCCAAAGTACCTTATGTTACTATTACTATAACATTTGTCTGTAAGTATTTGTCTGTGGCAAAGTGCTACCAAAATTGAATAGGGTGATTTTGCAGGAGGTGAGGACAGGCTCACTGCTGCAGTAAATAGATTAGAATATGAAAAGAGATCTCCTGCGAACAGAGGGTAGGCTCACTGCTACACAACAAAAAGAAAATGAAGAAAAAAAACAGAAAATGAGTACCTGTGGGAGCACAGAGTAGACTTTCTGCTTTGAAAGTAAAGAAAAATAACAAAAAGAGGATGAATAAAAGGAGGAGCTGAAGCTGTAGCTAAAGGAGTATTTGACTAATAGAACTAATGTCTAGCATCCCGAGTTACAGGTCTGTGCAGCATAAAGTACAATGTTCACAACAAAGCATGGAAGGGAGCCATATCACATGATGTGAAAACTCAGAATTTGAACAGTGGGTTAGCTGGTATATGCCCTAGGGCTGGTTACTCAGCTGATCTTCAGTTTAATTAAACCACTTCGATTCGGGAGTTAATGTATTTTATATTTATGAATTATCAAAGATGCTACTCAGTGTTCTCTTATACATGTGACAAAATGACAAAATGCATTCAGACTGTAATTAATTATCAGTAATTTATTATTTCTTGAATACTTGTCCACCTAAGCTGCAACCTTATCTCCCTTAATAGTCATATCATATTGCTAATGAATGCTTTTAGTTACTATTTTGACCTGATTCTTCAGCTGAGCAAACACTTCAGAGGAAATGGTCTGTCAAACATCACTATGTATTTCACTGAGCTGTAAACAGTAGTTACAGTGGCTCTAAATCTACCTTCCTCTGTTTGTGTAGAATGATGTTCCTTTCTCAGAAAATCTGATAAAAATCTGCTCTATCAGTGGAAAATTTTCAAACTCATATTACTGCTTATTTGAGTATTTTTATCTCCTCATCTGTTTCTTCTCTGTCAGTCCAGGGTTACAATGCAGGGTCAAGGTTTTTCAGAGGTCTTTTATTCTTTAATATTTAATATTAATTAAGGTATTTTCAAACATCATTCAGTGCGTGATCATACTATTATTTTTAGGTGTCTGATCCTGCTATATTTGTATAAAAATGTCATTTGAAGACTGACATTTCTTTACAGATCCTCTATAAAAAAGAAACAATGGGAGCTGAGAAACTGTATTTGTATGTGAGAAGCATGGGAATGTTAGGGTGCATTGTCATTTGATCGGTTTGAGATCGGATGTCACTTGAACCACAGTAACCAAAGAATTGTGGTGTTCATAAATCTGTCATGTATCAGTGATTGCAATCTGCAATCAGTAACTTTCTGCCATTTCTGCCATTTCTGTAAAACCTTCCTCAGTTTTCCATCATTAACATCATTGCTCCATCCTCATTGACACAGCCCTTATTTATCTCTTTCCCTGACATGTCACTAAAGCAGACCTGTAGTTCTAATCCTTACAAATGTTTAAATCATGTAATTTAAGTCTTTTTTTCTCTCTCTTAACCTATCGCAGTTATGGATTGCAGTTTTAGTGTGCAGAGGAGAACTTGCCCTCCCTGCGAAGCCTGGTTTTTCACAAGGATTTTTCCTCCATTTATATATCTCTGGAGTTTTGGTTCCTTGCCACTGTGGCCCTGTTGGTTTGCTTACTGAGAGACTGCTGACATTAGCTTAGAACATTCACTTTGAACATTGTGTTAATTATCATTGTTTTATAATTTAATTTTAATTTTCTTTTTTACAACATTTTTGTTTTTTCATCATCTATTTTATTATTAAATATTTTTTCATTTTATTTCACTGTTAAATATCTTTGGACATTTTTAATTTGTGCAGCTGCTTTGTAACAATGTGCCATTGTGAAAAGCGCTATATAAATAAACTTGAACCTGAACTTGAACAACTAAACCTATGCACTGTGTTGTTGTTTCCTCACAACCTCTCAGAAGAATCACTCAAAGACTCCAGGTTTTGATGGCAAAATATAGACTTTATATCAGAGATATAAAGCTGAGTCGGTCTGCAGAGGAAGTCCCAAGACGTTTTTCATTCATATGTATATATCTGCTCCAAGGGAGGGCAGTACATTCTATACAATAGATTTACTACATACATCTGCTCCAAGGGAGGGCAGTACATTCCATATACTAGATTTACTATTTTTCATTTTACTAATTTTCATTTTAAAGGGAGTCAGGGGCCTCACCACATGCATTCCTTTGGGAAGAGCATGGTTACTGTTAGGTTACTGTTAGACTACGTTCAGACTGTCAGTCAAATTCAGATTTTTGTGCATATCTGATTGGAATCCAATCATATTTAGCAAGTGGGAATGACAAAAAAAATCACATGAAAGTCTGTTTCAAGCCACATTTATATGTGGTTTGAAATCCTATTGAAATTGCATTTCTGGAAATCCATTTCAATCTGACTACTCTGCTCTAATCAGATTTGTGAAGCTTTTTGCTTACATCACAATTCAATGCTATGTAAAACATAAACATGTCAGACATAGTTTGTGTTGTTGTGCAAGTCGCACAAATATTACAACTGGTGGAGACAGCAGCACAAAATAACATTTTTGTTGCTGCTTTATTAAGCATAGTGGTACATTTATTGTCATGTTGTAACACATTGCAAACCCCTCCATGTTGTAATTGGGGTAACTTAAGTGCTTGGGAAAGTGGTTCAATGCATCACTGAAAGATGGTGAAGAAAACTGAAGAATGGTTGAAGAGGATGGATAGGTCCGGACTCCCCAGAAAATTAAAAACCTGGCTGTACCAGCACAGCCTTCTGCTCAGGCTTTTTGGCTCTTCACAGTCTTTGAATTCTCCATAACGGTTGTATGGGGAACTGAATGTCATAGCCTAAACATTTAGACCCAGAAAAAGTAGGGATGCCTACAGTGTATGAGATGCATTAGAAATTGGAATATGAAAGCTATGAAAAGATTGATGGATTCTGCAAAAGATAGTAAGTTCTCTTACTTTTACGATGAATGATAGTGGTCCACAGGGAGCAGCACTACAAATTGATGATGAAAAATGGTTTCAAATTCCAAATTTTGTGCCACATATTACACTTTATGTAGTCAAAGGATGGGAATCAGATGATTTAGGCCCAATGATTAGAGATGCAGAAAACTGAGTTAAAAGCCAGAGATAATCCTTGTTGTTTGTTTCAAAAGATGTATTTGAAAATTGTGCATGCTACACTAATGACTAGCTTTACCTAAGAAGTTGTGATAAATAGCAAAAGGGAAAAGAATTTGGCAGCATTTCCAGAAGTTGAATGTAAGATTGCCCAGTTGTGAAGAAGGATGGAGGAGCATGTTCCTACTAAGCTATGTCAAATTAGCCAGAATGTCACTATGGCCTGATGAAGTGGAAGGTATTAGAGACACAGTTCGTTAACACCCCAAAAATGGGCATCAGAGTGAAAAAGCCCAATGTATATACAGGTTCCCTTTTGAGGGTGTTCAAAAAGGAACCCCCTTTTGAGTGTGATTTTACATGAACACATTATTTATGGTCAGATCAAGGTCATGTGATGTAACATTGCACACCACAAAACCTTTACAAGGTGCCTGGAAAATATGTCATCAGCTTCTTGTCTTCAGGAAGTCTGTTTGTCTGCATGTCAGGTCTGAGTGTGACGGAAAGAAAGAAGATATTACAGCTGAGAAGCAGTTAGAAACAAAGAAAGAAAGCAAAAGAAAACTAGCTCCAAACTAGCTGTTTGCTGAAAAAGATGGTGTCTATGAAATATTTGCTGATAATTGTTGAAGAGATGCAGTCACCTGGGACTGGGTTAATTTCCTATTTGGTAACTGGAAGAGTTGGTTAACTAAAATTAGCATAATGTTGACTGTATCATTTATTGTTTTGCTATCTTGTTGTGTTTTCCCTTTTTTAGATAACTTATGGCTCAACAACAGCCAAGCAGATGTTAAATGTCAGTCAATTTGCATTAAGGACCAAATAACATTATGCCTTGTATGTTTTCTGAGGCACAGGCAGGAAGGTAGATTATTTTTCTTATTTTGAAAATTGTTATTTTGGCATATGTCCTCTTCTGAAGATAATTACTCACTTAGTTGAAATTATATATTAATCCATAGTAATAACCAAAACATTATTAACTCCCAAGTACAATGACGCTTACAAAGCCAAATTTTCTAGGGAAAAACCTGCATGATGACGACTGACAAGAAAGACGGCCTCCATCCCCACAGCGGTGGTGTTGCTCTTCTATCTAAAAATCTGGCACAGTCTTGTTATTAATACTACTTGTTATTAATACTACTAATACTACTAATACTACTTGTTATTAATACTAGAAAGTGCTCATTTCTGAGCACTTTCCCCTTGTGTTTTGGTTTACCCATTACTGCCTTGGCCATGGGGTTTATTGGCAGCCCAGACTGACTGGAAGGAGGATACCTTGTAACTGCTGTATCGTAAGGGTCTAAAACCAGAGCTTTAAGCGGAGTTAGTGTGTCGCGACGAGGGGAGGAAATTGAGTGAGTACATTGAACTTTCTGTTCAGATCGATAACCTTTTACGCTCTCGTCTGCCTCCTCGTGTGTTGTCCCAAACCATATCTGCCTTGCCACCCCGTGGGGAACCAATGCAGCTCGGATTTACTTCTCTCACCCCTGAGGAACATCAACGCTGTATGCAACAACGACTATGCCTGTATTGTGCTCAGAGCGGTCACCTTAAGTTGACTTGCCCAGTGAGACCTTCCAGACAAACAGCATTGGTGAGTGAGAACAAAGATTTAAACTCTCCACGATCCAACTTTGAACTCTCAGTAGAGTTCTCTCTGGTCAAGCAGTCAATATGAGCAACCGCTTTAGTTGAAGGCAGCTGGAAACTTCATGTCTTACGAATTCGCTAAGCAATATCAGATTGACCTAATACCCTGTGGTTCTCCTCTAGTGGTGGAGGCATTAGATGGTCGACCTCTGGGAGACTGCCGTGTTTTACAGATTTACAGATAAGGAAATCAAGTTGTGCATTGGTCTACTACACTCAGAGAACATTCAATTCTATATAATCCCAGTTTCCAAGTATGCTATCATCCTAGGTCTCCCCTGGCTACAAACTCATAATCCCATCATCTCCTGGAGAGAGGATCAGATTCTGCAATGGGGCTCTTCTTGTCACAATAACTGTTTGGTCAAACTAGAACGACTACCAAAGCATCCAGTCAGTTCCCCGAACGCTACAACCATCCCATCTGAATACTCTGATTTACTTGAGGCCTTCAGTAAGAACAAAGCCTCTCAGTTACCTCCTCACGGATCTGTTGATTGTGCCATTGACCTCGTTCCGGGAGCTATGCCCCCTAAGGGTCGAATCTTTCCCCTGTCACAACACACGTCTGAGGCCATGAAAGAATATATAGAAGAGGAACTTAAGAAAGGGTTCATTAGGCCTTCCAACTCTCTTGCAGCTGCAGGGTTTTTCTTTGTTTAAAAGAAGGGTGGTGGATTACGACTCTGTATTGACTACCGATGTTTAAATGAGGTTACCATTAAGTTTCTCTATCCTCTCCCCTTAGTTCTGGTAGCCCTAGAGCAACTCAGGCAAGCCAAGTACTACACTAAGCTAGATCTTCGTAGCGCCTACAACCTTGTGCAAAAAAGAGAGGGCGATGAGTGGAGACAGCATTCTCCACATCTTCTGGCCACTACGAATACCTCGTTATGCCTTTTGGTTTAGTCAATAGTCCCTCTGTGTTCCAGTCATTTATGAACGACATCTTCCGAGATATGCTAGACAAATGGGTAATTGTGTACATCGACATCCTGATTTACTCCAGCTCCTCCAGGAGGAACATTTATTGTTTCTTGGGCAAATTATGACGCGCCATCTGATGTGATTGTGTTGCAGGCATTTGCATGTTTATGATTTTTTTTTCTCTAACAGTATATTGTTAAGGAAATTCATAAAATCATCACTGCTATGATATTGACAACTGTCAAAGCAGAAGCAGTTAATGCTTTATTTTTGGTTAATTTAGCCACTGTATCAAATAAATATCTAGGGTTGTGTTTATTCTATTCTAAAAGATTTTAAAAGTAGGCAGATCTGGAGCTTTTAAAGGGCTTTCTGTTATTCAAAACACTCTCCTTCCATGCTCTACAAAATACCTTGTTTTTTTTTTGCTTCCAGTTTACGTTCCATTTTCTGGGCTGCTCTTCATAGGGTATGAGCATGCTTATTATACCACGCTTGTAATGATGACACAGAGACGGAGGGATCCATGTGCAGCGGTTTATTGAGCGTTAACACAACAGGCAGGTTCAAAACACCGGCAGACAGGTATAACAAGGATGAGGCAAATCAATCAGTGAGGCAAATGCTACCTCTGAGAGCAATTATTAAGAGACATGGAATTAGTTTTCACTGCTATCCTGACAATACTCAGCTGTATATTTCCAACGAGATGCATAAATTCACCAAACTAACAGAATGTATAGTCAATATGAAAACTTGGATGCCTAACAATTTTCTACTACTAAATTCAGACAAAACAAAAGTCATAATTACTGGACCAAAATCTTCCACATGGAACAACTTAGTCTTATTCTTGATGGATTCTTGTAAAGCCTGCTTCATCAGCTAAGAATCTGGGTGTCCTATTTGATAACAATTTGTCCTTTTTTAACAATATTAACAATATTAGAAAACACATTTCTAATATCTGTAAAACTGCATTTTTCATCTTAAAAATATATCAGCTATGACACATGCTCTCTATGTTACACAGAAGTTGAAGTTAACTCATGCATACAAGTTAACTCATGCATTCATGACATCAAGACTTGATTGTAATGCCTTACTAGGTGGCTGCCCTGCAGGTTTAATACAAAAACTCCAGCTGGTTTAAAATGCAGCAACCAGAGTACTCATGAGAACGAACATGTATGACCATATTAGCCCGGTTCTGTAAACACTGCACTGGCTGCCTGTCAGGCATTGACAACAAGGTTGATTCATGGGGGAGCAGTAGTCAGCCAATGCCGAGAACGGTCTGCATGGCTTTCGGGAATGGAGGACATTGTCGATGTGGATCGTCAGATTGATGAACGCATCCAGCGAGGGTCGCTCATCATGACATGTCAGCTCTGCTCAAACAACAGCCTCAGCGTGTCCTCCACCCATACAGTTTCAGCGGCCAGAGTGCAAAATTCGAGGGCATACTCCGCAGCTGTAGAGCGGCCCTGGTGAAGCGACAAAAAGCAGTCTCCAGGGCTCTTGCCTCCCTCTGGGTGCTCAAAAACCTCCCTAGGCCCTGCATGAAGATAGGGTAGGACATGGAAGGACCTTGGTTGTCCCATACCGCGGTAGCCCAGTCCAGAGCTTTCCCAGACAGGAGAGAGCAAACTAGGGTGATCTTGCTTATATCAGTAGCTCAGAGCATGGGTTGCTGAGCTAAAAACCTGGAGCATTGCATCAAAAAAAAACCTTGCACTTGGTCAGTGAACCATCATACTTCTCAGGAAATGATAACTGGAGAGCCGAAGTGGCATTGCCAAGAATAGGCTGAGGTTGACTAACCTGAGAAGTGGGTGTGGGAGGACCAGGTGTGCAGCTAGTGCGTGAGCTTGGCAGACACCATGGAGAAAAGCTGGTTAAGAACTGCTGGATCCCTGGGTGGCAAAGTCAGGTATAGAGGCAATAAGCTGGGTATGTGGGATTATGGGTAATGTAGTTTAAAATCCGGATGATGGAGACCTCCGGTGGTCATCAAGGGAATCCATGGGGTTGGAAGCAGGATTCATAACACCTAAAGACTCCACTATTTCACTATTTCTTTGTCTCCCATTCTTTTTTATTATGCAGTGTGCAGATATTTTATGGTATTATCGCAGATGTGTTGTAGTTATCATGAGTTCAGTCAACTTTTTATTCTTAAACCAAGTACAATCTTAGTATCAATAATTAGTGTTATTAATATACATCTTATAATGAATAATAAAGTTTACAAATATGTATTCTGTTTTCTACGGAGCCTGGGTCACTTGTAGGGAAAAAAAACAGCATGAGTTGTTAAACAGGGAACAGTTTAAGAATTTGTGTATATGGTTTATAAACTGAGGGGATGAATTGCAAAACCATCGCCACAGATGTTCCCTACAGGTGGCTTCCCGGGCACTGCTCTTCTGTGTTTTACATTTTTGATCATTTTTCTGTTTCTTGTGTTTTATTTTACATTATATGGAAAATTTGCTTTGAAGCATTGCTACTTTTTAAAAAGTGCTATATAAATAAAATAGAATTGAAATTAGTATCTCGATTGGTGTTTCTATGGTAAGGCAATAAATATATGGCCAAAATTTAAACAGGAAGTATATCATATATGAGTGCATTAAGTGATTTCGTTCAAATTTGAGCTGTAAGTCCTAGGGACTGATGACATAGTTGGCTATTGTGAGTCAAAGTCATAGTGCCACCAACTGACAGAAGGAAATGTGTTTTAAAGAGTCCTCTTTATTTTACCCAAGTGACTTCAAGCTTGTTCAGAATAAAGAAGTGACAATAAAGATGTTAGATTGTGAATGGATTGTTGATATCCTGAAGGATGTTGCCTTGGATAGGGAATAAATTCATTGCTTTCTTGTGCATTGAATGGGAAATATGGTTGGTGTTGTGGGCTGTTCACAAAGATATGGCTATTGTGAGTGTTTGGGAAACCTGTTTGAAATGACTGTTTTTGCATTTTTAAAAGAGCATAAACATTAGTGAAATTTCTAACTGCTGGTGGCACTAAAGGGAGACAGGGAACCCATATTTACAACAGTAACATTTCAAACTGTCCTCTCTCTGTGTACCAAATGTAATAAATTTAAATTTATGCATTTGGCAGATGCTTTTATAGCAACTTACCATACATTCAAGTTATACATTTTGTCAGTGCATGTGTTGTGAATTAAATCCACAATCTTTGCATTGCTAACACAATACTCTACCAACTGAGCTACAGGAACTTTTATAAGTTTCCAACATCTGGTTCAACGGGCTGCCATAGACTTCAAGAGTGGAAGAAAAAGAATTATATAAACAGATACAGTATTGCGATTAATGAAAAGCTGCAAGCAGCAATAATGGGGTCAAGCCCATCAACAGCACAAAGGAAAATATTTGTAGACATTTCTGATAATCAGATTAAGACAGGAAAAAAACATAAGCAAAACCCATTACAACACAATTAAACAATTTATAAATTTTGATGCTGACACCAAACTTTATGAGGCTGTCAGGATGTTGTGACTGTGGCATCTTAAAAGTCAATACACAAAGGCTTTGCAAAGACACAGATTTTAATTTTATGTGCTTGTCATCAAATCTGTTGACATGGTAACAGATTTGATGAGAAAGACTCAAAGAATAAACATGAATTCCATAACTTGAGTAAATGTCTTTAGATGCTACATACCAAGTCTCATGCAAATCAGACAAACGCTGTGGAAGGAGTTTAAAAAAGTAGGTTTTTAATATAATTCAAAATGGTGGACATGAAGTAGCATTGACAAGGACAAATTTTGTATTTTTTGACCACTAGGCCCCAAACTTTGCAGGTCACCTCAGAATACAGTGGTGATGAAAAATTTCAGGTTTTACAATGATATGCAATTGAATTTGTTGAATGCTGTATTTTACAAAAAAATTCAAAATAGTCGATGCACAAAATGACTGACCGTGGAACATCACATGCCTCAAGGAATCTTAAGAGACAACTTTCATGATTTTAGACCAAATTTTTTTAAACCACATTTTTATATCTCTGGACCAGTAGGTGGCACTGTGATGAAACTGTGAATGCACCTTCAGGACATACCTGTGATGACACACTGAGTTTTCTCAATACACCAAAGCATTGCAAAGATACAGCATCATATTCAATTCTACATGCTCACCATATAATTTGTAGGCATTGTACACAGTAAGAGGTATTGACACAAATTCCATATATTTTTGTTGTGAGTGTTTCTTGATGCCACATACCAAGTTTTGTGCAGATCGGACAAATGCTGTAGGAGAAGTTTAAAAAAGTATGGCTGACAGGAAATAGCATTGACTATGACAAATTTGGTATTGTAGTATTCTGCATGAGCCAGAGTGTCACAGTCACGAGAAGTGAATCCAATTGCAGGCAGCTTTTGAACACAAAAAATGTCTTTATTTAAAAATAAATAAAACAAGAACCCACAGGGGGCAAAACAAGGAACAAAATCAGGCTTATATACAGAACTAAAAAACTCTCCAAAACACGGAGCAAACAAGGAGAAAAACATGGAGCAAAAACATGGCAAGAGTCCAAAACTGTAAGGAAACCGACAAGTCAACGAACTGGCATGAAACAGAAAACACAAGGGCATGAAATAGGAACAGAACAAGGACAAACAAGTGAGGGAAATAAACTGATAATGAGACTAACAAGGAAAAAGGGGGTGGGGCCAAGACACACGACCGGAGAGCACATGGCAAATGTAAACAAAACAGAGGCCATGTGCTTCCACAGAAAACAAAGACCCAGAGTATGAGTTTAGATCAAACAACATGCTCTGACACAGAACACAGGGGATGTCAGGATCCTGGCAAGATAATCTAGAAAGAGCAGATGAGCAGACACTGGGGGTGCCGCAGCAGACATTGGGGGTGCTGGAACAGAGACAGGAGGAGCGGACACCGCCGCCGGAACAGGGCCAGGGAAGGGGACACCACTGCCGGAACAGGGACAGGATGAGAAGACACTGCTGCCAGAACAGGGACAGGAGGAGCAGACACCACCGCCACCGGCGGAACAGGGACAGGAGGAGCACTTCATGCGCAACTAGCCCTGGAACAGACACAGAAACAGAAATCTCCGGAGACTCAGGAACAGACATCTCCGGAGGTTCAGGCACGGACATCTCCAGAGACTAGGATGAGTCAAGATCCAAACAACAGGTCACATCACAATATACGCAGTTACGTTTCATTAAAAAGATACGCAGTTGGTTTCATTACAAAATTCAAGCAAATCGAACAAACAGCCTAAGAGGAGTTGAAAATGGCGGGAAAACTTTCATGATGGAAAATGACATCATAATGTGCATTGGAATCGTCATGAGGAATTGGAAGAAAAATGATTTTGTTTCTAGGACTTTTCTAGGTCAAAAGTTATGGGCATAAATGTGAGTGAAATTTTGAACTGTTGGTAATAACTTTCCTATGTACAGTTCTATGGGCTGCCATAGACTCAGGAGTGGAAAAGAATAACAACAAGAAAAAAAATAACAAATTTAATTATTAGGCTTTACCCCTAATAAAAATCCATCCTTACAATTAAATGGGGTTTTGAACACCTAGTAAAAATGTCATACGGATCCCCACTACTGTAATGCAGTTATCTTTTACTAATGCTGTCTTTATAAATATGTTGCTTTACTTTCAACCTGCACCAAATACATATAGGCTATGCACAGTATTGTCGAAAGGATCCGCCCAAGAAGCAGCATTACCTATAAATGAAGTGCAGTGCGCCTCCCTTTACCGCCGCTCTCATGGGCAGAGATTTCCACTAACAGCATCTCTCAGGAGTGAAGATTATTATTTATTATTATTTAAGATTATTATATATTATCCCTTTATTAGACTGCAGGACGTTGGACTGGAATATATTGATTTCATGTTGAATATACGGTGTTAATATCGCACATTTTGAGGTCAGTGGTGCTTCTCTGAACTCTACCGATCCTATTGCATCTCAAGACATGTTAGCTTTTGTGTGCACCATTAGATTCTATTAAGTGGTGAGAGAAAAAGAAGGTGCATTTGGCATTTGCAATAACTAAGTTCTTCCGTTGGACCAGACGCTATACTATATTTTTTCATTTAGGTAGGTAAAATAGGATCTGTACAGAAGGACCATGCTTCTAAGTTTGTGTACTCTGATGACATTGGTATGGGGACTGCCCAGCTGCTCTGCCTCGTACGTGCCCTGTGAGCCATGCGATCAGAAGGCGATGTCCATGTGTCCTCCGGTGCCGGTGGGGTGTCAGGTAGTGAAGGAGCCCGGCTGCGGCTGCTGCTTGACCTGCGCGCTGACCAAAGGGCAGGCGTGTGGAGTCTACACGGGAACATGCGGACAAGGATTACGCTGCCTGCCTCGGAACGGGGAGGAAAAGCCTCTTCATGCTCTGCTTCACGGCAAAGGAGTTTGCATAAACGAGAAAACACACAAATCACTTATTATACCCAAACGTAAGTTTTATTAATGTGTTCTTAGACGTAGGAAAAAGTAACAATTCCAGACAGCTTCCTCTATGCGCATTTTGAATTCATAGCATACATATATATTCATATAAAAATCTCGTCTGAACCGAGCAGGGGTGGCACAAACATTATGGTACAGTTAGGTTGTAAATGAGAGATTCCTTGCAAATTGTTCCTTACAAACAAGGACTTGAACTTTCTCAAATGAGCTTAACTTTAAACAATAAACTATTATTTTCTGCATATAAACTTGGTTAAAACTTGATATGTCTACACACGAGTCATCCTTGTTAGTAGGTAGCCTACTTTCGAGATTCTGTTATGAATGTGTAACATTTACTGAAAATAGCGGCTGTACATAACCACCTTACTAGTCTTCGTAGGCACAACTTAAGGCCAAAATATAATATGTATTCAGTTAAATAAAAATGTAGTACTATGGCGCATTTCACAATTTTTAATCGTTACATAGCAGATGTACAGAAAATACATTTTATAAAATATTTAAACAACAGCAAGGACTGTAAAGAAATTAAAGTTACAGTACATTTTAGCACAGAAACAATAAAGACAAAAATGTGTAGAAATAAGCTTTACAGGAGATACAATTAATACAAGATACAAATACAGCAAAGACATAACATTGAAATAAGAAAAATGATATAATGAAAGGAAACAATAAAATATTCAAGTATTTTGAGTAATATCATAAGGTATTGGTTTTATACTTCTCACTAAATTATATAATAATGATGAAGTGTATAGAATTGTAATGGTGATATTAAGGAGGTATTTGTATTAATACTGTATATTTCAACAGTTTTTTCTGGACTATTGAATAGAATAAAATGAGGTAAAATTGAGAATGGACGAGTTGGAATGAAGGAGAGACACAGGAAGAATAGTCTCTGGTGTTAGGTAGAGATACACTTGTGAGATGATTGACAACACTAAATGATCAGGCTTCTCAATTCTAAACTTAAGTATAGAACGTCATTTAATCTAAATAAATACCAACTCTGTTGTGTGGGTTGCATTTGTGGTATTGTAAGTACAGAACTTAAAAAAGTTTGTTAAACAAAATCTCAGAACCTCTGGCTTAACAGCCATTAAGAAAACTTGTGGAGTGGAGAAGGAGCTTTCTGGCAACAAAAGAGTATGCAGACTGAGGCAAAATAATTTGGCTGTGAGTACTAAAAGTACTACTAGTGTCAACGACAGCTCTGATGCTGTAAAACAATATTTGCAAATTAGGAGACTTGGAAGTGTACTTGTAATATTCCTCATCAAATAAAACAAGATGTTAAATAACGTGGAATTAGGAAGACGTGGAAGCACACAATTCATTTATTGCATTGCATTTTTTACAGATCCAGTTTTAAAAACATTTGAGCCTATTTTTGGAGCTATTTCTCTGATTTGTCAGTAATATTGTCTGAAAGAACTTGTCAACTTCTCATGCAGCTCCACAGAGGACATGGAGGGGCCAGGAAGGGGTCAAGCCCCTAGATCTGATAACTCACTGTACAGCTAGTCATCGTAGTGATGTGCAAGGAAGGAAGTAGGTGGCATCTCTGCTAAAACAAAAGAAAAACTCTTGTGGTTGAGTTTAAACTGTTTAAGTCTTCATGCTTGCCTCTATAAAAAAAACTATTTAGAGTGAAAGTGTGCACTTGACTTAATGATTGCAGCTCACTTTGAATTTTAAAGGTTTATCAGTAATGAGGTAATGTTCTCCATTTTTTTCCCTTTTTCATTTGTTCTAGAGTATGTGTAACATGCTCAAAAGAAAAGTTGATGAGGCTGGATCTACTGTATGTGCCGATGTAGGTGATTAAAAGAATCCATACATAAACATAATCCATAGCATGAAAAGAGAGCATAAGCATGAGCATAAGAAAACACGTAGCACCGAACAATAACCAAACAAACTAATACTGGAAATACAGGGGTATATACACAGACTAACCAGAGGAAACAAGAAACACCCGAACACAATTAGGGCAGGGTAACAAGAACAGAACTACAATAACCAAAAACAAGGACTATGAAACAATTTCAAAGTAGGACATGAAAACAAGACACAAGATGAATATTTGCTTTGTTCAAGATGAACAGTATGCTTGTTTTGACTGAATCGTGTGAAAGGCTTGACATTAATAAGAAGTCTATAAGAGGACAGAAGTGGCAGACCTCTAAAAACATCTGTTGCACATGAAAGTCCATAAAATGTTAAAAAAATTTAAGTGCGTGTATTTCTTCCCTTAAAAGTGCATTAATATTACTACAGCAAATCACAAGATTCTTTGTGATAATTTATTGTAATCTATGATAACCCTGTCATGATTGTCACTGGATGTCAACAGCTTTCTGTTAGGTAGCTTGGAGTCGCTCCTCATTCTGTTTGCCCATATTAAGAACTTTACTACTACTAAGATGTAGTTTCATGTTTTTACATGTAACCTGTTTTATGCAGCTAAAAATTACCATTTAATTGTCATGCATGCAACAAACAATGACATACATTTTTTTTCTATGCATAAGTTTTTCCAGAAATATCATCCCAGTGTAACGGAGGCCAGCTAGTGCGTGAAAGCTGTGTAGTGTGTAAATCTCAGTCCCCAATCTCAAGAGGTGCTCTAGCAACAGATATTAGAGTTAATGGCCTTTAGCATCCTTGTTATAGTGCCTGACTACCATGCCGGACCAAATGTTGGTTCAAGCTTTGCTTGGAGCAGGTGCGAGTAAGATCGGTTACAACAGTACATGATCAGAAATATATATACTTGTTGACAGGAAATAGAAAATGTGAGTGACACTACCAAATATTGCACCCCATTTGCATAAGACAAATTTTTTTCAAATTGTTGGCTAACTAATCTAACTTCCAAATTAGTGTGCATTACTCCAATGTTGCTTTAGATAAGGGGTGTAGCAATATACACCAGTATTGACAATAATTTATAGTTAAAAACATGATTATGATTGTCAACACTACACAAATGAAAGTATCATAAATAATTTAGCGTCAGTATCTGGTTGACACTCCAGCACAGTAGGTGGTATTGCACCTGTTTAACGTTTTGCCTTTCGCTAGTCTTTTAAACATGATTCATTGGCCAAAAAAAACCACTAAATACACAAAATTAAAGATTAATAGAATTGTTAGAATTGTTGATAGAATTGTTGTTTTTAAAAATTATTTCAATAGATACATCAATAATACTTTTCCCACAAATTATTTTGGCCATGATAACCATGTACTAAAAAGTCTGAAATCGCGACAGTCCTACTTTAGAATAACATGCAACATGCAACAAAAGAACACATCATTCTCTTAGCTTTCCGAGTCTGTGCCTTTTTTCCCGCCGCTGGGATGCATAGAAGCAACTATGTCCAAGAATTGTTAGGTTCATATTGATTATAGCCCCTGGCCACACAGTCATGGCTTTCAGAAATTGGTGAGTACGCTGGGTTTTGGGACTGCAGCATTCTTAAGACATTTATCATTGCAGACAGAGACTGACAACTTATAACAAACAGTGAACAGACTGCAAGCAACCCTAGTATATTTGTTAATGTTTAGTACAGAGATCAGCATGCTATTCTACTCTATTGTGCTTCTTTTTAATAGATCGTGAGTCACAGGACCTCATGGTTACAGAGGTAACAGAGGATCTGCTTTTCCAGTCCAAGGTTCCTCTTTTCCCACAAAACCACATTAACAGCAAGAAGGCTCAGGCTATGCAAAAGGACCAGAAAAGACAGCAGTCTAAACTCAGGACCATGGGCCATATAAAATACTCTCCTCATGCCATGGACAAACACCAATCTGAGAATGTAAGCTTGTTTATCAAAGCAATGTTTTATACTTGTTTTATGAAAAGGGGTTATCACAGTTTATAACCCTCACCAAATCAGGCTCCAGAAGAGGGAAACAATGTGGTGTTAGAGTGTAATGGCCAGATGATTAGCATCAGAAAACAAATCATAAAGTGCCCTTTTGTTTACCTCATTAAACATTGATGCATTTGTATGTAGTGAACAAATGCAAACATGTAAATTGTTTTTTTCTGAATTTACATGTAAATTGTAAATTCTGTCCCAAGATGCTTGCCATGAGTGTTTTAAAACATGAAATACATGCATCCATAATCCTTGAGGCTTTGTGAAAAGTGCATAACCATATAACAGACGTGCATCAAGGGACTGACCTTTATTACATTCTTTAGCAATCTTTAGCATAAGACAATGTTTAGCATTAATGGTCACATTAAATATCAGTTATGCATAACTTCCAGGATGTAGGCCCATACCTCCATAGATATATCCCCAACTCCAATTCCTAAATGAGTTAACTGCTGTTGTTCAATTGATGTTATTTTAATAGGCAGACAATGAAGCCAGGAGTGATCTCAATTGCTGATACAAACAAAAGTGGTGTCAATCAATAATCTGTCTTGTACCTCTGTGTCAATCAAATCAAGATGAAACTGGTTCATTTAAAAGAAGTGCAGGATTAAGGTTACAGAAGCTTAACAACGTTGAATAGTTCTTACTAATGTCTAACACATTATAGGCAATTCTTTTAATGCTGTGTGTCTGTGTGAAACTGTAGGGTCCATGCCGAAGGAAGCTAGATGGAATTATCCACAGTATGAAGGACACCAACAGAGTCATGGCTCTTTCCTTGTACCTGCCGAATTGTGACAAAAAAGGCTTCTTCAAGCGCAAACAGGTTAACTATGCACTTCAGCAGTTTTTTTAACATGCTTAGTTGTCGGAAAGTCTTTTTAGCTGTAAACATATGACTAATGGCTGAAGGTAGGGTCAATTTACACAGCTTTTTCCATATCTTGTGTATGTCACAGTGTAAGCCTTCCAGAGGGCGTAGACGGGGCATCTGCTGGTGTGTGGACAAGCATGGAGTTCAAATGCCAGGCACTGACTATAGTGGAGGTGACATCAAGTGCAAAAATCTTGACAATAACAGAAACAACGAGTGAGACAATGCAATACACTCACCCTTGTTTGCCATATTTTTTCAATTACAAACCATCTCTAATCTTTAAAAATCAGACCTTTAATGGCAGAATACCTCTTTTAAATCTAGATTCTACAATTCACAAGTTTGGAATCACAATGAAGTTTTTTTATGTTTCTGACAGAAACTGATACTTTAAACATGTCCCTTAAAAGACGTGTATAGGAATATTTTCTTATGCTGTTCTTTCAAGCTGTCGATGGTCATCCAAGTCACCATACTCATTTAAGAGCATAACTTTAAAATGAGTAACAATGACTTGGACTATTTCTACGCAGTTATTGCAGATGTGTGCTTGTGTGACACAAGGAGAAAGGGTGAGAGAGGGAACATAAGTGCATGATTACCTGTCAGTCTGGCAGTGTTACAACTTTCTCAGTTGTAAATTTTCAGTAATAAAACTATTTTATTAATTAAGCAAGAGAGAGAGAGATGGTTCATATGGAACTGCAATTTGGTCAACAAACCTGTAAATGCTTTATAACTATGCATTTAAGTATTGGAGCAATTGAAAATTGCACTCTTTTGAACATCTGTCAACCAATTTGAATTGATTTAATAGTGACAAGTAATAGTGTCATATTATACATTTACATAAATGCAGCATTCTTCCAACATTTTGTTAATCCAAAACTCTGTAAGAAGCTGTGTAGTTAACCACTTTAAGATGTTCAGTTAGTTTTTGTAGCACTTCTTTGGTGAGACTGACTTGTAGGGAATTTTTTACAGACCTTATGATCAAACTGTTCTCACGTAAAACAAAAAAATAACAAAACAATGACCATCTATGGGTGAGGCACAGTGATACAGATAGTAGCTTGGTGAAAAGACCATGACAGTGCTTTATTGTAAACTGAGTATGCCTACTGACTAATCAGCAACAAAGATGTGAATGATTTTATATAATATTTTGACTCACTTTTTATATAATAATTTTGACTGTTTTTTGGGAACTTAAGCATTATTTAATTAAAAACCAAAACCATCTTAGTGATTCCAAATGTTTGAACAGTAGTGTATTTATCCATCTATTACACACTGCAGTTCTTGAATTCCATAACTGTCATCACTGATCATCACCTGTCATCTTTAAACCAATTGTGATTTGTGTATTTATTGTAATTTATGTTGGTGGTAATATATGGGAGGTAAATATACAAAGTTTGGGTCTCTTTTTCAATATTTCTTAAATTATAGGAAAAGCCAGAAAATTTCTCAATAAGCTTTACCTCTGCAATATGCAAGCATGTTGGGAGTTCTTAATGACACACTATGAAAAAGGGAGTCTCATCATTTAAATGCAAAAAGGTGACAAACTAATCAGCCATTTTTCTTTTCTGTATTAGGGTCCTTGGGTTCTTTTCTATTCTTAGTGTCTTTTTATATTCTGTCTCTTTGAATCTTGATTTAAAACACACTAAGATGGGCCTATAAGAATGCATTTTTTTTAATTTAAGAATGTAGGTTCAGATTTCATGTTTTTAAATGGAGATCATTTGTATCATAAAAAAATACATGTAACATTTCAAAGGACAAATAGAACCTTCTGTTTTTATTGTATAACAGAAAAGATAAAACTGTATAGTTTAGTTGGGCTGGCTAATGTGAAACATAAGTACAAAGCAGACCAGTGTGACACGGTTTGTATGGGTGTATGTATAAGGACGTAGGGGAGGAAATAACTAACTATATATGGCATTTAGTGAAGAACTTATGATAAATGTTCTAATAAAACAACATGGTCATTGTTTTCTATATCTCCTTTGGTTTAAACTTCTAATTCTTACTTTAATACATTTTAATAGCTCATTTAAAGTGTGCCAAAATAAAGTAATGTGGACAGCCAAAATTCTGTGAATAACATTTAAATATCAGTGTGTAATATTTTTTCACCATGTAATTTGTGTATTCTTAGATTTTCTTTTGTAAAGACAAAGCATTTCTGTAATTAACATAAATATACATATAAAATATTAAAAAAATATTAATATAAAAGCTATGCAGATGCATAAATGGAAACGTCATTATATTGTCTATGTTCTGTGCTATATCAGATTCTTCTTTGATGAGTACACCAAGATGAATAATCTTCACCCATTAATAATTTTTATTATATATTATTATATTCAGTGGCATTGTGCAGCCTGACATCACTTATCCTATTTAGACATGAAATGTATACTGAAGAAGACATGAAATGCATACTGTAAAAAAAGTAGCTTCTCTGTGTCAGTGAGCATCACTGTAATGTGTTACACCACATAACTGATTAGTTAGAAGTGTTAGTTTCTTTTCAACGATAATATATACATTTAATTTACTTCTGCAGACAATACCATAAACTTAATGTTTGTTTATTCATATGTGTACGTTTAAAACATGGGGTCTACAGGTAAGTACAATTGACATACAGCTGGAAGATGAAGTGTTTAGAAAGTGCACAAAGTAAATCAAAATTTTGAATTGTAATAGTTAATGAACAGATGTTAAATGTATTTAACAAATATTTACTGTCAATATCTTCTTTTTTTGCAACATAGTTGTTAACTGTAACAGATGTCAGTAGCTCCTTGCAATTTGAATGTCAACTGAATTTGTGTAAACACTTTGCTGTTGTAGCTTGTTCCTACTACTTATTGCATTGAATATCCCAAAGTGTATTCACATCAAATTAACAATGTATGTTTGCATACATAATTGTTTAGGCCAGAAGGTGTTAAGACTCAATAAGCAACTCTATTTACTTCCACTCTCTAAATCTCCTAATGTACAGCACTAGCTCAACAACCTATCAGTATTTAAACTGTAACAAAGCTATTTTGAGTGAATATTTAAACTATGACAAATCTACAAAAATGTATATACACAAGGTATATTGGTAGTTTGTTTAAAGAGTGTAAAACAATAATTCCCCAGTAGGCATTGTTGTGGGTTTGAAAGGTTAAAAGTCAAGAAAAAAGAAAGCTCAGGGCTCCGTTAGTTCTGAGGGTCCACAGGGGGATCCATCTCTAGGCCATCAAAGTACTGGCTGCAGTTGGGATCACCCTTTACCAGTGAAGAGGTTGGGATTGCTCTTCCTGTGTGTGGATTCACATGCCAACAGTCATCATGATGTCCATTTAATGACAGCCTACACTGCTACACTGGAACAGATGAAACATCCATAATGAAATTTTTATTTGATAATTCAAATTATTTATTTGAAGTACATTAGACAGCTAAACTTAACAAAAGACTTTAAAGCATTTATCTGTTGTATTTCATTAATTACATGCATGTGTGTATAGATAGATAAATAGATGACAGACAGACAGACAGATATGAATCCTGAATATATAAATGTAAATCCGATTATATAGTTATGAGGCCGAATATATAAATGTAAATTTAAATATATAGCTTTGAATCTTGAATGTATGGTTTTGAATCCTGAATATATAAATTTAACTCAGAATATATAGTTATAATATAATATTAAATATTAATATTAATATTTAATTGTAAACCTGAATATAGTTGTTGTCTACCTCCCAAAATAAACATATCTTTATAATCAGGCATGTTGTTTCAAGAACGCAGAAGGAAGAACCCAATTGCAGAACAGCTTAAAAATTAAGATGTTTTAAAAATTAAAAAAAAAAATTTTAATAATAAATTTTAAAAATAACTCCTTCAAGGGGGAAAACATGAACCAAAACAAGACCACAGATAACTAAATTAGAACTACTCATAGTGATGACCACAGCCGTGTTTTCTATACTTTTCTTTTGAAAGCATTAGGGTGAACTTGAAAGACTGCAGTTCATGAAGCTGCAGTCTTTAATTAAGCTGAAGTTTTAGATAGTAACATTACTTATGTCAAAGAGTAATAGAAAAGCCCCTCGTCCAGATGGTATTATTATTGAGATCACATATATTATGTCCTATCATACTCTCCCTATATTGCAAAATATTAGACCCAGGTGATTTTGTGCCATGATCTGTTCTTTATACAAGTACGGTAAAAAAATGATGTAGAAAATTATAGTGAAATGTGAGGAATTACATTGCTTAATGCACTTGGTAAAATCTTTACAAAGATACTGAGTAGGGGACTAGTATCTCATGTAGAAGAGAACAATATGTTTTACGAAGAATAAGCAGGTTACAGGTCAGGTTATTCCACAATAGATAATATTTTTATTGCATAATCAGCCATTCAGAAATATATTACTGTAACGCAGGGATGGAGACGGTAGGATCCATTCACAGCACTTTATTAAAATAGCAAACAGGTATAACAAGGGCTAGGCAAATCAGTAACAGGCAGAGGTCAAGGCAGGCAGCAAACAATCAGGAATCAATAAACAATCCAAGGGTAACAACTAATACTGAGTGGTAACAAGGAACAGTTGTCAGAGCAATCAGTCCCAGGAATGTGGTATCATGGGAAATGTAGTCCGAATAAAACTAATACTCTGGTGAGGGTTCCCTCTGGTGGTTCGGAGGAGGTGGTACGGGACAATTACCATCGTAACAATTACGAAACGTTAAAGGATGTATTGTAATATTTATTGATTTCTCCAGAGCTTTTGATAGTGTCCAGCATACGCTCTTATAATTCACTCTTATTAAGAATGATATTGGTATATTTTTGCAGTAACATTGGCGTAAGACAGGGATGCATGTTAAATCTACTTTTATTTATTATTTTCTTAAATAAATATATAACAATTCTAAGGGAAACCTGTAAAGGTATTCAAATCAAAAGTATTACAGAAGTGCATACCCTGTTATACACTAATGATATGGCTAATATAGCATATACAATTGGAGGATTACAGAAATAAATTAAACTGCTGGAAATGTTCTGTTATGTATGAGAGTGAAATTCAATAAAACAAAAGATACAGTTTTTAGAAGAGTGGGTTCTTTAAATAACAGTAGCAAATTGTATTTTGCTGGCAAGCAGACTGAAGTGGTTAATTGTTATAAATATTTGGGTATGTGGTTTACACCAAAACTGTCATGGTGGAAAGCAACATTTAGCAAACCAAGGTAAGAAAGCAATACTTTATAAGCTTTGTTTGTATGTGTAAAATCTGTAGTAACCAAGTTCTGTATTTGTTTAACCACATGGTTGCACCCATATTGCATTATGGTTATGACATATGGGGCTTTGAGCCAAGGTAGTGTATTGAAAATGTTCAGTTATCCTTTCGTAAAAACCTCTTCAGCATCAGTACACCTGTGAGCAATGTTTTGGATTATTTGAGTAGATTTACATTGTCCATCTTCTACATGAAGAGATGTATCATATAATGGATAAAATTAGTACCATACCTAATTATTGTTATCCAAGAAAATGTTATACCATGCTTTTTTAGTTACATGAAGTTGACAGAAAAACATGGGTATCCTTCATCGAGCTTTGCTGTATTGTTATGTTTTTTCTAGTGCCTGGAAGGTTCAACGTATATGTGACCTAAGATTGTTCATATCTATTCTGAATCAGTGATTGAGAAAAAAGCTCATAATGCATGGTACACAGCAGTTTTAGAAAACAACAAATTGCAAATCCTGATGGTACAACAGAGCTACATTGCGTCTGTATATAACTTACAGCTGGTCGATTATTGTTTCTGTTTAGATGATCTAGTCATCATTTAGCTATAAAAACAGGCAGATAATATACCAATAAAAAAGAATATGTAAGTATTTTAAGTTAACTTTAAGTTAACTTACTATCTCTGTGATAGGAGAAGAGAAACATTTCCTGTATTGCTCCTTACATAAGATCTACATAAATATTTGAGTGTTCTTGCTCTTACTGGTGATGTGGATATTGATATGTAATGTGTTTTTGATCTGGAGTATGCATGGGGATTGGCACTGTATATACACCATTTAATGAGGAAAAGAGTATCTACCATGCTATTGTAATTCTGTGAAAGTATGGGCCATGTATTCCTGAAAATAAATTTAGATTTTTTTAATTGATTTTTTTATTGGTGTTCTTATTCATGTAGTAACCTATGAAACTGAAGGACGGTCAATTAATCTGCATAGCCACAAAGTAAAAATACAACAAGTAATGGTTGTACATTTAGGACCCAAGCACTGAAAGTGCAAAGGGCCCTATTGTTTTCTTTAGGATTATTATTTTTTATTATTTTATTATCAAGGTTTTCAAAGGTTTTGGGCCCCTTAACATGCACAAAATCTTTTGAAACATGGCACACGTCTGAGTCATCAGCAATTAGGCCTGGGCAAAGGTTGGCACATGGGTGGGGCAGGGGGCTCGGTACCACCCCTTGGTATGGGGCCACAAAATAATGGTGCATGTCATACATACATGCATGCACCTTTATGAAACTTGGTATGTTTATTCATCTTTTGGCCTGAACATCTTTTGCCCTTACATGCATTAGCCCCGTTGAACAGGAAGTCAGCCATTTTGAATTTTCTGAAAAATACATGCCATGAACTTTTACATACTTTTCCTAGGGATTTTTGATATCTTAAACAGTGTTGCGGTGGTGATTGATAAAATTATGCTGAAAAATGAAAAACAAAAAGTCTCATATCTAGGGCATGCACTGAAACAGGAAGTGTCACTTCCACAAACTTTAAAATAGTCAACGTACATTTAGCCAACTCAATACAGACATAATGTGGAGACCTGGCTGATATAAAGATCTAAAAAGATTTGTGAAGCTTACATATTGTTGCCATGGTAATGTGTTAAACTTTAAAACCACATACAGATTCAGAATTTAAGGTGCTTAACATACTTAAAATGGCATGAAATTTGGCATGAAACAGTGGTCAGAAGTTAGACGTGCAAAAGCTTAGACATGGGTGTTGTGGGGGCTCTATAGCACCCCCTTTTGACCAAATTGATGGGGTTACCTTCTGTGTGCACTGAGTAATTTACATCAAACTTGGAAAATGTCAGGTGTTGTGGGATGATTACAATAATGTGGCTATTGTGAGTCACAGTATAACTGTGCCCACCAACTGGCCGCAGGAAGTGTGCCACTTAAATCAGTATTACTTAGAACAGACTTTAAATAGTCCTCAATTGTTTTCTGAATAAAATGCATGTGACAAGTTTTTTCTGAGAAGCCACAAGTGGTGATGGCACAGTAGTGCTTGGGCCCATCATCACTGCTTGCAGCTATATTTTCACCATTGTAACTGATACACCAGTAATGACTCCTAATGGGAAATGACAGGAGAGTACTCCTCAGGCTTTCCATTACTGACAAAAAGTGTGCTACAGCAACTCAGACCACAGACCGTAGAAGTATCCCTTGTAAGTGCTGTAAATCATGTACAATCATATAACAAAAAACAACTTTATTTTGAATTACAGGAGGCTATCAAATGAATGTAATTAAGAATTGTGTTGTCAAAAGAACTGTAGTACAATGTATAACCGTACTTTTTATTTTTTCAGTATTTTTTCACTTTATTCCATGTTGTCAAATATTCCATGTTGTCTCTTGATTCCCTGATCCCATATAGTACAAGCAGTATGCATGGTGATTACAAAGAAACTGGCAAAATGAGTAATATTACTTAACAACATTTACTTACTATAGGGTTAGGGTTTGGTTTAGGGTTATGTGTAACAAAGACACTGTAAAATAAAGCATAATCGCTAAATACTGTTCTAAATAGTGAAGCATACTAAATGGATACTACATTTTTGTATATAATCAAAGCAAAGACATTGCAAACTTACAAATATTTGTGTTGCTGAGCTCTTTAGGATTTAAGGACCCTGACTCTAAAATGCCAAAATATACTTAATGTTTTCATTGAAAAAATTCATTGATCATGCCAAGATGATACACACTAAATCATTACACCTGAAATAGAAAATAATTCACAGACAATCTGACTAGTAAACTTGTTTCAATAATTTAACGAGGACTACTTAAAGGAAGTTAGATATAAAAAGGTGAAAAATTCAGCTCTTCTATAAATTGAAAACAACAATGTACAAGTGGTTCAACTTGCTAGTTAATATGTGTATAACGTTTAGATAATGAAACCTAAAAATAAGAATGTCGTAACTTGATGCGATACAATAAAGCAACTAATGATTAAAGGAATTTATTCTATGCTAAGTCCATTCACACTGGCACTGCCTTAATAACCTTTGTCACTTTATCCAGATGTTAAAGCTCTCATTGATCAACTCAGTTTAAATTGTCACAATGGGAAAACCTTCAACTATACATTTCTTATGATGTTTTCCAAGACGTCCAGCACATTCACAAGATAATTTTGATGTAGGCATTACATCTTACTGATTTTTATCATTTATAGGCCTAAGAAAAGAAAGAGAATGTCATAAGGTTTACATGCACACTTTTTGTCATTGGGGTCAAGCCCCATTCTTCTTCCTCTCTTGAGTCTAGGGTAGCCCACAAAATGGTACAAAGGTTTGAAATTTGGCACACAGATAAAACTTTAGTGCATTGACACGAAACTTGTGTCATCACTAGCACATCATGTTCACCTCATAGAAATTTGGTGACAGCGCTACCCCACTGGTCAAAAGTTATAAGCAATTGTACTGTGTTTTAAGCACTTTAACCTATGTTTTTAATACTGACTTTGAAAAATTAATTATCAGACATGTCAACATACAGTTTCCTTTGTGCCCTTTTTGTGTTTGACCCCATAATTGCTACTTGTAGCTGTATTTTCGATTGAAACCATTCTGATTGAAAGATACTGATGAACTGTTTAAATGAGTTGTTATTTAATCTGATCTGGTGGTAACATGCGGCAGGGCTTTCAGTTGGAATAACTTTGTGAAATGCATACACTAACATATGTCCTGTTCGTCGCATTTTTAATCCTGTTAAAAAACATGACGTCTGCTACTTACGGAAAGCATTGCTCTTAATCAAGCAACAGCGTGTCTTAAAAATGATTAAAAATGCTAAAGTTGATCATAGTTGCTTTTTTGAAATGAAACAACCTCAATGACATATGTAGCTGACAAATGCTCTGTTGGTCCTCTAGGCGAGATTTGAGAATGCAGCAAGCAGCAATGTGTAACTGAAACAGAAACAAATTTAGAAAAGTTTAAGTGTATTGTAAAGACAATGTAATATATCAAATTGCACTAAACTTGAGTAAACATTAATCAAGGTTTAATTAAATCTAAATAAAAATCTCAAAACTGTAAAAATAAATCAATGTCTGCCATGAACATTCTTTGTGATTCTTATCTCTATATTGTACTATTGTACTTTTCTTCATTGCATTACTTCTTGCCTTGCACAACTGATAAGTTTGATTTTTTTACTGATTATGAAACTTAAAGGTTTGCAGTGACTACATTTACATGTACACTAACATTGCCAATATTGCCTGAGAGAAACAATATAGCTGACAGAAGGGCATTAAATAGGGGAGGCATGAACTAATAATTGGACACGTAATGAGAAGACAAGAGGGCAGGGTCAAGACTCACGACAAATACTTAACTTTATGTTGGCTTGACAAAACCCGGCCTAACAAGTGTATGATGGTTTGTAATATGGTCTGACATTCTCTAACACAATGGTAAGTTTAACGTGTTTTATTATATTGTTAGCAATTTAACATATTCTAGCATGATTTTATCATGTTTTGGCATGATGCTAAAATGTTTTTACATGAAGCGAACACATTTTAACATTTTAGCATGTTTTTTAAGATGAATCTAGCATTCAATAGCATAATGTTAGCATGTTTTAACAATTACTCTCAACTCAATTACTCTTGTGCTAGGTCATCATTCTGAGTTGTTTGGGCTACAGTAAACACTTTGCTGGGTTGTTCATGCTGGGTCAATGGGTTTTGAAGGGGTTATTCACAGCTGAACATCTGGCTGGGTTATTTTGATCCAGTTTCTGGGTCAAAATTGTTCATTTTTTGCTGAGCTTTCTGGATTTTTCACTTGCCTTCAGACTTGAACTTCAGACTATAGATGAGTCTTGTGAGGAAAAAGTCTGATTCGAGTACTTCAGAAGAAGTAAAACATGTAAGTTCAGTGTCTATGTCTTCTGTAATATTTCTGTCAGAACCAGGATAATTTTACCAATAATAATAATAACTTTAGAAAGCTTTATAATTGAGAGCTTTATAATTAAGCATTTTATTGCCCTTAAGACCCATTTTAACAAGTTGCTAGCACTTGTATGAACACTGTGGCTCTGGGTGGCCAAATTATTTTGTGATTATTTATGAATTTAAAATAGTGGTATGATTTTAATCAATGTAATTTACTTAATCTGAAATTTTTGTTCTAGTGACTGAGATTGTTGCTGGTACTGATATGGACTGTTTTGCAAGAAATATGTTGACAGAATGGCAGCTTGTCAGCCTAGACAACTTTAAAGGTAAGTTTTTATTATTATTATTGCAGTATAAGGTAGAGCTGTTGCTATTAAGAGACACTGTAAAATATTCATCCAACTATATCTAACATGCATGACATTAGCTAGGCAATTTTATAAAATCATAGGAAGCTGGAGATTTCAAAACTATGGGTTTTGTGAGTTTGTATTTTTTTTAACTATGCATTTGCCTAATTTATTCAAACACGTTTTATGCCGTAATTGTTAGCCTGACTGTACTTTTTGTGTAACTTTTACATTATATGTTGGTGACCTCTATGCTAATATCAGCTTATTTTGTTTCCATTTTTGTTTCCATGTTTCCAACCACAGGTTCACTGGGACACCTGAGACAGACAGACCCATCAATGGTTCAGTCAGATGCTCATTCAACCTAATGATTACCACAGTCCGCGTCAACTAAAAGGTGATGGAAATCTGCGATGATCATCGCCTGCATCTTTGTATGCCGTGAGCAATAAGACACTGGCAGACCCTGCTACTCTCTGTTTAGAAATATCACCACACATCAAACATCAATGGATGCGGTAAGCACCACTTGACACAAACAATATAAGAGACTTCTTTAATATTTTAATATTTAAATAGAATGATTTGTCTGCTTAACTGCCTGGTTGACTGCTTTCTGTGTTGCTTTTGTGAAAAAAAAAAAAATCATTAAAAATCACGTAATTAAAATCACAATCACAAGGCATGTTTTTGTATTCCAGAACAACAGTAATTATAATATTGCATTCTTTTATGTTTTTGTTTGTTTATAATTATTAATAAATGTAAAAGTGAGACCCAAATGTAAAGGGAAATAACCCAATGTATACATATTTAACCCAGCAAGAAAGTAAGTTTCACCACTGGTTGGGTCACATAAACAACCCAGAAATCTGGGTTAAATGTGGGTCAAATCAACCCAGCATGTGTTCTGTCCAACAGTGACCCAGCAGTGGGGCTAAAGTTGGGTTGTTTTTAACTCAACGGTTTTTAAATTGCAGCATGATGCTAGTTTGGTGTTTGCATGTATCAGCATTAATAAGCATAATGCTGGCACGTTTTAGCATGATGCTAATATGTTTTAACATTAATTACCATGATGTTAGCATGTTTTATCATCTATAGACAACAGGCACATTATAATCAGTTACATTTATTCAAGGTTATAAGCGGTTTCGTGAATTTTGTTATATCATTTGACCACTAGGGGGGCTGGCCCCAAACTTTGCAGGTACTCAGAGCATGTTCCAATAAATTACATTTTTAATTCAATTTAGTTTTTATTTAAATAGCACATTTTACAACATTGCATTGTCTCAAAGCAGCTTTAAATATAATGAAAATAAAAACACAGAAAATAGAAAAATTATCAAACATGTACATGCAAATTTATATTGTTCATTATAAGATGTATATTAAGAAAACTAATTAGGGATAGTTTATGAATAAAGAGTTGACTGATGAAAACTACAACACATTTGGGCCCTTTGAATAAATGGATGTGCATTAGAAATCCCTGTCTTGCATGTAAAGGCTTGAATAGTGAAAGAGAATGTAAGAAAAAGAAATAGCAAAATAGTCGAGTCTTAGGACTTTAGTTAGATCATTATGCTAAAATAATATTAACAATTTACAAAACATTAAGTCAAGCTAAATGTTAACAGTTGCCCAACAAGCAAGCCAACATACAGTGACAGTGGCAAGCAACAAAATCTCCAATGATGTATAGATGGAGAATAAACCTTGGGAGAAACAAAGTTCAACCAGGAGTTCTTTTATCATCTATCATCTAAAAAAAGAGAGGGGGTTTAAATAAAAAAAAAAAAAAATTTATTAAAAAAAAAAAAAAAAAAAAAAAAAAAAAAAAAAAAAAAAAAAAAAAAAAAAAATTTTATTAAAAAACCCCCCCTTTTTAATAAATTTTAATAAAAAAAAAAAAAAAAAAAACCCACAAAAAAAAAAAAGGAAAACAAAGGACAATGAGATATTTTAAAAACCACCACCCTTCTATTATTTTTTTAAAAAAAAATTATAACGTTATTTGGGACCGGCCAGGTTTATCAAAAAGATTTTGATACCTGTTTGACTAGAGTGTAGAATGCAGTCTGAATTCTACATACTGAATTGTATGCAAATCAGATAGGTGCCCTAGGAGGAGTAAAAAAAGTTGAACTTTTTAAAAACTTAAAAAAAAAAGAAACTTTTTATGACAGAAAATGACATAGGGCACTAGAGGGAGATTCCAAATTTGGTATGGTTACATTTCACACCATCCTCTATTTGTGTGCAGAAATTCATAACTTTTAGCCATACTGTTGTATGGGCTGCCATAAACTTGAGCAGAAAAAGAAGAATATGAACTGTCAGGAGCTAAATGGGAATTCAGTCACAGACTCAAACCAGTTTATTAAAACAGAGACTCAGTAGACCAGAATGCCAAAGACAGTCAATAAACAATGTTAGGCAATGCAGACAGTGGGCAGCTAACAGGACCAGTGCTCCAGCGATGGAGGAGGGAGAACAGGAACCAGGTGGCAGGGCAACGGCAGTGGGACACCCGGGGGGAGTAAATTAGGGCAGGAGAGCAGCTGGGCGGCAGGCTGGAAGGTATTTAATTCAATTAAATTTTATTTATATAGCACTTTTTACAATGTTACATTGCTTCAAAGCAGCTTTACATATAATAAAAAAAATAAATAATAAAACACAGAACAAATGTCAGACATGTTCAATAAAGAATCCATGGTATTATTGCAAATAGTATGCGAGATGTATATTAATAAGACTAATTAAGCATACTGGTTTTATAGTAGGTTTACGAATAAAGGGTTGACTGAGCCAATAAAACTACAAAATCATTAAGCAAGATACAACCCCAAATCAGAATTACTTTGACTTGTATTTCATTGCAGACAATACAACAGCACATTATTTAATATGTTCCTCATTATTTTTATTGTTTTTTCTTCAAAAAAAAAACAAAATTCCTATTTTGGTTCTTGCAACACATTTCAAAAAAAGTTGGAACAGTAAAGCATTTACCACTTTGTAATGTTGCCATTCCTTTTCACAACACTTAAAAGACGTTTAGGGACTGAAGACACCAAGTAAAGAAGTGTTTCAGGTGTAATTTTGTCCCATTCTTGCTGCAAACAAGTCTTAAGGTGGGCAACAGTACGGGGTCTTCGTTGTCGCATTTTGCGCTTCAAAACGTGCCACACATTCTCTATTGGAGACAGGTCGGGACTGAATACAGAATCTCTATGTACTTTTCATCATTAATGGTGCCATCACAGAAGTACAAGTTACCTTTACCAAGGGCACTGACACAACCCCATACCATGACAGACCCTGGCTTTTGGA
Source organism: Chromobotia macracanthus (assembly GCA_036877525.1). Lineage (NCBI taxonomy): Eukaryota > Metazoa > Chordata > Actinopteri > Cypriniformes > Botiidae > Chromobotia > Chromobotia macracanthus. The sequence goes on along the minus strand of JAZGTH010000062.1, from coordinate 8,987,334 downwards.
CTTGTTGCTGGTAACAGTCTGGTTGATCCTTTTCTTCTTTGGTCCGGAGCACACAGTGTCCATTTCTCCCAAAAATACCTGAAATACTGATTCATCTGACCACAGTACACGTTTCCACTGTGTGATGGTCCATCCCAGATGCCTCCGAGCCCAGAGAAGTCGACGGTGCTTCTGGACACTGTTAACACAGGGCTTCCTTTTGGCACAGTACAGTTTTAACTGGCATTTGTGGATGTAACTACGTATTGTGGTACTTGTCCCAACCTTTTCTGATTTGGGGTTGTAATACAGCTGCTCATAGGGGGCCACAGACAATGTTTAGGGGCTTCTACCAGTTCTTGGTTCCTATTGCCATGTGAGTTATATACAAGTAGCTCTTTTATTTAAAGTTTCTTATGCTATTTTTGTAAAATATAAAACAAAATCAATTACTGATTAAAAGCACACACTCTCTGTTTGGAACTAACTGAATTAGTTTACTGGTAAATGCTTACTGTTGCACCTGTGAAAACAAGCTGATTTAATGAATAACCAATTTTGAATAACCAATTCAAAATTATCTAATACACCTGGAACAATCCTTGACTGTAAACTAATCTCAAGTTCACCCAGTCAAAATGCAGGTTTTTGCAGCTTTCTGAGGTTTAAATGTCTTTAACAGTACAAGAACAACTCTTGTTTTGTTTTTGAAATTTGTAATTCAGTTGTTTTCTTTCTCACTTAGATGCTGTGACAAAATGCTGCCAAGATACAGTGTGTGAGGTGGAGGCCTGCATTAAAACATGGCTCCGCAATGCAAGGTGCAGGGATGGGGGACAGCAAGAAAAGGGCTAGATTGGGCAATAAGTGTCCCCACTGCCTCTTATGTGACAGATTTTTAATTTACTCTAAATGGTTTTTAAATGTTCTGTGGTTTTGTTAGTTTTGTATTTATTGCTGTTTTAAATAGTTTTTCATTGCTATTGTTATTAAAAATAAATCTCAATATATTTTATTACTATTGGTTTCTGTATATCTAGAACGTTTCCCCACACTTTGCCCACAGTATGCCCACACTTTGCCCAGTGTGCCCACACCAGCCCATAGTTTGGGCATTCTGTGGGCCCACAACTGGCCCTACAGGGGCATGTTTGCTTTGGTACTGGATGATAAGTTTTACATAAAACAAAACATTAATAATAAAAAGGGGATGGGAAAAAGGAATCTGTTGGTGTTTGGTGGCTGTCATGATTTAACATTTAACAGCATTTATTTTGCAGGTGATGGCTATGACCCACATTTGTGGGGCATGTACAGTCAGGACCTCGATAATTATGCTAAATTGCAAATTCTGTACAAGAAAAAACTATCAATCTATACAACTAAACAATCTATAAAACACAGCTGAAAGTAAAATGGTTTCTTAAAGCTTAACATTGTTTTTGTTTGTTTTTAGGTATGCTATAGATGCACTAGAGTGGCATCTTAAGGTCTGTATTAAGCAAAAAAGAAATAGCTAAGAAACTTATCATTCCATGATTGTTTTGAGGTGCACAGAGGCTCAGTGGCACAATCACCTCAGATAGCACAATCACCTCAGCATGAAGGTCTGTTGTTTAAATCTTGGCTGACCATGGTGTCTTTCTGTAAGATGGACTGTCCATCTATTCATGCTGTTTCCTGCTGACAGTCTGAGGCAAAATGCAATCTCTAGTAGGCCCTTACCTTAACCATGCCTAACTCTTACTCTGATCCTAACCCCTACACTACTTGTTTACATATCAATCAATAATTAGTGAAAGTGGCATTTTTGAGAATGTGTGGTAACATACTTGAAATGTGACCTCTGCATTTAACCCATCTAGTGAGTGGTAAACACACTGCAAGTCGCGAACACACACAGATCATTGGGCAACTATCGTTGCAGTGCCTGGAAGCAACTGGGAGAAAGGTGCCTTGCTCAAGGGCACCTCAGTCGTTTCATGCCAAGCTGTGGGAATCAAACCTCTGGTTTTAAACCAAACGTCGCAGAGAAAACCCAAAAAATCGCAGACTCTAACCATTAGGCCACAACTGCCCCAATCAGCACTTATCTTCCAGTAATTATAATGATTTAAATATTATTCAGACTCATAACACAATCACAAGAGTTTATTTGTACTAAACTATTAGGAACGTGTTCTTTTTGTGCTGTCTAAGAAACGGCATGTGAGCGTTACTGTGCACAAATTACCATAAAAAAATAGCATAATTTTATTTAAAAATCTTCCCTCATGGGATTGGGTGGCTAGTCCCCACAATGTGTGCGTGGCTTTAACCATCCTTGTGGGGACATTTGCAGACATCCCACCCCGCAGAAACTCATTTCAGAGTATCCATCTGCTCAATAAGCTCAATAAGACCAATTAAAATTCATCATGACAGAAAGAGAACCACATGAGACAAAATCATGGCTATGCTGTATTTACGTTTGGTGTGAGATTTATTAAGAGAGTTGACAACCCTGCTATAGGCATGGGACCCAAATAACTTGCACAATTGTCTGGATATAACCATATGTGGCCAAGATATCAATTTTGGCTGGGGTGCGTTTGTATGTGTGCGCTCCATGGACTTTTGTGCACAATTTGTTCTTGTTTTTTTAAGAAGCACTTCGACCTGGAATCATTAAGCGTGCACTTTGTAGACGGTCCCTATCCAGCGTCGTTATATTATGCATTATAACGTTTGTTTGCTTTGCTCGATTGAGCTTGTGAAGTTTATATGAGAATGAAGTATGGTCGTGTCAACATCCGGTGCGCATGCCCAGAAATTGCGCGCCAAGTGCTGCCATGTGTCTTATGGATTTTGTAGCCTGAGCTTCTTTCTTGCTGCCATTCACGGTAAGTGTGATCTGTTGTCTAATGTTGACGGGGTAAAGTCTGATTCTGATTCAGTGCATTCAGTAATGCGCTGCTTTGAAAGCCTTAGTTTTCTAACAAGCGCGTAAACAATTCGCACCGTAATTTTGTTGTTCACTGCAGGGGAAAATAGTACCGATCATCAGCAACAAGAAATAATTTAATTTGACCACAGAAGATGAAGAGGTAACGTCAACCAACAAAACGGATACGTTTGAATATACAGTATATGCCGCTTTATACAAAAAAGATACGGTGCCATTGTTCTTCGCGAAAAACAGACCTGGTCATGGGATCTGCACATGACCCTTGAGACGAAATTCTGTGTCAGTAAATGGGAGCAGACATTGCACTATTAGATATTAACTTTGTGAACAATCGCGATCTTAATCGGTGTTATACTTGCATGCCTGAAAACCACGTGCTCGTGTCTGGTCAGCTGGGAATAGCACTTTTACCCTGGTAGCTAGTTCGCGTTTGTCTGTATTCAGTAATTGCTGTTTATTAATATTAGTGGGTTAAGGCAGAAAGTAAATCACTGCATTGTAAAGCTTATATTTTGTCACATTAAAGTATAGTGCATATTTCAGAACTGAAATAAACTGTAGTTCCAAAATGAATTGTAGTTTCTGATAACATGTGATACATGTTATAGTTGTGCCAAGTGAATAAAAACTAACATTTGATTTTCTTTGTGTTTACAGAATCACAATGTGCAGTTAGGTTAGGCAGTTCTTTACATCATTGAGGGTACTTAAAGCTGTACAAAGGTGAATGCTGCACACTTTGCACACTTAAGATGTCAGCTTGCAGTAGTTGTTTAACACGTTGCTGTTATGATATAAGGGCCATTTCAGCTCTCAAGAATGGTTAATGCTGTCTATGTCTTAAGATATACAAGGCAGTGCAGTCCTTATATTGTTACCAGTCTGTGACTTCTGTAATACTGCCAGCCTTCAGCTTTTAGACCTTAAGGGTCAAAGTTCCTTTACCATTGTATTTATCATTAGGTAATTAAGCTTGTAAAACATCTTAGTGTTATTAGGGTGATAGTCAGACATTAGTATTATAGAACATGGTGGAAATAAGTACATGCAGTGGAAGCACCCAGGATGTTAGTGAGGAACTGGGGACTGACAGAAATGGACACGCTTTGGAACATCTTACTCCAGAGCCGATCGTCTTTGAAACCAAGGAAGACCTGGAGGTCCAAAAGCAGAAGCCTATCACTTGGAAATGGTCCGTTGTTTACCTTTGTTTATATGGATTTGTAGTTCAGCTAAAGCCTGGAGAGCCTTTTATCACACCATACCTGCTCAGTACACAGAAGAACTTCACTAGAGAACAGGTGCGGTCCTATTGTACCTTTATAATTAAAAATCATAATTTTAAACAGCTTTAGTGTTTGTGAAACACATTTCATCAGATAAAACTGATGGTGTCATTTTGCCTGATAAATCAACTATATTGGTAAGCATTAAGTACTGGTAAACAAGTACATTTCTTTGTATGCACACAAAGTTGAGACATTTTTCGTCCGAAACACCCTGGTTTATTTTGTAGCAAAACATAGTACAGGCACAGTTTTGTCTTTGTTATTTGGTCCTCAAACTGGGACACAGCTGCTTGCGTCTGGTAAGCCATGTAAATGTGGTCAGAGTTCACATTCCTCCAGAACGGGTCAGATCTGCTTTAAGGAAAGGCTTGTCCTCTTTCATTTTGACATTTTTATAGTTAATAATCAAAAAGTTGCCTTAGCATAAAGATATGTAAATCATCTAATGAATTTCTGTGTATTGTCAGTCTCTGAATTGTTATTTTTACTGAGGGTTATTTGTTGGCAGAAAGCCCCAAATTGGTCCACCACATATATAGAATGTTTGGACACCTTTCACTGGTGTATTTCAAATAGAGCAAGTGCCTGTTTTTATCTGTTTCTTATTTTATGACTGTGTCATGGTATATTTAGGCCTAGTTGCCTTTATTGTTTTTTGCATTTTAAAGAAAGTTAAAGAAATGACAACTGTTACATGTGTTACACAAGTGCAACAAAAGCAAGCAAGGCATTTTTTTCTGGTTGAATTGCTTTGGTAATTAAACGCATGTCACTGTTATGCAATATTCAGCAAGAGTTGTAACAATGGCTCTGTTATCTTCACAGGTTACAAATGAAATCAACCCTGTGCTGTCCTATTCTTATATGGCAGTGCTGGTGCCAGTATTTCTGCTGACAGATTACCTGCGCTATAAACCTGTGCTGATCCTTCAGAGCTTAAGTCATGTTTCCATTTGGTTTTTGCTGCTTTTCGGCACGTCATTGCTAGAAATGCAGTTTATGGAGTTCTTTTATGGCATCACAATGGCTGCTCGTGTGGCTTACTCTTCATACATCTTCTCACTGGTGCCAGCAAGTGTTTACCAGCGTGTAGCCAGCTGTTCACGCTCCTCTGTGCTCATGGGAGTTTTCACAAGCTCTGTCATGGGTCAGATGTGTGTGTCACTAGGTGGTGTGTCTTACAAGACGCTTAGTGCAGTATCTTTGGGGTTTGTCACTTTTGGGCTACTGTTGTCTATCTGCCTGCCATGGCCTAAGCGTAGCATGTTTTTTAATCAAACCCATCTGGAGGAGGAGAGGAAGAATGCAGCTCAGTCAGAATTGGCCAAGATGAAACCTTATAAAAAGGATGACATTTTGACAGCACAAGGCAGTAACAGCAATGCATCTTCCTGGAAGCATTCTGTATTTGTTCAGATGCTAAAAGAGTTAAAAAATGTTGTGAAAATACCTAATTTAAGACTCTGGAGCTTGTGGTGGGTGTTCAACTCAACTGGTTACTATTTAGTTGTGTTTTATGTGCACATCCTGTGGAACAAAGTGTATCCTGCCACAGAGAACAAGCATGTCTACAATGGGGCTGTGGAAGCCGTGTCAACATTATTAGGTAAGAACATTGTAATTAACACTTGTTTAATTAATCATACTTGATGGTATATACAAGACTAAGAATGCAAGACTAAGCAATCTTAATGTTCCTCAAACATTAAGGCTTCAAGATGACACATCACATGGCAATCACAACATCCATGTAAATTACACATTATAATTGTTGCTGTTGATGATTGTAAGGCCTGTTCTGAGTCTTGTGCAGAATTTCTTTCTGCATTCTCTGCAACACGTTTGTGTACCTAAATAAATCACTTGGTGTCTTTACAAATGTATGACTTAAAAATGAACATACATGTTACTCATTATGACAAAATAATGCCTGATCATCAGCATTGTTTCATCAATACATGACTATATAATCAGTCTATATGTGCTCTATAGGTGCAGTAACATCATTTCTAGCAGGCTATGTAAAAATCCGATGGAATCTTTGGTCTGAGCTGGTAATTGGGTTGATCACTGCGGCCCAGGCTGGGGTACTGCTGCTCATGGGGAGCACAGACAATATCTGGATTTGTTATGTGGCATATGTCCTGTTTAGAGGCTTCTACCAGTTCTTGGTTCCTATCGCCATGTGAGTAATATACAAGTAGCTCTTTTAATTAAGGTTTCTTCTGCTATTTTTGTAAAATATAAAACAAAATCAATTACTGATTAAAAGCACACACTCTCTGTTTGGAACTGAATTAGCTCACTGGTAAATGCTCCCCATTGGATATGTAAAAACAAGCTGATTTTAGAGAGAGCAAGGATTTTGTTGTAGTTTGCCTTTAAATGAGCTATACACAAACCATGCTTTTAAACAATCTTAAAGAAACAGCTATTTAGCAACATTAAGTTCAGCCCTTAAACCATAAGCATTAAATGAAATACCCAAAATAAATGGTTGCAAGTTTTGAACACTTTGGTCTACAGACATAATTTTGGTTTCTTTAAAAGTATACTTGGGAATGTATGTAAATGTAGACATCCTTAAATGTATCTGTCATGGTATCAGTCATGGTAAATCAGTCATGGTAGACTTTTGTTTTTATGTGCATTTTCTTTATCTTGTCAGATTCCAGATTGCCTCCTCTCTCACTAAAGAATTGTGCGCTTTAGTATTTGGAGTTAACACTTTTCTTGGAACAGTCCTGAAGACAATCATCACCATCATTGTAGCAGATAAAAGGGGTCTGGCTTTGAATGTTCATTCTCAGGTGTGTAAAATTGCACATTTGATCATTATGCAAAAATTAAATTGAGGCATTGTAGTCTGATGTTGTTTTTCTTTTTCCCTTGCAGTTTTTTGTTTATTTCTTTTACTTTACCTTGCTGACTGTGATCTATCTGAGCTGTAGTGCCTGGATCATCACACGTCATTACCGTAATCAGAGAGCTGGGGATGGGCATACAGAAGTGGGCATAGCCATTGAACTCAGTCCTGTGACAGCAACTGCTAGTGAGGCACACGATGGAACCAGTAATAAGCCATGAAATACAAAAAAATCCACAGGTAGAGTTAAATCTTACAAAAGTTTATTATGAGTTGGAAAACGTTTTGATTGTTATTTTATGCTAATCCTGTTGTTAGGTACAGTATATCACCTTTAAATATAAACCTACAAAAACTATTTACAAATTTTATAGAAGGTGGCCAATAGGATGGCATGCCAGTGTTAAATGTAGTCTTGGATTGAGCTGTTATTACTTCTGTAATTTTATACAGTTGATAAGGGAATAAAGATTGTAAGTAAAATCAGTTGTTTATGAAATCAATCATGGAAAGTATTTATAACAACTGGTAGTATTACTAATTTGTAGGTTTTTAGAAGTGTCATTAGTAAAGGAATGAAATTTAAAACCTGTGTTAAACACTTAATTTGTATTCTAAAATCTTTAGACCATGTGTATTTACAAATTAATGGTGATACAAGAGTTTGTGGCATCACATTTTAATATGATGTTACATTATATTGAGAGAGAGATTAAGTCTTAAGGACTTAATAAAGGTATTAAGATAATTTCTACTGTAATTTAGAACCTAACAATTTTTTAATCAAATTGACATTTTGTTACACATTGATACATTTTACCTACAGTATAACTCGCGTCCTGTAGAAGTGTTTGGATATTGGGGCCTTTATATGTGCAACATACAAAATTTTCATGAATGAATACATAAATGCATATAATATAAAGGCATATCAGCTTACTACCACTGCCAGTGGTGCACCATACTTTTACAAACCTTATATTTTGAAACAAACCTTGTATAGGCTTTACTATAAACTGTTCAGAGGTTATTAGTATTGGATAGGTTGAATAGACTTTGATTGCCGTTTCCAAGTGCTGGTTTTGAACACGGTTCATCCAAAGTATTACTATAATGTTGTAAATTTATGGGTAAAATGACACCACTATGACAATCATTGGAATTTATTAAACAGGGACCAGTTGCCCAAGACCTGCTGTATTAGACATTTTGGACTATTAAAGTGACATTTGTAAACAACATTTGTAATACAATGCCTTGGATTTTCATTGCTTTGGGGTAAGCATTTTACACAAGAGTTTGGTGCATGTTATAGTTGCTATGTACTAGTTGTTCTCATCTGTGTGATTAAATAATGGTTAAAGATTTTCTACAACGTCACAGATGTGGACCTGTGCTACCTTGTCTGTAGCTATTTACAATGTACATATACTACCACTCAGAAGTTTACAGTTACTCATTCTTTGTTCATATTTTTTGTTCTCATCAAAACTATGAAATAACTGTTATAACACAATTCCCAAAGTAATATCTGTTATGTTATTAACAAAAAAAAATCCAAATATATTGAACTACAATTTTGGCATCTTCAAATTAGTCACCTACTGCCTAGAATTTGCAAAAGTATTTTCTTGGCATTTTATCATCCAGTTTCTTGAGCTTTCAAGCTGAGTTGATTTTTAAAGGTATTAAAGAAGTTCTAATCTATTCTAGGCTCTGATTGGCTACTTTTCTAGATATTTTATCCAAATCATTTATTTTAAATACAATTGTAACTACATCAAAACTTTTAAATACAATTGTACTTTTCTAATAACAATATGTTGGAGCAATTATATTTTTCTACAAAAATAATTTTAAACATTTAAGTATTTAAAAAGTTTAATTTAAAAGATTTATTTGGATTCAGTTTAAAATAATTTTAAGATAATGAGAAACATTTCAGTGTTTGAAAACTTTTAAACTGTAGTGTATTAACATGCTAATATGGTAAAAACAAGATTGTCTGATTTCACTAACTTTTCTGTTTGATTACTTTGCGGAAGTATTGTAAGGTGCTGATGTGGATTGTTAAATTAAACTCATTATTACTGCCTGTAAATGATACCCCACTGCAAAGGTTCATGTAAAGACTTCCTTTTTTCTTCAAGTGTGTAACAATGGTCTGATTTAATGTAGTATTTGGATGTCATTACAGAAGTATTTGCTGTAAAACAGTACACTTTGAAAATGCAAGTAGTTAAAGATTTAAAAACAAGGAAACGTTTGTGTTTGTAGAAAGGATTATTGTTGGTTAAGAGCAAGGATTTTGTTTTAAATATGTAATGTTTGTTAATTTTTTGGTTTGGTTTTAATCTGTAATATTTTTTCTCCAGGAACTATTAATCATTTAAAAAAAGTAAAACAACCTAAACAAATGCATTAAATTCAAACTGAAATCTGATGATTTGGTTATGTTTTTTAAAGTCAACTAATCAATAAATTGCACTTGTTGATTGTATTATATATAAAAAGAGTTGCAAAGTAGAAACATTGTTTATAACGTCAATACACATAAATAAGAACATTAAAATGATGAAAACAAATAATGAAAAAAATGTACTAATGTAGATAATTAGTTACAAAAGGTTTTTAAGTCTTTCTTCTGGCAGTGTATTGTGCAAGGCACTTGTTAACATCCATTTAATAGCACCACTTTTTTTACAAATGACAATAAAATAAAATTAAAAAACATTTAGTTTAGAGACAGGTTTTACACACGTGTGTTCTATTATGTGTGTAAAAATGTACAACCCGTGTACTAAGTCTCAGAAGTAAAGATGGGCAGAGGTTTACCAATCTGCAAAAAACTGCATCTACAAATTGTGAAACAATTCCAGATGTTTCTCAATGAAAAATTGCAAAGATTTTGAATCCCATAATCTACAGTTCATAATATCATCAAAAGATTCAAGGATAATTCTGTTTTGGGAATCACTGATTTGTGTAAGTGTTCCTGAGCCCATGCACTGTCTGTGAATACGGTTCGCCATGCCATTCACAAATGCAGGTTAAAGCTCTATCATGCTAAGAAGAAGCCATATGTGAACGCAATCCAGAAATGCCACTGCCTTCTCTGGACCAAAGCTCATTTAAAATAGGCAGAGGTCAAGTGGAAAACTGTTCTGTGGTCAGACGAGTCAAATTTGACATTCTCTTTCAAAATCTTTGATGGTATAGGGTCGCATTAGTGCCTATGGCATGGGTAGCTTATACATCTGAACAAGACACCAACACTGAGCAGTATATACAAGTTTTAGAACAATGTATGATCCCATCCAGACAACATCCTTTTCAGGGATTGCATATTTCAGCAAGACTATGCTAAATCGCATACTGCATTACAACAGCATGGTTTCGTAGTAGAAGAGTCTGGGTGCTGAACTAGCCTGTCTGCAGTCCAGCTCTTTCACCAGTTTAAAACATTTGGCACATCATAACACGAAAAATCCGGCAAAGTAGACCCAGGACTGTTGAGCAGCTAGAATCCTACATCAGACAGGAATGGGACAACATTCCCCTCCCAAAACTCCAGCAACTGGTCTCCTCAGTTTCCAGACATTTACAGACTGTTGTTAGAAGAGGGGATGCACAGTGGTAAACATGCTCCCCCGTCCCAACTTTGTTGAGAAGTGTTGCTGCCATCAAATTCAAATAGCTAATATTTTGTATGAACATTTAATATGTTGTCTATGTTCTAGTGTGAATAAAATATGGGTGTATGAAATTTGTAAATCATTGCATTGTTTTTATTTACATTTTACACAGCGTCCAACTTTTTTAAATTGGGGTTGTATGTACATATAAACCCTAATGCAGTGGTTTATCCTTGCATGATTTTGTTAGATCAAGTATATCATTGTCTGTTTTTCATTTTACTTTAATTTTACTTTCATTTTAAGACTTGTGTTTTTTTATAGACAAGTTTGTTTCAAACTGAGTTAACTAGATGGTTGCTGCACAGCAATTAACACAAAATAATTACAAAAGTTTAAATCCAAAAATATGTAGATGGACATACAGTGCCTGTGCCATGTAGAACATACCATACAAAAATCCTTTCCTGTCACATTACACTAAAAATTCACAATGAACTTTTTTTACACACAATGACATTCTGATTTTGGCGCCATGTGCAAAAGCATATATGGTCAGAGACAAAAAATGTTCCTTTATGGACTCAAAGCTGGAGAAAACCAAATATAACACCAGCCAGAACTGTAAAGCATGGTGGTGACAACATTATTTTGTAAGGCTGTTTCTTTTTAGCAGGAAGTAGTAGTAGTTTGGGTGTAGTTTGGTATCCACCAAAGTGGCTGAAATCTCCACTAGCTCTGCCGCAAATGCTGGCTGTCAGCGCTTGAAGGCTCAGCATTTTTCAGTTGAGATGCTGAGGAAGACCATATTAACCAACATATAAAGGAATCAGGTACAGATTATTTTACCATTATAGTTCTATGCTACATTTAACTGTGCAAGTACGTCTCTTACTGTACTGTATTGTTACAGTAATTACTGTAAATTCATTTTGACGTGTACGTGAGAAGACTTCTATAAAGACCCGTCCCCAACCGGGAAAAAACCCGGCTGTGCTGCAGACCAACTCAGCTTTATATCTCTGATAATAAAGTCTATCTTTTTGCATCAAAACCTTTGAAAAAAGTTTGAGTGATCCTTCTAAGATGTGGAAGAAACCACAACAAACTGGTGACCCCGACGTGATTGGAAAGGTGCACAGGAGTGGAAGACTGCAGCTTGCTGGACAGGCAGCACAAACAGGTGGCCACCTAAGGGAAGCAGTTTTTGCGTATTTTATTAGTTTGTGTTGTTCTCCAGAGGTTGCCCGTGGTGGTAAGGACACTCTTAAAAGCACCTCCAAATTTTAAAATGTAAAAAGTAAAAAAGTTAAAAAAAGGGGTTTTGATTCCAAAAGCACTAAATGCATGCATTGATCTGTGTTTTCTGTTGAGCTGGTCTTGAGGAGAACAGTGAAGACAGATTTTAATGTTTATATAAGTGTAGAGTTTAGGTTAGATCATAATAGTGTTAAAAGAAAAACGCTGGTAAGTCCTATCGGCCAAAATCCTACAAGAGGTAGGCATCAAATCCTGCAAGGGTTGCCTTTCATTGTGTTGAGGAAGTGTATCAATGAGTAAAGAAATTCATTGTGTTGAGGAAGTGTATCAATGAATATTAAGTTGTGTATTTAAAATGTATTTGATTTGTTTTGTGTAAGAGCTGTGTATGGTCTGTGCAAGCATGACTGAAGTGTGACTGAGAAACAAGCTCTGCATCTTGTGAGCGGTGACTGTGTACCCTTCTGTCTCACAGAAGGAGCGTAATTGTTGTCTCACTTGAGAAGAGTGTATGAGCTCTGTAAATAAAGGGACCAAGCATGAATGTATGAGGCCTGCAAGTAAAGGGACACAAATTTATGTGTACATGAGCCCCATGTACACATACAGGTTATTGTATAGGTTATTGTGACTGAAAGTCTATTATTATAATGAAGCGGATATGTATTTATAAAAATTCTATCTAAATGATTGGTTGGAAAAAATGATGTGTAAAACTTAGAATTGGTGAAAAAGTGGCTAATATTGCTGTTTGGTATTAGTTGTAATTGGTAAAAAAATACAAAACTAAAGATATGGGTCAAATGGAAAAAAAGAGAAGTGTTAAAACTGTTCAAAAAAGAATGGGAACTTACTGAAAAACATAAAACAGACTAGAAAAATTCTGAAGGAGGCAGACAGAGAGACAAAGAATAAGGAAGACGCGTTTGCAGACCCCCCTCCTTATGTGACCTTTTAAGGTCAATTTCCAATACTCAATTGAATGGTAGAAGTTTCTGGAGAGAAGTAGATGGAAGGAAATGTGGAGTAAAGAGATAAAAAACAAAAGGGGCCTGATATAAGACTAAAAAGAAGGCAGGATAGGAGTCATTTATTAGAGGCAGAGTTAAACAGAAGGATTGAGGAGAAAAGTTTGTGGATGAAACAGATAGAGTATTGAGAAGAAGGAGCGGATTTCTAGAAAGTAGAGTGGAAGAAGATGAAAAGGAGCCCTCATCTGATAAAGGAAGGTGGTCACGGGAAAAAGGGAAGGACGGCTTAGACCATTGGCAAAACAATTCCAGGGGCAATTCATACCTTGGGCTTCGCAGGATCTTGAGGGGCTGGTTGCTCACCTCCCTGACATGCACGAGTGGGCTGGGAAATGGATTTGTAGAGTATTTGAGTATTTGAAGAAGAAACTTTGGGCAAGCTTTTAGCTGTGGGAGACGTCAAAACACTTTATTTAGGAGGTGACTTACAGAGGGCTGTAAACTCGCATTACATGGACGGGACTACTTTTAATGTATACCGCCACTGTGTGGCAAGCACTACGTGCTGAATATCCAACCAAAGTTGACCCTAAAGCATTGAAAGGGAGCAGTTAAGGGAAAATGAAAACCCAATTACATATGTTCAGAGAGCAAGAGACTGAAGGGAATCCAGAAGGAGACCCTCTAATGGCTACATTGTTTAGAAATGCTGTTGTGTGAGGAGATGGAAACATTGATAAAAAATAAATAAATAAATAAATAAATAAAATATATATATATATATATATATATATATATATATATATATATAGCTGCCTAGAGGTGTTGCAAAGATGGCCACTGAGTGTGGAGACTTCCTTTGAGATAGTGTGAAAAGGTCCAGGTATATAATTACGTCTCAAACCATGTGATACTAGTTTGTTTTTACCCTAGTTAATTTGTAATACAGCTGGAAAACATTTTTAATGGATTTTGATTTCAGACAAAAAAGTGACTATACCACTGGTGTCTGATGATTTTGCTGGGGATATATACACTGAAAATCACAAGACAGTTCAAACAAGTTTCAGTCAGGTTTTTTTTGTAAATTTTGGTACATTTTTGCTAATTTTTGTTTGGCAAAAATTTTGGTTCACAGTAAGCACACAAAAGAGCTGGTGCAGCCACATGTGGTGACTACTGAAGCAGGTAGCCATATTGGAAAGAGAAAGCCGTGGGCAACTGCTAAGCATTAAATCTGGGACTGTGCCCCCCTTCTTAGAAGGATAGATCACTACGGAGTGGTAGGTGCCATGTGGTTTATACAACATACAGACATACCTGGAAGGTAGTACACATATGGAAATTCCAATTGTAAGTCTAGCAGATTGAGGCATGATAAGTTTTGGCATGAGGTGCACATTTTAAACTTATATATCCAGGGTTGGGTTTAGTTTATAATTTGGATTATTTTATAAGATCCCATGAGTCCTGATAAATGCAAGTGTTAGGGTAAACTATTTCTGAAACTACAAGAGAAAATCGTAAGAAAAAACACTATTAAATGCTCTACAACTGAGCTACAGGAGATCTTTTTTAAGTCTAAATGGTACTGACAACATGACTACTTTGAATATTACCAATTTTGGCATTACTTACAGTAAACTGTTACAGTGTTACAGTGAGAACTGTTACAGTGAACAAAATGAATAAAAAATGTCACTGAATAGTGACTAACATTTAATACAAATAAATAAAAGTTGATTCTAATCTTATTATCAGGTCTCACACAGTGCAGTGTCGCAATGACCAGTTATAAAGTGGTAAAATAATCACATACGATTACCAGCCACTTCTGAGCTTCCTCAGATTGGCTCATGTTGGATTACAGCACTCTGACAATATATATAACCAAACATTGGTTATACCAACACAGGTACAACACAGTTGTATTATTTCAAAGCAGAAATGTGTCAAGAGGCTCAGTGTAAGTAGTCCATTGTATACATACTGAAAAAGGGACATTGATGAATTCTCTCTTAATGGGATTGTTATGGCTAATCTAGTAAAACATACACAGTCGAATTTAATGTACTAGTTATGATTTAATGCCAGTCTTCTGTCTTCTACCACACCAATATAGCTGGGTGGCAAGTCCACACCGTTTTTTGACCAAGAAGAACCGAGTTCTTCTCAGTTATGGACAGTTATATGATCTGTTAAAAAATACAGAATTAAAGTAAATGTTATTACAGACATTCAAAATCATATTTTCTGTCACATGCCTTGTTAGTTTGGAACATTTAAGTTCAACGCTAATTAATCAACTCCCCATTTTGATGTTGCTTACTCATTGTTTGCACACCTCGAAGTATTAGAGGACATACGACCTTTCTTATAATCAACATTTTGACAAAATCTTTTATCAAAGTTATTTAGCTCTTCTAATGTGGAGATGGAAAGTGGTCATAATCGTTGCTTTGGGGTTGTTGGTTTTGAGCCCTGTTTTGACATACTTGAGTGACAGTACAATGGCTGTTAAATGGTCCACCTTGATCCTAGATATAGATGTTGTGAAACTTGTAACCTCAAACATTGGAGGTGGTTGTGCTAATAATTACGCAACCATTTAGATATCTGATGTTCGCTGCTATGCCACTTAGAGGCACAGCATGGGGTTTTACAGGATAGTTGTCCAGCATTCCATTTGTTTTAGCATGTTGATAGTCTTTAATATCTATATTTGTATTACTGTTATCACAATAGCAGACATGCAGTGGTCAAGTGAGGACAATGTAAAATACCTTTGTTCCCACTAGTTTTTAAACTAAGTTGCTCACCCATGTCTATGTCTTCAGTACTTTTCAAACCAAACTGATGCCTTTAATGCCTCATCCATCAAGTTTTGTGTTTAACAAAATGCAGTCAGACATTTAACATTCTCTAACCTCATCCATCAGAATGCCAGTAATAGACTTATCATAAGGGATTATAAGGGATTTATCAATGTGCACACATTTCCACTGCTCCAAAGTTTGACACCATTCCACCTCACCCCAAAATATTTTTGAATGTAAACTAAAAAATAAAAATACAAAACAGACATGTTCTGCTACATCTTTAGTAGACTTAGTAGTGTTGGTGGTGCTAGTGTTAGGTAGTCCAGTGGACCCAAATACCACATACTGTATGTAATATAAATGTTTGATTGGTTGCACACCACAAACCACACCAAAATGTTTTCCCCTTTTCCTTTAGTGGCATCAGATCTGCAAATCAGATCTGCAAAGCTCACAGTCTCCCACAAAATTATTTATTTTAACTAAAAGAAAAGGCTGATCCAGACCTGCCAAAAAACCCTCAGTTGACTTCTCCCCCACATTCTTATGTCACAGTGTGGGAAGTGTGGGAATATTTGAATAATGACACCCAAATGTATACACAAAGAAAGAAGACGTGGCTTCAGTTATCACAGATATGATGGCCCAAAGGTCCAAAAATAAGACTAATAATTTGCCGCAGGAAGTCACTCAAATATCACCAGTACCTATTGACTTTTCCACTGATAAGCCGGTACTGTCTACTGAGGAGTAAAAAAAGGACATTCCTAATTTCGCAGATTGACTTTCCTCAGTGGGCAGCTGACTTTGCTCACTCTTCGAACAACTCGCTCTCTTCAGTGTACAACTTATTTTGCTCACTTTACAGACGTCTCACTTAGGCTTCTGAATCAGAGTCTGTAAGTATGCTTTGTTATTTTTTTAGAGTATTTACAATTTACTGTTCAAATGCAGAGTTTTGGACAGTGTAGAGTAACACTGTATTTGTCATTCTTACAATCAAAACTGCAGATGGATTTATGTGTACAGACAGTATCCTCTTTTCTCTGCATATAACTGTAGGCAAAAAGACTTTCTAGATCTGACTTAGGCTTAAACTGATATTGTAAAACTGACAAATTACCTGACTAAAGGAGCTACAATATTTACATTTATATTTATGCATTTGGCAGATGCTTTTATCCAAAGCAACTTACAAAACGTGCAGGCTATACATTTGTAGGATGTGTGTTCCTTTTGTGCTGCTAACATAGTGCCCTACCAATTGAGCTACAGGAACATAGAGCTGAATGCAGTGCCTCCACCCCGTCTGTCCCCCAACTGTTGTCACTTGGAGATAAAAGAATCATTACCTCATGTTTGTAATTAGTGAAAGAATCCAAAATAATCTATTAACTCTGCCCATGTTAGGTTAAGTTCAAAGGTCTACTGCCAAGAATTTCTGAAAGATGCTTACTTTCAGTGTAAGCTGGCCTTTGATGACAGTCTGTCTGTGGTCTGGACTCCAATTCTTGCCACAAATTTAATGTCATGCCCTCAAATACGAAATCATTTATTAACAATAGTCACACACATATCTCAAAAATATATTTGAAGAAATGTTGAGAATTTTTCATGTGTCATCTTCACTATATCATCTATGTTGAGAAGAGTTCATTTTGCTGGGTTGCCAAACTAGAACACGGCCATGGTTGCTGTTGGAGGATACTGGTCTGGCCTGTGAAATTACTGCTATGCAATGACAATATTACAGAAAGATTAGGCTAGCATATCTTTGTCACTGGAAGCCATTTGGATTTTTCAGATGAGCTTATTTCCTTATCTTCACATAGTGAAGATAACCATATCTTCACTAGGTCATCTTCTCAGTCTTACACTGAGAAAAGGCTATGGTACTGGGTTGCCATTCTTGTTCTTTGTCTGTGTTCAGGTCTGATGTCCCACATGACCTTTACCACTTTTCTTGTATTTTGTCAATTGATTCTGTAATAACATTTAAAAATACTCTAGGTCTGAAATTTCCTAACATGATGGTAACAGGCTTAACATGGTTTAGTGTATTGATAATGTTTTAACATATTTAATTTAAATATTTAAATTAAGCTAACATAAGCAAATTTACATTAAGCTAATCGCCCTCACCCAAACCGTCGCACTGGTTGAGTGACAGAAAGGGAAAGGTCTTGGTTATGTATATAACCTCCATTCCTTGATGGAGGAAACAAGACATTGTGTTCCTTTCCTCCACAATGCTGAACGGACCTCTGACAGCCGGTCACGTCTTGGCTCCTCAGCACAAACCTGAATGAGTGGTGCACATTGTCTTCTTTCCAAACCCGGACATCCCGGGCAGAGATTGGCAAGCAAATCCCACTTGCCAATTCCTGGGCACCTGGGCATTGGCACTTATTTTTAAGGCCAGTTTTCATTGTCATTTATATAAAAAGTAGAGTCATCTGTCTTCCAAGGTCAAAATACATCAACAACAATGTCTTGTTCCCTCATAGAACAGAGGTGCCAAGACTTTCTTAAAGTGTGGGGCGCCTCCCCAGGGGTTGCCAGAGCATGCCAGGGGCCAATCCCAATTAAAGGCCACAATTGTTCACACACTAGAAGAATGTAGTTGTCAGTCCTGAATTGTAGTCCTTAATATAGATATTTAAGTCGAGACTCCGTCACTGGATTCACTGCATTTTCAGTTATGCACAGTCTCTTCTGACACCAAACAGATGCGCTATAGTGCGTTATTACACCTGCTTCAGATACATTAAAAACTTAACATTATTCTCTCCAGCGCTGACTGGCTGCATGATTCAAAGAAACACACAAAGCACGTTGGACTTCTATCTGTCTGTAACTCGCACTACAAAGAGGATTAAACAAATCAAAGTTATATAAACTACACCCATAGAAAGTAAGCTTGAAGAGGGAGAATAATGCAATAACGCTTTTCCAAAATAATGCAATACAAACTTTTAAAGCGATTGTTTCTTGCTGGCGCACAGTAAGAACGGTTTAGCTGTGCACTGCAAACGCTGTCAATGTGAAAGCACAATAAATGCGCACTGTAAGGGTTCAGCCTAAGCGCTGCTGGCGTACCACTGACGCAAGCGGCGTTATGTAGTGCAACAGAGCTATGGCAACTCCTGTATAAAACTGTGTACTACAGATCGTCCAGTCTAAGTGTTGCGTTTTGTAATGTAGGGCTCTAGCAATTCACAGAGTCAAACTTGTAAGTAAATGCGGTTGTCAATCTGAAACACTGACGGTCTAAACGCATATCGCTCACCAAGGCAGGGATGTAGGCGTTTTAATGAATAAAAGAGACGTTTAAAGTTCTCTGTTAAAGAAAAAAAAAACTGGTTGTGATGTACAGTAAATATGTTGTGTAATTTTATATGGAACTAGTATTGTTCTTGTTAATAAATGATAAATAAATTAAAAAGTGAGTAAACAATTGTCTGACAATTACTGGTTGGGTGTGTGTGGTTGTGGGGAGGGGGCACCATTGTGTGTTGGCTCTAAAAGGAGGCGCACTGTCTTAGACTTTAAAAACCCCTGCTTGTGAGTTTCTTACGTTTTCTTTTTGCATTTTCTTTTTGTAGATAATTACTGTGTTTATTTCTTTAAAAATGTTTTTTGAATCATTAAATTAACATTACAACTAGAATCCAAAAGTAATATTTCATTAAAAAGTTTGGAACAACATGAGGTTAAATAATTAAAAAAATATTTTTTATTGTTTTGTTTAAATAAAATGTCATTGTAGTAATTATGGTAATTTTGGGGCATCCAAAATACTTTTTAAAAAAGATTTGAAGATTGCGTGAGTGCCTTCTTTCTTTGTATAATGTTTTCCGTTATAGCCCAGAGTAATTGCTGGCCCCTGTCTGGCCCCTCCAAGTTTAACTAAGGTTGTTACCACTCTGGTGGAATTTCTGAAACAAATTTTTGAACTAGGCTAATATGAGAAATAATATGAATGCTCACATTTGAATAAATAAAACACAGTAATCTGTACAATATGAGAAGACCAGCAGACCAGCTGAATAATCGTTAGACTGTAATGGGAAATTATAAAGGATTTTTAGGGGTCCAAGGCAAGCATTGTGTTGGAAACTGCTCCATGAAAATGAAAATGCCTTATACTATTTGTTCTCTGTTTGTTTTAAATAAACCAATGCACATTGGGCTTGCTAAATTTATTTTATTTAGTACCCCCAATCCTAGGTGCTAAATCAGATGTGGTTTTGGGATGTTACAAACCCAAGTGCCATATGTTACCAGAGTTCTTCCGTAAAGAAAACAAAATTATACCTACAATTGGCCACTATTTGGTTTAATATGCATGTGTAACCCTGTGTGCGTGGAAGAAACAGCAAAACATGGAGAATATGCAAAAGGGCCATTGAATAAACTATTGCCCTATTGTGATACACATAGAAATTCTAAGTGAGAAACTAAAGATACAAACTTGGATCTGAGACTCAAGACATTCTAGTCACAAATTGTAAAAATATATATAAAAAATACTTGAGACCTGTGAACAACCCAAGAAGAACTGTAACTTGACCTGGATTTTGTTTCAGGGACTAACTGCAGTTTTCTTGTCCTAAATCTCTGAATCCGCCTTATGGATGAGTTTGTGTTAACTCCCAACAGCTGACTATCCTTGATTAACGAAAAAAATAATTTCTCCAAAAAGGAGTGCCTAGTGATACCTAGTGCAAGACCTTGTGAAATGCACCTAAAACTTGGATCTCTTTGGATCTGTCAAATGTAATAACTGATTAATTATGTAATAACTGATTAATCATAACTGATTAAAGGAACACATACAGCTCCTTAGGGAAAAACAAGAAACACAGCATTGATATTTAAATTATGTAGTCATGTTTAGTACTTTGTTTTATTCCCTTTGTATGCAGTGAGTGCTTGAACTGCTCTGCAGTCATTAACACATGTACACCTTCCTCCTGTGGTCCTGATCCGTCTGGTAGGTGCATGGTAAAAATTCTTTTGTCAATCAGACACAATAATTGTTTTCAAATTTTTTATTTACTAGAACATCTGTGGCTGAATAGTTCATTATTAAATCTAACCCCTTTTCAGTCAACTTGATTCTATACCAACATACCTGCTTAAAATGTTCTGCCTTCATTCAAAATATATATAGCACTCACATGACAAATAAATCCCTTATGACTTGGTTATGTACCACCTGGTTTAGCTGCTTTCACCACAGTATTTGAAAAACCTAGTCTTGACGACACAGTCCTCAGTAACTTTAGACGAATATCCAACCTCCTCTTTTTGTCTAAAGGTTCAGAAAAGGTGGTCCCCACACATCTATACACTTCCATTTAGACAAAAACAATCTGCATGAACCTTTTCAATCTATCTTACTGCTCAGTCCAATTCTATTTGCCCCCTTCCCTTCAATTACATCATGCCTATACAATCTCAAAGTAAAATCAAAACACCTTAAAACTGAGAAAACAGAAATTCTGTTACTCTGCCCTA
This sequence comes from Chromobotia macracanthus, assembly GCA_036877525.1. Taxonomy (NCBI): domain Eukaryota; kingdom Metazoa; phylum Chordata; class Actinopteri; order Cypriniformes; family Botiidae; genus Chromobotia; species Chromobotia macracanthus. Next base: position 8,966,045 of record JAZGTH010000062.1, on the reverse strand, counting down.
AATCTCTTGATGAATCTCCAACATGACTTCTCTGTTATCTACTCACTTATACTGATGGAGTTATAGTATATAATATATATATATTATATATACCTAATCTTCACTTAATATATGTAGTCTGAAACTGTTGTTGATGCTTTTACAACCTCACGTGTGGATTATTTTAACTCTGTTTTGTGGCCTACCCACCTTATCCGTCAATCACTTGGAACTAATTCAAAACTCAGCTGCTTGTGGCCTTACATTTAACAAAAAAATAATCTCACATTACTCCTATCTTACAATAACTGCATTGGCTTGCTGTTGTCTATTGCATTCAATTTAAAATACATGTTCTGGTTTTCAAGACTTGTCATCTATCTTAAAAACATGTAGGTCAGGTCTTTGCAGACAATTTTATTGTCCATGCATTCTAAAGAACAATCGGCAGCAGTATTTGATAGAGTTCAGAAACCTTCCTGTACAGACTAGGATGTTTTGGAAACATAAATAATGGCCTCAATACACACTGTAACCTTTCTGGTTGAGTTGACATAAACAGGCTGTTACTTCTGTTTAGCCATTTCTACATAGAAGTGTCTGCTTAATAAACTTGAATGAAAAAACTCTAACAAATGTTAGAATTATTTTACGTGAGCATTCATAATTAACATAAGAACCATGACATAAAACACTACATTATCGCCTAGGAATTTTAATACTTCAGCTTTACACTACATACACAAATGTTTAGATTAGTACATCAACACAGCAAAAACATACCTGTATAGATATGAACATGACAGATGTCAGAAAATGATTAGCCTTTGACTATTGACTTTAAAATGGGTTTCCATCCAGAGTTATTGTTTCATGGCAACACGTTACAAGAACAGAAGAGTTTACTATGCTTACAAAAAGTATATTTGTAATTCCCTTTGAGACTAGTAAAAAGATGAATGAATATACATTAAAATCTTTTTTAATGAGGTGCAGAGGGTCTGAACCACTCAAAAATAATTTGGCACACAACACAGGCTTCACCTTTCTAAAGACAAACTCTCCAAGATGTTTTCAACTGTAGACTCAACCTGTGATGGATGCGGACAATCAGGTGCCACGTTTTGGAAATGTCCCAAAATCACTACTTACTGGTCCACAATTTTTCAAATAATGTCTGAGATTATAGGAAGACCTCTTGATCCAGATCCACTATTAGCTCTTTTTGGGGTTAAAGATGATAATGTGACAATATCAAGGAATCAACATTCTGTGATTATATTTGTGTTGCTTCTAGCACAAAGATTGATTCTACTCAACTGGAAACAAAAAAAAACCTCCGACCCGAATTAGAAAAGATTAGATTATCAATAAAAAATAAAGTTGATACGTTTCGTGACACTTGGGGATGTTTTATAGATGACTTTGATAGCAACAATGTATTGTTTTCATCAAAAAAAGGTCCTCAGAAATAATTGTAACAGCCCTTTGTTTTGTTTTCTATTTTTTTGTGTGTGTGAAATAGAAATGAAGAAGGGTGTTAAAATGTTAAAAGCACAAAAGTGTAAAAATGCACAAAAACTTTTACATGTATGTAACTTTATTGTACATCTTCACTAAATTCTAAACAATTTTGTGTTCACAGTCATTTGAGGTTTCTTTTCACTTGACCATTCTATTTTGAAATGAATTTGTTCCTTCTTAGGTCTCTTTATGTGCTGAAAAACAATATTTTAACAACAACACAATACATTCATTAGCTTTTATGCCAATTTTCTTATATAACTAATTAAAAAAACACAACAACACTTCAAAAAACTACTTGTCCAAATTAATCTACCCATTTGCAGTTGGGATGGTATTTTGAAGAGGCATAGTATTTTGAGTCATTGGCATGAACACTAATAAACCTGTAATTATCCTGTAACCTGGATCAGATTCTGAGAACCTTTCTGAGAACTTTTCACCCTGAAAAAGCTTTTCATCCTCAGATACAAATACACCCTAATTCCCACATTCATACCACCTACAGAGACTTAAATAAATCAGCTTGTGCATGCATAGTAATATATAAGGTACGTCAGTGTCTCTTGACACACAAAGCCAAAAAAGGCACTCTGCACAGCTTTCTCACTGCTTGATTCCTACTTGGATACAAACGTTCAGACTCTAGCACAAGTAATGAGGGAATCTGGGAGTATAACATGAAGACAAAGTGGCAGGCAGATATATCACATTTACACAAACAAAGCCAGACAGTTTATAAGCAGGTACAGAAAATAATCAGGCAGGCATCTTCATGATATAAGGTAGATGTGTTTCTGTCGTACTGTGGCTACTGCTTGACTGTAGCCAGTTTCACCCCAAGTATGGTTTCCCACTGATTTCTGATCCAGTCCACTAATTCTTGTACCAATGTGGCATCTTCTGCATGTAGAGACCATGTCTTTTCTTTCTTGACCCTCTGTCAAAAAGAACATCTGCTAATATACATTGGATTCCTGAACAATAAAAGGTTTCTGTTATAATACCTTCTTCTGTTTATAGGTTATGTTTTGTTGATCTGTTTTACACATGAAAAGTGAACTAATTGATTTAGTTCAATTTATACATAATAATGGTGTACTATTATGAGCTCAAATTCAAAGCAGATTTAAAGAAAGAAAAAAATCCCTATGTGCCTCACAAACTAAAATGTCCCTAAAAGAGTGTTTGTATATGTTTTTTGGATAAGGTTAGGTATTCAGCTAAAGCAATGGCTCAGGTCAGTACTTTAGTTCAAGACATTAGCATGTGCCATTAGGATGCACCCACACACTTCATCATAAAGTGTTAGGTCCACCCGGCACAGATCCGATGAGAACAGATGAACAGAACTAACACAGCTGACTACACATAACACTATGACACCCATAATACCCTGTTTTTCACCCGACTTTTTTGCAAAAATAATGAAAAATTATTTTTCACAACAGCAACTCTCCTGTGTAAAATACAGCTCATTGCATCTGGGTGTTGCATTTTGTAATGTGGGACACTAGTGATATACAGAATCAAACTTTGAAAGTACAACCCCAAATCAGAAAAAGTTGGGACAGAATGGAAAACACAAATAAAAAAGTAGTGATTTCTAAATTTACTTTGACTTGTATTTCATTGCAGACAATACAACAGCACATTATTTAATGTGTTCCTCATGATTTTTATTGTTTTTTCTTCAAAAAAACAAAATTCCTATTTTGGTTCTTGCAACACATTTCAAAAAAAGTTGGAACAGGAGCAATTTAGGGCTAGTAATCAGGTAAATTGGTTAAATAATAATGTGATTTGAAACAGGTGATTGTAATTATGATTTGGTACAAAAGCAGCATCCAAGAAAGGTCTAGTCCTTTAGCAGCAAAGATGGGCCGAGGATCACCAGTTTGCCAACAAATACGTGAGAAAATTATTAAAATGTTTAAAAACAATGTTCCTCAAAGAAAGATAGTAAGACATTTCCTTATTTCACCTTCAACAGTGCATAACATAATTAAAAGATTCAAGGAATGTGGAGGAGTTTCAGTGCGTAAAGGACAAGGGCGCAAGCCTAAGCTGAACAACCGTGCTCTCCGATGCCTCAGGCGGCACTGCATCAAGAATCGTCATTCATCTATAAGCAATATCACCACATGGGCTCAGGACTACTTTGGCAACCCTTTGTCAAGTACCACAATACGTAGTTACATCCACAAATGCCAGTTAAAACTGTACTGTGCCAAAAGGAAGCCCTATGTTAACAGTGTCCAGAAGCGCCATCGACTTCTCTGGGCTCAGAGGCATCTGGGATGGACCATCACACAGTGAAAATGTGTACTGTGGTCAGATGAATCAGTATTTCAGGTATTTTTTGGGAGAAATGGACACCGTGTGCTCCGGACCAAAGAAGAAAAGGATCATCCAGACTGTTACCAGCAACAAGTCCAAAAGCCAGGGTCTGTCATGGTATGGGGTTGTGTCAGTGCCCTTCGTAAAGGTAACTTGCACTTCTGTGATGGCACCATTAATGCTGAAAAGTACATTTTGGAGCACAATATGCTGCCTTCAAGAAGACATCTTTTCCAGGGACGTCCATGCATATTTCAACAAGATAATGCAAAACCACATTCTGCACACATTACAAAGTCCTGGCTGCGGAGGAAGAGGATACAGGTACTTGACTGGCCTGCCTGCAGTCCCAACTTGTCTCCAATAGAGAATGTGTGGCGCATTTTGAAGCGCAAAATGCGACAACGAAGACCCCGTACTGTGTACTGTTGCCCACCTTAAGACTTGTTTGCAGCAAGAATGGGACAAAATTACACCTGAAACACTTCACTTGGTGTCTTCAGTCCTAAACGTGTTGTGAAAAGGAATGGCAACATTACAGTGGTAAATGCTTTACTGTTCCAACTTTTTTGAAGTGTGTTGCAAGAACCAAAATAGGAATTTTGTTTTTTGAAAAAAAAAAAAAAATAATGAGGAACACATTAAATAATGTGCTGTTGTATTGTCTGCAATGAAATGCAAGTCAAAGTAAATTTAGAAATCACTTTTTATTTGTATTTTCCATACTGTCCCAACTTTTTCTGATTTGGGGTTGTATTTTGTCGGCATTATTTTGTCATAATGAATAACATGTCTGTTTACTTTTAAGTTTTAAATTTGTAAAGACACCAAGTGATTTATTCAGATACACAAATGTGTTGCCAAGAATGCAGAAAGAAATTCTGCATAAGACTCAGTAAGAACAGGCCTTAAAATCATAAACGGCAACAATTATAACAAATGTAATTTACATGGACGTTGTGATTGCCAATCATGTGTCATCTTGAAGCCTTAATGTTTGAGGAGCATTAAGATTGCTTAGTCTTGCAATCTTAGTCTTGTGTATGCAATCAGGTATGATTAATTAAACAGGCATGTTAATTACAATGTTCTTACCTAATAATGTTGACACGGCTTCCACAGCCCCATTGTAGACATGCTTGTTCTCTGTGGCAGGATACACTTTGTTCCACAGGATATGCACATAAAACACAACTAAATAGTAACCAGTTGAGTTGAACACCCACCACAGGCTCCAGAGTCTTAGATTAGGTACTTTCACAACATTTTTTAACCATTTTAGCATCTGAACAAATACAGAATACTTCCAGGACGATGCACTGCTGTTACTGCCTTGTGCTGCCAAAATGTCATCCTTTTCGTAAGGTTTCATCTTGGCCAATTCTGACTGAGCTGCATTCTTCCTCTCCTCCTCCAGGTGGGTTTGATTACAAAACATGCAATGCTTAAGCCATAACAGGCAGATGGACAACAGTAGCCCAAAAGTGACAAACCCCAGAGATACTGCACTAAGCATCTTATAAGACATACCACCTAGTGACACACACATCTGACCCATGACCCATATATATGTGGCTTGTGAAAACTCTCATGAGCACAGAGGAGCGTGAATAGTTGGCTACATGCTGGTAAACATTTGCTGGCACCAGTGAGATGTATGAAGAGTAGGCCACACGAGCAGCCATTGTGATGCCATAAAAGAACTGCATTTCCAGCAATGACGTGCCCAAAAGCAGCAAGAGCCAAATGGAAACATGATTTAAGCTCTGAAGGATCAGCACAGGTTTATAGCGCAGGTAATCTGTCAGCAGACATACAGGCACCAGCACTGTCATATAAGAATAGGACAGCACAGGGTTGATTTCATTCGTAACCTGTGAAGATAACAGAGAGCCATTACTACAACTCTTGCTGAATAATGCATAACAGGGACATGCATTTAATTACCAAAGCAATTCAACCAGAATAAAATGCCTTGCTTGCTTTTGTTGCACTTGTGTAACACATACATGTAACTAGGTAAACTTTCTTTAAAATGTAAAAAATAATAAAGGTAACTAGGCCTAAATATACCATGACACAGTCATCAAATAAGAAACACAGGTAAAAACAGGCACTTGCTCTATTTGAAATATACCAGTGAAAGGTGTCCAAACATTCTATATATGTGGTGGACCAATTTGGGGCTTTCTGCCAAAAAATAACCCTCAGTAAAAATAATTCAGAGATTGACAATACACAGAAATTCATTAGATGATTTACATATCTTTATGCTAAGGTAACCTTTTGATTAATAACTATAAAAATTAGTCAAAATGAAAGAGGATAAGCTTTTCCTTAAAGCAGATCTGACCTGTTCTGAAAGAATGTGAACTCTGACCACATTTACATGGCTTACCAGATGCAAGCAGCTGTGTCCCAGTTTGAGGACCAAATAACAAAGACAAAACTGTGCCTGTACTATGTTTTGCTACAAAATAAACCAGGGTGTTTCGGACGAAAAATGTCTCAACTTTGTGTGTATACAAAGAAATGTACTTGTTTACAAGTACTTAATGCTTACCAATATAGTTGATTTATCAAGCAAAATGACACCATCAGTTTTATCTGATGAAATGTGTTTCACAAACACTAAAGCTGTTTAAAATTATGATTTTTAATTATAAAGGTACAATAGGACTGCACCTGTTCTCTAGTGAAGTTCTTCTGTGTACTGAGCAGGTATGGTGTGATAAAAGGCTCTCCAGGCTTTAGCTGAACTACAAATCCATATAAACAAAGGTAAACAACGGACCATTTCCAAGTGATAGGCTTTTGCTTTTGGACCTCCAGGTCTTCCTTGGTTTCAAAGACGATCGGCTCTGGAGTAAGATGTTCCGAAGCGTGTCCATTTCTGTCAGTCCCCAGTTCCTCACTAACATCCTGGGTGCTTTCCCTGCATGTACTTATTTCCACCATGTTCTATAATATTAATGTCTGACTATAACCTTAACAACACTATAACATATTTTACAAGCTGAATTAACTAATGATAAATAACAATGGTAAAGGAACTTTGACCCTTAAGGTCTAAAAGCTGAAGGCTTCGCAGTATTACAGAGATCACAGACTGGTAACAATCTAAGGACTGCACTGCCTTGTATATCTTAAGACATAGACAGCGTTAACCATTCTTGAGAGCTGAAATGGCCCTTATATCATAACAGCAACGTGTTAAACAACTACTGCAAGCTGACATCTTAAGTGTGCAAAGTGTGCAGCATTCACCTTTGTACAGCTTTAAGTACCCTCAATGATGTAAAGAACTGCCTAACCTAACTGCACATTGTGATTCTGTAAACACAAAGAAAATCAAATGTTAGTTTTTATTCACTTGGCACAACTATAACATGTATCACGTTATCAGAAACTACTACTAATTCATTTTGGAACTACAGTTTACTTCAGTTCTGAAATAATATGCACTATACTTTAATGTGACAAAATATAAGCTTTACAATGCAGTGATTTACTTTCTGCCTTAACCCACTAATATTAATAAACAGCAATTACTGAATACAGACAAACGCGAACTAGCTACCAGGGTAAAAGTGCTATTCCCAGCTGACCAGACACGAGCACGTGGTTTTCAGGCATGCAAGTATAACACCGATTAAGATCGCGATTGTTCACAAAGTTAATATCTAATAGTGCAATGTCTGCTCCCATTTACTGACACAGAATTTCGTCTCAAGGGTCATGTGCAGATCCCATGACCAGGTCCGTTTTTCGCGAAGAACAATGGCACCGTATCTTTTTTGTATAAAGCGGCATATACTGTATATTCAAACGTATCAGTTTTGTTGGTTGACGTTACCTCTTCATCTTCTGTGGTCAAATTAAATTATTTCTTGTTGCTGATGATCGGTACTATTTTCCCCTGCAGTGAACAACAAAATTACGGTGCGAATTGTTTACGCGCTTGTTAGAAAACTAAGGCTTTCAAAGCAGCGCATTACTGAATGCACTGAATCAGAATCAGACTTTACCCCGTCAACATTAGACAACAGATCACACTTACCGTGAATGGCAGCAAGAAAGAAGCTCAGGCTACAAAATCCATAAGACACATGGCAGCACTTGGCGCGCAATTTCTGGGCATGCGCACCGGATGTTGACACGACCATACTTCATTCTCATATAAACTTCACAAGCTCAATCGAGCAAAGCAAACAAACGTTATAATGCATAATGTAACGACGCTGGATAGGGACCGTCTACAAAGTGCACGCTTAATGATTCCAGGTCGAAGTGCTTCTTAAAAAAACAAGAACAAATTGTGCACAAAAGTCCATGGAGCGCACACATACAAACGCACCCCAGCCAAAATTGATATCTTGGCCACATATGGTTATATCCAGACAATTGTAAGAAAAAGTGATGAGGACGTCGAAGATCGTTGATGAAAAATATCTTTTATTGCAGCGTAGCAGTAACAAAGCACAAACAGTACTTCGGATTCAGCGGAGTCGTAATGAACCCAGAGCGTCTTAAACTCAAACATTTTATACTGTATTCCAATCCTCTTCACGCTCAACATGTAAATGAATTTTCGTTTTAAATGTAAATTGCGGACAACAATGAAAGTGATATTCTTCCGTTCCCAAACAAATGGTAGACTTTCAAGTGTAAGCAACCCCAAATGTTAAGGTGATAAGATTAAACAGAATCTCTATCAATTGTTTGATGTACCCTTTTGGTCAGCAGATGGTTCTCCAAGGCCTACTACCATTCCCACGCTATAGTGAGGCATTATTCCTCTAGAGATATTTTATTTACATAGATCAGAACTATTTCTATGATAATTAAGCTCTTTATAGAGAAAGGAGCATAGATAATATATACTTTGGAGTGGAGTTGGGTCGAGGCAGACTATAATTTCTTACACAATTGTGCAAGTTATTTGGGTCCCATGCCTATAGCAGGGTTGTCAACTCTCTTAATAAATCTCACACCAAACGTAAATACAGCATAGCCATGATTTTGTCTCATGTGGTTCTCTTTCTGTCATGATGAATTTTAATTGGTCTTATTGAGCTTTACACATTTTCATGTTTGAAGCAGCACGCAGTGTTCTGTACAAGTTACAATGCTTGTGACCGCAATCAAGTTACGTGAAAGAAAAGAGTGTGTACTTTTTAAACGTTTTCACTGAGTTGCCCAGCAAGTTCTGAGGTGTGTGTGCGTGAGACCAAATGTCCCCACAAGGATGGTAAAAGCCACACACACATTGTGGGGACTAGCCACCCAATCCAATGACATGGGAAGATTTTTAAATAAAATTCCAGAGGTTATAAGTACTGAGTCTTAATAATATTTATCTTATTATGAAATAAATGATGAAGATAAGTAATTGTTTTATCCTGCCATGCAGGGCTGGACTGGGACAAAAAAAATTGGCCATGAAATTTGGACCCAGATTGGCCCACTACATACAATCACAAATACCACCCATCTTTGCACACCCTTGAATATGTATAGGTAGGAAAGAGTGAGAGTTGACACATTCAATAATTCTAGAAAGTGTCATTTATTAATACAATTAAACTGTATAATCCACACTGATACCTGAAACAGGTTATAATATACATCTTGTGTGTGCCTGTGTCTTTGAGGTAGAAAGACGTGATAAATTGTTGATCAGATGATCACTGTTTTCCATACTATAGCTTTGAATAGTCATTAAGAGCAGGGAGTTCCTGCTCTCTCTCTCTCTCTCACTGACACTCTCCTCACTCTCTCACTGACACCATCCTTTCTCTTGCTGACACTCTCCTTTTCTGGGGATGCCATCTCAACCTGGCTCAAAAAGACATGATGAGAGACTATGGGGCAAGTTTCTGTATATATATAAAATGCAATCATAATGCAATCAAGTACAGTATTATTATTCTCTGATAAAGAGGCACACGAAGCTGCATCAGCATATTATAGCAACAGCTGCATATAGCAACATTTTTGCTTAAAATTACACGCAAAGAATTGCTTTAATTAGAAAACTATCTATTGCAACATCCAAGTGATTATCAAGAGGTTAGCATATATAAAATTTTGATGTTAATGTTGATTTACAAAATAATGTTCTCAGTTTCGATAAACCAACTAATCAAAGACACTTAAACACTTTTAGCTCAACAGGGAAACATCAAAAAACTAGCTTAAAGCTTATCTGCTATTTGTTATAGCCACGAGGCTGAATGTAGTTTGTTATTCGCGGCTTCTTATTGACGCTATCCGTTCCACCTTAAAAGACGCAACGCTTCCGTATTGCCGGTTTCTTCTATTGCGCTTAACTTAGGGACCGTGTCGCTTTTCTCTTATTTGAGCTCTTGTAAAGGACCAAAATATTTTATATTTTAAAAATATATACAAATTATTTTATATCACTCAGTTATTAAACGTGTCATATTTTGAAAGTATATCTTGTGTGTTTAGATAGTATGGATAAATGTATATAGTATGGATAATTAAAAAAACTCTTGTCTCTGTCTGGTGCAGTCAAAACAAGCTTGAGCTCAAAACGCACAAAACTTGGAGATGTAAGGGACTTTATGAAGAACCCCCATCACTCCCTCCCCTTACAATTCTTAAAATCACTGTGGCAGAACAGTTTTTATTTTTGACAGGCCATCTTCACCTTGAACAGTTAGCACATTTACTACAGCCTGCCTGTTTTAAAATGCAATATTTTATAGAGCAATATCCCACACTAGGGTTTCTGCATAATCATGTAAATGCATATTTATATTTGGAAAATATAGATATGTAAGGCTTTAATATACAGCACTTACTGTGCATATAGCATAGCACTTACTATGCATAACTTCGCCAATATTATGTAATCATATATTTTTTATTTCATTATCTCTGTATTTATTTTTGTTCCGTTTCCTGTGTTTATGTATATGCTGTAAGTATGCTGAGCTCCTGAAACCGGAAACAAACTCTTTATGCATGTGTGCGCACAAGACTCATTCTGATCCTGATACTGATAGCTGTTAATACTATACAAGATAAATTGACACAACAACAACACTGTGTACCATTCATTATGCTAGTTATGGCTTATACCCAAATCTCTTGGCTAATTCCATGCATGTTTAAAAACATGATGGTATTTAAACTATGTAATTGGTAAGTTATGGATCCTTTAATATACCTTCACTTTAATATCTCTTTATAGTTATTCTATTATCCCAATGCCTCCACTTAATGTGTAACCTTACATTTACCTGTGTGTCTTATTTGTTGTACTGTCATGTTACTTATCTGTCTGGGTATGTGTATTGTTATGATGTTGTAAGTCTGAGCGTCTCACACGCAGTTAAGTGCCCAGTTTAACAAATAATTTATGTGACAAAACAGGTAATTGACATATTGCAATGATAACCCATTTGGAGGCGCTATATCCCAGCTGTGCTTAAGGGTGAGTTGAAGCTTTCACTCAGTTGTTATAGCCAGTGTCCTTGTATATCACCATGCAAATAACCAAAACATTTTACAGTAGCATTTTGAAGTAATGAACCAATGAAGTTGACATATGTGACAATGCAGTTCAATGACGTATTGCAATGTTGACCCAATTGGAGGCTTTATATCTCAGCTGTGCTTCTGGGTGAATTGAAGCTTTCACTGCGGGGTTATAGCCAGTGTCCTTGTCTATCACCATGCAAATAACCATAACTTTTTACTGTAGCATTTTGCATTAACCAAAACTTTTTACTGTAGCATTTTGAAGTTATGAACCAATGAATTTGACATATGTGACAATGCAGTTTAATGACATATTGCATTTTTGGCCAATTGGAGGCTTTATATCTCAGCTGTGCTTAAGGGTGGGTTGAAGCTTTCACTGTGGGGTTATAGCCAGTGTCCTTGTCTATCACCATGCAAATAACCACAACTTTTTACTATAGCATTTGAAGTTATGAACCCATGAACTTGACATATGTCACTATACAGTTCAATGACATATTGCAATATTAACCCAATTAGAGGTGCTATATCTCAGCTGTGCTTAAAGGTGAGTTAAAGCTTTCACTGCGGGGTTATAGCCAGCTTCCTTGTCTATCACCATGCAAATAACTAGAACTTTTTACTGTATCATTTGAAGTTATGAACCCATGAATTTGACATATGTCACTATACAGTTCAATGACATATTGCAATTTTGGCCAATTGGAGGCTTTATATCTCTGCTGTGCTTAAGGGTGAGTTGAAGCTTTCACTGCTGGGTTATAACCAGCATCCTTGTCTATCACCTTGCAAATAACCAGAACTTTTTACTGTAGCATTTGAAGTTATGAACCCATGAATTTGACATATGTCACTATACAGTTCAATGACATATTGCAATATTAACCCAATTGGAGGTGCTATATCTCAGCTATGCTTAAAGGTGAGGTGAAGCTTTCACTGCGGGGGTTATAGCCAGTGTACTTGTCTATCACCAGGCAAATAACCAAAACTTTTTACTGTAGCATTTTGAAGTTATGAACCAATGAATTTGACATATGTGACAATGCAGTTCAATGACATATTGCAATATTAACCCAATTGGAGGTGCTATATCTCAGCTATGCTTAAAGGTGAGTTGAAGCTTTTACTGCGGGGTTATAGCAGTTTGAAGTTATGAACCAATGAATTTGACATATGTGACTATGCAGTTCAATAACATATTGAATTTTTGGCCAATTGGAGGCTTTATATCTCTGCTGTGCTTAAGGGTGAGTTGAAACTTTCACTGTGGGGTTATAACCAGCATCCTTGTCTATCACCATACAAATTACCAGAACTTTTTACTGTAGCATTTGAAGTTATGAACCCATGAATTTGACATATGTCACTATACAGTTCAATGACATATTGCAATATTAACCCAATTGGGAGTGCTATATCTCAGCTATGCTTAAAGGTGAGTTGAAGCTTTCACTGCGGGGTTATAGCCAGTGTACTTGTCTATCACCAGGCAAATAACCAAAACTTTTTACTGTAGCATTCTGAAGTTATGAACCAATGAATTTGACATATGTGACTATGCAGTTCAATGACATATTGAATTTTTGGCCAATTGGAGGCTTTATATCTCAGCTGTGCTTAAGGGTGAGTTGAAGCTTTCACTGCGGGGTTAAAGCCAGCTTACTTGTCTATCACCATGCAAATAACCAAAACTTTTTACTGTAGCATTTTGAAGTTATGAACCAATGAATTTGACATATGTGACAATGCAGTTCAATGACATATTGAATTTTTGGCCAATTGGAGGCTTTATATCTCAGCTGTGCTTAAGGGTGAGTTGAAGCTTTCACTGCGGGGTTAAAGCCAGCTTACTTGTCTATCACCATGCAAATAACCAAAACTTTTTACTGTAGCATTTTGAAGTTATGAACCAATGAATTTGACATATGTGACAATGCAGTTCAATGACATATTGCATTTTTGGCCAATTGGAGGCTTTACATCTCAGCTGTGCTTAAGGGTGAGTTAAAGCTTTCACTGCGGGGTTATAGCCAGCATCCCTGTCTATCACCATTTAAATAACCAGAACTTTTGGACATGCTATGAATTTCTATATATTGTTAATATTTAGTAATAATTAACATAATAAATACAACGTCTATATCTTAATTCATATTAACATTATAAGTAACGTTAAAGTTCATGTCTATGTTTCTCTTATGTAAGCTGGTATTACTGATATGGGTGAAAGTTGAAAACAACTGGCCGCACACAGGCGCAATCAAAGCCCAGTCGGAACTGTGCCGCACAGCTCCATTGCATCCTCATAAGGTGTCAGCTTTTCAAATATGCACTGATTATTTGGAACTTTCTACTTGTTGTACATTTTCCTTTATTAATTTAACGATGTATTTTACTAATTTGTCTTATTTTATTAACACTGTATTATAAGTATTAAATCACTTATATACACATACATATGTCTAAAATTATGTAATTATATTGTCTTTGTTTATAGAAAACCACATACACAAATGTATACCTGCATTACCACACAGCTCAGCTTTAGTTTGTTTAGTTTCTAATCAAACATTGGTTGGTGGGTCAGTACCCTGAACTAGAGACGTGCATTCCCACGGGAGTACCAGGACCCACAGGATCCGACACACAATGCCAGCGTGTGCAGGAGGTCAGAAATGATGTGTGTGCATGTTGCAGGAATACAATTATTCACAGGATTCCTGTATAAAATAACTATATCCAACACTGTAAAACAATTCTTGCTGCCTTAAATTTTTAAATTTAATCAAATTGATTGTACAAGTCATTTCAACTTATATAATTGAATGAGTTGTTGTAACTTACAAAAAAGTTGAAAACGGTAATAAGTTCCTGCAGGCTTTTGAAGGCAAGAGTGGGACAAAACATGAATGATGCAGGCAGAAATGCAGGAATGGGAGATAATATATACTTTTACAAGGTATGGGCTGAAGTGGGACACAAAAATTTCTACCCTGAACTGGCAATTGATTTTAATTGTAAATGGCTATTAAGAGCAAACCACTTCTTTAAAACACTTGTTATGCCAATAGAATAATTCTTATGAATTCTTATTCCATATAAACAAATGACTGGCTGTCTATAACAAACCAGCCATACCTGTGGCATTTAGGGTTTCTTCAGTTCTTAAATGCGATCATTATTCAGCACCTTGGACAGCAGCAGAAATTATCTTAGATGGCTTTTGTTGCTATCCAAAAGTTTATAGCAATTGGATCTGAAGAACTGTAAAAAGCATTTTTGCCCAGCATTAACCAAAATAATTCAATTATCATCATGACATATGTCAACTTCATTGGTTCATAACTTCAAAATGCTACAGTAAAAAGGTCTGATTATTTTCATGGTGATAGACAAGGACACTGGCTATAACCCCGCTGTGAAAGCTTCAACTCAGCCTAAAGCACATTGGAGAAATAAAGCCTTCAATGGGCCACAAATGCAATATGTCATTGAACTGCATTGTCACATATGTCAACTTCATGGGTTCATTACTTCAAAATGCTACAGTAAAAAGGTCTGGATATTTGCATGGTGATAGACAAGGACACTGGCTATAACTCCACAGTGAAAGCTACTCACCCTAAAGCACAGCTGAGATATAAAGCCTCCAATTGGGTTAACATTGCAATATGTCATTGAACTGTATTGTCACATATAAATTATTTGTCATTAGCAAAATTAAATTTAGAACTGGGCACTGAATTGCCTGTGAGAGGCTCAGATTTACAACATCATAACAGGACATACCCAGACAAATAAGTAACATGACAGTACAACAAATGACACACAGGTAAATGTAAGATTACACATTGAGTGAAGGCATTGGGATAATAGAATAACTATAAAGAGATATTAAAGTGAAGGTATGTTAAAGGGTCCATAACTTACAAATGATATAGTTTTTTCCTTCCCCTTTCTTATTTATTCTCATTTTAAGAATTTAACCCATATAAACATATATTATATATATATATGTAAATGTAAATGTAAATTTTACAGTAATTTAATCAGAGAATGTTATTTGTTGTTTGTAATGTTGAGAGTTTAATAAATTTGCACTTGGAACACAACAGGAATAAAACCTTCCATTTAGAACATACAGTTTTAGTATTTTAGTTAAACGGATAGTTCACAGAAAAATGAAAATTCTGTCATTAATTACTCACCTTCATGTCTTTCACATCCGTTAGACCTTTGTACCATGCCACATATGTTTGCAGATGCTGACATGCTGCGATTTTTGCCTTCTTGGTTATACTGTATGTCAGAACGTAGTGTACTCTGTCAGAACCATACCAGGGGTACAGCTGTTGTACCTCTGTAGTAAGCATATCTCCTCCAATTATTCTGGCTCATCCTTTCTGGTTTATAAAAAGGGAAAAGACTGTTCATTTGTTATAGGACAATGCATGCTCAGTGAGATTGCTCAGTGGATAAGAGGTGACCTTTTGACTTCCAGATCTTTGGATAAAGATTGTTGTTGGCTACAGATCACTTAAAGATAAAGATTGCTTCATCTGGAAAAGATTGCATTCTATTTCAACATACAACTCGTTAAATGAGCCATTTAACAGTTAAAAGTAGGACAGGTAGCTCATTTTACAAAAACAATAAATTGATAGATAAATTGTATATATAACAGCATGCATATAACAATTGTTATTCTGTGTAAGAGAGAGACCAGTGACGCTTAATCGGGTAGAGGCAGAGGCAGCATGCAATCATCTGGTGTGACCTCTGTGAACACTTTTAAAATATTGTGTAAATACATCCATAGGTCATTTTCATATTTCACAGCTCAAAATAGCTGAACAAACATATGTGCAACTTATTTCTGCTTTATTTAAAAGCCATATTCTTGTTTTTACTTAAACACACACAAATTTACATTTATGCATTTGGCAGACACTTTTATCCAAAGCAACTTAGAGTGCATTGAAGTTATACATTTTCTTAGTACATGTACTCCCTGGGAATCGAACTCACAACTTCTTGCGCTGCTAATACCATGCTCTACCACTGAGCTACAGGAGAACCCCATTAAAGCATAATTAAAGCATAAAGCAATTTATTGAAGTTGATCCCCTTACCAATACCACTGTAATAAAATAACATGAGACAGTGACACTTGTCATAATTTTGGGTAATGCATCAGATACTCTAAGACGCTTGAATAACTGCTAATTGTTTTTACTCCTTACTGTAATCTTCTAACAGTGGTATTTTTGAGAGGAGCATCTACACCAAATAGTTTAGCTTTATCTGATTTTCGCTTTATCTAGTTTAAGCACAGAATAATACATGTTATTATATATTATATAACACAGAGAATTTTGTATTTAAAGCAATTAAAAAAGGTTACTCTAAGAAAGCATTGTGCTACATTTTAATAGTACTCTATATAATTTGCTCGCATTTACCCTAATCTTACTGGTGATAAAATCAAACACTTTTTATTTAGTGTAAGCCATCTTGCACAGCAGTCTTCAGATTTGTTTGTCCAGTATAATCAATCTCTCTGTAATACAGGAAAACAATTTGATTTTAAATTTTTTAGGACTGATAGTTTACCTGAAATGATACTGCTTATATGTCTAGGGGTGGTTTACAATTGCTTTGCAATGTTATTTGGTACGAGCATAATAAATTAGAACTTTGTATTTAGCCTACCATACTTGAAAGACTAGTGCATCTGATAGATCCAAAGGTTAAGGTCCACTACACTAGGTCTTGCACTTGGTCTCACTAGACTCTCCTTGCTTAGAAAAATTATTTTGTACTTTAATCAAAGATTGTTTCAATTAGTTCAATTAGTGTTATTGTTTCAAAGATGGTAAAAAATGACTGCTTCACAACACTGTCATGTGATGTTACTGAAAACCTTGAGATGAAGACCCTTTGATCTCTAGTTGTGAAGGCAATACAGATGCAACAAAAGATTAAACAACACTAATAAAAGGAATAGAATATTAGGTAATAAATAAAATAGTAACAAATAATAAGGTTAAGATGAGAAAACATTAAGTACAACACAGATGTCCGTACTTTCAAGTCAGAATTTCAGTCATCTCAGATAACACACACATGTGCTTTCAGAAGTGTGAAACAGTTATATTTAGAGTTGTAGCTTGTTGATTATTGTAAAAATTCAGTTCAATTCAGAGCAAGCCAAAACACAACTTTTTTGTGATTTAAAATCACAAACTTTTATTTGGACACATACATTTTTATTTTTAAATGTATTTTGTGGAGGACAACAAAATTGGAACATTATTAAAGTCCTAGACACTGACATTGAAACAAAATCTAACAACACACCCTGGTCTCCTCTTATCTTCAGATTTGCTTGTCACACCTACTCATTTCTTCTTAAAATAGCTCAATCAGGTTTTGTAACCTAATAACATTGTTTTACAAAAATAAAACTCTGAATGGTAAAATGGTAAAATGTTATTCTTAACATGATTGTAGGGTGACAGTTATAAAACTCAGTTAATTGCACCTGATGAGGTGAGGTTCTGATATGCAACCATTGCTTATTTATTTAAGAGGGTTATTTTTATTTGAATAAGTAACACACCCCTCACTTTTGTTTTCTCTTTTTCTCTTGTTTTCACAATGTTTCCTCTGTTTTTCTATATAAATTGGACAATTTATTTACAATTACTTTTGTTATTATTATTTTTCTGGCTTTGTCTCCTCTTCTTGCCTTCTCTCCTTGTTATTAGTTCTCTGTATATCTCTTTCAGGCATGTAGTTAGACAGTCCCAGCTGGGTCTTAAGGGACTAAAGGGCAAATTAGAGTATAGTGTACCTAGAGTAATGGAGAGATTTGACTTCTGCTGGGCTGAATGCTGGGTTGCTCCCATGTATTATTGAAGGCTGTTAAAGATGTTTCTCCCATTGCCACATGAATATTTAGCAAACATTAGTCCTAATCTACATTTCTTTTAAGCATGCACTGTAATTGTTCAGGTTAAAGAATGGAACTAGCAAACCCATGGTTTGTCATTTTGTCATTATCCTGCCCAAAAATAGTCATTGGCCTTCTTGTGATAGTATATGATAATATGTCTATGGTAAAGGAGGGAACAGCAAATCAAGAGTCAAGGGATTAAACAAAAAGGAATGAGGATGTTGTCAGTAATAGTACTGAGAGCTTGTTTAAAGACCTGTTTGTTACTGTTTTGTTCCTATTTAATGCCCTTGTGTTTTCTATCTTGTGCCGATTCATTTTCTCTGATTTGTCTGATGTTGCTGTTACCAGTCCTATCGGTCTTTTGTCTTTTGTTTTTTCGTTCAGTGTTTGCTCCATGTTTTGATCCGTGTTTGCTCTGCTTTTTGCTCGGCTTTTGTTTGGTGTATTGTTTTGAGCTTTTTGGAAAGCCTTTCTCATTTTGCCCCCTTGTGGGTTCTTGTTTGGTTTATTTAAAAATAAAGACTTTTGTTAAAACGTTGTCTGCTGTTGGGTTCATTACAGCATGTCTCCTTAAACTAGTATCAAAAAGTATAAGTAAAACTAAAATCCACATGTGAGTTCAAGAGATTTTATTGAAACAAAACATTTTTATAATATAAATATGCTTTCTGGAAACAAAACCATGAGAGATTTAGCAGCAAAATTACAAATCTTGGTTTCTTTGTGGGAAACATCAGCAATTGGAATCAGCATGGAAAATATATTTTTGTCTTTTAGAAAACAAACAAAAAAACCCCCAAATACATTAGTTAAACAAAGGCATAATATATAAGGTCACATATAGTGTCACACATTTTATATATGCCCACGTAACCATTTTTATGACATGTTATGAAGAAAAAACACTGACAAGATTGTCATATGACATTCAGAATAGCCATTCTTGTAAATTTAGACCCTGTAATATGGGTATGTGTAACATCACGCCAGCAGAGGGAGCCCTCACCGGAATACTGACTGCTCATGCTCCCTCTGCTGAACTCTGAACTTTGAACTCTGAACTTACTTCCTGTTTGCCATCTATATAAACCTTGCTGCCACATGGCCACGTTGTGAAGTATTGCCAGCTTTACACCTGACTACTAAGCATTCTCTTCTACTACCTGCTTTCCTGTGTTTTACCTATTGTTTGGTTCTCGTTTTCTGATTTTTGCCTAGCCCCTTTGTTTGACACCTGGATCGGACTGTTTGTTTAGATATTGATTCTCTGCCTGGATTTACGACCTCTGATTTACGTCTCTCCCTTTTGTTGTGTTGCATGGTTGGACTGTCTATGTTTATTACGACCCTTTGCTTGTACTTTCGACTTTGATTATGGATAACCCCAATAAACATCCGCAACTGGATCCTGCTTCAGCTTCTGCCTCAGCCCCCTTACAGAATACTTTGCCTACCCTCAATCCAGCGGATGTTTCACAGCTGCAAGCTGCATTTTTCTACCAGGGAGAACTATTACGCAGCTACCACGAACAGCTAGCTAACTTACAGGCATCGAATGAACTACTGCTCCAGCGACTTTGCTCTCCTCCTTCCACCACGTCGAGCACGGTAAGACTTGCTCTTCCCGATAAGTTTGATGGTTCTGCAGAACGGTGTAAAGGGTTCATTCGACAAGTATGCACTTATTTGGAATCGTTGGGGGATCAGTCTCATGCTAGTTCTGATCAATGCTCTTTTATCATGTCACTATTATCTGGCAAGGCTATTGATTGGGCTGCTGCGGTTTGGGAGACGGACGAACAGTTTAGATCTTCACCTGAGTATTTTTTGCAACAACTCCGAGAAGTATTTGAATATCCTGCTGGGGGTCGGGATGTTTCGTCTCGTCTTTTACACCTTTCTCAAGGCTCACATAGTGCAGCAGAGCACGCAGTTGAATTCAGGACTCTTGCAGCTCAGAGTGGATGGAATGATGCTGCACTTAAAGGGGTGTTTCGGGAAAGCCTATGTCCCCAATTGCAGTTGGAGATGGCATGTCGAGGTGAGGAATCTTCTTTCAATGACTTTGTTAACATGACTGTTAAGATTGATAATTTGCTCAGGAACTCACCTAAACCCAAGCAAGCGCATGCATCCCACCTTATGTCACGACCTGCACTTCGGAATCCTGAGGCACCATGTGTTACCAAGCCCATGCAAGTAGGATCTACCAGGCTGTCTGAGGACGAGCGTAGACGAAGGTTCATCAACAATCTCTGCTTTTATTGTGGTGAACCAGGTCATCATAAGTCACAGTGTCCTCAAAAGACCCGGAGGTCCCTCACAGCACAAGGCCGGGTGAATGTGGACACCTTTTCACAAAATCCAGTTAAAGTCTTCACATTACCCGTACAGATTTCTACCGAAAGTGGTTCTTTTATGTTGACAGCATTAGTAGATTCCGGCGCCGCTCTCAACCTCATCAACTCGGACATCGCCCGGAAACATCAACTACCCACCATTCCATGCTTTCCACCTATCAGTATTACGGCTGTCAATAACCAACCCATCAAAGGAGGAGTTCTGGAACAGACCCGATCACTGAAAATGCAAATTGGGGTTTTTCATGAAGAGAACATCTCTCTATATCTGATCGACTCACCCAAATATGAAATAATTTTAGGAATGCCATGGCTAAGTTGCCACGATCCCCACATCTCCTGGCGCACGGGTGAGCTGACCCACTGGTCTCCATTCTGTTTTAGTCACTGTCTAACCCTTAAGCAGTCCAGTCCATGTCTGTCCACAAGCATGGGGAGCCCTCCGAGTCTGACCCAACCAAAGATCCCCAAGGTTTATAACGAGCTTTTGGAGGTCTTCAGCAAGGTTAAAGCCACACAGTTACCACCACATCGGCACTGGGACTGTGCTATAGACCTTCTTCCCAACATGTGTCCTCCCAAAAGCAAAGTCTACCCGCTGTCACGCCAAAAAGCACAGGCTATGGAGGACTACATCAAGGAGGCTCTGGAAGCTGGCTTTATCCGTCCTTCTACTTCTCCCGCTGCAGCCGGCTTCTTCTTCGTGGAGAAGGATGGGGGTCTGCGTCCGTGCATCGACTACAGAGGCCTCAATAATGTCACTGTTAAATTCAGGTATCCACTGCCTCTAGTCCCTTCTGCCCTAGAACAACTCAGG
Source organism: Chromobotia macracanthus (assembly GCA_036877525.1). Classification (NCBI taxonomy): domain Eukaryota; kingdom Metazoa; phylum Chordata; class Actinopteri; order Cypriniformes; family Botiidae; genus Chromobotia; species Chromobotia macracanthus. Next base: position 8,944,546 of record JAZGTH010000062.1, on the reverse strand, counting down.
AAGGCCAAAATTTTTACTAAACTCGACTTGAGAAACGCTTATAACCTGATACGCATCAGGGAAGGAGATGAGTGGAAGACAGCTTTTCTCACCACCAGGGGGCACTACGAATACCTGGTTATCCCCTTTGGCCTTGCCAATGCCCCAGCCGTCTTCCAATCCTTCATAAATGAAGTCTTCAAAGATGTCCTCCACAAGTATGTCATCGCATATCTTGACGACATCCTAATCTATTCCCTGAATGAAGAGGATCATGTCACTCACGTCAAGAGTGTTCTTTCCAAGCTTCTCAATCACCAACTCTATGTCAAGACTGAAAAATGTGAGTTTCATGTGAAGCAGACAACATTCCTGGGGTACAACATCAGCCACCAGGGCATTGAAATGGATGCTTCTAAAGTAACCGCCATCACTGAGTGGCCGCAGCCCTCCACGTTGAAAGAATTGCAGAGGTTCCTGGGCTTTGCTAACTTCTATCGACGCTTCATTAGGAACTACAGTTATATTGCTGCACCTCTCACCTCATTACTCAAGGGAAAACCCAAGAAGTTGTCATGGAACACTTCCGCCAATGCAGCCTTCCAAAAGCTCAAGACCAGCTTCACGACGGCCCCCATCCTTAAACATCCAGATCCAGAACTCCCCTTCATTGTGGAGGTTGATGCTTCTGACTGCGGGATTGGAGCCGTGCTCTCTCAACGTCACGGACAACCTCCCAAGCTTTTCCCGTGTGCCTTCTTCTCTCGGAAGCTAACCCCCGCTGAGTTTAATTATGATGTGGGAAACAAAGAGCTTCTGTCAATGAAGGCTGCCATGGAAGAGTGGAGACATTGGCTCGAGGGGGCAGCTCATCCTTTTCAAGTTATCACGGACCATAAGAACCTTGAGTATGTCAAGTCTGCTCGACGTCTGAATTCACGCCAGGCAAGATGGTCTCTGTTCTTTTCACGATTCCATTTTACAGTTACTTATCGTCCAGGCTCCAAGAATAGCAAGGCAGATGCACTATCCAGGCGCCATGATCCCCCACGACAGAACTACAATCCTGAACCTATCCTAAGTCCAGCCTTGTTTGTTGCTCCGGTCAACTGGGACATAATGGAGGAAATTCACCAGGCCGTCCTCACAGAACCATCACCACCGAACTGCCCCCCCTCCAAACAATATGTTCCCCAGACACTACGTCACCGGGTCATCCAGTGGGTCCACACATCACTCAGCACGGGACATCCTGGCATTTCACGAACACTTAAACTTGTGCAGAATTCCTTCTGGTGGCCTTCAATGACCAAAGATGTGGCCAATTATGTCAAGTCTTGCTCCATCTGTGCCCAGTCCAAGACTCCCAGGGACCTGCCGACGGGACTTCTACAGCCTCTCCCGATTCCCCAACGACCTTGGTCTCACCTCTCCATCGACTTCATCACTGACTTACCCCTGTCTGATGGTTACACCACAATTCTGGTCATCGTCGACCGCTTCTCCAAAGCCTGTCGTCTGGTTCAATTAAAAGGATTACCTACTGCCATGGAGACTGCTCAAGCCATGTTCCACCATGTCTTTCGAAACTATGGTCTACCTGAAGACATTGTATCAGATCGAGGAACTCAGTTCACCTCTCAGGTTTGGAAATCCTTTTGTAACCTTTTAGATATCAATGTGAGTTTAACCTCTGGCTATCATCCGCAGTCAAACGGTCAGGTGGAGAGGCTGAACCAAGAGATCGGCAGGTACCTGCGGACTTACTGCAGCCGCGAACAACATCGCTGGGCTGAATTTCTCCCTTGGACCGAGTATGCCCAGAACTCACTCACGCACTCCTCTACAGGACTCACACCATTTCAATGTGTGCTGGGTTACCAGCCTCCCCTGTTCCCGTGGTCAGGAGAACCATCGTCTGTGCCTGCTGTTAACGACTGGATTCGTAACAGTGAGAGGGTGTGGGACAGTGCCCATGTACGGCTTCAACGCGCTGTGAGGAGGCAGGAGATTAACGCTAACCGTCACCGTCGCCCACACCCTCCATACCAACCTGGACAAAGGGTCTGGCTCTCCACGAGGGATCTCAAGCTACGTCTGCCGAGCAGGAAGCTCTCTCCCAGGTATGTTGGCCCATTTAAAATCATAAGACAGATTAATGAGGTCACTTACCAATTAGAGCTTCCTGCTGACTACCGCATCTCTCCTTCTTTCCATGTGTCACTCCTCAAACCTTTCCACCGGGACGCTGACCCCGAGGCCATATTGCAGGAGCCACCGCCACCGCTGGACATTGGCGGAACGCCGGCCTACAAGGTGAACGTCCTGCTTGACTCACGGCGAAGAGGGGGTCAGTTACAATACCTGGTGGATTGGGAGGGATACGGCCCAGAGGAGAGATCGTGGGTAGCGGCAGTGGACATTCTGGATCCCTCGCTCACGGAGGAGTTTCATCGAGCCAGACCTGACCGTCCCAGCACCACGTCCACGGGACGCCACGTAGAGCACCTGGAGGTGCTCCTAGAGGGGGGGGTTCTGTAACATCACTCCAGCAGAGGGAGCCCTCACCGGAATACTGACTGCTCATGCTCCCTCTGCTGAACTCTGAACTTTGAACTCTGAACTTACTTCCTGTTTGCCATCTATATAAACCTTGCTGCCACATGGCCACATTGCGAAGTATTGCCAGCTTTACACCTGACTACTAAGCATTCTCTTCTACTACCTGCTTTCCTGTGTTTTACCTATTGTTTGGTTCTCGTTTTCTGATTTTTGCCTAGCCCCTTTGTTTGACACCTGGATCGGACTGTTTGTTTAGATATTGATTCTCTGCCTGGATTTACGACCTCTGATTTACGTCTCTCCCTTTTGTTGTGTTGCATGGTTGGACTGTCTATGTTTATTACGACCCTTTGCTTGTACTTTCGACTTTGATTATGGATAACCCCAATAAACATCCGCAACTGGATCCTGCTTCAGCTTCTGCCTCAGCCCCCTTACAGTATGAATATACAAAATAGTTCAGTGTGTCACTGGAGCACATAAAATAGTCTTTTAGCGACTCTAAATTACAGAAACATCACTTACTGCATTGCTATTAAAATTCTTGCAGTTACAATATGAGAAAATGAGATTTTAGCACATACAAATCATTACAACACTTAATGCATACATGAAATTTTTGTACGTTACAATTAAACTTATAAAATCCCATTGTATTGATATAAATAATAAACATTATGCACAGAGAATCGTTAACAGAGCAAATATTCAACTTATCTAACTCACAATAAAATCAATAAACTATTGAGACAAGATTGAAAAGAAAACCTAAAACTTATCAATAACCAGGAAAACCTATGTACTGTATGCTGTTGTTTCAGCTGCCTGGAACCTGGGTGGACATTTGACAAGCTAAATAGTAAATGGCATGTTAAAAGAGCACATCATTACATTCAAATCAGCTTCCATTAAAATGCTCCTGTATAAATATAAACACATTGCCAAATTAGAAGTTCCTATACTTGTTTTTTTACCAATGACTTACAGTTCTTAGATTATAAACTATGTCTTAATAAACCAACCAAACCACTGTAAACCAAACCAAACAAAAGACTGAAAATGGTCACACTACACAAAGATGTTAAAAATAAACTGATATCTTGTAGTTTATGTTGAATAGAGGATTATTTCAGAGTCCGAAGAAAAAATAAGAATTTTCACAGTAAACCATGAAGTGTTGTCATACCTATAATGGAAATCAGTTTCCCTGTTCACAACATTTATGAGCATCTGTTCAGCCACTTACTAAATAATACATATTATATAACAGATGTATTGCTTACATTATATATGTGAATACATTTTTAATGTAAAATATTGAGAAAGCATTTAAGTTACATAATGGCACAACAGTTTTTTTTTGTTATAGAACTCTAAAACTATATCTAACAAGAAATGCATAAAATCCTTGCACCAAGACATAATTCCAAGATAATCATAATCATTCAATACAATGATCTAAATACAGGTTGATAAATAAAATACTTTTGACTGAAGAAAACATTAATGTAGTCAACAAACAGCTTGCAGTTTTTTAAAGTTTTTCTTTGTATTTTAGAGTATAAATTAATTGAACTGGCCGAATTATACTAAATGCAGATCATATTCAGGTTTCATGGAGATTGCTGAGGGCCAAAAACAGTTCAAGAGCAGGAAGGAGTTAATGTAGTTTTAGGTGAACAAAGCATAATCAGATTTTAAGAGGTTGCCATGGTTGATGGGTCAGTCCACATGGCTGCCACATCTCTGAACCTGCATACAATGTAGTAAGAAGTTGAAAGCTTGTACAATATGAAACATAATTTTGTATTAGTTTACTGGTGAATTTTCACCAGTGAAATGTCATTGCTTGCTTAAGTTCACACCTTGCATTGATGAGATACTGTGCCAGGCTGATGTTGGTAGGCGTGCCTGTAATGGTGATCTGACGGTCTGATGACCCCTCCATGGCATTAGCGATTTTAATCTGAGCCCCAGACATTTGACGGATTTCATTAATTTTGGTGCCCTGACGTCCGATTATACAACCAATTAGCTGGAAATATAAAGTAGACTGAAGATTTTATAAGACTTTTATCAGTTTGGCAAGGGCTCCAAAAGATTTTGATTTTTCAAAATTTTAATCAAAAAAACTGATTGTAATACTCTCCATCTGACATCTTACATAGTAAACAAGTGTTTTGTAAAGGCTTTTAGATGACGATTCTTATTAAATATGCCTAATGAGGTAGTTAGTGTAGACAGAAAATTATGCTCACATCATTTGGAATGGTAAGCTCATGAGTACTGGCCTGTGAACTGCCATCCACACCTTAAAACAGACATAGCACAGTAGAACTAAGAATCAGAGAGAACATTGTGCAATAACTACCTTTAAAAATGTAAACTATTCTCTGTATCATGGTCTGCACTTTTGAACATGGTAATTTGCGCTGGTAATTTTCCTTATACACAGGACCAAAGCATGTTATCTACCAATGCAACCTTAAAATGCAATACAAGTTATATGATAGTTTGTCAAGTTGCCTACAGGGGGATAAGATTAAACAAGTGAACAAAAGATCTACAGGTATAAAGTGAAGGGTGTGTAGCAGGGGGATTTGGGTACATACCAGGGAAAGCAGGGGCGGTCTGACCAAGGGAGGTGTAAGGGGTTTGCTGCATAGCCAGCTGATGGAGCTTTGTCAGCTGCTGGGGGAGGGAGGAGGGTCAGTACACCTAAGAGGTTATCATGAAACAAAGGAGTCCTGTCTGGACCTTCACAAACTAATTTAGACACTTAACAAGGAGAAGCGGTGAGTAATCTTACATACAAATTGTATAAAGTCACATAGAAATAGACCTATGAATCGTATCAATATTAAAAAGGTTAAGAAAGGTCACAAAAGTACTATGCTTAAGAGGGATGAAACAACATAAGCACGAGATACTCACATCTGGGTGTGGAATGGCATATTGTCCCTGAATGGTGTAGGTCTATGGAAAGGAAAGAGAATATTACATACATGGGAGCAGGGGGAGCACTTACAGCAAAGGAACAGCCTCAGCGACTAATTTAGGTTGAACTGATGTCCTTGCTGACTCGTATCAATAATTTTTAAACATGTTAGAAATTATCTTATTTAGTGAGGTGGAATCTTGTCTTAGTGGTGTGCATGGAGTTTCTACTCACACAAAAGAACAGACAATCCATTATGCTGCTTGAATCTCATCAAAAATCTTTCTTGCATATAAAAATGTACTATCTACACCTAAAGTCCTAGTCCAGTTTTTTTACTGTATCGTGTTTTACTGTAAGTTGTTTTGATGAGAGAAAAATTACTGAATGCACTTACAACTTTTCTCACATTCTTACCCAATAAGTGTTACTTGTGTGAGAATAGGAAGATTCTTTAAACAGCTGGTAGATGGGATAACTAAAATCAATTTGTGCTATTAGTGCTCCTGTAGCTCAGTTGGTAGAGCATTATGTTAGCAGCGCAAAGGTAGTGGATTTGATTCACAGGGTGCACATGTACTGAACTTGAATGTACTGTAAGTTGCTTTGGATAAAAGCATTTTTATCTGTCATTTGATTAATTTGTTTGATTTTCATTTTCATTATAAAATAAAGTTGATTTTATAATATGTTTGTGTTTGAAATTGTAAAAATCAATATTCTGATACTTACAGGAAGAGGCTGATGTTGCAGTAATAAGCTGAGGTTGGCTGTGGCTGGTGCTGCCAGTGAATCTGCTCTTACCTGCCCGCCAGAGAAAATGACTGGTGTAGTGGAAGGCTTGGGCCTATATGGAATTGTGGCACCTTTGGGTGGGGACTGGAAAGGGTTGGCAAAGGACAAATATAAAAGGGAAAATCTGAGTGGTTAATAACAAGGATTTTGGTCCAGCAACATGTTCTGCTTGATAACATCACATTCACTGCAGAATGACTTATGTTAATGAACATATGTTAAAATATGTTAATGCATGTCTGTCATAAAACAATATTTAGTAGGACATATATTTTTTAATAAAATACTTTTAAATAAAAGTCTTTTCGTTACCTCAAGCATAACCACACAGATCTGCTTAACACACTGGATAATGGCTTCTGGAGCACCTGAGAGAGTGACTGCTCGCTCAGTGGAATTGGGCAGCATGTCTCCAGCCACCTGCACCTGTGCCCCTGTAGACTGGAGAACATGCATAGCAAATCAGCCAGGACTGAGACCACAAAACGTCTTTCAGTATGTATGTATGTATATGTATCTGAGTAAAGGAATGAGATACTGCACCTGGTTTGACAATATCGGGTAATGCCTTTGTGTGACCGGTGTCAGAATCTCATGTCTAATCATGCCAATCTAATGGGCCCACGGCAGTGCTTGATGCACATCAGGTGCACATATCAGGCGCATATCAGGTGAGTATATTAGGGCACTTGAGGAGCGTGTCATCAACTTGATGATGATGTCTGAAGGATGCAATGTCTTGTTCTCTTTCTCAGGGAACCGAGGTTACATACATAACTGAGAGACCCTTTCGAGGGAACTTGGAGGGGCCATATGCCGGGTTTTATAAATACCGAGGTCCCGTCCCGAAATGGAGCTTGCTTGGGAGTTTATTAAATTGCTATAAGTTTATTAAATTAATTCACAACAGATTAAAGCAGATTCTTTCTTTTCTTGCCTCATTGACAGGTATGAAATACATTCTACATTAATTACAGGTTACATTACTCCTGTAAACTAGTGTAAACTCTAGTTATAGTTTACATCTGTCCAACATAAAATGTAGTTTAGATACTTGCATATTGTACCTTATAATAGTCAATTTATGCTTGGTGTCTTCTTTGATTAGTCATCATCTCAAACTCTTTGACATTGATAAGTGCTGTTAGACTGCTGGGGCAGCTCAGATGAGAAAGTCGCTTAACTTTGCGTTTACAATATCCAAAGTAGAATTAATTTTAGGAACTTATTTCACAACTTTTCTATATACACCTCTGAAAAAAATACAGGTCTTCTAGAAATATTTTACACTATACACACAAGAAAGTGCTTAACTCAGAATTTGAACACTGGCCTCTCAGGCTAATGTCAGCACAGAGAGAGAGAGAGAGAGAGAGAGAGAGAGAGAGAGAATGGTTTACCCCAACCACCCCAATCTAATGTCCTCTTTGATTTTCTGAAAGTCTTAAGGGGAGTAGAGGACCCTCAATATTGAGGATGCTAGTCTATTCATACCCCAGAGGACTGGCATTCCAAGGGGAGCTAGAGCTTCCTGACAAGCTCCACAGGGGGCAGAGGACCTTCTATAGTGAGGGTGCTACTCCACACCAGCTCACACCACATGCCTCCACCAAGCTTTAACAGCAGGGGACCTGATCTGTGGGGCATCCACCCACGCTCATCCAGGCATAAAAGCTTTCTCGATATTGGTGCGTGCATGTTCTTTACCCAGGCAAACAACACAAAATTTGGCAATGTCCTTGGATCCCAGAAACATAAGTCCATTGGTGCTTCGACATGAGAACAACAGACAAACGGCTCCTGAATACTAAAAAGTTGATGATATGCTCTACAGGTGCCCTTATATACTTGCAGGTGCACCTGATGCATATTAAGCATTACTGTGCTTAATTAGGATTATACATGCGATTCTCCCATAGCCTTTAAAAGGAAAAAACAGCTGCACCTGCTCTTACAAATGTTATATCTAAGCCTTACTGATAAAAATGTTGATTCCCCTTGGTATTTTTGTTCTGCTGTTGACTTGCCCTAACCCTGACATTCTGTAAATGTTGCAGTTTATGAAATATGTAAATCAGTTAATCAAATAATAAGTCTAAACAAACCATGTGACATACCTCCCTCATCTCCTTGATCTTGGAACCTCCTTTCCCAATCAGAGAGCCACACTGACTAGCTGGCACCACCAAGCGCAAAGTCACTGGAGGTTTACTTGTAGCCTGGCTATTGCTCATAGAGTTAATTATATCCTGTGAGGAACAATACCACCATATTTACCATTTTCGCCAGTTATTTCATTGACTTCTTTTGAGATTTTTACCATTACTAAACCAAGTAACTTTTAGCTGTGCTGTTAAATCTTTCTTAGATGCATATAGGAATTCATGAGGTCCAATACTTCTTCAAACTTGTATGCGATCATAGCGAAGGCCTTGAATATGGCATCCGTGGGTCCTGTGATGGTAACTATCCTCTCTGGACAGTTTCCCTCTGAAATGTTTATACGCGCTCTACTCTGTAGGCATAGTATGTGTTGTTATTATGTTAATACTGAACTGAAAACAAATAACATTAATTATAACAATACTTACTTCCTCACGCATCTTCTTTACAGTTTCCCCTTTCTGAAAAGAATAATTGAATAATTGAAGAATAAAATTTAATTCATTTGAATTCAATTACATGTTGGAAATCATTCATTATGACAGTAATAAACTCAAGGGTCTTTGCATGCATTGGTTTGGTTGCTAAATGTGTCTCCTTCCTTACCTTGCCAATAATGCTGCCAACCTCCTGCAAGTGAAATTGTTCATTATAATTACAAACTCTGTGATTTCAATTGGCTTGTCAATAAATTTGCATTTATTAATGTGACAGCACAGGAAATAGTTTACAAAAATTGTGCCAACCGTAAGATAATGTGTATGGGTGGTGATACACTTTAATCCAGTAAATCTATGCACTCTGCATTTTACAGTCATTTCACAGACATTTCTTAGATCCTGTTTTGGATGTTATTTACTGCTGAGAGATTTGCAGGACTCTTACTAACTCTTAGCAGTTAGTTTGTGCCCACAATGTGTTCTTTATAACTTGTAACATTTAATTGTAATTTAAATTGATGCATTTTTTACCTTTCCATGCATGAGGAGCCTGATGGTCAGAGTGACATTAAGTCCTCCTTCAGACTGGATTTTAGTGGATTCCATGGTTAGGATTTGGGTGAATGAATAAGCAACTCACAGGTTGAATGAATAAGGACCTAACAGGAGGAAATTAGGAATACAAGGACTGGTAGTCACCACACAGTCACCTAAAAAATGATTTACAATAGAGAAATTATTTCCATTATGTTGATATTATATATAATGTATTATTAAAACAAATTATTAAAATATATATATATGGTGCTTGCATCCTATTGTCTTTTGTAGTTTACCTATTGTCTCCCTGCTGTTCTATTCCTTTATTTTTTGTCATGGTTAAAATATTCAGGATAAATAATAGTAAATAGTCAACACTCTGTGTTTACATTTGCCAGTGCTTTCATTCTGAATAACTTGTGACGTGTCAATAGCCTATGTCCTATTTGCTGCATTTTAAATCTGTGAGAATGGAGGTCTGTTATTTTTTATGCAATTTTTTTACTTTCATGTAAAGTATTGCTCTTAATTATGAAAATCCTTAAGTTAAGAAAACCCTTAGTTTATTTCTTTTTGTTGATATAGTGTCAATAATCTTATCAGGTGGCAGCAAGTGCACTATTTAGGATGTAAACCCATTTAAAAGTATAAATAAAAATTACATGTTGTCACTTTGCAGCAGACACAACGTTATCGGTTTAACGCATTTACATGGTGGATTTTTTTTTGTTTGATCGGTTTATAAAAGGTTTATCCCACCCCTTTAAACCAATTAAAATATCAATCAGTTTGGGCCTTTTATTCCAACTTGTTTACATGGAACATTTAAATTTGAATTAGACTGGTTAATGTAAACACACCTAGTGAGAATCAAGAATGTTAAGTTTTATTCATTTTGAAAACTTTGTTTGTATTATTGTGATATTATTATTATTGTAGTATTATGGATGAAAGTGCTAGATATCATGAAATCAAATATTTGAATTCCTTATGCGTCTGAGAGTTTGACATTGACTTAGTTCCCTTTCCGTTGGAATCATTATTCCCTTTCTGTCCATCCCCACGGACCTCCCAGCCACCGATACACTTGTTCAGACAGGTTGAGTTTTTGACCGCAACAGCCGGTCAGCCTCAAGGGGGTGAGATTGCTGGACCTTTCCTGTAGTACATTATGAGCTAATAAACACACTTTGTGGGCTCGTTTGCCCTCAATACCCTCGATGGAGGGACTTACATCTTATGTCTGTGACATAGCTGAGCACTCACTATGAGGCATGCAATAGCTTGCCCCCCTCTGCTGCATCTCGTTACATAGTTCAGCTCCTCTGACACTTTGTATAGGGACCCCTAGTGTCATCATTGACACAACGTTGAGTGACAGACAAAAAGGGAATATCTTGGTTACGTATGTTGTTTTACTGATAGAGGGAATGAGACATTGTGTCTCTCATGCCACAGCACTAAACTGTACCGCTGTGAGTCATAACACATCTTCGACTCCTTTGCACAAATCTGAGTGAGTGTTCCACATGATATAGACTGGCATGCAAATTCTACTCACCAATTTTCATTGGCCTTTCATACAAATCATCAGAGGTTATTGGGGCTCCCAAGAAAGAACCCCCAGTGTCGTCATTGACACAATGTCTCATTCCCTCTAACAGGGAACAAAGGTTTCAAATGTAACCAAGACAATTTCTTTTCACTATCAATCACTATTGTTACAGACGATGCCCTCGTACCACCTCCTCTGAACCACCAGAGGGAGCCCTTTTCTGAATATTAGTCTGTTCCAGACTCCAATTCCCATGAGGCTGCATTCCTGGGACTGATTACTCCTGAACCTGATAACAATTATCACCCATATATATAAACCACACCCAGACGCTGTATCTTTGTGAAGTCTTGGTTTGCCTTGGTGATCATTTCTGAGCATTTTCCCTGTATTCTGGTTTACCTGTGTTTTTTTTGGATTGTTTATAATTTTTTAACTGTTTGCTGCCTGCCATAATTCTTGCCCTGTTTTCTGGATTGTGATTGTTTTCCACCTACCTCAACCTTTTCCTGTTTAACGATACTGTCTTGCCTTGCTCTTGTTATTCCTGTTTGCTGGTGTTTGACCCTGCCTGTTTGTTTATCTGACAATAAAGAGCTGCATATGGATCCTACCGCTTCTGCCGCCTTGTTACAGAAGACTTCGCCACATAGCATTCCAGTAGCAATATCACGGCTATCCACAGAGCTATTTGCCCAGGCATCACAACTTGCCATGCACCACCATCAACTATCTCAGCTGACTACACTCACTGAGGAGCTTGTTAAGACTCTACAAGGAACTACGCATCATTCCTGTGAATGTAACAACCACTCCACCAGTGCCAATGCTCAACAAGGTTTCCGCTTCTTCGTCCCTTGTCAACCTGCGACTAGCTTGTCATGAGAAGTTCGATGGGGACCCTGTCAGGTGCAAAGGTTCCCTTCTGCAATGCTCTCTCTTTGTAACTCAACCTGCTTTCTATCCCACAGAATTAAGCTGAATAGCCTTCATTTGTTCCCTATGTACCAGAAGGATGCCAGATTTAGCAACTGCTGTATGGAAAATGGACAGTTCTATCTTCCCCACCTATGTGATACAATATACCTACAATTTCGTGAAGTTTTCAAACATCCCTCAAAGAGAACTCCCGGTGAACAACTGTTGTCTCTAACCCACAGCAGCTGAGTTTTCACACTCTAGCAGCTTAAACCAAGCGGGTAGAGTATACTTTGTTAAATTAATAATTTATTACTTATTTTTAATAATAATTTATTTGTTAATAAATTGTTATTCCGCCGAGACGAAGAAAGGAACCTGGGTGAGTTCATCAAGCTTACAATCCAAATTGATAATCTCATTCGCTCTTGTTGACCCTCTCGTTCCCAGTTTCATCATGTACCCATAGAAGCAAACACTGTTGAACCAATGCAGTTGTGTTTCACACATCTTACATCTAAAGAACAAAATTGCCGAAGACAACATCACTTATGTCTTTACTGTGGCCAGGCTGGTCATATGAAGTCCACATGCCCAGTGAAACCCATGAACAATCAAGCCTCGGTGAGTGATACCACCACTTCCACTCTTCAAATGTCAAACATCAAACTGCCTGTTGAAATAACTGTTAACAATCAAACAATAACTACTTCTGCTCTAGTATATTTAGGAGCAGCAGGAATCGTTTCCCACCAATTCGCTCAACAACACAAGCTAACTCTAACTCCCTGTAATTCATCCCTGGCAGTGGAGGCACTAGACGGACGGTTGGCCTTTCTTTGATGGCCGCATCCAAAAGATGACAGAGGAACTCAAGCTACATACAAGTATGCGACACTCAGAAATGATCAAGTTTTATGTTCTTCCGTCACTCAATCATGCTATAATCTTAGGACTGCCATGGCTCGGTACACACAATCCATTGATTTCTTAGAGGGATGGACAAATTCTTCAGTGGGGTCCTGAAAAAAAAAATCTTCAGCCCAAATGCTCAGCTCCCTCTGAGAACATCAACACTTCCGAATCTCATATACCAATGGGATATGCAGATCTAACTAAGGCTTTTAGTAAGAAGGGGGCGTCTCAGCTTCCACCTCATCGAACTGTGGACTGTGCCATCGAACTCATGCCAGGAACAACACCCCCAAAGGGCAGAATTTTTCCCCTGTATGAACCTAAGTCTGAGGCTATGAAAGCCTATAATCGAGGAGAAATTAGCAAAGGGCTTCATCAGACCATCATAATTCTCCTGCCGCAGCAGGATTCTTTTTCGTGAAGAAGAAGGATGGTAGTCTACGACCCTGCATAGATTACCATGGCCTGAACAACATAACTGTTAAGTTTCGCTATCCATTCCCTCTGGTACCAGCAGCTCTAGAACAACTTCGTCAGGCCAAGTACTACACAAAGCTGGATCTCCGAAACGCATGCAGTGTCATCCGCATCAGAGAGTGCGATAAATGGAAGATGGCCTTCTCCACTTCAAGCGGGCACTATGATTATCTGGTAATGTATTTTGGTTTAGCTAATTCTCCCTCAGTTTTTTTGTCATTTATGAACGATGTCTTGCGAGACATTAGGCAAATGGGTGATTGTTTATAAAGATGACATGTTATTTTATTCAAATTCTATCAATGAACATATCTCTCATGTCTGATCAGTGCTAAAATGACTTATCCAGTTCTAGCTCTATGCTAAGGAGGAGAAGTGTGAATTCCACCGTACCAGCACCTCATTCCTCGGTTATGTGATCAGTCAGGAGGGCATTACCATGGATGAGAAAAAGGTACAAGCTGTGTCTGAATGGTCACAACCACGCACTGTGAAGGAACTACAACACTTCTTAGGATTTGCTCATATCTATCGAAGGTTCATCCGTGGTTTCAGCTGTCGCTGCATCCCTGACATCTTTAACCAAACGACAATCCATCAGTGTCGTCTGGACCACTGAGGCAAAACCAGCTTTCCACGGCCTCAAGAACCGTTTCACCTCCGCCCCCATTCTCAAGCATCCTGACCCAGATCACCCCTTCATCTTTGAGGTGGCTGCCTCAAAAACTGGGGTAGGAGCCGTTCTCTCGCAACGCCATGGCTCACCACCCATGCGTCTACTTCTCTCTGAAAATATCTCCTGCCGAACGTAACTATGATGTGGGGAATCGAGAACAACTAGCAATAAAATTGGCACTAGAGGAATAGAGTCATTGGCTTGAGGGAGCTTATCACCCATTCACCATATTTACCGACCATAAGAACCTAGAATATTACGCTCAGCAAAGAGACTATACCCCAAGCAGGATAGGTGGGCCCTCTTTTTTAAACGCTTCCAGTTCACTGTCACTATTCACATCACCCAGGTTCCAAAAATACCAAAGCTGATGCCCTATCCTGTCAGACTGACAAGGTTCAAGAATCACCCATGCAGGAAACCATTATCCCTTTACTTGTAGCTCCTGTACAATGGGACATAATCAAAGAAATTAATCACATTAACAATGAAGAGCCATCACCTCCAGAATGTCCAGCAGACCTAATTTTTCTCCCTATTCCCCTACATAAGCACTTACTCACCCAAATTCATGAGACACCCAGCTCTGGACGTCCTGCTATGACTGTAACCATTCAGCTACTCCGCAATCGTTTCTGGTGGCCTTCTCTAACAAACGACATGATCCAACATGTCCACAATTGCTCAAACTGCCAAACCACCAAGACTCCCAGGCAGCTGCCAGCAGGATTATTACAACCACTACCCACTCCTCAAAGGCCATGGTCCCATATTGCTACAGATTTCATTACTGATTTACCCAATTCTCAAGGTAACACTACAATATTTACAATAATTGATTGTTTTTGGCATGCTGACTAATTCCTCTACCCAAGCTCCCTACTTTCCTAGAGACTGCATAATTACTGTGCAACAATGTTTTTAGATTTTATGGATTACCAGATGATATTGTTTCTGATCAATGACCGCAATTTACCTCCCGAGTCTGGACTTCTTTCTTCAGGCAACTCAGTGTTAATGTAAGCCTCACCTCTGGGTATCATCCCCAATCTAATGGTTAGACTGAACGCTTAAATCAAGAGATTATCAGATTCCTCCGATCTTACTGCCAACAAAGACAAACAGACTGGAGTCTCTCCTTAATATTGTCTGAATACACACAAAATTCTGAATACACACAAAATTTAAATGACTCCAGTGTCATTTAGGCTTGATTTTCCAGCTAATTATCGCATCTCTCCCACATTCCATGTATCCCTTCCTAAACCCGCTGGCTGGAGAGGCGGAGCCCAGGGAACAGCTTTCCCCCATCTTGGTCAAGGGTGAGGAGGTATATCTAGTGCGGGAACTGTTCAACTTCAGGTTTGGGGGTGGGATGGGGTTTGGGTGGGGCTCTGTTACAGAGGAGGCTTCTGTAGCGCCTCCTCCAAACCACCAGAGGGAACCCTCTCCTGAATATTAGTCTGTTCCAGACTCCAATTCCCATGAGGCCGCATTACTCCTGCACCTGATAACAATTATCACCCATATATAAACCTTCTTATAATGATGTTCTTGTAATGATGAGTTAGGCACATGGGGATCCATTTGCAGCTTTTATTAGAATAGTCAGACAGGCAAAGTAGAGTACCAGCAAACAGCAGTAACAAAGGCAAGGCAGAGACAAAACAAGGGACAGGCAAGGGTCGAGGCAGGCAGCAAACAATCACAGAATAAAGAGTGTCCAATAAATGGGGCAGGTGGCAAACAGGCAAAAAGCAGTGTAAACAGTCCAAGATCAAAAACATAGATAATCCAAATGCAAAGGGTAAAATGCTCAGAATTGTAGCCGGGGCAAAACAAGACTTAGCAATGATAAAATGTTTGCTAGGAGTTTATATAGAGAGGATAATTGGGTGCAAGGTGTGAGAGGGAGTGGTCAATCCCAAGTATGAGGCATTGTGGGAATTGAAGTTCGAAAAAAAACACCGGTTAATATTCCGGTTCCCTCTGGTGGTATGGAGGCGGAGCAGAGACCTCCTCTGTAACAGTTCTAGAAATGTTCAAAACGTTGCTTGGTTATAAGAACGTTATTCAAACTTTGCTCCTAAATGACGCTAAAAGTAAAAAAAAACTGTGATAGATTGCTTTATATGTTAGATGGTTCTTTACATGTTAGATGGTAAGTGGTTCTTGGTCAATTTAAGATGCAAAAAGGAGACAGATTTACAGCAAGATGTCCAATCTTCCACAGAATGCCAGATTACATAAAGACTATAATCCAGATTAACAGCATTCAGGGATGTGGACCAGTACAGCAAAAAGTAATCTACAAACATCCAGTAGGATCAAGAAGTAGAAGCTGATGCCACAAAAATAAGCCTCCTAGGTTATATAGAAGAATTAGTTTTACAGCTGTACAATATATAACATCTTGTTGTATTGTGATCCTAAACAATCAATAGTGTGTTGAACAGGAGAGACATTTTAATGATGAAAATAATGTTAAAACAGTGGCATAACTTATAATCATATCATCAATAATCAATAATCATCAGGGAGAACTATACACAGCATACTTTTATTGGAGTCAATCATACTATAACACCCAAAAAGAAAAGAGGATCATGGATTAACCAGCTCTGATTCTCCGATGTTAGATATAAAATGGGCTCACAATATCAATTAGAATTAAAAGTGTCACACAATAGTGCTAACCAATGAAGACTTAAGATACAGTTGATGAGATTTGTTTTTAAATTGTGTTATTCCTAATTAGTGTTTGCATTCTGACTGATGAGATGAACTATAGCAGAAACAAAATGTCCACATATGCTATTGTTTGATTCATATTTGTTCTAAAGCAAATTTATTCTCCTTTCATCTGTCTTACTTTCACTTGTATACAGGTGTACACACACAAACACCCATAAAACTCACATAAAACATGTCTATATCCAGGTTTATTTTTTTTTACTGGTTTTACAGGTTTATTATTAGTGACACATTACTCAGCACTCCAAGAGCAGCGTTTCTCATTACATCTGATGGGGAAAGTGGGTCAAGCTTTCTGCTAAAGAGCTCCTGGCCTTTTCCTCTGTAGCGGCTATCAAATTAAGCACACTTTTCGCATGGCTGAGCAATGTTCTGTAAACGCTCCCCTCTTTCTCCATTGCACATCTCTGTACTGTACTCAGTTTAGAAACCTCAGAACTGTTTTATTCAGATATTATAAATGTATATATATACATATATATATATATCAAAAAAAGCACCACAATTTTATAATAAAGAAGTATAATAAGTACAGATATGGCATGAAAGGCCTCTTTCCACAGTGGTATTGACACAGCATTTACACCCTAGAATTCCATAGCACAAAGGCATGGTTTATTGTGTTGGATTGTCCTGTTATCTTATAATGTCAACTTAATGTACTCCGCTGGATTTCAGTTTTGTTTTTCAGCCAGGCCCAAATTACACAGAACTTTAGCTTCAGAACTTTAGCCTCTATGGATTTAGTGAAGTAAATTCATGGCGGTTTTCAGTTGTGGAGGGATTAAGTTCCTGTCATTATGACCGAATTGTTTTGTTCAGGCAGCTACTATACACATACTCTTCCAGGCTCGTAATTACATTAGTGAGGGGGGTTGAAGCAGAAAAAAATGCAAGCAATGAGGTTTGTGTTCTACTTCATTCTAAATGCTCCAAAACCAATTTACCATAATTTGCTCATATGGGCTTTCTCTAAGCCCCTCTCCTAAACACACACACAAACCCTCTATCTTTTTGAACAGCAAAATGCAATTTTTTTTATATCAGAGTTTGCACAACAAATTGCTTTTATGACCATTGTTGCGACCAAAACGTAGGTGTGGTATGCAGTCTGCTGACTATTGAATAGCCCCTGGGAAGATGACATAAATAGAGCATTAAATTTGTTCCACATTAAAACAGGCAATGGACTGGGCTTCTAGTTTGTTTTGCAGAGAAATGCTGCCCAGTCAAAGAAAACAAAGTTTATGTTTAGATATGGCTCTGCATTGTAAAGTGTTGCAGTCATTTCCCAACCCTCTACCTTGGTAGAAATACAGGATGCTAAGCCTTAATATTTATGTTGAGGCTATATCTGAACTTTGACTAAATTAAATTATTATTAATAAAGTTAAGTTTTCATCAGATGCTCACCACCTTCAAAAGTCTTATTGTCTCTGCAGACTTAAAAAGACTTGTTTGAGAAGACAGTGCCAGGAGACAGCGGCGGAAGTTTATTTAGGGACATCAGGGATGAAATTATTTTAAAAACATATAATATGACCCCTTTAAATGATCATCTAGAAAGGAATGTATTGCAGTACAGTACAGTATTGTATAACAGTACATGCACGTTTGATACTTTCCGGGACCAATCTTAGAAGCACTAAATCTGATTGGGGTATGACAGGTTAGCAATGGCACCCCTTTATTGGACAACCAGCCTGTATTGCCCCCAGCAAGGTGACTAGCCTGTATTCAGTCATCCACAGGCCTTGGAACACAATTGGCCCAGTGATCTAATGGGCCTGAAGGAGAGAGACATACTAGACTGTGGAAAGTGGGGCATGGTTTTGTCGTCGCTGCTGGCGGAGAGTCAGGTTTGGAGACTAAATAGCTAAGGGAAACACTTCCCTCGTAATAAACCCTAACAGCTGTTCTCGTTTTGCAGCGAAGTCGACGGCGCTTCTGGACACTGTTAACATAGGGCTTCCTTTTGGCACAGTACAGATTTAACTGGCATTTGTGGATGTAACTACGTATTGTGGTACTTGACAAAGGGTTGCCAAAGTAGTCCTGAGCCCATGTGGTGATATTGCTTATAGATGAATGACGATTCTTGATGCAGTGCCGCCGGGATCGGAGAGCATGGTTGTTCAGCTTAGGCTTGCGCCCTTGTCCTTTATGCACTGAAACTCCTCCACATTCCTTGAATCGTTTAATTATGTTATGCACTGTTGAAGGTGAAATAAGCTAATGTCTTCCTATCTTTCTTTGAGGAACATTGTTTTTAAACATTTTAATAATTTTCTCACGTATTTGTTGGCAAACTGGTGATCCTCAGCCCATCTTTGCTCCTAAAGGACTAGACCTTTCTTGGATGCTGCTTTTGTACCAAATCATAATTACAATCACCTGTTGACATCACCTGTTTCAGATCACATCATTATTTAACCAATTTACCTGATTACTAGCCCTAAATTGCTCCTGTTCCAACTTTTTTTGAAATGTGTTGCAAGAACCAAAATAGGAATTTTGTTTTCTTGAAGAAAAAACAATAAAAATCATGAGGAACACATTAAATAATGTGCTGTTGTATTGTCTGCAATGAAATACAAGTCAAAGTAAATTTAGAAATTACTACTTTCTTTTTTTATTTGTGTTTTCCATACTGTCCCAACTTTTTCTGATTTGGGGTTGTATGATAGCAAATACATAATATGATAAGTTTTTTTGCACAGGCCCTGTCCATTGTTCGAATTCAAGATTGTAGATTCTAGCAGTTCATGCCCCAGATGAATGGACAGGGATCAACCTGGTGGAGGGGGGAGAATACGGGTGAATGCTGGCATCTGTATCTGATGCAAAGATTAGTGATTACAGCTAGTGTTGAGTGACAAGTGTTTACCAAGTGAGTACACTGTAACAGTCACCGCCTGTCACAAAGTTCATGTTGTTATTTTATGTTGCTATGTTCCTCTGGACCATTAGCTGGCACTAGTAGCTCTACCTTTTTTGTATAAAAGAGGGGAGGAGTGAGAGGTAGATTCAGTTTAAACTCCACATGGTTTCTTGCTGTGCTATAAACAATCCTGGTTTTGGAAACATTTTTTTTTTGTGGTAACTGCTTCAGTACAAGCTGGTGCCTTTATATTTACAACTGCTGTGAGGATGCACAATTTTGGCATTTCTTTGAGTACATTATTGCAACTGCCCAAGAACTATACCCAAAGAATTCCCGGCCTACTTCCTCAAGGACTTCTGCATTACACTGACCATCTCATCTCCAGATAAGACATTTGGCTTATTCATGAACTGCAAACACTAACCTGAATTGGATTGATTTATTGAACATTCTGCATTTAAACCCCATTTCTATTAGATTTATTTTTTTTTGTTTGTTGTGAGTCTGCCCGCTTTGTGTATTTGCTAGTTTGTGTATTTGTAAAATCATTTGCTGTATATATTTTGTGTAAATAGTTTAATACATATTGGGACATGGATTTACACGGTTTTTGTGCTTTTTGTGCATTTACTTCCAAACTAAACACCTTAAGCTGAGAGACCTTTTGCAAAACTGATCCCCCCTTTTCTTATATAGCAATTCCAGCATAGAATAGCTGGGATGGTTATAACCCCAAGTGTTGAGTGACGATTGGCTAGAACTATTTGTAATAAATTATGTAGCATTAGAGTCTTCCTGGTACAATTTGGGATAAGCATACATTTCTGTAAAGCTTAATTACATTTTGATCATTTTCATATTTCTGCTGGGCAATGCAGTCAAGATCAGGTTGCACTCATACTAGGGTGCCCTATGGTCTGTGTAAATAATAATTAATCTTTGAGGTTTAGACAGACTACTTGTTCCATTTTTGGTGTTTTTCTGTTTTCATTCTTCATAGAAAATTGCAGAGCTTAATCATAAAAGCATAGAAAAAGTGAACTTGTGAATCAATGCAAACTTTAACATTTTGTTGTGGCCACAACATATTAAAATATGGTGTGTGGTAATGTGATACTATATTGTGGCTACAAGGAAAAACAGAAGCCTTCCCAGAGAATGCTAAAGGGGAAAGTCAGTGATCAAGAACCTATGCTACATATTAAAATAGAGGGAGAAATCACACCCATGTTAGTACACACAGGAGCAGTTTATACATGTATACATTCTAATTATGCCTCACATCTTCCCAGGTCTAGAAAATCTGCAGACAATAGGATTCTCGGAACAAAAGTAGCTAATTCCTATGACTGCTCCAGTTCGTCTACAAACCAAATACAAAAGTGTGACCATACCTATCCGGGTATCAAGTGAGACTCCTGTTAATTAGTTAGGGAGAAATGCATTATGTAAATTGAGGTTACAAATATGGTGCTCTCTAGAAGGAGTGTATATTGACATGAAATGAATAAGAACTCAAATGACGATTACTGAGCTAAAAGCAGAAGTTGAATATGACAGACAGAAAATGATGAGAGACAGACAATTCATAAATAGGGGAAGTTTACTGAAGCACAGATTCCTAAAGCACAGTTATCAAAATCAGATTTTCACTGTACAATGATATATGATTCTAACAGAGATGCAAACCTAGAAAAGAAGTGGCAAAAAGAAACTGAAGAGCAAAAAATTAAACTGATCAAACAGTACATCATAATAGATAAACAAGGAGCAGCTATGAAAATAGTGAATTTGTAAAGAGATGTTTAAATGTTCCACATGGGTCTTTATATGTAGAAAAAACTGCGAAGCAAAAGCTTTAGGGCCAATGATGAAAAAGGCTATGTGGCACGAAAGGGGGGCCAAGAAAGACCACAAGATATTTGACGTTTAGGAAGGACAAATGAAGGACAAATCATTGCACCAAACTCACTTTATGCATTTTAATTCCATATGCTTAAGGGCTTGACCACTGTGCAAAGAAGTATGTCATAAGCAGGGATACTGGTCTCCATATTTATGGTATATCTCCATAGATGGTAAAATTTCTGTCCTTGTGAAATTTGTGCCAAAAACAGAAAGGAACATTGACACCAACAGGTCACATACCATTACCAGAAGGATACCACATACCATTACCACATGCCATTACTTCGTTGAAGCCAGTCCGTTACAAAAGGTAAGTTGATAGGCTCTCCAGACCAGGAGAACAACGGCAGTTGAAAACCCAGAATGCACTTGAAAGGGGTCATGCCAGTGGAGGGTTTTATCAGGGAATTCTGTGCGTATGCGGCCCACATAAGAAAGCAACAGATTGTCTCTGTTGGCAGTATGAGTGTAGGAATCTGATAATCTCCTGGTTGAGTCGCTCGGTTTGTCCACTGGATTGAGGATGGCAACCAGAGTCACACTGAGTTGCTTGAAGAATGATGCCTAGACCCGGGAAGTGAATTGCAGTCTTCGATCAGAGACAATGTCATCAGGTAGTCCATAAAATCGAAAAACATGATTGCACAATAATTCAGCGCTCTCAAGGGGGGAGTTTAGGCAAAGGGATTAATCTACAGGCTCTGGAAAAATGGTCAACAATAGTGAGTATCGTGGTATTACCCTGGGAATTGGGGAGATCAGTAATAAAGTCTATGGCGATGTGGGACCAAGGTCTTTGTGGGGTGGGTAACGGCTAATAAACCTGCTGGTAATTGTTTGGGTGTCTTGGTAGTTTGGCAGATGGTACAATTGTGAATGTGCTGGATGGTGTCATTGGTTAGAGAGGGCCACCAGAAGCAATTTCGGATTAATAAGTAAATGTAATAATTAAATGGTTATTCTTGGTGACTATATCCCACTGAATGGGAGCTACTAGTAGATTTTTAAGGATAATATTCCTGTAAAATTTCTATACTCCTGTGTAGATGAGTTTAGCACCTTGTCGTTCTGATGAGATAGGGCGTCAGCTTTGGTATTCTTAGACCTTGGGCGATAGGTGACACTGAAATGACCAGGCATGAGATCTATGGCACAGTCTATGATCCAGTGAGGAGGAAGTTGAAAATGTAGTCCGGAAAAGAGACAAGTAATATTCGGGCGGGGTTCCCTCTGGTGGTTAGGAGGAGGCGGTACGGGGGCCTCCAACGTAACACACCGAGATCAGTAATAGTGAAAGGAGCAGGGATTTAGATTTTATGGGAAACAGCGCAAAATAATGAATGCAAATGGACATTGTTCATAGCAAGAGAGGTAGGTATGGACAATTGCCTACAACTGCCAACTCCAAATCACCCTAGTAATATAATAATAGTTCCAAATCCACATGACTCTAAAAAATGTGCAGAATGTGATTGCTTGTGTCAGGTAAGCATTTGAGACCTTATTGCTCTGTTGAATGTTTGGTTTTTTTAGGGAAGAAGCATGTCCTACTTCCCATGCTACCCACCATGCTGAAGAGTCCAAACTGAGAAACTTTAATGTTTTAAGCTCAATCAATGACTCTTTAAAATGGGTAGTTTCATAGTATTAGTATGCTCACCGAGTGCACATGGAAAATATTCCTGCTAAGACTTTTACTTCACCACCCGATATTTACTCCATGTCTGAAGAATTTTGGGGAGTTCATGGGAACTGGTGATGTTTGGACAAACAGTGGACACTCCTTGAACTTTCTATCATTTTCAAGCATCATCATCATCATCGTCATTATCATTATTATCAATATCATTATCATCAATATCATTATTGTCAATATCATCTTCATCAATCAATAAGTACAAGAGACATTCACACAAAGACACTCATGATTTTTATTGGATAATGTGCAAATCTATTTTTGTGTTATGTCAAAAACTTACAAGTCGTTGAGTCTTTTTTTAATTTCTTTTTTATCTTTTTATGTTTTTTATACTCATCTGCTGTAATAGTCCATGCTAATTTTTGTATTACTAATATATTATTAATAATATTTAATTACTTGCATTTGTGGGTCTCTTTTTCTCTTTTGGTTTGCACCTATGTTATACTTTTTGAGGTGTTTATTTTGATATTAAGAATGGTTGGTGGGCCCCTCAGGGAAGGCATCTTCTTTAAAGCAAGGAGAGCATATATATATATATATATATATCTCCGTTCTCACCATTTATTGGCAACGTTAATCCAAATTCTTACATCTCCCCAGCTCCCCAAATTCATTCCATTCATTCATCCATCTATCCATCCATCAGCATTTCTGGTGAACTGTCAGCTGTGGTCATCAGGTGGAATTGAATTTTGCTGAGAAGTAACATTGAGGGACTGAACAGAGCCACATCACTAAATGGTAAATATTTTCCAATGTGTAAGATTGGAAATTTTACAACATCAAGTAATAATTTAATAACTCTCTTTTTTAACTACTTCTATTTGTATTTTTTTTAATTGAAGGTTAAGATTGTGAGTTGTTACAGTTATAACAATATTCTTGTGGCAGTTTGTAACTACAACCCCAAATCAGAAAAAGTTGGGACAGTATGGAAAACACAAATAAAAAAGTAGTGATTTCTAAATTTACTTTGACTTGTATTTCATTGCAGACAATACAACAGCACATTATTTAATGTGTTCCTCATTATTTTTATTGTTTTTTCTTCAAAAAAAAAACAAAATTCCTATTTTGGTTCTTGCAACACATTTTAAAAAAAGTTGGAACAGTAAAGCATTTACCACTTTGTAATGTTGCCATTCCTTTTCACAACACTTAAAAGACGTTTAGGGACTGAAGACACCAAGTGAAGAAGTGTAATTTTGTCCCATTCTTGCTGCAAACAAGTCTTAAGGTGGGCAACAGTACACAGTACGGGGTCTTCATTGTCGCATTTTGCGCTTCACAAATGCGCCACACATTCTCTATTGGAGACAGGTCGGGACTGCAGGCAGGCCAGTCAAGAACCTGTGTCCTCTTCCTCTGCAGCCAGGACTTTGTAATGTGTGCAGAATGTGGTTTTGCATTATCTTGTTGAAATATGCATGGACGTCCCTGGAAAAGATGTCTTCTTGAAGGCAGCATATTGTGCTCCAAAATCTCTATGTACTTTTCAACATTAATGGTGCCATCACAGAAGTGCACGTTACCTTTACCAAGGGCACTGACACAACCCCATACCATGACAGACCCTGGCTTTTGGACTTGTTGCTGGTAACAGTCTGGATGATCCTTTTCTTCTTTGGTCCGGAGTACATGGCGTCCATTTCTCCCAAAAAATACCTGAAATACTGATTCATCTGACCACAGTACACATTTCCACTGTGTGATGGTCCATCCCAGATGCCTTCAAGCCCAGAGAAGTCGACGGTGCATCTGGACACTGTTAACATAGGGCTTCCTTTTGGCACAGTACAGTTTTAACTGGCATTTGTGGATGTAACTATGTAATGTGGTACTTGACAAAGGTTTGCCAAAGTAGTCCTGAGCCC
Organism: Chromobotia macracanthus; assembly: GCA_036877525.1. Classification (NCBI taxonomy): domain Eukaryota; kingdom Metazoa; phylum Chordata; class Actinopteri; order Cypriniformes; family Botiidae; genus Chromobotia; species Chromobotia macracanthus. The sequence goes on along the minus strand of JAZGTH010000062.1, from coordinate 8,919,466 downwards.
ATGACGATTCTTGATGCAGTGCCGCCTGAGGGATCAGAGAGCACGGTTGTTCAGCTTAGGCTTGCGCCCTTGTCCTTTACGCACTGAAATTCCACCCCATTCCTTGAATCTTTTAATTATGTTATGCACTGTTGAAGGTGAAATAAGCAAATGTCTTCCTATCTTTCTTTGAGGAACATTGTTTTTTTAAACATTTCAATACTTTTCTCATGTATTTGTTGGCAAACTGGCGATCCTCAGCCCATCTTTGCTCCTAAAGGACTAGACCTTTCTTGGATGCTGCTTTTGTGCCAAATCATAATTACAATCACCTGTTGACATCACCTGTTTCAAATCACATCATTATTTAACCAATTTACCTGATTACTTGCCTTAAATTGCTCCTGTTCCAACTTTTTTTGAAATGTGTTGCAAGAACCAAAATAGGAATTTAGATATAAATAAAAATCATGAGGAACACATTAAATAATATGCTGTTGTATTGTCTGCAATGAAAGTCAAAGTAAATTTAGAAATCACTACTTTCTTTTTTTATTTGTGTTTTCCATACTGTCCCAACTTTTTCTGATTTGGGGTTGTAGATAGGGTCGTATTTCAGGTTAAAGACATAATTAAGTTGCAGATGTTGCCCTTAACTTATATCAGCCTGGACAGACAGTAATTCAAGTTAAACCAATGCTACACCAGACAAGACTCACTGTTTGTACAGATGACTGTCAGCTAGAGTGCTCTGTGCAGTCACTTGCACAGCACTTTGGAGGAGATCAGGAACAAACCTCTCCCTCCACACTTGACTATAATGGAGTAAAAGATCCTATCTCCCTAATCATTTAAAATGAAACAGTGTTATGTGTTGTTAAGTATGTGTTAAGTATGTGTTATAAGCATGTTTAGGCTTACTAAAGCTCTCATATTCATAGTTATCATCTATACTATACCACTTTAGGATTTCTACCTTTTCCTTTATTTTAATGTTTTTATTCTTTTTCCATGTACACCATTCCCCCAATGGGGTCTGTCAAAGTATTATTTAAGAATAGAGTTACCAATATAGGCTTTATAAACAATTGGAATTATTTCTGGAGGAGACCTGACCTGTTGAAGAGAGATGGCCTCCATCCCTCCCGGGTAGGAGCTGCTGTCCTCTCTAGAAATTTGACCAATAGTCTTAAAATGACTAGTATCTGACTATCCAGGGCCCAGGTCAGGAAGCAGAACGATCGACTTATCTGTCCGCCTGCAAGCCGCCTTGACATGTCACATAGGTCACATAATTCACAGCACATAGAGTTTGTACCCCCTAAATATCGACATATCGAGACTGTGTCTGTTCCCCGAACAAACAAACATAAAGCACGCTCTAAATCAAAACATACAAATCTGATTAATATAAAACTAGGAAACAACCTACAAACTGATAGTATGAAAATGTTAAAATTCGGCCTGCTTAACATCAGGTCATTTTCAAATAAAGAACTTATGGTTAATGAAATTATTACAGACCACAATTTGGATGCGCTGTGTCTGACAGAAACCTGGCTTAAAACAGATGACTTCATAAGCCTGAATGAATCTTCACCACAAGATTATTACTATAAGCATGTGCCTCGTTTGAAGGGTAGAGGTGGTGGTGTTGCTACAATCTATAGCAAAATATTTGATGTCAATCATAAATCTAAGCAAAATTTTAAATCATTTGAAATATTGGTGTTAAATTATAGACACTTATAGACAGTCGCAACAAACAATTGCCTTTTGTCATGGCTACCATTTACAGACCACCAGGCCATCATATAGACTTTCTTAAAGAATTTGCAGAGAATTTGGTAGTCACCGTAGATAGGGTCTTAATCGTTGGTGACTTTAACATCCACGTCGATAACCCAAATGATGCGTTATGTACAGTTTTTATGGATGTCCTGGACTTGCTTGGTGTTAGTCAAAAGGTGTCGGGACCCACGCATAAACATAATTACACTTTAGACCTAATCCTGTTATTTGGACTCAATATAAACAACATAGAAATATTACCTCAGAACGATGCTATTTCAGATCACTGCCCTGTCTTCTACACTGTAATGTTAGATAAGCCCTCTCGTCCAAAGACCACGACAAGTAGAACAATCACATCTACTACTAAAGATAGTTTTATTAACAATCTTCCAGATCTGTCTCAAATGCATCATGTAATAAACAACAATGAAGATCTCAATGCTGTGACAGAAACCTTAAACAAAGCTTTTTCAGGTACCCTAGAAGTTGTCACACCAATTATACTAAAGAAGATGAAGGAGAGAGCGCCAGCACCATGGTATAATAACGACGTATCAGCTCTTAAAAAGGCAGCTAGAAAAATGGAGCGTAGATGGAGGAATACAAACTTAGAGGTATATCGTGATGCATGGAAAGAGAGTGTCCACAAATACAAACAATCTCTAAAAACGGCTAAATTTAACTACCTAAGCAAGCTGATCGGACAAAACCAGAATAATCTGTATTTTTTTTTAATATTGTTGCAAATTTGACCAAAGACAAAGCGTCAACAGACAAAGATGCTAAACTATAGCACAGTAGTAATGATTTTATGAAAATATCGAATCTATTCAACCAGTCTTGCCTCTGTCTAATAGCATTGCATACTACAGCACACCTCAAGTACTACTAGACTCATTTACTGCCATTTCATTGGACGAGCTCATAAAAATATTGAACTCATCATCGTCAACCTGTATATTAGATCCCATTCCCACAAAACTACTGAAAGAAGTTTTTCCTGCTGTGTCGGAACCAGTGCTCAATATTATAAATTCCTCACTAGATTTAGGCTATGTTCCAGCAGCCTTTAAAATGGCAGTTACTAAGGCCAATCATTAAGAAGCAAAATCTCGACCAGGGAGAGCTGACTAACTTCAGACCAATTTCAAATCTCTCCTTTATATCAAAAATACTGGAAAAAGTAGTGTCTGGTCAACTCCAGACATTCTTAGCAAAAAATAGCATATATGACAAATTTCAATCAGGATTTAGGCCCCAACATAGCACAGAAACAGCCTTGCTCAGAGTTACAAACAACCTCCTTCTAGCATCTGACCACGATGAAACCTCCCTTCTTATATTACTGGACCTCAGTGCAGCTTTTGATACAATAGATCATAAAATTCTTCTTGATAGACTGGAAAACTGTGTTGGCATTAGTGGTCAAGCATTAGCCTTGTTTAAATCCTATTTTACTGACCGTTACCACCTTGCCTATGTTAACGAGGAAAAGTCTTGTTACTCGCAGGTCAAATATGGTGTGCCACAGGGTTCATTTCTTGGTCCTATTGTTTTCTCATTATATATGCTTCTGCTTGGATATATTATTAAGAAATACGACATCAGTTTTTCACTGCTACGCTGACGATACTCAGCTTTACATTTCCTCAGAACCTGGCAAAACCCATCGTTTTTCTAGGCTAACAGACTGTATTAACGATATCAGAAAATGGATGGCTAACAACTTCCTTCTGCTTAACTCGAATAAGACAGAGGTTTTGATTATTGAACCCAATAGCTCTAAACTAGATATGACAGACCACAACATCCTTATTAAAGGTTGCACTATTGTACCAGCTTCCGCAGTTAAGAACCTCGGTGTGATGCTAGATAAGAACCTTTCTTTCGATAGTCACATTTCCAATATGTGTCATACTGCATTCCTACACCTTAGAAATATTTCCAAGATACCTCACATGCTGTCTGTCTCAGATGCTGACAAGCTTATCCACTCATTTATGATCACAAGAATTGACTATTGTAACTCATTACTGGGGGGGGGGTCACGCAAAACAAATAAATAAGCTTCAGCTGGTCCAAAATGCAGCTGCAAGAATGCTCACTAGATCAAAGAAATAAGACCACATAGGCCCAATTCTAGCAACACTGCACTGGCTACCTGTAAAGTATTGCATTTATTTTGAAATACTATTAATTACTTATAAAGCCCTACATGGTCCAGCGTCTTTGTATATTCATGAATTATTTCAGAATACAATACATTGCGGACACTGTGCTCGCACAATAGTGGTCTGCTAATAATTCCAAGAATATCAAAAACGTCTAAAGGCGGCAGCTCTTTCTCCTACCTAGCACCAAAACTCTGGAATGACCTTCCCAGCAATGTTCGGGACTCAGACACACTCAAGGAGTTCAAGTCTAAACTAAAGACCCATCTCTTCAGACGTGCATTCACCTAATTCAACTACTGTCACACCTAGGCCGCAACAGTTCAATTCAATTCAATTCAACTTCAACCCCAAATCAGAAAAAGTTGGGACAGTATGGAAAACACAAATAAAAAAAAAAAAGTAGTGATTTCTAAATTTACTTTGACTTGTATTTCATTGCAGACAATACAACATAACATTATTTAATGTGTTTCTCATGATTTTTATTGTTTTTTCTTCAAAAAAACAAAATTCCTATTTTGGTTCTTGCAACACATTTCAAAAAAAGTTGGAACAGGGGCAATTTAGGGCTAGTAATCAGGTAAATTGGTTAAATAATGATGTGATCTGAAACAGGTGATGTCAACAGGTGATTGTAATTATGATTTGGTACAAAAGCAGCATCCAAGAAAGGTCTAGTCCTTTAGGAGCAAAGATGGGCCGAGGATCGCCAGTTTGCCAACAAATACGTGAGAAAATTATTGAAATGTTTAAAATCCATGTTTCTCAATGAAAGATAGGAAGACATTTGTTTATTTCACCTTCAACAGTGCACGAATTGATACGAATGATGCTTAAACAATTAGTGTTCCTTATGAAAACTTCAAGTTTGTGATGGATGAAAGGAGTGATGATTTTGCATGGGAAATCGTCAAGCATGCTTTCATCGACTGTATGGTCAGGTGCTCAAAGATTATTGGATTGTTGTTATAAAAATCTGTTTATCTAGAGAAATAGTTATATACTTCTTGGACAGCAACTCAATGATCATTTTGAGTTGAGCATGTCTTTAATGTTTCTTCAGCATATATTAAATCAGGTGACTGCCATTCTCCAATTTAAACAAATTGAGTTTTTTAAAATAAAAAAAGTCTTGTCACTTTAGCACTTTTAGATCTGTTAGATTAGTTTTGCTCTTTTTTTCATTCATTTTCCTTCTAACTTCATTTGCAATCAGCTGTTAAACCATCAATAAAAATCAGTTGGTCAAATGCCTTTGGTCAAATGGAGAGAAGCTGTAATTAGATGCTTGATTCTCTACTTCTCTCAACCTCTCAAGCCTACCTCTGTCTACTTTCATCTCATCAAGTAATCTCATCAAACATTATCAGTTGTGCGTTTAAAATACATGAAATGCTCTATAGTATTTGTTTGATTTTAGTTAGACATTAGTGTGATCGACCACCAAGTTAAGCTCCAAACCTAATTAACTTTTATAACAGCAACTAATACATTTCACCAAACTACATAGAATTGAATAGGCCATAAATAGGCAGAGACTTAAATATGAACCAACTTAAACTAACTTAAATTTAAAGTATAAAAGTTGGTTTCATTTTGTTATTTCAATGCAATGTATTTTTCACACTGTGAACAATCTGAACAATACCAAGTGATGTTGTAAGTAAATACAGATTTGCTATGTTTCTCTTCAAAGATACTTATGTGAACAAAGAGGAACTGGAACAGCTTACAATGAGGACCATCACAAAAGGAGGCACCACAGATGATCCTTTACAGACTGGCATAGTGCTGGCAGGCATAGAGGTGATGACGGGGTTGGCAGGTGTTGCAAAGGCTTGTGCTGTTTTACTTGGCCTAATTTACGCAAATAATCCTCAGTTACCCAAAAAAGCTCAGGTATGTTTTTTTAATTTTTCCAGAAGGTTCTACTGGAACTAGACAATGGCAAACTTTACCCAAACATTTATTCCCTAAAGAACAGACTTGTTGAGACATTATTGGTATTGTTCTGACCATTACTACACAATGTTTACCTATATGCATCTGGTTCTACAATGTCTTGTTTGCATGTTGCATGTTCCGAAAGTAAGTGTTGGAAAAATGTAAAACTTTTTAAGAATGTTTTAAGTAAAATGTCATTTTAAGCAAAATTGATACAAGTTGGGTTTACTTAAAAAGTGTAATGCAAAAATGGTGCATATTTATTTTAAATAAATTCAACAAATCATTTTATTCAGTGTATCATTTGCCCTTTCACTGAGATGTGTTGGAATTAAGAAACTAATGGTTCGTTTAGGCTGTTGAATTGCTGAATTTCCAGTCATCTTACAATTTGATAATTACACTCTGATAACACTTACTACTTCATAATCTGGAGTCCCTAATCCTGCTGATTTTTGTTACATGTTCTATAAGGGTGTCAAATCAATTTCCCCAAATCAACAATTAATTCTAATCAATAATTAATATTTCCCATTTGGAATGATATTTGTTTCCCTTACACAGGGAATGGTGGAGAATAGATCTATCAACATTCTGTCAGGAGATCACGGACTAACGAACCCAGATGCAGACAGCGTTAAACAGAAAAATCTCTATTTATAAAACAAAACAACCCACGAGGGGGAAAAACGTGAACACAAAACAGCAATAAACTTGAACAAAAGAGCTCCCAAAAACCGGAGCCTAAAATGAAACTAAAAAACGGGCAGGGCAGACACGGGACAAAAACACGACCTGACAAGACTCCCTGTGACGGGGGACAAGACTGCAAGACCAGATGCATGAAACAAGACAGGAAACAAGGAACGGAGAGGGAACGAACCGACAAGAGACAGAGAACACGAGGGCTTTAAATAACATGGACAAACGCGGAACAGGTGCGCGCCATGAGCGCAAACAAGACAAGAGAACAAGAGGGCGGGACAAGACGCGTGACCGGAGAGCACATGGCGAATGTAAACAAAACAGAGGTCATGTGCTTCCACACAAGACAAGACCCAGAGCATGAGTTCAGATCCCGACTCCAAGAAACAAGAACCAAGACAAGAAGGAGTCAGGATCAAAACAACACGCTCTGACACAACACACAGGGCATGTCAGGATCTTGGCGATATAATCAAGAAAAATTCAAGACAGAGGGCCAGGAACCTGACACACTCATTGAGTGAAACTGTTCATAAATAATTACATATTTGCTGGAGAATTTGTGAACAAAACTAAATATTAGTCCTCTTTTACATTTATTACAATATCAAATGTTTGCGAGACATGAAAGCGATACATTTTACTATTTCAGGCAAAATATTAGGTTATTTTGAATTTGATGGCAGCCACACCTCTCAAAAAAGTTGGGACAGGGGCAACAAAAGGCTGAAAAAGTAATTGGTACTGATAAGAAACTGGAATAAAAAATGCTGGAAGAGCATTTTGCAACTAATTAGGCTAACTGGCAACAGGTCAGTAGCATGACTGGGTATAAAAAGAACATCTTAGAGAGGCTGAATCTCTCAGAAGTAAAAATGGCCAGAGGTTCACCAATCTGCAGAAAACTGTCTACAAATTGTGGAACAATTTCAGAATAATGTTCAGAATTATTAGTGTCTATAGCATGGACAACTTACACATCTGAAAAGGCACCATCAGTGCCGAGAGGTATATAAAAGTTTTAAAACAACATGCCATCCAGACGACGTCTTTTTCAGGGAGGGTCCTGCATATTTCAGCAAGACAATGTTAAACACATACTGCATCCATTACAACAGCATGGCTTTGTAGTAAAAGAGTCTGGGTGCTGAACCTGCCTGCAGTCTAGATCTTTCACCAATTGAAAACATTTGGCGTGTCATAAAATGAAAAATCCGGTGACCCAGGACTGTTGAGCAGCTAGAATACATCAGACAGGAATGGACATTCCCCTTCCAAAACTAGCAACTGGTCTCCTCAGTTCCCAGACGATTACAGACTGTTGAAGAGGGGATGCTACACTGTGGTAAACATGCCCCTGTCTCAACTTTTTTGAGAGGTGTTGCTGCTATCAAATTCAAAACGAGCTAATATTTTGTGTGAAATGGTAAAAAGTCTTCTTTGAACATTTTGATATGTTGTCTGTTCCAGTGTGAATAAAATATGGGTATATAGATTTGCGAATCATTGCATTCTGTTTTTTTTTTTACACAGCGTCCCAACTTTTTTTGAATTGTAGAATCATGAACAAAATATTTAGACGCAATTTACATTACACATTTTGCAGGTGTTTTAATCCAAAGCCACTTGCAGTGCAAGTCATTCACTTTAGCAGTAGGTGTGTTCTCTGGTTCATCGACGCCATTATCTTTGTGCTGCTTCCACCTGCTTGGACTCGGTGAACCAACAGAACCTATAGTATGTTGCGCATGCGCGACTGAATGAATCACTCCCCGAGACGACTCGTTCTTTATTTAAGATTCAGACATTAAAGATTCGAATCGTTCAAAAACGGCCCATCACTACTCAATATCAGCGAAAATAACGCTTGTGAAATTTGGCTTGCTAAACGGGGCTAGATAACTTCAATATAAGCTAACTCTAGTTTAAGTTATGTCAGCTGAAGCGTAGCTTGGTGTGGAGCACTGCATTATTGTGTGGGTTATGGGTGATTTTATCTCAATCATCATGACCTTATGTTATAATAGTATCCAAAATGAGAAAATGTGAACATTAAGGAGCGCTAAACACGCTCATGCAGTGTATCTTTCATTCATACTCGACGCCAGAGGGCGCTGCAGAAAGTACAAAAAAGACTCTTCGAAGTAATTACGAATGACGTGCCAGGAAATCTCTAATATGGGCAAAGGCATCCAGCTATAGCTGTAGCTATGTTGAATGAAAACAAACGTTGTGACTGATGAAAGACACATAGAATACAAATTATTGGTTATTTTCCAGCAGTGTAGGCTATTTGATTTCTTAGCCAATTAAAAGTAAGAGGTAAGAAAAAATAAAACCTGTCAGTTTAACCGAATAAAAGTATTATGGTATTATTATTACATTTGACTTCTCTGTCCCCTTCACTTCTGAAATGATGGCTAAACCCCCGAATGTGTTTGGAAAAACAACAATATAACTTGGCCTAAAATTACTACAAATAAAATTGCCTTTAAATCTGGGATGAGGAAACCCCAAACACGTTAGCCTATAGAAAATAGTGAAAACATGAATTTTCATTTATCTTAAGTATCTATTAGAAATAGGGGAGCCATTTTTAAACCTTATTTTAACATAACAACTCTACACTATATAATTAACATTTTCTTTTGTCCTTCCAGATCCTGTCAAATAAGTCACCTCACCTGTCCGAATCTAGATACACCTGATTTAGCGAACCAGAGCCAACCTCAATCTATTTATCTTTTTGTCTTTTTCTATCTCTGTGTCCATCTGTCTCACTAACTATATTTCTATCCATCTTTCCAATCTATATCTTTATCTATCTCTAAGTCTTTTTCACAAACTTCCCTCTCTATCTGTCTTTATCTACTTGTCTGTCTTATCCATCTTTGTCAGTCTGTCTGTCCTTAGTCTGTATGTCTGGTCTGTATCTGTGTGTGTTGCAATGGTGACGTAAATGGTGGACCAAATCAGATTAGAAGACTGTAATTAATTGTTTAGAGTTTAAAATGTTCCAGTATCTAAAAAGACATTAAAAAGTACATAAAGCTTTTAGTGGCATTATAGGGGTTATGCACAACTAGGGTTGTAAAGGGAAATAACTTTCCCAAAATCCCTGGAAGATTCCAAAAAAATCCCCTCCTCTTGAGTGCTCCTTATGTTAAAGAGACTGTTGGCTTGGCTGTTGGCTTTGCCGTGAGCCTGCTGTTATTAGGTTGGTTTTCATGAATATTAAACTTTAATTACCTAGGGTAGGCTTGCTGAGAATTAATGTTTAGTCCCCTGCTATATGGGCTAGGATGCATGTGTTTTAGGGTGGCATAAAACTTGGATACCCAGATGAAAACCACATTTATGAGGAAAAGCAAATCTAGAACCTTCTTGTTGTAAGGTGACAGTGCTAAACACTGAGCCACTATGCAGTCCAATACAATCAAACCTAGTGTGTAACTAAATTTGGAATAGCTTAAATTGAGTGTGTTATACTTTAGTTATTCACCTGAAATAATGTATTAGGAAAAAAAATTATTTTCTCCCTAGGTGCACAGAGTGTTTTTCTGAGGAGTGTTTCTGTGGGGACTGTGATGTATTACGTCACAAAAAACATCCACTCCACAACAGGGAATGTGTCATTCATGGGTTTTTTGAAGGCATTCCTCCAACAGTGTACGTCATTAAAGGGGAAGATGGATTTTGCATTCATGAGCAAGGTACAGTACGTTCTCATGAAAGCCCTCATTTTGCTGTTCATGTGTGTCTGCAGCCAGTTGCAAGTAATCTAAATTTGTGGTTCTCTTTCTTTTTGCCAGCTTGCATATTTAGATTTCTATTGTAGATTTGATGTTTTTCATGCTAGTGTGCTGTGGTATTGTGCTTATAACCTATGGTATAGCACATAGGGTATTGGCATTAGCCGAAACAAAAATCTTTTATTTTTGTCTTCCACAAACCAAAACTTTTAGCTGTTGCAAAGCAGTAACATCCTTTGCATCCTTTCAGCATGAAGTCCAATCAACACAGCTGTTTGGAATTTAGTGAATCTGACAAATGTAAACAATGTGTGATACCAAAGCCATTGGAAGGTAAGCCTGCAACCTTTAGCCAAAAAAGCCTAACGGCTAAAAATGACACTGTGGTGCAGAGAAGGAGACCAGTTGTTTTTTTTTAATAGATGTCAATGGAGGAGAGGCTTCACTATGCTAAATAAACAACTTTTTTGAGGAAATAGCTTATTATTTATTGAATCGACAGCCTATCAGCTTATTTTCAACATGTTTTTCAGTAAATAAAAGTTTTGGATTGAACTATTTTTAGAGTTTACACCGGGAAAAAAAATTGTTTCATAAGAGAAGTCAGCTTAAAGCATTCCCATTCTTTCCTATGGTATCCCTAAACAGCAATCGAGTGTCGTACAACTTCAAAGACATTCAGTGATGTCTAGGTTGTAATGTGATGGTTATGAAGGCACACATGATCCAAGTTGACTGTTATGCTTTATCCAATAGTAAGTAACACAGAACCTCTGATCTCCAAATAGTAAGACAATCTCTGGTGATACTACTCAGGAAGATCGAGAGCTGGGATTATAGGAAATTGTGCAATGAACTCTCAACCATTCACACTGTGCAGAATCACATAACTGTTGTAAAATTAATTTTTAAATTTACTTTTTTGTTCCAAGGGCGTTTTGACTTGCATCAGCCACTATATGTATGTAAAACGTGCCAGCATCAGTGGACCCCTGACTTGAAGGAGCTCCTTAGGAGTGGATATTGGCCACCCTCTGTCACCAGTTCCACACTTTATACACTGGACCTCCTGAGCTCCTTTCAGGAACTCAAGGTAATCTCTCCGGGATTCTCCAGACAAGCCTTCGCAAAACTGCTGGAGCATCACACTAAGATTGGAGGAAGATTAAGTGTAATTGTTTTTACCATATTATAAAATTTCTTTCCATAAGCAGACATCATCACATATACTATTTCATTCGATATATCTTCCAGACTGGACAAATCAACGGTGATGCACTACAGCGCAGATTTTTAGCGTTTATGCTTCATTTGAGGAAGACCAGCTCTGCTGTGGTGCTCCTTTCACTTGCCCAGCCTGCACGCCGGAAATGTTGGCTGTTTCAGCAGATGGAAATAGAAAGCTGTACAGCTTTAGCCGAGAGACAAGGTGCTCTTTGTTCCAGTCTTTTTATTAATTAATTTATTTACTTTATATATTTAATGGATGGGTTTCCCATTTTTCTTTCTTCCTCAGCTCTGATGATCCTGGCTTGTTTGAGGGTCTGAAGACTGAAGTGGCTGAAGACAGTGCGGTGTCTAAAATTGTCGACACCATACAGAAAGCAGTGAGAAATGTAAGTTTTAAATATAACAAAATAAGTCCAACCATGATTTCCTTACCACTTCAACTTCTTCTGCCTACCAACTACTCCAAAATCAAATTGCAAGAATAAATGCTATATATTGTATAACACCATTGCTTTTATTTGATTTTTGTGTTTGTTATGTGTGTCATAGACACAGGGAAAAGACTTGTGGGGAGTCCCAGTGGACAGCAGTGAGGGAGACATCAAGCAGTGGTTTCCAAACTGGATGAAGAGGGGATGGAGGTTGCTGTGTGTAGCCACGGATTCTTTCTGAAAGCCCTTAATATGTACAGGGGGGAGATGTTTGCCTACCCTCTGTATCTTCAGAAGGATCTCATGCCAGCCAAGGCGCAATTCTTCAAATATTGGCCATACTTGGAGAAGGCTGCTAGTGTCCTTCCTGCTCTTCAGAAGCTGATCACAATGAAACCTTTCCTCAGTGTGATGCATGCTCGAGCCCATGCTACTACATGAAGAAGTATGTATATTTTTGCATCATATGTACATTTATAATGATCATAACCTCATTATTTGCTTTAAATAGCACGGGTGGATATGCTTACATTGCATGCAATGGGGTGGAACCACAAAAAAGTCTCTCTCTACATCAGTCCTTTTCCACAAGATATGTGAAGGTAAGTCACCTATTAATTGTTTTGTATATCCTTTTTTGTGTGCACTTGGCATGTTTTTAAATCGTACAAAATCCTGATTATTGTATAACACTGTTTATCAGACTTATCAGAGACTCCAGGATGAAACAGCAAGGCTAGCTGAACTAAACACAGTTACTTTGCACAGATGAAGTGGTGTCACAGTGGCTTTCTGATGTGAATGAATGGGCAGCAGGAGGTAAGTATGACTAGAAGAAAGAAACAGCAAATATCCTTTTCCACAACCATCTGATATTTTCAGTTTGATATTAAATAGCAGCTAAAGATAATAGGTTGATCATCTATGGATTACAGCAAACTACATGTCACCATCAGATGTTCTGTCACATTTATGTTGGGTATTTCAGTTTCCCTGCAGGAAGTGCACATACCAAGTTCAATGAAGTTGAATTAAAAGGGGTTTTATATACAAATACAAATTCCAACACTGAAACAGTTCTGTGTAGTTTTAACAGTAAATTTGCTGTCACTATCACTTCTACAGAGATACCAGATACATCTCATGCCAGTCAAGGCACCGCACACAGAGGACTTCAGCAGTCGATTTACCTTAGTGTGAGGCAGCGGAAGCAAACCCTTTACCGTCAGAATGGTATAACTATATAATATAATAGGTTGATATATTCAAGCTACTGTATGCACCCTGCTCCACCAAAAATACATGTAATTAGCACATAATTTAGTAGAACTTAAGCTTAATCATTGAATCCTGTGCTTTAAATGTCCAGTCTGATGGAGTTAGTGGTAACTAGCGGTGAGGTTGTAGATTGCAACAAACTCCCCTCACCTCTCCTTTTCCAAGCTGTAGCAGAATTACTGTGGCAGACGAGAAGAAGTGAGTAGTCCTATCTAGAGCCAGTGTTTGTTTTTCTGTTGTGGGCTATCGTAGGAACATGGTGGCTTCCATGGAACTGTATTTTGGGGGACTGTATTTAGATAAAAACTGCCTGTTCTAAGGTAATTAAAGCACAGCATTTATTATTTTCAGGAATGTAGGTTATCCCGTAAATGTTACACACTGGACCTTTGTTACACAATGTTACCTGTTTGTAAATCTAAATTAAAATTTCAATTACTGCAGCTTTGCTTTCATTTCTTTTGGGTGCAGTATATTTTTCCTGTCTTTCTAGACAGCAGCAAGCTTTACCACCACCTTCGAAGGGAGCTGTCAGAAGACAAATGTGACCTTTCCTCTTGTGTAAAACACAAGGCTAAACTTGTATACAACAAATGTTACAAACAGATTTCTAAGTTATTTGCTGGGCATTCTCAAGCTTCCCAGGCAATGATTCCTGTCAGATTTGTTGACCTCATGACATTCCCTGTAGCACAACCCTCAGACCAGAACGTAAAGTTCAGTATTGTCTATTTGGCAGATTGCTGTGAAATCTGGTAAGCAAATTCATGAAGGTGACCTCATACTGTTTCCTCTATCACCACATTTAGGCCGAAATGTAAAAGTTAATTCTTCATTACTTGCATTTTCCCACATTCACTTATTCTGCAGTGCAGCAGCAGCAGAGGTCTGTGCCTTTTTTTTCCAGAGGGGTATTATGGGGTAAAGGTATTTTAGGTATCATAGGGGAGTGTGTAAAAGGATATAAGTGTTGTGTAACCTTATATCACTGTAAATGGGAACCGGTAGATCAACAGTAAGCTCATGCTAATGCATCATAAAAATCCAAACAATAAATTGATATAAATAAATAGTACAGATAAATTGATATTTTTATGTTGTTAAATTAATATAATTGATTGATAAAAATTGTTTAAATTAATATAAATGATGCTTTTAACTCTTCCCTTTTCTTGAAATGTTTATCATTTTATAAAACTTTTTGTTTTTGTGAAAACCTGTACGCTTTTAACAGTCATTTTAAAGAATAATGTCACCATAGACACCCTACCCAACTTATTCATTCACTCATGGTATTAATTTTATTTGTGCAGGTCTTAAAAGCTCTTAAAATTGTTGCAAATACTGTTATAAGCACATTGTTCATTACACTTACATTGTAAAATGGATTAGATAGTATGTAACAGAAAAATTGTGGTATGATTTTACTCATGTTGTATGTTATTAAAGTTGACAAATAACTTGATTCCCTGTTGTGTTAGAGCTTTTCAGGTGAACTTAACCACATGGTCCAGTGTTATTAAATACAGCCCTATGGCTTGTTTGTATGATGTATGTGGTGTATTTTCACTGGTATTGTTGTGAACAGCAAGAAAAAGTATTTCCAAAGATTTTAGTTTATGTTTTCAATTAATTTCCAGTGATTTTGTTGACTTGATTGCACAGATACAATTGAAGTGAATTGAGCTGGATGATGACATCACTGAATAAATGGGGAACTGACTTTAACTGAAAATTGATTGTTTACTTTCGCATTGACACTATTTTCCTATTTAATACTGTAAAGCTGCTTTGACATAATCTGTATTAAAAGCACTTTATAAAAGAAGGTAACTTGACTTCTCCTGACTTTTCCATACATTGTTTTAAAAATAAAATGTGATAGTTTCATGGTTGATAAAAGGTAATAGCTGGAGGAAAAAAATATAAATATTTATATGTGGAATCGTTTCGCTTGACATCACACTGCATTATTAATTCATAACTTTATGGCATGTCTTTTTGCTTATCTTTAAACAACCTGATCTTGCTTGTAATTAAACTTGAGATATAAAAGTAATGTGTATAGTAACGTGTATATGCATCTTAATGCTTATAATGTTTAGGGGAACAAGTTGGTGTGGTGGGGAGTGGCTAAACTTGGGAGAAGTTTTGTCTGTGTATGTGTGAGTGTATTTGTATTTTCTCTGTTTTGCTTTATGTACAGAAGTTTCTGCATATTTGTTAACGACCCTCCATGAAAACTAGAAGGTTCATCTCAAGGGATTTATCCTTTTAATGAACTATAGCAGAAATAGTGAGCAAAACTAACCACCTTTTTGAATTAAAATAAAAGTGCATTGCTACAGGCATGGGGGAAACCTGAAGTACTTGGGTTGAGGCAGAAAACAGATCTTGCATGCAATCATGAAAATAAGGTTAAAAGTTTAGCCAAGTCAGTTTTACTGACAAGTAATTTTTGACAAAGCGTCCTGTGAAGATATCCCTGGGCCATTAAGTAATTGTCGTAGGACTAAACAAAATACATTGGCTAATAAAACAAATTCCTTCATTGTATAATCTCTGAAGGTGACCCATTTTGGCCACTATTTCTACATACAAAGGAAAAACAAACAAATAAACAAACAAATGGCTTATTTTTATATATTGGACCTTCAAAATGCTCTCTGAATCCAGGCCTGGGACAGCTTGTGTAAATGCAATGGGAAAATGAAAACTTTGTTGTAGAGCTAAACCAAATACATCATTGGAAAGGTCTCGACCTGGAGAGTAACATGTCCGTATGAAGATTCTACATGGCTCCTGCTTTCTAAATACTGACCTCGGACCATGTTTGAAGGTTTATAATCCAGCAACATAAAGGTCTACAGAGATGGGGCCAACTGTTATTAAGAACTCTGGACCCCAGCTATCATGTGAGCATAGTCACTATTGGGCACCAACTGGGGCTCTCAGTCAACCAATATTTCTGCTTTGCCCTATCAAGAAAATAAAAATTGTTAAAAAAAATAGCTGAAAAAACACACACATATACACAATCATTCCAATTTTTAGCATAAAGCTATTATATTTGGTTATAGGCATTGGGTTTCACTTATACAATATACAATGGGTCATTGTTGACCCATTGTATATTGTATAATTATATTGTATAATTACCCATTACAGCGTGTGATCAAGAATTTTTCAGTACAAGCTACTTCCTAATCTGTAATTCAAAAAGAATAAACACATAAAAAAACTATCTGCCTAACAGTTATGGATGTGTGTCACAGATATGTATTGTCAACGTACAAGCAAGTTTCTAAATCATATATTACACTGCATACTGTCTACACTATGCATTTGTTTTATGGCTGTCTAACCTTTCTCAATCTTTCTCTTACTACACTCCTGATGGGAAAAACCTCTAGGCGAGTGTGGTAAGAGCAATCTGTGAACATCAACAAACGTTTCACATATTTCTTAGAGTAGGAACAAAAGACACAGAACTCTGAAGACTTCAGTAGTGACCAGACCTGCAAGGATGACAAGTGATGTTTAGCACTAATCAAAAGCTGAACAAAGTTTAACTTGTACCATAGAACCGAACTACTCTCAGTTCCAATGTGGTATGCTGCTTGAATATCCATGTAATGGTTATGCTAATGCTGCGCCACAGCTCACAATTGAGAATAATACACTGCTGCTTTATTGCTTGGCAATTCATTTTGGTCAAATTTGACACATTAAGAAAGCTGGATTTTATAGGTTGTCTGTTAGGACTAATTATCTGTAGCAGTTACAAAAAATAAACAATGGAACTATAGGAAATAACCAGGGGTAAAAATATCAATGTCAGCACATTGACAGAAGCATCGTTTATTGCATTTACATGCACTTACTCTTTTGTGGCTTTTTCCTCTTAGGCATATGTCTGGGTCCCTCTGTGTAATAGAAGATTACAGCTGAGTCATATATACACAGGGCAAAACATAAAAAAAGACAAAATGCACTTTGTATTGTCTTTTTAACATAAAAATGTTGGCATCCCTGCATTTCTGTAAAATAATAAATGTAATACTTCTCTCAGAATGCAATTACAAATTGTTTGCATTGGAACAACACAAAAAAGCAGAGAAAAAGTCAAATGACAAAATGGACTTCACAAAATTATTGGCAGCTTTTTAAATCTTCAGAAATGATTATTTTTCAAGCATGTGATGCTCCTTTAATTTAGAAATCACATTTGCAACCAGTTAAAATGTGGGAAAACATTTGTGTTGTGTGTCTATGTGTACCACAATGAGTATGGAGAAGAAAAAGAAGAGTGAAATATTGTTTGAGGATTTGAGAACAAAAATTGTGGAAAAGCATGAACAGTCTCATGGCTACAAGTCCATCTCCAGACATCTTACTGTTCCTGTTTCCTGTTTCCACATACTCAACACTGTCAAGAAGTTTACAGCCCATGGCACTGTAGCTAACTAATATCTCTGGATGTCGACAAATGAGAAAAACTGATGAAAGATTGCAACGAAGGATTGATCAAAGATTGGATAAAGAACCTTGGTCACAGGGTACAACTTGGACCGCCTGCACTATCCGTTGCTATCTAAATGAAAAGGGACACTATGGTAGGAGACCTAAATGGACCCCGCTGCTGATACAAAAACAATAATCTAGATTGGAGTTTGCCGAAACGTACCCGAGGAAGCCAAAATCGTGGACAAAGGGGACTAAAACAGACCTTTTTGTTAAAGCACATCATTCTGAAAATGAAATGAGGCCTTCAAAAGAAAGAACACTGTCCCTACAGTCAAACATGGTGGAGGTTCACTAATATCTTGGGGTTGCTTTGCTGCAGTGTGCATGGCATTATAAAATCTGAAAACTACCAAAGAATTTTGGGGTGCAATGATAAGCACACCTGGCTAAACTGCACAGCACTTTATACTTTGTCATAATCCTCAAGTGCCTGCCACAAAGTGATAATATGTGCAGATTCCACCCTTGTCAAGGCAAGACTGTGTTCCCTGAGGCTAACCAAAAACTCGGCCAGGTTCTGAACTGCTCTGAAACCTTCAATGTTATCAGGTCCAACAGAATCCTAAATAATAAAATCAATATGAATAAAAAAACTGAATAAAATCCTTATACCACATGTTTACTCTTGGTTCAGTACCACAGCATGTAACAAGTGGTTGGTGGTCTTACATCAAGAAAAGCAGATTCTCCTGCAGAGAAAGACCTGTTCAGTGGACAGGTTTGTGTGTGCTGGGTTTGGATCCGCGGGAGCTAAGTGAATATAAAAAGTTGAAGTTTTCCATAAGAGAATTGCAATAAGTGATACAAATTATGTGAAAAATCAGAACCAAATAATTTTAAAAACTCACTGCAAACTGCTGCGGATTGTGTGCATAGTAGATTAAGAGGTGGTACAGTCTGTGTGGCAGGTGGAGTCAGCAAAGGACCAAAAGAGGCTGAGGCGACAGCAGATGATGCAGAAGGCAACACATCAGGATGCTTTTCCTCATTTATGCTAGACATAGTCAAATCTTCAAAGTCCCCCGTTTCCACAAAGCCTTCATCTTCTGCAATGCATACATCAGTTGTCTCCAGTTCCTGAATAGCAGTTTTGTAGACCTGGGCTACATTACCAGTCTGCTGGTAAAGATACTCTGCTCCAGTCAGTTCCCCTGAAACACAAAAAATAAACCCATACTGCATTGGCCAGCAAATCTAACAGCTACAAGTACAATTTCAGGTAACGAACATACCAGTATATTTACATGGACTAACAAAGGACACAATCTTCTTTCCAAGCACATGCACATTAACAGCATGGCGAAGGAGGCCACTATAAGAGTGAGACTGCTGCATGGTCTCAGAAGCTGCAGCAGCTGCTCGGTGGCAGCACTCTTGCTCATTTCTGGTAGCATTGTCCAATCACGACTCGCCTCACTACCAGAATTCTACCGAGAATTGACCAATTAAGAGTAAGAGATCTACCAAGAATTGGACCACAAATTAGAAAGCGCTTGTTTTCATCGAGAGATTGTCCGAATGGAGGTAAGTGATTTTATTTCTTTACCTTCCCGGTGTTATAAAGTAAAATATTTATGGACGATTTTAAAGGTTGTTTTGATAGTGAGAGGTGCGATTATACAGGTTACCTCCGCGGTAATCATGCTCATAAAATGGTGTTTTATGTCGTTAGAATTTATGTGAAAATTACCAGTTTTAAAGTAGCAAACTAAATAATGAAATCAAAGGAAATGTTAAGTATACATTTATGTTTTCTTCCATGAAACTAAATTGTCAGTCTAAACTCATACTATGAATACATCAGATGAATGGGAAACAAAAACACCACAGACACCTGAAGGCATAAGGCTGCTATGTTTGAGGATCATACCCAACTAATAATTCAATTATTACATGTAAAATGTATTATACAAACATTACATGATTTCAGAAAACAAGTAATATAAAACAAGCCATATGGGCTCGTATGAAAACCAGAAGACAGGGTACTCTAATTGTATGCATTTCATAGATAAAAGCCAATGATACAAGGATGTCAAAACATAAGAATTAAACCTTTTTAATATCATGTAAACCATACTTTTAAGATGGTCATTTACAATACTTTTTAGTGCCAAAACAACACTGCATATGCAGTGGCCAATGGGACAAATGTAACGAAAATTAAATGTACAACAGGCTGCATATGTAAAATAGTCCATCACCTAACACTAGCTGTCTGGAGAAATTGCAAATATGGCCACAGAGTTGGAAGACCTACCTTAAAGGGGCTTTGACCATATCTCAGTGTTTGCAATACCGTATACATTTCATACTGAAAGATAATAAATTTGATAATGTATAATATTTAATACATATTCATACATTTGATAATGACTGAAATTCACTGACAGTTGCTGCGGCGCCAAATCTGAGGTAAAAGCGCAGTTGATCTCTGATCGCTGAAAAGCGTGTGGTTTACTTATTAATATTATACTTCCTTTTTGTGTTGTTGTGTTCGTAATTGGTGTATAGTGCAATTATAACGTTTTCTATATATATTTGTGTTATTTACGCGTTGCAGATTTTTTATTTAAAAAGTTTCTGAGGTAAAATCTGATCTCTCCACGTTTGAGGTGAGTAACACAGATGCAGAAAACCACAAACAATCATAAAATAACCAAATGTATGCACAAACTAAATGTAATTTTCTGAATTAGTAATATTTACGAGTTTTGTTTGTGTCAAAAGCTTCTAAGGTAAACACTGCATGGTTAACTGTTTAAGGTGAGTACCGGTGCCATATCACTAAATGTAACGGGTAGTAGTCATTATGTTATCCAGTGAACATTACGATGGAGACCAAGTTAATACGGTCCGTTATGCTGTTCAGTATAAAAAAACCATGTTGCATTTTGTTCCTGTTGTTCAATGTACAAAGTATTTTTTTGATGAAAGAGGTGGAAATGGAATGGGGAAAATTTTGAATTAATTAACTCTTGTTTCGGTGTGATAATTATAAGTCCGAATATATGGTGATCGGCAAAAGAGACATGATCCATTATTCTGTGATCGACCGCTTATGCCTCGACTCACTTTCTCAGGTGAGATCGCGGGAGTTTTCTCATACGAGTAAACGCTCTCACTGAGAAAACAGCTCAGCATCACTCGCGATCATTTCTCCCTGTTTTCTCATGTATAAGATCGCCGGAATGATTATAATACTTTTCTAATATAGATTTGAATGTTTGTATGTATGTGTGTGTAATCGTTGTATGGAAGTGCATGTATAATGCGCGTAACCACAATACAGAAATCTGTCATGGAATATTTACATTACTCACTGCGTCAAAAGTTATTGGAAATCCTGCAGACATACCAGTTGAAGAGTTTCTGGACCATGATGAAATTAATCTGTAATTTAACGTTGATGGCTTGCCATTGTTCATGAGCTCAGGAACTGTTATGTGGCCTGTCCTTTGTGCTGTCCACCTCAAACATATCCCTGTTTTCCCTACAACATTAACATGCGGAAAGAAGCATAAAAAAACTAACAATCTGAACTTCCTGGATGATGTTATAGCAGACCTCAAAGATCTGATGTCAAGTGGCCTTCAATATAGGGAGAGAAACTTCACTGTTAGGGTTTTATTCATTGTGTGTGATGCTCTAGCGAAAGCCTTTATCCAAGGCACAAAGCTGTGCTCTGGGTACTATGGCTGTGATAAATGTGACCAGAAAGGTGAATGGTTTAATAAAGTAACATTTCAAGCAACAGAAAACCTCACCCTTTGCACTGATGATTCCTTTAGAAGTCTCGTTCAGCCTTGAGCATCATAATGGCAACACACCATAATGGCTCTCCATAGACATGTAAGAAGCTTCCCAATTGACTACATGCATCAGGCATGTTTGGGAGTGATGAAGAGGCTTCTTCTTAACTGGACCTGTGGAGAGAGAAGAGTCAGGCTCTCCACCACCCAAAAACAAGAAACTAGCAATAGGCTGCTTCAACTACAGAGTCAAATACCTTCCATCTTTACTCGCACCCCTCGAGGCCTAGATGAGCTTGAGAGATGGAAGGCAACAGAATTCCAGCAATTTATGCTCCATACAGGCAAGCTTGTGTTGAAAGGAATTCTTGGAGATGAATGTACCTCCATTTCTTGGCGTTTAGTGTGGCAATGTGCTTTTTAGTATTCCTAACACTGGTTAGAAAGCACTCAGATTATGCAAGAAACTTGCTGCACTACTTTGTCAGGAGAGCACGGGAGCTCTATGGAAGTGAATTTATGGTGTACAATATTCACTCAATGCTTCACATCACTGATGATGCTGTACAATTCAATGATCTAGACAACTGTAGTGCATTCAAATTTGAAGCATACCTGAATACACTGAAGAGGATGGTACAGAGTGGAACACACCCACTTAGCCAGATTGCCAGGATAGAGGAAAGACACTTATCCACAACAGAAAAAAACACAGAGAGACAAACAAAGAAGAATAAGGATAGAGCATTCATTCTAGATGATGACCATGGCTGCGAGATCACTGATGAGAAGAAAGATGGAAAGGTTCTTTGCATTGTATATCATAACCCTGCACCACTGTTTATTGAGCCCTGCCACTCATTTCTTCTGGGGGTATACAATTATAACAAAAAGCTTTGAGGTGGATCCCCAGAAAATAAATTAAAATCGAAAATGGACACACAATGACATTTATGGCCATATTACATTACCAGTAAAGTTCTTAAAACAGTAAGAGAATTTTTACAAATGTACACATTCTTTGAGAACAACAGGTGATGGTGTCTATAAATTACTGACCTTCGTTATCCTTTTCTTAGAATGTACTGCATTGTTGAGTTCACAGAAGGGTCAACAGTTGGCATTGTAGCCCAGTGCTGGACATTCCAAAAAATGGGGTACAAGAAACCTTTTCACAAACATCCATGTAAACAATACAATCTTGAATCTTAACAATCTTAAAAGCTGCAATTTGTTACTTTCTTGTTACGTTGTTACTTAACAATGACCAAAAAACAGTTATTGAGCAAGTACCTGACAGATCAGTATCACAATCTCCTTACCTATCTGAGCTGTCAGGTCAGATTTCATAGGAAATGTCCTTCTGTAAACAGAAAGAAGATCTGGCTTCTATATCCTGTCTCCACATGCTGAGGACAGTCAAGCATTTGTAGCTTGTTTACAATGTTAACTTATCTACTTAAAAAATAACTCTTCACATACTGCAATGCAAATGTTATATTTTAAACAGTGATGGTGGTAGAGAGGCAAAAGTTACAAACTGCAGCCTGTGTGTGTGTGTGTGTGTGTGTGTGTATATAACGCTCTGAAATTGTTGTATATGTTAGCAACAATGCAGCTACTGGCCACCTTCTAACTCAACTAAAAGGGCAAAAAGGCAAGGAACTCCTGATCCAGAAAAATGGATTTCCAGAAAAATATGTTTTTGCAAAAACTGGTAAGATTTTTTTATATATTTTTGAATTCATTATTAAGTTATCTGATTGTACATTACAAATGTGTTTTAACTATTTTATCATTGGCTTGTCATCTTCAGGGAGTTTTGAGAGGGCAATCAAGCTGTGCAAAGCAGCTGAATATCATTCTGCTGTAGAGAGTGATCTAGAAATGAACACAAAGAGGCCAAAATATATGATGACAGCACTGATGGTATGCAATACATTACGCCTTCTGGATATTGTCCATTACTATTATTACCATAAACTTCTAAAACTAAAACAGAAAAGTAAGGTTACTGTCAGCATCCAAAAAATGCAATTTAACTGCACGTTAATAATGTATATTCTTTGTAGATGAGACACCCCTAAGTGCACCCCCAGTCAAAAGACAGCATCAAGGTACATTTGTAAATTCCATTCAACAAATGCAAATTTAGCTACATGTACATTTATGTATTTGGCAGATGCTTTTATGCAAAGTGACTTACAGTGAAGGTACAGTACAGAACTTATCAGTATGTGTGTTCGCTGGGAATTGAACCCATCACTTGTGCACTGCTAACAGAATGTTCTAAAGTAAATTAATTAGCTGAAAGTAAATTAATATTTTTCCTGCTGTTTAGATGGACCCTTTCCCCCAAAAAAAGGAACACTTCATATGACAAGGCCAGACAAAGGTACTATTATATTTGTATGCTTATTAAAGAATATACAACAAAATAAATAATTGGATCTTAAAATGCATAAAAATAAGTAAATAAAATGGATCTTAAATTTCTTCCACTGACAAATTAACTTTACATTTTATTTGATACCAGAGGCAAAACTTCCAACTCCTCCCCTACATAACCCAAGTACATAAGTATAAACATGCCAAACATTTAGCACCATGGCTACATAAAATATATATTTTTGCAATTAGATGTAATTCTTTTTTGTCTTATATGCTCAAATAGCCAAAGTCAATGATTCTTCCCCACATCCTACCTGTGATATGTCAGTGATGATATGTCATATGATGATCCTACCTCATCATATGATTTAGCTGAAAGTAAAATTTAATAAATTATATTGTTAATATTTATGTTGATACTTCAGCGGGTTATGACATTTCCTTGATCTATTGAAACAGTTTGAAATGGAGATTAACAAACTTACACAAAACTCAAAAGTGCTGTTAGATCACTGATTTTCAATCCTGGTTCTGGGAACTAACTGCTATGCAGTTTTATAAGTCTGCTTTATTTAACACGCTTAAACACACTCACATTCAAATTATCAGCTTGATACAGTAAACTGAGTTTGAAAATAGAAACGTGCTGTGGGTAGACTTGCTGTTATTCTGAGTTTAAAAGCACCACTTCAAGTGTAATACTGCTTTTAAACTGAGTGGAGACCTACATACTGGTTTTAGCAATCAATTGGCATTGATCAGCATGTACTTGTAAGTTGCTTTTTGAAAGTACATGCAATGCAATGTTTCATTCAGGTACAGCTAAATCCCCCGTGTTAAATGTAGATCCCTAGGTCAAATCGACCGGCTTATTGTGGGGGGGGGGGTGTGCTTTGACTTTTATAAGCAATCAGGTGTACAATGTTTTCAGGGTGTACGAAAAAGTGGGTGAAAAATTTCATAGACTTAACATTGGGCTGAATTTTGTGATGTTATAGCTCCGCATCAGAATGTCATAGAGACTTGGGGATGGGCTCATATCACTCAGCGCAGTAAACAGCAACACATGGTGACATTTCAACTTCATAGCCATCCCCTAGCAACCAGTTACAGTACCATAGCAACCACCCCATTGACTTCCATTAAAAGAGGTGAGAAGCATCAAAACAGCGTAAAGATAGGTGGCCTCTTTTGACTCAGACTGGCAAGTAGTCTTTAATTATTACAGTGGAAACTGTCCATCTATGCCCTAGAAACCATTTAGAGCACCCTAGCAACCAAAAAGTATTAGCTATATCTCAGCACCAGAACATCATAGAGACATGGGAGTTGGCCCTTTTGAACTTCCTAACATCATGAATAAGCCATATTTTAGTATATTTATCATGATAACATCATGCTAAGTCAGGCCAGAATGTGTCAACAATCTTAACATGTTTAAGATGTTGTCGTAACTTTCTGATGTTGTCGGTTGGTAATCTCAGCTGGGGAGTGTATTTAAAAGAAGTGACGGTTATTCTGGATGTGGCACGCGTTAAGGATGTGAGGGCGGCAGACATTATTAATGTTTTGATGGAGCGGATTTGAGATGGGAGGATTCTAGCAGTGAGACCAAAACAAGCAAATGAATACGAGGTGACACTGGAAAGCGAGGAGGACATAGAGCTTTTAATAGATGGATTGATTATTAAAGGAGAGAACTGCGAAGTGAGAAGAATCGTTATCCAGAGTTAAAAGATTTTATCGGGGCACGACTATTGAGGACGGGATGCGTTTCCCAAAGAAAGTTGTCTCACTCCCTTACAGCACACAATTAGAGATGGCAAAAGGTCCACAATATGTGCAGGTGATGCTTCATCTTTGATTATTACACTCTACAGCAGAATAATCAGCGAATCTTTACAAATCTTTCAATAAGGAATCATTGAGTAGCAAGCAATAAAGTAATTGTTAGGTTAGAACATTATTGTCTTTCAACATAATTTTATGTCAAAGGGTTTAAAATGTTTATAGTTCAAAGTGTAATGGTCAAATCACAAAAAAGCTATAGACTATGTTGAAACAAGTGGACAGGTCTAGATGAAAGTAGAGACCACATGGCACACAAACCATGTGCTCAAACACTAGACACAAAACAAAAACGAATGTGTTTAATACAGAAAATATAACGTCATAAATGCCAGGGCTCTAACCACAGGGCAGAACACTGGCAAACAAGAAGTGGTGGAATCCCACTCATAGAGCCAGACATAAGAACACAAAATCAAGGTGTCATGGTTTGGCAACACTGCATCACTGACACTTAAACTGACATAAATATCTACATTGAGGACAGAGGAGGCACTTTTTTGAGTATTTATGACAATGCTTCAAGGAAAGTGGACTGCAATTTCGTGCAGTTGCAGGCCAAGACGCATATCAATGAAGAGAGAGCCGTGTAAGGCTACACACAAATTTGCTTTCTTTAAATAATTATAGCTTACAGTCCTACAACCCTGATCACAACCGATCACAATAAATTTCATGTGTCAGCTCAATGGAAATTCTGATGTGGGCAAGATTATGCTACATCATCACAGTCTTTGATTTTCTGTGCTTATTCAATTTTATTGGCTATTGTTGTGCTGTGTTGTTATGACTTATTTTAATTCATGATAAATTATTCAGTTTGAGTTGATTCATAAAGTATAATTCAGTTTAAGAAAACTTAATCTTAATCCTTACTTTTTCCTTAAGTTTAACTAATTTTTTTTTGTTTAGTAAGTTTTTAGTAAGTTTTAAGTTGTAAGTTTTAAGCTTAGTAACTGCGTATTTTATCCTACCTTCTTGTGTTTGTTGTTCAGCAGGTTCTGGTTTTAATGAGTCTCAGTTTAAAGTTTTTCTTCTCAGTTTTTTTTAAATTGTCTTATGGACATGGTTTTCGCTGGTTCTGGCTCTAAATCTGTCTTGCACAATAGCAACACTTTATGGCTTGTTGCTTATTGTTTATTACTGCAATTCGTTCTTGTCTTCAGGAACTGGTCACAGTGAAACTTTGGACTCGTTGTGTTTGAGGAGTAATGAAAACTGCAGGGAAATCGTAAAACTCAGTAAGTATCAATGTTTAAGATTTATTAAATTACTTTTCCTTTGCGCTAAAATGTATTCTGTAATATGAGAATCTTTTTCTTAACTGCTTATTCTGTGACATTCTACAGCAAGGTTCCATTTGTTAACATAAGTACATTAGTTAGCACAGTAGTTAATGCACAGTGACTTAACGTGAACGACCAATAAGCAGTTGTACTTGTTTAAATAAATAAACATTCACAGGTAAAAGTAAAATAGGCATACATAAACATAAAGTTACTATTTACATATGTTAAATATTTTATTTATTTATATATTATTTTGACTATGGTGCGTTTTTGAGGACAATTTTAAAAAGCTAATGAAAATTGCAATTGCAGTTTCTATTTGTGGGTGTAAAAGCTGACATAATTCAAATGCAAATGTAAATTGTTTGCACTTTCGTATACACAAACGTACAATGTCTGCCAAATTTCAAATGAAAACGCAAAGTCCATTTGCAATTGCATTTCCCATGTCTTACGCGTTACAACTTGTAATATGGCAACAGCAATTACCGGGTTTGTGATTGAATTTCTTCTGAGTCGCATACTGAATAGTAAAATCTTTTTACTATTGTATTTACGATGCCTTGCACAAACCTGTCAATCAGTGTCAGGGGTGGGAGTATACTTTTGGGTGTGTTTGTGTTGGGAAGCTGACCGCATTTTGGTTGTTTTGCGGTCACCATGTAGGATGGAAATGTGATGAAGTGAAGATCAGGGCCCAGTTGCATGAAAAAATGAAATTGCAAATGACATTACATGTTTGTGTAAATGAAAATGCAAACAATTTGCATTTGTTATTGGTTTTTAAAATTGTTCACAAAACGCTCCATACATGACCTTATTTGATCAGAAAACATTTTGGCATTGGCAAACACACCCACTGGTATCTGGCTTTTCCCTTTTATTGACCGTACCTGCACTTCTCCGTGAGTGGGCACATCAAGTATTTGGGTGTGTCTCCACTAGTCGGGACACTGATCAGGGAATCTGACATTTTAAGGGCTGTCCCAATCGCAAAATTCTTCTCATGTACTGAAATGTTTGCTACGTAAAAATTACCACGATGCAACGCAAAATTAAGAGAGCATAGATCCTCACTATAGACCTTTATCACAATGGAATTGATATCCGGAAGTGCTCGTCAAATCTGTGTATTGATTTTTCCGCTTTGACTAGCAAAACAGAGGTGCCGGTACATCAGATGACATTCTCTCTGTTGACATTTCCAAAATTTGGAAGAATATGTGGTGCGCTTGGTGAAAGAGCACACTAAAGTGAAGATGGACAAGAGATGCAAGTTCTACTTCTAAAAGTTTATGTTTAACTATTCTGGTTACTAGCAGAATTTGGGCAAATAAATTGTATGTCTGCAGTACGCCATTTCTAATCAGTTTGCACAGTCGACAAAGAAATAAACGCTAATGCACGCCTGCTCATGTCATGTTATCAATTGTTAATAATTAAGACTAACTTTTTTACTTTTAAGCAGGATAATTTTAGTTAGCAGTTAGCAGTTGCCAATAGGCTGTGATAACCCTAAGGAAGGATCCTTTGCATGCAGTGTCAGATATAGTGAACAGAGAGGTATTAGTACAGGCAAGTTACTGCCGGTCAATGTGAAAGGGTTTATTATCAGCAGTAGTTTTATTATCAGTATCAGTTTTATAGTAGTATTATCAGTATAAGTTGAGTAATCAAGGTAATCATTCAACACACAGACAGACACAGTAAAGCCTAATCACTGGCCAGTAACACTATTTGAAATATGTATAGATTCATTTTATTTCGTAATTAATTTGCGATATATATTGAACTAATTTTTAACATGTTAAAGTAGCTTTCTTCTTTGGCAAACTCTGGGGAGGTGGCACCCCTGCGCCCCTTGTTGACCAGCCACCACTGGTGAGTAGCTTGCCATAGTTGATATTGCTTTCAAATTATTAACATGTTAGGGTTTTGTGTTAGCATTTTTAAGAGTCTGAAAAGAATTACACCCGTTTAAACTTTACTACAGTGATTAATTTAGAAAATAAAATGCAGTTGGCTTTCAATGTTTCCAATGTTTCAATGTTTTTTAACCAACACAAGCAGTTTTAAAGCTTTCTTGGTCCAAAGACTGTAGTGACAGAACAGAGATCCCATCCCCACATAAATATAAATTTGAGTTGCATGTAAGTGAACAGCTTTTGATGAGGGCCCAATGGTCTATACAGTAATTGGTTGTTTCTGTTCTGTCTTAACTTCTGTGTGTGTTATCTCAAGGGCTCTGAAAAACACAAGCATAATTAACTAGCAACATATTGGCCTGTTTCTATCATACCGCCAATTAACTAACAGCCAAGAGAACTTGACTATCTCTGCTGCTATGCTTAAGCTGCTCTTCACTTCATTAAGTATTTACACAAGGTAAGGAAAACACATAAGATTAGGAATGGCAACATGTTGTTACAATGTCTCCCGTACCGCCTCCTCTTTTAATGTGTATTATTAATAAAAAGTAACAAACCACCATTAATGTCATGTTGCAACATGTTTGTGTAGGAACATCATGCAAAATTTGTCAACAAGCTTAACAATATCCTGCCTCAGATCAATGTTAAGGTAAATTTGGAAATTTGGCAAGGCTGCTAGCATTTTCGAATGTAATATCTGGCAGATAATACTGGTTAGTTACTGGAGTGCCACAATGAACCATTAAGGTAGTGATGTTAACCGTGACACCAACGCTTTGAGCCATGCATCAAAAAACTAAATCAATTTTAAGTAAAGCTGTCAGGAACCACAGGGAAAAAGCAGGTTACAGTATTTAGAATAGAGTTCAGACTTTAAACCAGGGAAAACCAAGCAGCAAACAAGAAGGAGGCGTGGGCGCTCCGGTGCAGGAAAGCAAACACAGGAAGACCAGGAGGATGACGTGCAGGGTCTTGATCTGGTGATCCTCCACCCAAACTTTGATTGACCTGGCTGTGTGGCATAGAGCATTGTCATGCTGGAAAAACCAATCCTCAGAGTTGGGGAACATTGTTAGAGCTAAAGGAAGCAATTTTTTTCCAGGACCGTTTTCTTCCAAGATGTGGCTTGATTCATGTGCTCGTCACAAAGACGATTTTTTCAAATTCCACTCTTGCTGAAGCACCCCCAGATTTTCACAAATCCTCCACCAGATTTCACAGTGGATGCAAGACACTGTGGCTTATAGGGCTCTTCAGGTCTCTGTCTAACCATTAGGTGACCAGGTGTTGGGGAAAGCTGAAAATTGGACTCATTAGAGAAGATGACCTTACTCCAATCCTTTGCGGTCCAATCTGTATGGTCTTTTGCAAACCTCAGCCTGGCTCTTCTTTGCTTTTTCTTGATGAAAGGCTTTTTTCTAGCTTTTCACAGTTTGCCTCTCTGAGCCTGTTTCAAACCGTCCTCGCCATGCATTTCACCCCAGCTGCCATTTGCCATTCTTTTTGTAGGTCACTTGATTTCGTCCTATGGTTTTTGACTGATATTCAAATGAGTTGATGGTGATCTTGTTTAGTGAAGAATCATTTTTGACCTCTACCGGTCTGTAGTTTTGTTGTCCTAATGTCTGCAGCTTGACCTTGTTCTTATGAACCGCTGTCTTTGAAATTTCAAGCTGGTTCTATTGCAAGAGGATAGTAATGAACACAACCATATTTTCTATACTTTTACCAAACAAATAATACTTGGTTTAGGTGATAACTTAATCAGTACTTCATTAAGCAGAATGAGATGTACCTGTGTTGGAATTCAACAGACACTAGAATGGAATAGCTTCCATAAATTTTGAGTGTCTCTTAATTTTTTACAGAGCTGTGTACATATGTTTTTGTGTGAGTGTATCTTTATGTACATGTGCTTGCATTCATGAGTTTAATTTGTTTACAAAACAGGAAAATGTTATCTTTATTGAAACTGTTACAGAGGAGGTGATTTGTGATTGCCTGTTTACCATTTTGTCTTTGCCTTGCCCTTGTTAACCCTGTCTGCTGATATTCAACCCTGCCTGTCTGACTTTGTTAAATGCTGGAAATGGATCCTAGTGTGATTAGTTTGTCATTACAGAAACATTTTGCAATAAAGCATTTCCTTCACTTTCACCAGCAGAGGCACTCGTCAAGCTCTGATTTGAATAACTTCAAGTAATTAACCTTTTTCCGATAAATTGTGGTGAAAGCTTCACTGGTTCAAAAAAGCTTTACTTCGCCGTCACTACAACTAGGTCAGCATCATCCCTCAGTGCATCTGAATTCATCTCACATGCAACCCAGGAACTGCCTCAATAGCCTGCCGCAATAACCTGATTATGCTTTCCTGCATACTGACAAATGTGATTTTATACAACACACATGCTTCAAAACCGGTTGAACAAAGAACATTCTCATTAACACTATGAAATGCAGTATCTCGGTCCCACATCACATTTAGGACCATACCAGATAGTAGCAAAACACGATTATAGGTCTTGGTTATGCCCAAATATTCTGACATGAAATGATCAGGTGCTAGTGACAAAACCTGTGGGAATGTCTCAGGTTGACTGTAACCCTGTTCCCTGAAAAGTGGGAATGAGATGCTGTTTCATAGCACTAATGAGAATGTTCTTTGATCAACTGGTTGTGAAGAACTGTGCCTACATAGTGACTTTTGATCCCTGGTAAGTTGTCCTCTGGGCAGGAGAGAGAACACTCTTCTTGGCATTGAGTCTCAGCCCAGAGATTTAAGGTGAGTGTGGACAACATCAAAAGCGCAAGCTCCTGAGACTTTGCCAAAATCAACTAGTCATCTATATAATGTTGAATGTGGATGCCCTGGAGTCGTAAAGAGACCAGTGCTGCATCCATGCATTTTGTGTATGTGTGGGGTGTCAAGGCTAGGAAGGCTTTGCCACTGAAACGAACCTTCGGAACTAAAAGCGTTAAGCGTTCAGAGGTGTGGCAGGGAACCACAGAATGTGTAACATTTAGCTGGAAATTGCCATTCCTCCTTGCAGGTAGTGATGGTAGGGGAACAGTAATAACCCAGGAAAGAGGTTTTATTTTTTGAGATATTTTATGCCCCTCTAAGGTGGGGCACAGCCCCACAGTCCTGAGTGCACCAGCTTCAGGGCTGGTGCACCCAGCCCTGAAGATCTGTGATCTCTCCACCAGTGCTCAAATGGTTCAGCAGGTCAGCCTGGTATGCCTGCAAAAAACCGCCATGGTTAACCCACTGCCTGAAAAGTTTTCTCCACCAGTATGGATGTTGTCCTGCAACTTGGTGGGGAATGTCGCCTTTATGAGGTATAATGCACTACCAGGGGAAAGATAGCCCATGAGCATCTCTTCCACCTGGGGCATCATCGTATATTTCTGTGCCCTTGTACCCACAATAGCACAACAAAACACAGCACGTGTCACTACCTAGAACAGCTTCCCATCTGCTCTGACATGTGAGTAGCACTCCGAGGCAGCGCTCTTGATCTCCATAGCCACAGAGAGCACGCTCGAGACGCAGACTTGAGGACACCATGATCTGGCGAAAATGACGAGCCTACCTATCCCTTTCTGCCAGATCAGCATGCAAGCCCCAAGATCTTAGGGAGGGTGCACAGACTCGTTGTATCTCACAAGAAACATCACAGTGTTTGCACGCAACGCCCTCAAGGACTAGAACTATGTGTTCCTCCCCCAAGGCAAACAAGGCGGCAAAGAACACCTCAAAGATGTAATTTCTTTGTTTTAGTTATTTTTTTCTTCACAACCAGTTGAACAAAGAACAATCGCATCAGTGTTGTGAAATGCAGCATCAAGTGTAGCTTTTGTAGTTTACTACTGCTTGGAAAGGAACCACTTAGGGCACCCTAGCAACTGCATAACATCATAAATAAGCCATATTTTCATATATCCATCACGTTAAGACATATTAGCATCATGCTAATTAATGCTAGATTCATGTTGACATGTTAACATTTATGCTAAAATATGCTAGACGCTAAAACACAAAATGTTTTAGTGTCATGCTAATTAATGTTAAAAGTGTTAAGTGTTAAATATTTTAGCATCATGCTAAAACATGCTAGATTAAGTTAAAACATTAACAATATACTAAAACATGTTAAACTTATCATTTTGTTAGAAAATGTCAGACCTTTTCAATGCATTTCAAACCATTATACTGTACACTTTTAGGCCGGGCTTTGTCAAGCCAACATAAAGTTTGTCCTCAAACTTTACTATCTAGTTAATGTTTATAGTTTAACATGACTAGCCCATGCAGGTGCTCTGACAGATACTTGTACTGTTTAATCCATCTGAAATGCAATGTTTTCCTTAGTGCATAACTTAAATTTTACAGGTATAGCAAACACAGATGAAGAACAATAGAATAGGAGTGCAATAATTCTGACCATATGTAGGTAGAGAATTTTGTAACCTGCAAGTGTATTTTTATGATAACAGTAACTTTAAAGTGAAGCTTGTAATTAAGTTAGTTAATATAATTTACTAAGGTAAGTAAATGTGTGTTTTTCTTACCAGTTAACATTTAGTTTGTGCTTTTATTTTTTTAATTTAGTGATTTTAACTTCTGCTTATAAAAGCACTGTTTTGTTTGTTTTTAGATTGTAATGTGATTTTAACCCCTTTTCTGCACAAGACACAGCATAGCATAAATGGTATATTGTAAATTGTTGTATATATATATATATATATATATATATATATATGTTTGAAGGACAACATTGGGCAGGATAAGGAACAGCAGGATGAGGAATAGCATTATAGCATATCATCGTTATCAAAATCATATAGAGCATAAAATCGTTTAACCATTTTCAGATACACTTGCACAAAAAATCAGATTTTTTGTGCCAGTGTAAACGCAGCCTTAGTCACTCTGCTGTAATGCCCAGATCATTGTAGGGCTGAAGTGATGGTTGTCCTTTTGGAACTTGGAAGATGTCCTTCCCATCTCCTCACAAGATCTCTGGAGCTCAGCCAGAGTTACCATCGGGTTCTTGGTCATCTCTCCTAAAGCCCTTCTTCCCCAATTGCTCTATTTGGCCAGGCCACCAGCTTCTGGAGAAGTCTTGGTTGTGCCAAACTTCTTCCATTTAGGAATTATGGAGGCAGCTGTGCTCTTGGGAGCATTCGGTGCAGCAGAAATTTTTTTGCAGCCTTCCCCAGATCTGTGCCTTACAACAATCCTGTCTCTGAGCTCTGCAGGCAGTTCCTTTGACCACAAGGCTTGGTTTTTGGTCTGATGTGCATTGTCGGCTTGAGGTCTTTTATAGATAGGTGTGTGCTTTTCCAAATCATGTCCAATCAATTTAATTTACTACAGGTGGACTCCAGTTTAGAGGGTTTAGAAACCTATCAGCAATGATCAAGAGAAATGTGTGCAGTGTTGTTGCAAAGGGTCTGAAATAAGAATCTACATCTACATTAAATATGATAAAATATAACAGTTTAATTCATTGGGACTTTTTTTAGTCACAACAATTTCCATTTGTGTTATCTTTAATTAGTTTACTAATTAAATTAAATTATTCAGAAATGTGGAAAAAATATTTTGGTGTAGTAATGTGTAAGTAATTAAACCTTTGACTGGTTAGTTGATATCAATACAGAAATAAAAATGCTGGGTGAGAAAAAATCGAATCCAGGCAGAAATTCAAGCAACAAATACTTTGCTAAATATATAGTGTAAACAATTATTTTTACAGGTAAACAGACTACAGTCCAGGTGGTGTCATGAATTCCACAGATGATCTTAGGGACATTCCAGCTACAGGGTTGGTCAAGAGGTGAGAAAAATTTTTCTGATAACAGAATGGATTGCAGTATGATCTATTATTGCTGAAAATGTGTACAAGTGATAAACAAGTGACACTTATCCATGTGTGTGTGGAGTATACTTTCACACTACAGTTACTTCTAATTCTGTTGCTACTTCTGTGTTTCAGGGCAATTCAGATATATGAATCCAACTCTCCTAGTCTTCAGTGTATTTCCACAAAGACTTCAGTTCAGTCACACTCAGTGACTCCAGCAGATCACTTCAGAAGATATGAATCTGTTCAAGACCAGAGGTGAATACATGATTGAAGTATAATAAACTTTTGAAAAAATGTTTTCCTCTGTCAAAAAATAAATATATGAAGTAGATGAAGTGAAGTACAGTATATAACACAGAGAAACTAATAATTGAAACTGAGATCTTGTACTTAAAAAAATGTAATTGCTGTCATTTTAGTTGGATTTATGAAGAAGTTTCTGAACCCAGCTGTGTGTCCATGAAGAGTGATGCATCAATGGATCCTCCACTTGTCTTGAATTTAGGAGAGTCTGATGGATGTGTGAGGTAGGACCGACCTTTCATTGTTTTTAAAACTCCTGTTCAAGCCATTTTATTCCATCCAGCTGAGGGAGCTTTCACATTAAACTGACCCTTTTAATTTGTCATTGCGAGTGTGACTAAATGGGTGACTGTTTTGAACGGGTGACTGTAAACTTTCAAAAGCACATGGGCTTATCAAATGTTGTGGCTGTTGTTTGCTTTGCACTTTTACCTACACTGTGCTCAGTGAAGACTGTCATAGTAGCTCTTTGTATGTTATGAATATAACGGGCTCTCTAGAGGACAGCTCATTTTTAAGCAAGGAGTAGCGTATTGGGAAGTGGATACAATAGTTTGTCATGCAACAGTCAGGGGGCTGAATGCCCTATTCCAGTTAGAGCCCACTCTACTCTACTGCTTCCTCATGAACATGGACAAGTGATGTCTCAATCCAGGATATTTGTATGGCGGCTGGCAGGTCTTCACCAAATACCTTTGCCAGATTTTAAAAACTGGGATGTTTCCTCTCTGGCATTGCAGGTTTTTTCTGTAGATACAGACTTGGGTGATGTAGCTGCTGTATGCTGGATATGCTGATAGTGTCAGGATCCTGGCTTCCCCAGTGTTCTATGTCGGAGCATGTTGTTTGGATCCTGACTCATCCTAGTTCTGGTTCTTGTTTCTTGGAGTCGGGATCTAAACTCATGCTCTAGATCCCTGTTTTTTGTGGAAGCACATGGCCTCTGTTTTGTTTACATTCACCATGTGCTCTCTGGTTGCGTGTCTTGGCCTCGCCCCTTGTTTCATTGTTAGTCAAGTGTTTTCTGTCTTGTGCCGGTTCGTTTTTCGTGCTTTCCAGTTCTCGTGTTTTCTAGTTCTCGTGTTGCCGTGTTTTTGAAAATCAAAATCTTTGATTGTTCTTTGATGTTTCAAAATCTCGGACATTATTCACTGCCATTTTTAAGCTGGGAAGAGCCTGGATATTATTTAATATAACTCTGATTGGCGTAAAGAAGAAAGTCATATACACCTAGGATGCCTTAAAGGTGAGTAAAATATCATTTTTCGATGAACTAGTCCTTTAAGTATTAATATTATGCTTTGCTTGCTCAAACCACTCAGTGCTGGACTTGATTAAACCAGAATGCCATTTGTTAGAGAATCTGCAAAATAAGCTATAGAGTAAAACGTAAAACATTAATGACATGTAACATGGGGAAAAGGCCTGGAAGAGGCCTGGTTCTGCATCTTGGTGTTAACTGCAGTTTGGGGGTGATTATATAGAAACCCCAGAGCAGTTAGTTTGTTGGGTAGGTATATGACTTGTATAATTATTTTAATGAAATATAACTAGTTTTAGTGTGTGTGATTTGTCTCAGGCACTACATCTCCTCATGCATACACATCTACTTCTGTCTGCAATTTAACATTGCCATTATTTTATTTTTAATACCATGTTTTTGTAAGAATGAAGTAGGCCTAGTGGATTCCATATGCGGGTCCTTATTCATGGATAGGTGCTTCAAGTCCAAACAATATTCACAGCTCTTAGTCAGGTTACAGGCTTAGAACAAACACAGTGAAAACAATCCAATGGCAGACAAATCCAAAACAGTAATCTAAAATTTTGAGTAAGAAGAACAAAAGTAATGGTCATAACAATAAACATCAGCAATGGCATGGAAGAACACTTAGTAAGGCAGTAGAACAGGCAATACTTTACAAAATGGAGATGGACACACATGGCTTAAGTACAAGACAGCAACTGATGAGGCAGAAACGGGAAGTAACAGAGTTCAATATTCAGGTGAGTGCTCCCTCTGAAGGACTGAAGCCTAATCAGATGGAACAGTTTTAGAGTAAAGAGTAAAAACAAAATATGTATTCCAGCCACAGGGTTGAGTAAGAAGTGAGAGAATTTCTGAGAACCTAATGAATTACAGTATAATCCATTAACGCAAGAAATCTGCATACAAATAAGTACAAGTAACACTTTAGAGTGTGTCTGTGTGTGTGTGTTAGAGGGTAAGTGAAAACTTTTACACTACAGTTTCTTCTAATTCTGTTGCTGCTTTTGTGTTTCAGGACAGTTCAGATACATGAATTAAAACTCTCCTAATCTTCAGACTTTTGCAGACCAGAGATGAATAAATAATTTAAGTATAATCTGATTTGTAAAAATGTATTCCCAGTCGGAAAACAAAAAGAAAATGGAATGATTCTTATTTTAAACTGTTTCTATGAGAAATAGGATACGAATAAAAGTTTTATCACAGTCAGGAAATCAATTGTTAAAATACATTAAAGCATGGGTTTGATTCTGATAAAATGTTTTATCTAAATTAATTGTAGTTTGCTTTGTAGTTTCCCTGTAGGAGAGAAATTTAACACTGAGAAACTGATAAGAGGTAGACATCCCCAAGAGATCTTGTACTTTCTGAAACTGTTTAACTGTTGCTTTTTTTAGTTGGATTTATGAAGAAATTCCTGAACCCAGTTGTGTGACTATGAAGACTGATGCATCAAAGGGTCCCCCACTTGTCTTCAGTTTTGGAGACTCTGATGTATATGTGAGGTGGGACAGTCTCATGGTTTAGAGGAGTAAATAAGTTCATCAGTCTATGTATTCGCTGAGTCTGTGCTGCTGGCAAGGGACAGTGCCATGCAGATACTCACCTACACTGTACACTTGATGTGATGTAATACACAATAGTAAACACACAGATAAATGTGTATATTTATCAGTATGGTAAAGTACATGTTTGAAAAGTTTGAATTCCCCATATTTAATGTATTGTTAACTTACAGTAACACAGTATATGGATCAAAGTCCTTAGAAGAGAAGCATGTGGACTGTGTTTTTCAGGTAGGATTGTGTGTGTGTGTGTGTGTGTGTGTGTTGCTCATGTGAATCACTGAAGTTATGTTGTGGGACTACAAATCACTCCAAACTCTAAAGTGGAGAACTGAGTGCATATAAACTCTGACTGCTGCACCAACAAGAGCATCACTCTAACAGCTCAATCCCTCCCATCAATACATGCTGCTTTCTGATGCTTCACTGTATTTTGTGTGTTTGATTTATCTTGATTCACTGATACCATCTCACATCACATGCATTTAAAAATCACAGAATTCAGGTGGCCTTGAAACATTTATTACACACTGTAAGCACATGCCTAAGGAGATGAATCTATACAGGGAGCCCTTTAATAACAAATAGTGATTATGTAAATGGGAGTAGAATTATAATTGAAATTTAAGAGCAGATATATGCACACTGAGGTAGTAGCTGATCATTAATTAAGAGTTTTTTATATGCTTTTAGACTAGGTGTGGTAATTGAGGCCCACTTAGTGAAATCATTCACTTGTATCAAATCTTAACCCTCTACTGTCAAAGTTTGCAATTGTAAAACAAACATTTTGGAAAATTGTGTGTAGTTCAGCAGTGTATATAGCTAATCATTTGATGGTTTTTATGTAGACTTACTACCCACAAACACATTGTTTTAAATATTTGAAGCTGCAATCTGTAATTTTTTGGTTAAAAACGAACAAAACATCAGTCAATGAGCAAGTACACATGCGTGAGCCTGCCATATCCCCCTTACTAGACACTTTTCCTCCACGTGCAGGAAATGTTGCCCTTTCATGTTGTGTGTGTAGAGTTTAGAGAAAAGAAGCCATAGTTTTATAAATTGTAAGCAATTTAAAAAACTGTAAAAATGTAAGTCCTGTGCAATCAGTAGGATTGGTGAGATTACATAACTGCAGTGAATATGACACACAAGCTATATTAAAAAAGACCTGATATGCAAAATTTGCTTTAACATAGTGTTTATACACAAATGTGTGTTCGCATTGTGTGTAAACAACCACCCTGTAATGGTAAAAATCCACCCACTCCTTTTTTTTATAATCCCTACAAATCTGAAACAGTGTTTTAAAAATCGAGTTGTTCCAGCTTTCTTTCCAATGTAATATCACATTGGGACAGGTCCTGGCCGCAGCCAGTGATGGATTGGTGAATGAGCTGCACACAGGCCACAGCACCAAGTGATAACATTTTAACAAGATTTTATCTTATGTTAGTGATGACATAACCGTGTCTTGGCTACCTAAAAAATCTAAATGTTCTGTTGTTACTATTGGTGTCTGAGAATACAGTCACAATGTATAACTCATAACTGCACATTTTTTACAACCCCAATTTAAAAAAAGTTGGAATGCTGTGTAAAATAAAAGTAAATAAAAACAGAATGCAATGGTTTGCAAATCTCAAATACCCATATTTTATTCACACTAGAACATAGACAATATATAAAATGTTGTAAGTGAGATATTTTACTATTTCATGCAAAATATTAGCCCATTTTGAATTTGATGGCAGCAACACCTCTTAAAAAAGTTGGGACAGGGGCAACATAAAGCTGAAAAAGTAATTGTACTGATAAGAAACAGCTGGAGGACTAATTAGACTAATTAGCAACAGGTTAGTAACATGACTGGGTATAAAAAGAACATCTTCGAAAGGCTGAGTCTCTCAGGAGTAAAGATAAGCAGAAGTTTACCAATTGGCAAAAAACTGCATCTAAATTGTGGCACAATTTCAGAATAATTTTCCTCAACAGTAAAACTGGGAAGGCTTTGAATATCCCATCATGTACGGTTCATAATAACATCAGATTATGAATCGTACATAACTCTAGATTAGAGAATCTAGAGAAATCTCTGCACAAGGCTGAAAGTCAATACTGTATTTCCATAATCTTTGGCCATCAGGCGGCACTGCTTTAAAAACAGGCATGATTATGTCTTGGAAATCACTGCATGGACTCACGACCACTTCCATAAATCATTGTCTGTGAACACAGTTTTCCATACCATCCACAAATGCAGGTCCATCATGCTAAGAAGCTCTATCGTGCTAAGAAGAAGCCATATATGAACACAATCCAGAATTGTTGCGTCTTCTCTGGGCCAAAGCTCATTTAAAAGGGAAAACTGTTTTGTGGTCAGATGAGTTAAACTTCTGAAATTCTGTTTGGAAATCACCAATTGAAAACAGTTGGTGCATCATAAAACAAAGACAAAGACCAAGGACTGTTGAGCAGCTAGAATCCTACATCAGATAACTGGACAACATTCCCCTCCCAAAACTCCAGTAGCTGGTCTCCTTAGTTTCTAGATCTTTACAGACTGTTGTTAAAAGAAGGGATGCTATACAGTGGTAAACATGCCCCGTCAAATCTTTTGTTTTTAGATGTTGCTGCCATCAATTTCAAAATGAGCTATTATTTTTTAAATGGTAAAATATCTCTCTTTTAACATTTGATATGTTGTTTATGTTCTAGTGTAAATAAAATATGGGTATATGAGATTTGCAAATCACTGCATTTTGTTTTTATTTTACACAGGGCCCATCTTTTTTTGAAATGGGGTTATGTATTTTTGTAACTTTATTTATGCACAATTCAGTAAGGTGATCATTTTTTTATACTGTGTATTTTATCTGTAAAGATAAGAGACTTGTACTAAAAGTGGAGTGTTTATTTGCAAAGACTAGCACATCTTCACAAAAGTACCTTAAAAGTTACCTGAAAATCTCAAAGTTACTACTACTCTTCTGGAGTCTTTCCTACATCAGTGTCTGACTCTTTTTTTTATATAAGACTGAACACTGATATTTACAATGTCAGATTAGCCACATCTTATGTTGAAAGCTTGGAGGTTCCTCAGTTTGCTATCGCCAGAGTATCTGAAGTATGAGCTGTAAAGGCAAGGCATAGCCCGTTTTTGGAACGGGTGTAGGGAGCAATGTTTTCGGAATGTCAATCATCAGTTTATTACACCCAATATCACAGTGATTGGAGTTACTCTTAAACTTCTCCATTAACTCCAGTTAGTGCAGAACTCGCATACTACTATATACATACTAGAACCTCCTTTGTTCATCAGTTACACTGGCTTCCCATTAAATATCATGTAGAGTACTGCTTCTCACTTTTAAAGCACTGCACAATCTTGCACACTCATTATTCTGATCTGCTTCATATTTATACTTCTACCTGTACTCTTAAATCTTTTTTTATCTATTTTCTTGTTAAACCTTTATTATGAGGTTTATAGCATGTAACTGTTCCGCAATATGTGCAAAATGTGAATGTCTTGTGCCTATAAATGAAATGCATTTACTATTACTATTATTATTGTTATTATTATTATTGAGTCAACAAATACTGAGCTGAAACTTCAAAAACACATTTTTAAGTTACCTGAGGGGCATATATCGTTAAGTCTTGTTTTAAAATAACACAAATTATGTTCCTTAATGATCGGTTTGAACAAGGAGAAATTTTACCTATGAAAATTGTATTGTGTAGCCCAGGCCTATATAAAAGATGACTGTTGTGATTTAACTAATTTTGAGATTGGCACAATTAACCATTCATAAAACATACACTTTTTAGTTACTGTTGCTAAATCTGACAAGCGTTTGGTACCAACCATGGCACTCCCACTGTTAATTTGTGCACTCCGTGGAAGTGTGAAATAAACTAAAATAAAAAACAAAACCAAGATTGAAGGTATAGCCTGCCAATCTAATGAAGCACCACATCACCTGACGTTTGTGAATAACATTAACAAGCAACACTCAGTAGCCCTCTTTTCACTATTACAATCATTTAAAGCAGTATGCATTCACTCTCACATTTAGAAGTCAGTTATCCTAGCTATCATTGGTTAACTACTGGGTGCTCTAATGATATAACATCTGGTTAGCTCCAAAGGTTTCTAACACGTTTAATGAATGGGTGAAACTGTATATTCCCCAACCTGTCTTGATACCTGCTATCTGCGTTGCAAGTCCCATATGAGAAACTTTTCGCAATGTTTTTTACCTTCAGATCCACCAGTCCACCAATGTATCCACCAATCTACTTTACTGCATGGTTGGTTATTTGGACATAATCAGCATTACGATTGGTCAGATTGCCTCTCAATCAAACTCACAATGAAAGGTCAATTGGTTTCACTCAAAGACCTTTAGAAATTGTAAGCTTACATTCGTAGAGTGTGATGATAGACTTTGTGTGTAGAAAGCCTTTATAGTACTTTGATGTATTATGGCAAATATTAACTGAGCTACTTAATTCATACACACCAAACTACACACACTCTTTGTTAAACAATTATTTCAGGATCTTGAACACAAAATCATATCTCTGGTGAAGAAACAACTGAAGAGCTTTAAGAGGCTACTGAGTGCAGATTACTCAGCATGTTCAGGTAGAGAGGTGGATGATGAGGGTCAGAGCAGAGTCAGAGAGGGGCTTCTGAAGATCACATTGCATGTCCTGAGGAAGATGAACCAGTCAGACCTCGCTAACACACTACAGACAAGTAAGATGTGTTGGATATGCTACAGTGTACTGTAAAAATATAAGAAATAAAATGTAAAATATTAACTAGTACAGTGGTTTTCAACCCCTGGCATTAATTAATGCAACAATTAGTTGTAACAATTCACAACAATAGATTTTTGTGCATGTTTTTGTGCACATTTTGTTGACACCCTTTCTGACTCTGACAATACACAGCAAATGTTAAAGAAATGTTCCTTAAAATGGAACCCTTAAAATAGAGTGAGCTTGACGACCCCTTATATATCTGTAGCGGCCCCTGGGTTGGGAACCACTGCACTATTACATTATTCATGCTTATTAATATTGAATTCACTGTATTTCCTATATTCTTCAGAACTTGCCCCTTTGTGTATGAAAAAACACAAATCCAGACTAAAAGACAAATTCCAAAGAATTAATGAAGGAATATCAAAGCAAGGAAGCTCAACACTTATGAATGAAATCTACACAGAGCTCTACATCACAGAGGGAGGGAGTGGAGAGGTCAATAATGAACATGAGGTGAGACAGATTGAGACAGCATCCAGATCAGCAACAAAGGAAACACCAATTAAATGCAATGACATCTTTAAAGCCTTACCTGGACAAGACAAAGCCATTAGAACTGTACTGACTAAAGGAGTTGCTGGAATTGGAAAAACAGTCTCTGTGCAGAAATTTGTTCTGGACTGGGCTGAAGGAAAGGCTAATAAGGATGTTCACTACATATTTCCACTTCCTTTCAGAGAGCTGAATCTGATGAACCAGAAAAATATCAGTTTGATGGATCTTCTTTATCAGTTCTTTACAGATGCAAAAGAATTGGGATCAACAGACTTTGATGACTATAAAGTTTTATTTGTCTTTGATGGTCTGGATGAGTGCCGACTACCTCTAAATTTTTCAAACAATCAGAGTTTGTTTGATTTAACAGAATCAGCCACAGTGGATGTGCTGCTGACCAACCTCATTAAGGGGAATTTGCTTCCTTCTGCTCAGCTCTGGATAACCTCTCGACCAGCAGCAGCGAGTCTGATCCCTCCTGAATGTGTTGACCAGGTGACAGATGTACGAGGGTTCAATGACCCTCAGAAGGAAGAGTACTTCCGAAAGAGAATAAATGATCAATGTCTGGCCAACAGAATCATTACACACATCAAATTATCAAGAAGCCTGTACATCATGTGCCACATACCAGTCTTCTGTTGGATTTCAGCCACTGTACTTGAGAAAATGTTGGGTGAAGCAGAAAGTGCAGAGATCCCCAAAACTCTGACTCAAATGTTCATACACTTCCTGATCTTTCAGACCAAACTGAAGACCCAGAGGTTTTATGGGAAATGCGAGGTAGATCTTCAGCAGGC
Source organism: Chromobotia macracanthus (assembly GCA_036877525.1). Taxonomy (NCBI): domain Eukaryota; kingdom Metazoa; phylum Chordata; class Actinopteri; order Cypriniformes; family Botiidae; genus Chromobotia; species Chromobotia macracanthus. The sequence continues at coordinate 8,875,293 of JAZGTH010000062.1, read as the reverse complement.
TAGAAAAAGTATACTTTCACTGGGAAAACTAGCTTTTCAACAACTAGAGAAAGGAAACCTGATATTCTATGAGAAGGACCTGAAGGAGTGTGACATTGATGTCAGAGAAGCGGCATTGTACTCAGGTGTTTGTACTCAGATCTTCAGAGAGGAGTTTGGACTGTACCTGGGGAAGGTGTACAGCTTTGTGCATCTAAGTGTTCAGGAATTTCTTGCTGCATTATATGTGTTTCTTTCATTTCCTCATCAAACATCAGGACTCATCAGGTTCAGATCAAATATAACTGATTTACTGAAGAGTGAAGTGGACAAGGCCTTACAGAATGAGAACGGACACCTGGACCTTTTCCTCCGATTCCTTATGGGTCTTACCCTGAAGACCAATCAGACAATCTTACGTGATCTGCTGACACAGATAGGAAGAAGCCCTAACAGCAAACAAGAAATAGTTGAGTACATTAAGATGAAGATCAGAGAAAATCCTTCTCCAGAGAAATCCATCAATCTCTTCCACTGTCTGAATGAACTGAATGATCATTCTCTAGTGCAGGAAGTCCAAACATACCTGAGCAGAAGAGATAACTTCAGTCTTACTGGAGTCAGTCTCTCTCCTATTCAATGGTCAGCTCTGGTGTTTGTGTTGTTAAACTCAGAAGAGGAGCTTAATGAGTTTGTACTGAAGAAATATGGTCGATCAGATGAATGTCTTCTAAGGCTGCTGCCTGTGGTCAAAGCATCCAGAAAAGCTGAGTAAGTATTAATTTATCTGGATTTTAATCTTAACACTAAATAGTAAAGATTACTTTTGAAACATAGTTTGTTTAAATAGTTTTTTTAATGTAAGCTCACATGATGTAATGTCTGTATATTGTGGGAAGTGAAGGCAGACACAAGCGAGGTTTACATGCATACTTTTTTGTCATGCCAATTGAAATCATTGTGATTCAAGGATTCTGAATGACTGGTTTCATGAGGTGTTACATAATCCGGTCTGGTGTTTACATGCGTCAGCAAGATGTATACAATAATTTAATTACTTTTGTCAGAGTTAAAGAAGTCTTTATAAATTAAATACAATGTCTTTCATTTTCATTAAAATCATAAACCAAAGGAAAGAACAAACAAAATCTGTAAGTCTCAATAAATTAAACACAACCTCTTTCACTCAAAATTATAAATTAAAAAACGAAATCTGTTGGTGTCAGCGTCATAAACTTTTGTTTTGTGTTTTTTCCATGTCTTCCTGTTCCTGTTTTCCCTTGTTTAGTTCATTAGCTTAAGCATTAGTTAATTGCCCTCACCTGTTTGCCCTTCATCATCCACTCTATTTAAGTTCTCCTTCATGTTCAGTTCGATGTCGGTTATTGCATATGCTGTTCCTTATGTTATGCTTATGTCACGTCACGTTGGTCTGTGTAACGCTGTGTTGCTTCCGTTTTTGAGTCCTGTGGATTACAATTAAAGAGGCTATTTGGATTACCTTCGTCTTCATCGCCTTCCTGAGTTCCTTATGAGACGTGACAGAATAACCGACCAAAATATAAAGTTTAAACTGACTTCAATAACATGGCCCTGAGGGGTACTGCTAACAGCGGGGTTACCATCTGTTACGCCCCATGGCTCAAAAAGGACATAACAGATGGGGACACACAAGAAAACAGGGACACACAAGAAACGCAAATGATATGCAAAACTTATTAACCAAATAGAACCATACAAAATAAACAATGTAACATGAAATAGTCAAAAATGAGTGGTGTAAAGTTGTAAATGCATGAAATTGTAATGGACTGACAGGGAAAAAACTGACAGGGTGGACCATGCCTCCTCATCGTCTGGAGGACAGCCCCAACTTGACTTGCATCCACCCGTACAGAAAGATTTTAAAAGATGAGTGAGTGGTGCGACAACTGAAAAGAAATTGCGGCACAAAGAATGATAACTCACTAATCCTAAAAAATGCATGAGCTCTTTTTTAGTAGTAGGAACAGGATAGTCACAAATGGCCTGATGAACAACTCTGTTCATCAACCGCTGAAAGGTGGTAGATGCATTTCTCAGTCCAAAATTCATAACCTTATACGAATAAAGGCCCGATGGAATAACAAATGAGGAGATTTATTGAGCTCATTGACTTAAAGGCACCTGCCAATAGCCTCTCAGCAGGTTGAGCTTGGTTACAAAGTTAGCAGAACCAACCTGATCAATACAATCATCTACTCGTGGGAGTGGGAAACAATCAGGCTTTGTCACACTGTTAAATTTGCAAAAGTCTGTACAGAACCTTACCGAACCATCAGACTTTGCAACCAACAGACAAGGAGATGCCCAGTCTGAACTTCTGAGGAACCGGGATCTCATTTTCTGGCATATACTTGATTTCTGCTTCCAACAGCTTTTGTTTCTCTGGTGACACTCGATAATAACATTGTTTGATGGGGGAAGCATTACCCACATCAATATCATGCTCAGCCCAGCTGGTTCATTATGGCGTATCTCCAAACAAATCTAGAACTTTGCCACAAAGAAATCAACCCTACAGACTGTGAGGGTGGCAAATGGGCAAGAGTAATGTCACGCTTTTTCAAAGACTCAGAATTATTTAATCGCCCACATAAAATGCTATCATCAGGTTCATTACCCTACTCCATCTCTCTCTCCACCAAACAAGGACAAAAGTTCTTAACATCAGACACCATAAAAAGTGCTGAATGAACAGACCTTTCATTATCCGAGTTAGACTTCTCATAATATGGTTTTAAAAGATTCCCATGATATAACTGAGTAGACTTTCTCCGATGCGGGGTAGCCACTATATAATTTTTGTCACATATGGGCCACATACGGTCCCTCAAATTTACTTTCTTTGAATCTCTTATCACTAATTTTAATTTCATAATACTCTGCGATTCCACAAACAAACTGTTTAACAAACTGTTAAAACAAACAGATTTGCAGAAGAGCAACTTACCCATCTGTGACTTTAAACAGCAATCAGACTGCTGCGCTTATCACTTTCAGGTGTCTCCTCACGCCTGACTAAATGTGACGTCAAACTATTCAAATGAGATTTCAAAATGGATTCAAACCGTGCTGAAACGAAGGAATGAAATCCAAAACACCCCCCATGGCTCAAAAAGGACGTAACAAAAATGGGGACACACAAGAAAGTGCAAATAATATGCAAAATTTATTAACCAAATAAAACCAAATAGATTTGCAGAAAAGCAATGTAACATTGTAACATCACGCCAGCAGAGGGAGCCCTCACCGGAATACTGACTGCTAATGCTCCCTCTGCTGAACTCTGAACTTTAAACCCTGAACTCTGAACTTACTTCCTGTTTGGCAGCTATATAAACCTTGCTTTACACCTTTACACCTGACTACTGAGCATTCTCTTTTACTGCCTGATTTCCTGTGTTTTACCTATTGTTTGGTTCTCGTTTTCTGATTTTTGCCTTGCCCCTTTGTTTGACGCCTGGATTGGACTGTTTGTTTGGATATTGATTCTCTGCCTGGATTTACGACCTCTGATTTACGTCTCTCCCTTTTGTTGTGTTGCATGGTTGGACTGTCTATGTTTATTACGACCCTTTGCCTGTACTTTTTGACTTTGATTATGGATCACGACTCATTTGATAACCCCAATAAACATCCGCAACTGGATCCTGCTTCAGCTTCTGCCTCAGCCCCCTTACAAACATGAAATAGTCAGGAATCAGTGGTGTAAAGTTGTGAATGCATGAAATTGTAATGGACTGTAGTAATGTTGGATGTGCAAAATAAAACAATATTAAACAGAAACCAAACAAAAGCAAGTTCAAAGTGCATCTCGCTTTTTAAAAGGCCAGACAAACCAGGAAACCAGCAACAGGTGTCCTCAATGAACCCATCCAGAAACAATCAGTTGGACTTGTGGACAAATGCCATCTTGCCGAATGTGATGACCTCACCTAAATGGAGGGTTACTGGTGTGGACTGGACAACAAACTCAGTTTCATCATGCCAAGAGTTGATCCATGCTGGACGCTGGAGTAGTACATTAACTTCGCGTTCAAGGTAGGTGAAGCTGAGTCCACCCCTGGGTCGTCACATGCAAGTGCCGCCAGCCCAAAGTCCTCATCTGTCATGGCTGCCAGCAAATAACCACCCCGCAACGCAGAGCAATTGCCTGAGTTATCGCCAGCTAGAGTGACAGAGCTGAGGATTAGCCTGAAACCAGAGCCCCGTCTGTCTGACCGTGTGTGTGAGCCGGCTTTATGGAATGCCATGGTGGAGTGCACAGTGAAGAACGAAAGTTTAAGGGAAGGTCCCCACCCACTGCACCACCGCTGGGGGTGAGTACGATCTGAACTCTGAGAACCTAATAGACTTCCACTCAGAAATACCTGTTTTTCAGCATTCACCTGAACTGTTAGCTTGGGAAGAAATACCACCCAACCTCCCTCTCCCACTAGCTCCGTTGGGGTTCTCCTTACCTCCAGCTCTACCTCAGTCCTCTGTCGCTCCGGCTCCACCACAGCCTTCCAGATCTCTGCCTGTGCCTATATTGCCAAAGCCACATGTTCCACCTTGGCCCTTTGGATCCTCGGCATCACCTTGCCGTTCCCGTCTTGGACTCTACCACCACCTGCTCCAGTGCCATCGGTTGGCTCCGTGGGGTCGTCAGCACCTCCTCCTCCATGGCTGGGTGGAGCCGGCAATAGTTAATTCCTCTCACCTCATCAATAGTTAATTCCTCTCACCTGTTTGCCCCTAATCATCCACTCTATTTCAGTTCTCCTTCATGTTTATTTTGATGTTGGTTATTGCATATGCTATGTTGCTATGTTTATGTTGCTTATGTTATGCTTATGTCACGTTGGTCTATATAATGTTGTGTTGCTTGCGCTCCTTAGTCCTGTTGATTACAATTAAAGAAATTAATTTGGATTACCGTCGTCTTCATTGCCTTCCTGAGTTCCTTACAATGCATGCAAGATGGCGGCATGACAGTAGCGTGCAGGGGCCACTCCAGATACAAAATGGTTGCTATTTTTGTCTTTAGCCCAACTTTTAACAGCATATACATTATACTGAGTGCTACTGAGTAACTGATGGATGTTACTTAAAACATCCATCTACAAATCCATCTAGAGGGTTCTAGATGTTCTCTGAATTCTGGCTTGAATGCACACTGAAGACACTCGAGGCTGGGATGTAAAGTACATATATTGCCTATACATAAAGCTTTATCATAGTTGTATAAAATGACAGCACAGATCTGACTATAAGTGTGAGTCAATTTCTGTTTAACTGACTGAGATGCTGTTATCTTTTTCATCTTGGTGTTCATGGTCCATTTACACCAGCAAATTCTTAGTATACACCATTTGCACTTTTGTTTTGTTTATATCTGAGCGTGTTACTAAAATTGTATCTTAACACTGTTTTCTTGATATTTCTCTCTCAGTTTGAGTGACTGTAATCTCACAAAGAAAAGTTTTTCAGCACTGGCCTCAGTCCTCAGCTCAAACACCTCAAATCTGAGGGAACTGAATCTGAGTTACACTAACCTGCAGGATTCAGGAGTGAAGCTGCTCTCTGCGGGACTGATGAATCCAAACTGTAAACTGGAGACTTTATGGTAAGAAAATCCAGTAACACATTGTAATAAGGTTCCATTTGATAACATTTGCTAACAACTTTAGTTAATATGAACTAAACAATACAGCATTTATTAATTTATTCAATGTTAATTTTACCATTTACATTTTAAAAATCAAATGTCTGTAAATAGAACTTACATTTTTTAACTAACATTAACAAAGATTAATAAATGCTTTAAACTTAATTTAATGCTTTAGTTTGTTAGCTGTGTTAATGAACAGAAACTTAGGTAACTTGGTTGTTGCAAGTCCTTAAATCAATAATTTGATGTACTAAAATATGTACTGTATGTATAAAATTATTTCTAAAGTGATTATTATTATGATTAGCAGTAGTAGTAGTATAAAAATTAAATTTGTCTAATGTCATGGTTTCCTCTCTGCAGTCTGTATCGCTGCAGTATTGGAGATGAAGGTTGTGCTGCTCTGGCTTCAGCTTTGAGATCAAACCCCTCACACCTAAGAGAACTGGATCTAAACTCTAACAAACTCGGAGATTCTGGAGTGAAGCTGCTCACTGTTCTACTGGAGGACCCACACTATAAACTAAAGGAACTTTAGTGAGTTATTTACTGTTAGAATTATGATTTTGTTTTCAAATTCACCAATCATCATTGATTGTGGTGTTTACATTTATTCTTCACCTGTTGTGTTGTATTTATCTGGTTAACACTGCTTGTATTTTGTTCTGTTGATGAACTGCTTGTATTATTATCAATTGTAAGTTTGGATAAAAGTGTTGGATAAAAATGCTTTGGATTTGCTAAATAAATTTATATAAAATGGTAAAAGTCATCCGAATTTGTCTATTGATAATAACTGTGATGAGTGTATATAAATGTCTAATCTTTCTTTTCAATATTTTACAGTGTCTGACCTCAACTGTAACACTAACCTACAAAACCTACAAATGACAGAACAAACAGTCTTGTGTTTTAAAGCTGCTTACTGCCTTCTACTGGGCAATTAGCAGCACTGACCCTGTGGAGCACAACATCAGGAACATCTGTTAGTTCCAAACACACAAGTATTAACATGTGTAAATATGTGACATATTGGAGTGTTGAATGGAATGGAACTGTCCGGTGGGAAAAACATAAACTGTGGTGTGATTAAGCCTGTGTCATTTAGTGGTGTTTTTTTCTGTTGATTTAATTATTTTTCTAACTGGTGGTTTTTAACTGTTATTTAGGATTTAAATTATTATACCTTTTAAAACCTATTACAGTTAGTTGGCATAGATTTTACAGTCAACAACTGCTTATAGTAAACTACTAAATGAACTAACAATTGAAGCCCATTATGAATACCAATGCATGGACTATCATTTATAGACAAAGAAACTGTTTTGTATTTACACATTATGTGTTAAATAAGTTGGTATGGAGACACATAATACATAAACATAATAAGAAATACAAAAATAAATCAAGAAATGTGAGAAAGCAAAAATACATATAAAAATAAATGTACAAGGAAATGTAGTACAAAAATAAGTATTTGTATTTTTATTTCCACTTTTAATCATTTCCACACTGATGTATTATTATTGTATTTATCAACATTTATTTCCACATTTATATATTTTAAAGGTGGGTGATATGGCCAAAACATGGTTTAAGTGATTTAGTATCACCGTTACTGTACGTATACAGGATGCCCACACATAACTCTTTATCCCGGACATGAAAATCACATGCCGGTCGTACATTAAAGATAAGGTAGACAATTTCAGAGGCTAGCAATAGCACTTAACTTTGGAAGCATATAATTCCACCCACCCAAGCCACAACCCCTCAAACACATTAATGCATATATCGTTTGATAGGCAAGTAGGACATCCTGTCATTGCATCTGGACCAAATTCAATGATTGGAGGAACATTTTATGGTCCTGCACCTTTCACAGAAGTAATACTTATAGAAATATATCCAAACCACTTTACTTAGTGATTGCTATCCGATTGTGAAAAACATTTTTAACAGCGACAACAAAAACTGTTTCAGGAAAAATCACCTGCCTATAAGGAATGATTTAACATCATGAATCAGGACCAATTGCCCTGGTTGTACAACAGTAATACTAAGTTTATATTAAGAAATAGGATAATAATAGATAGGTACAAAGCAGAACTTTTTCTTGGCCACTTTTAATAATTGATAGAATATCGAAGACAAAAGATAGAAACAGACACATTTAAGCACAAAGTCAACCTTTCACTTCACATTTGTTGACTTGTAGCCTTATGATTAGGTGCCCACACAAGCAATCAGATAATCACATTTGCTACAACACTGTATTATCAATAGAAACTTTTCTTCAGTAGAGACTTAACTTATTAAACTAAGAAGTCTGTCAGTATACCATGGTTAGGTAAAATATTTTCTATAATTTGAAACATTGATAGTGTTGGAACTTAAAATAATGTTTTTACCCTGTTACTGTCTAGTCTACTCTCTAATGGACAAAATAAGAAACTACAACTTCCTCTGGGAGTTGAAATTGAACATTAAAAAATTGCTGCTTCTCTTTCCCACATAGGAAAAGTTTTGTGAACCTGAACTGATACAGGCATTTTAGTCATGATGGGCCACAACTTACAAATATATGAAAACATGTCTGCTAAACAAATCAACCAATAAACCTTATTTTGATAACTTTTTGTCTTGAGGGTCTGGGTATGATGCATGCCAAGTTTCATGTAAAGATGAAAGGTCTGAAAAGTTTCTTCAGAAAAGGAGAGCAATGGAAAAATGTTATCGCTGACATAAAAATGAGACATACAGGCTTAAATCGAGGATTCTGAATAACAAAACACACAAGTGCAATTTTTCCTGACCACAAGAGAGATAACTCTATTATTGTGATGGTGGGGGTCCTTCTTTACCTTTCTGACCTTGATCTAGCATTGCTTGTTGTATATGGACTGCTGGTCTAGGAGTTGATGGTGCACTCAACTGATACTCTGTCTGTCCCGCTTGGTGCTGTTACTCTTTAATCATAATATGGCATAATTATAAGTACTGATACTTCAGTACAAATGAAGTTGTAATCTTTAACAAATACGTTTGTGTCACATAAATGTAGTGATTTATTAAGTGTACACACAAAAACCAAAAGCAAAACTTTTGAAAAAAAATCTCCTTAGTGAGAATGAACTAACGAGTGGTCCTCTGCTTCTACCTACTGGCAATATCTAGTTTTCCACCAGAAATGTCCTCTGTAACAAGGTGTCTACGACAAACCGTGTGGGACTAGTTACATACCGAAGTTTTGTCCAGAAGAAGATGCAGGAGAGTAACAGTGATGCTTTGCTTTCGCAAGCACCACTAGTAATAAAACGACATAATAAACTTAACAGAATAACAAATATGCTGGCTTTTATTTTACTCGTGTACGTTAAATTCAGTTTTTTTTTGTTGTTGACCCAGTGGCCTAATGGATAAGGCATCAGCCTCCGGAGCTGGGGATTGTGGGTTCGAGTCCCATCTGGGTCGAAGAAGTTCAACTTTTCAGAGAGTAAGCAAAAATTACTAAGGAAAACTGCGACTATATTCTATTTCGCATGCTATCCGTACTGTATAGTATGACAGGTTGCAATACAATGCATTGAAAAGTGGCTGTAGACACAGTGTGCATTTACCATTAAAGAGAAATTATCTGAGGATTGTTATAATAATTATGCCGGACTATTTACGTGTTAAGCTTTCAGCACGCAAAAGTGTACAAAGTATCTCTATTAGCATTTAGTGACTGCCCCCGCATGCCCAACACAGAACTTTATTTCAGGACAATAACACCTAAAATAACGAATTTTGCTCCACAGTCAAATTAAATAGTCAAGAAAAAACACAAAACCACTCACGTAAACTGTGTGTGTAAATTACATACATACCTCAACATGCAGTTAAAAGTGTCTCTTTTTTGCTTATTTGTTTAATGGTTGATGATGCCCCTGTTACAAAGACAGTGACACGCAGTAAATGTATAAAGAAACAAGTACATTTAATTCTACGTATTTTAATGAATCAAATATTCAAAAGTAAACTACATAGAGAGGTATATAAACAAATATCCTTATACAACTAATATAAATCAGAAAGTGGTAATTGTATAAAACGAGAGGACAGTGACCTTATTGTATGTCTGCCAACAAGTAACAACATTGCCAACATATTAACAACATGTCCTTAATATGTCATTCATAAATCTTAAGGTGTTATCATGGAATATGACAAATAATCAGACAGAATTGTCAGAGACCGACATGTGACTTTACAGCTGAAATGTCAATTTAAACAATACTGAATAAGTACAGACATTAGTAATATGATCAAAATCCTAAATTAAAAACAGACTAATATGCAGAATTATGTTACTCAAATCATATTACTCAAATTATTATATTATATTATTACTCAAAATAAGTATATGCACTTTTAAATTAATTAAAATGATCAATTACATTTATAGTATATTGATATAAGTTTCCTGTTCTATTATTTCTATTTCCTATAAATATTTTCTTTTTAGCTATTTGATCCTTTTGGTACATCTTGTAAATATGCATATACAATATGTAATAATATGCTTTCAAGAGCTGTTTTCTCTGATGAAGACTCCATCAATGAGTTATTGGACATTCAATGAGTTATTGGAACAAAATTTAAAAAAGGTGTGTCCGTAATTAAAACAGACTTTTTCTGCTGGAATCTGGCCAAAACACACATTTAGTGTCTGTTCTCCAACCAGGACCTCACAATAAAAGCAAGAAATGGTCAAAGGTGATCACCTGCTAACAGAACACAACAGTGAAAATAATTGGAATGATGGGAAAACAAATGTCCAAGTCCTGCTTGCTAAAATCATTCCTGCTACAAACTATACACCTAAAACCACACCTGACAGCCCAGTTAAGTTCAATAACCCTTTGCCAAATAATTCTGATATCTATCACAACTCAGGGTCCTGTGGTAGGCCCCAGCTTACCAACACCACCACGCACTGGAAAGACAGAGATGCTTAAATAAAGGGATGAATCCTGAGAAGAACAGACCAGGAAAATATAGTATGACTGGAGGTCATAGTCAATAGTCAAAACAGCCTAAAAAGGGTGAGACAGTCACCCTTCTGTCCTTTATAATCACTGTTCCTCTAATTTGCTGTATCACTTTGACTTCCTTAATCAAGGTAATGTGTATCTTAGCTTTCCCTCTGTTGTGCAATAGACATGAATAAAGAAGAGGTATGTAGTAAGGGAAAGCAGAAAGAGCAACAAAAGAGGGGAGCAAGAGAGACTGCATGAATGGGTTTTAATTGCCTTTTTCTCAAGCCACAAATTGCTGCTTAGCATCCATACTTAAATACATCCTTCATGCTGAGGTTGCACAAGCCTCATGATTAAGAGGAAAAAAAGTGTGAAATATGTCTAGAAAAGGTTATAATACAATAATTTACAGTGAAATGGGGCTGCGCTGGCCCACAGAGTGTCTGGAATGCAGAGTGTTTAATGACACCACAGTGACAGCTCTGATAGGGCTAATGACAAAGGAATGTGCTTATTGGTTTCCTTTGTGGTGCACACAACCACTTCCCTTCTCACACTCATCCATCTTCCTTCTAGAATCAGACTTCATGATGCCACAAGCATGAGCAAATGCAGAAAGGAAAGGGATAACAGAGAACATTTCTGCTACAGTGAATTTGGAAAGGCATTATGTTTACATTTACCTTGAACACACTTTTTTCCTAATGTGATATGCTACAGAGGACAAATTTTAAGCCACATAAGGTAAAGTATCATAAAACTTGGTAAAACTTAGTTTCTCATGTAACATCTTAACAATAACAAAAAATTGTTACAATTTTTACAATGTTTTTCTTTTTGCTTGGCAGGATACAGATTAATTGTATAATACACAATTAAATCATTTTAAAATACATCTATATAATTATTAAGGAGGCAGTGATAAATATCAGATTAGATTTTTGGTGCTCATAAAGATGTCTTTATGTCCTTTTAATACCCTTATTTTGATGTGGACTTTATAGTTATTAATCTCCCATTCTGATATATTTCTACTCCATCATTGTATTTGTGGGGACTATAATTAAATTGTAGTTGTAATTAGGTCTACAGTTCTTACTTTTCTAAATCTGTATTTTATTCAGTTCAGTTTCAGTTTAAGTTTATTTCTATTTCTTTTTACATTGTTGCAAAACAGCTTTACAGAAAATACATTTTAGAACAGTTGAGACATAAAAAAACAATATCTGACATCTGTATTACTGATGGCTGAAAGCTGTCTTCTGGACATCTGATGAATTGACCAATGTAACATATAGATGCATATGTGGCAATTCTCAAACATAGCTGCAAGTGGCAATTCTGGGGTCAAGCCGATCAATGGCACTAAGAGAAGCATTTGTGGACATCTATGAGTGTTTCTTTATACTACATACCAAGTTTTGTGCAAATCAGACAAATTCTGTAGGAGGAATTTGAAAAAATAGGTTTTCAATATAATTCAAAATGGCCAACAGGAAGTAGCATTGATCATGACAAATTTGGCGTCGTAGTACTCGGCATGAGCCAAAAATCTAAAGAAAGAAATTGCATGTTATTGCAATCACTTTATAAGCATTTTTGTAAATGTTATATCTTTTGACCACTAGGTTGTGCTGGCCCCAAACCAAGGAATCAGAAAAAAAATTGTTTCTAAGACCTACGGTTCATGATTATAGTTATGATCATAAACATGACTGAAACTTTGAATTGTTTGAAACTGGTTGCTTTGAGGTAGAGATTCCAAATTTGCTATGATAACATTTTAGACTGTCCTCTACCTGTGTGCCTAATTTGTAATTTGTTTAGTAATTTGTACATTGTTTCAAATTACAACACAATTAAACAATTTACAACAGTTGACCAATAGGTGATGTTGTTCCCAAATTTTTATGAGGCTGTCAGGATGTTGTGACAGTGACATCTACAAAGTCTCAAGTCAATGCGCAAATGTTTTGTAAAGATAGAAATGTTTTGTAAAGACAGAGTTGCAATATGTTATTTCAGTCATGTGCTATAAGCATTTTCATTTTGCTATATATTTTAAAAACTGGGTGGCACTGGCCCCATCATCACACCTCAGACTATAGTGATGATGATGAAGAAGAAAACTAACAATAACAATATCTGTGATGACAAAAGATTAATGCAAATGGTTAGATAAAATCAAATGGGTCTGTGTACTCGGTGTGAAAACCACCTAAGTGTCCAGGAGTAGTCCAGCACAATTTGCAGTTAGTCCAGCACAGTTGTGTCAGGGTCCTGGGTTCCTGTCCTGAGTCTTTCTTGATTATCTTGCCAGGATTCTAACATCCCCTGTGTTCTATGTCAGAGCATGATGTTTGGATCTAAACTCATGCTCTGGGTCCTTGTTTTCTGTGGAATGATCAAAGCACTGCTGCACTGCACCTGGAACAGACTGTACGCACTGCATCCATACACAGTGTGAAAGCTATAATCTGTTAACATGGGCATCAAAAAAAATCTGCACTGCATACGCACTGGATACGAGTGCAGTGTCAAACAGACCTTCCTGGGGTACATGACAGGCAGGGCTGATGAGTCGCTTGACTCACTCAAGTATTGAGAACTGCTTGACTCCAAATTTGGTAGAAGGATGGAAAGAGGTCTGGACTCTGGTAGCTGATTGAGCCAGAACCTGCATTTTGGTGGAGACTGTAGTAAAACAGATTATTTTACATGTACACTATTTCATTCTAACCTTAACTGGAGGAGTGGATTTTGAGCTTTGGTTCATGTCTTTTTACGCACACTTTATCCTCTGTTTGGAAAAAAGAATGACATACTCAATGCTTGTGGTCAAAGCAAGATTTCATGACATCCTGACATGCTTCTGAAACATTGCTGCTGCTAAGTAGAGGTGAGCAGTTTTATCACAGCGTAAAATACAAAGAGATTTGGTCCATCAGAGATTATTTCAATCTGACTATCCATCTTCTTCTTGATCATGTTCCAGAGGTTTTCAATGGGATTCAGGTCTGGGCTGGCCATGACAGGGTTATGTGTGACCACAAAATTACATCTTCGGTGCAGAATGCTTTATTTGTGAACAAAACTCAACATTAATTCTCTTTACATTTGTTACAGTTCCTTAACAGTAAATAGCTATAACTAAACCAAGCTACAAACGAATATAGCTAAACTAAACAAACAAGGAATCCAAGAACTATGTAAATAATTAACAGACTAACCAAAGAGTTAACTACAGAACTAAAAAAGACACAAGGGGTCAATTTTCTGCAGATTTATTTCAAGAAATTCATTTAAAGGCTGCTTTGTAAATTGTTTTATTGAAGCTGGGTTGGCGTGTCTACTGAAGACAGAGGTAAGAAATGCAATCACCTGTTTTGTGTCAACAGATGCAGTAAAGGTACTTCAGGCCATTTACTATAATAATCAGTGATTGTAAGAGCATATTAAAAGGGCACACAATGTCTATTGCCAGTTTTTTCCTTGGTGCACGAGGTAGAGGAACAGGCAAGAGTGGAACAGCAGAGGCTTTCACAGTTATATTTGGAGAAAGGCATAACGGACAAGTGGAATTTGATATTGACATTTAGACTCATTCAGCAGCAACCCATCTTTGAGACATTGCAGCACATTATCTATGAGTTATCTATCTGCTAGTAATGCCAAGATCAAATCCTTCTCACTCAAAACTTTTCAACTCTTTTAACATGGTCAACAGATTATTTGATTCCACTTGCTTTTGAGGTTCTGCTAGCACTGTTTTTGCCATACAGCTGGTCCTATTGCAAGAGGATAGTGATGATCACAACTGCGTTTTCTATCATTTTAAACAATATTTGGTTCAGGTGATCACTTAATCAGTACTTCAATAAACAGAATGTGCCTGTGTTCAACAGACACTGGAATGGAATAGCTGCCATAAATGTAGAGATTCTGATTTTAGAAAAATTTGGAGAGATCTCTTAATTTTTTCCAAAGCTGTATATTCATGTATATGCAGTTATACATAAATTTTACCTGCCACGTATAAAACTTAAGGTAAAAAAGAGCACATTTAAGACTCTGAATCAGAGTCTAAATCAGAGTCTGTAAGTATATTTTATTATTTTAAGTAACGACTGTTCAAATGTGGAGGTTTGGGCAGTGTAGAGTAATGCATGCTGTTCAAACGCATGCAATCAAAAGTGCAGATGGATTTATTTACAGACAGTATCTGTAATGATGAGTGAGATTCACAAGGATCCATTTCCAGTATTTATTAGACCAACAGACAGGCAGGGTCGAGTAATAGCAAACAGGGTAAACAGAGGCAAAGGAGACATAAACATAGGACAGGCAAGGGTCGTGGCAAGCAGCAAACAATCATATAACCAAGGTATAGTCCAATAATTGAGGCAGGCAGTAAACAGGGTAAACAGTCCAAGATCAAAACAAGCGTGCCAAAAGCGTGCCAAAAGCGTGCCAAAAGCGTGCCAAAAGCGTGCCAAAAGCGTGCCAAAAGCGTGCCAAAAGCGTGCCAAAAGCGTGCCAAAAGCGTGCCAAAAGCGTGCCAAAAGCTGGAAAAGCAAGACTTTGCAACGACTGCATGCAAAACTGGGGTTTATATACTGTGGCTAATGAGAGTCAGGTGCAAAAGGAACTGATCAATCCCAGGTATGGGGCATTATGGGAAATGTAGTCTGAATTAAAAGTTAATATTCTGGAGATGGTTCTCTCTGGTGGCACGGAGGAGGTGGAGCAGGGACCTCCTCCATAACAGTATCCTCTGTTCTCCGCTTAATAGTGAAGGCACAATAACTACAAACATAGATACACAATAATAATGTACAGTATGTGAAAAATATTGGGTTTTTTTTTTACTTAAACCATGTTAACATATTCTATTACACCCAATACACAAAATAATGGTCTTTGAAAATGGTCTTTAAAAATATATGACCCCTTTAAAATAATAAATCAACTGGCTGCAATGCTTTTGTGGAGTTTCAGTGGTATAAACGTTCACCAAAGAACTCCAGTAAACTTAAAATGAACCTAAATAGCTACTTGTATAGGTATATATTAACTTGTATAGTTCACTTAACATTGTGCTAAGGTAAACTGAACTGAAATTGTAATAGTGTAATAGTGTATTTAAGAATCACAGAAACACAGAAAAACAGAAAATTGGCTTAATGACTTTGTTATAAATTTGATTTGTCACACAAAGCACACTAAACTGTATTTTTGATGAGCATGTTCATTCTTGTGGCAATGTTTTAAACAGGGTCCATGTCCAGCTAAATTTTCCAGTGCAAGAGCGTATGTGTTGTACCAACTCTGTTGATTCCCTCAATGACTACTGGAGGTTTCTGTCACCAGAGTACTAGAACTACATTACCCAAAATCTCACAAACCCATCTGATTACCTCCACACCTGTTCCCCATTATCTGCCCATAATCCATCTATTTAAGCCCAAATGTAAATGTTTATGCAAGGCTTTATTGTGAAGTCTTGTTTCACCATGGTCAACATTTCTGAGTGTTTATTGGATTGCCTCTTTTTTTGTTTGACCTTGCTGCGGACTGTATTTTTGATTCTTGCTGCCTGCCCTGATCCTTGCCTGTTTGGATGGTGGGCCATCCTAAAACCTTCTTTTTATAATTATAAATAATTATTTTAAAATGTATCTGAAAACTGTTGTGCAATTAAAAACAGGGACTTTTAACCAGCATATGAGTGTACATGACTGATGATTGAACACTAAATTTTGTACATCACACAGTGTAAAATTATTGTAACAGCATTATTGTAAAAGGCTTGTCTTTTGGCTCATGTAGGATTTAGAGAGCTGTCATTTGCGTCTAGATCCTGAGCTAGGAAGAATTATGACCATCTTCCTGGATGATGAAGATGGTCATAATTTTCTGAACAGCAGCAGCTACACCCTGAAGTCTAATACTGGCTGTGAGAAGAAATCTTCTCAAGGGCCTCTGGGAAAAAGAGAAATATAACGATCGCCTTTATGTGGATGTTTGTTCAAGGCTGTGGTTTAATTAGGGCCCAAGCACTGAAAGTGCAAAGTTTTACGTAGGATTATTTTTCTTTATTTTATCAAGGAAAATGTGTGGCACACATGTCAGAGTTGTCGACCATTAGGGCCAGGCAAAATCTTGCACATGGGCAGGGCAGAGGGGTTCGGTAGCTCCCCTGGTACAGAGCACAAAAAGGTGGTGCATATATACAACTTGCACACTGACACCCCTTAGCTCTGCCCAACAGGAATTTGTAAAATACTCTATATACTCTATACTCGTCTTAGGGGATTTATGGAATTGTGGAATTGCAGGGGGAAATGGAATTGCAAAAAATACAGGATGTCTCACATCTTCTGCGTACATTGAGTGATTTTGTTAAAACTTGTGCTTTATGTTTGGTCCTAGAGACTGATGACATAGAGATAGCTATTGTGAGTCACAGTCATAGCGCCACCAACTGGCAGAAGGAAGTATGTCACTTAAAACAGCATTTAAAAAAGTCTTTTTAATAAGTTGCATCCTGCTTGGTCAGAAAAAAGAAGAGATATTGAAAATGGTAAATTGTAAATGGGTTGTTGATATCTCGAACGGTGTTGTCATAGTGAGGCAATCATTTATGGCAATAAATGGAACAGGAAGTATCTACATCAAATTTGAGAAATATGTTTGGTGTTGTGGGCTGATCACAATGAAGTGGCTATTAAGTGAAAGTGACATTTGTCAGATATGATAACCCATACCTGAAATGTGACCTCTGCATTTAACCCATCACTGGTGAGGAGTGAACGCACACACACACACCTGCGCCTGGGGAGTGATCGGGGGTTAGGTGCCTTGCTCAAGAACACTTCCGTTTCTACTGGCCAGTGCTGGAATCAAACCAGCATTCTTCTGATCACAAGCTCAACTCACTTACCAGTAGGCCACAACTGCCCCAGTAAAGGCAGTTATAGTGCCACCAACTGGCAGCAGGAAGTGTGTCACTTACAACAGACTTATTAGTAAATTAGACTTCAAAACAGTCCTCAGTTATTTTCTGAATTAAATGCAGGCAACAACTATGAGAAGGACGAGATGGCGACGAAAATGCAATTTTCATTTACATTTGAATTGTCACAACTTTTACAAAAGAAGAAACTCATACAGGTTTTGAATGACATGTGGCTAAGTAAATGAGAGGATTTTTATTTTTTAGGTGATCTGTCTTTTTAAATTTCAAGATTTCAGTATTTGTTTTGACTGTTGCATATTTAAATGTGTTTTGATGGCTCCAAATTCATAAAAAACATATTTTGTTAAAATGAGTTTAAAAACAAACACATTTTGCAATTATTGTGTAAATTTAGCTACAGAACCCCCCCCACACCAACGAAATACTTGACCACACCACCCCCCTTGAAATTTTTATAATTCAACCACTGGGCAAGGCGGTAAAATTGTGGCAAAAAATTGGAAACAGGAAGTCTCTAATATGTACAGCATTTAGAGACTTCCTGTTACATCAGACTTGGAAAATATGTTTGTGTATGTGGTGGACTGACGACATTGATATGGCTATTGTGAGTCACGGTCATAGCGCAACCAACTGGCAACTTAAAATAAACTTTTATTTACCCACTTCTTAAATATATAATATTTATATCTTAAATGGCAGCGTGTCAAACTTTAAAACCACATTCAGGAAGTGTGTTATAGCTTCTTTGTGCATTGAGTGATTTTGTTTAAGATCTGTATGTTTGGTCATAGGGGCTGATAACACGACCAACTGGTAGAAAGAAGTGTGTCACTTAAAACTCTTAAATTTACCCAAGTTGCTTCAAACTTGGTTAGATAAAAAGAATGCATCATCTTCTGAGAAGCACCAGGTGACGATGACACTGTAGTGCTTGGACTTGTGTAGTGGCTGGATCGCTGCTTGGATTTTATTATTTGTTTCTGGTTTCATTTCTTTTCTCCTTTCCTCTTATCGCTTTTCCTCAGCTCCAATTAGAAAGATCCGTATTGGTGGCTTACAGCTGCTACAGATTAAAGGAGCAAGGAGTTTCTGTGTAAAAAAAGGAGGCTCTTTGTCATCCATCCAACATGCCGGGAGTCTGAAAAGCACCAAGATGTCCAGACAAGACTCTGAATCTGAAAATGATGTAGAGTCAGAACGGCTGCTCTTTCAGAGCAGAGACAGAGAGGAGTCCTCATATCTGAGGTCTTAATGTTACATTTGTAAATGTAATATGCTTTAAAAAATAAATTGCTAAAAATGAATCGCTAAATAATAATAACATTTCACACTGTATATATTGGGTGATATTGCCTCGCCTCTTTTACCTTTAAAAAAACTTGCTGAATATGCTGACGATGTCATATGTCATATGCTGAAGTAGCATTTACTTTTCATGTTTTTAGGGAGCTCTTGGAGTGCTAGCGAGCCAAGCATTGAACTTGCAGTACAGGGGGTGTTGAGGACAACTACCATCGCAACATGCCATGGCTGCATGTAAGTAGCAGCTTTCTGAATCCACCCCATCTGAATCAAATGTGTGCAGTTTTGACTAACACACTCCTCTTTCTCATCTTCCAGATTATGATTTTGCATTTCACCAATTATTGTTTGATCTAAAAAGATTTTCCCTTAGAAACCCAGCGACAATCGTACTAAGTGCAACCTAGCTGAAATAGTGCTTACAAATAATGTTTTCTCACTTTCAGTGTTCAGACAAATTCTGCCTTCGGACCCCGTCAATGAAAAGTTGACCCACTGACAGCAATGCTGAGGGAAAAAAAGACACTGGCCTGCTGACATACATCCGCAACCAGGTGAGAGTGATCTCACAGGAAGTTGTCTACAGGAAGTTGAAATTCGTTTTATGCTGAAATAGGTCTGTGCTTTGACATGCACAAACAATATTGGAATGATAATTTATAATAATTACATTAAAATACTACAAATCCTAATACTACTGAGACCAAGACTGCATTCTTTTCATCATGTTAAAATGCTTTGCTGGTGCTAGTCAGTAATTCGTCTCTCAAGGTCAATTTTTGGGACATAAAAAATTAGAAACAACATGTCAATTGTTACATGTACACTACCAGTCAAAAGTAACACAAATAATACTTTAGGAATTATGTTGTGACTAAAGAAAATTAAAATAATGTAAAATAGGATATATTCTAGCATATTCAATATAGTCACCCTTCGTCTAGAATTTACAAAACTTTTCTTGACATTTTCCATCACCCAGTTTCTTGAGGAATTATCCTGAGATTTTTAAAGAGTTTTAAAGGAGTTCCCCTCTATCCTGCGCTCTTATTGGCTGCAGGCCAATAAGAGTCTAATTGTAGTTTTCTAATAACACAAATTAAATTGAAATTAATATGTTGGTACAATTATATTATATTTTTATTTTTACATTTTTAACGTTTAATCAAATGTCTTCAGATTAAAAGATTTTTAATCTAACATTTCAGTCAAGTGTTTCCAAACTTTTAAATGGTAGTGTATATTCTTTGTTTCTTGTTCCCTCTGTTTCCTTGATTTCCAATTATGTTCACCAGTGTCTTTAGCTAACTCTTTAGTTCATGTGTAGTTATATTCCTTGTGTTCCTGTCTACCGTTTATGTGGAGGTGTGTTCCCTTGTTATCCTACTGAGTTTTGTGAAGGGAACAAGGTGAGGCTATAAATTTATGACAAAAAGACAAACAGGTAGGGTCTCAAATCTTCTGTGTACATTGAGTGATTTACATCAAATCTTTAAAATATGTTTGGTGTTGGGTTTGTGTATGTTTATGTTGGGTTGATCGTAATGATGTAACTATTGTGAGTCACAGTCATAGTGCTACCAACTGGCAGCAGGAAGTGTGCCACTCACATCAAAATTTCTTACTTAGAAAAGACTAAAATAGTTTCAATTATTTTCAAAATTAAATGCTACTACTATGCATCATTTTCTGAGCAGCACCAGGTAGCAATGGTAAAGTATGGCCTCTACCAAGACAGGAATCTTGTTATATTGTCTGTGGTTTAAGCGCAGTCTAACAAAAACATATAGGGCAAGACAATGTATTAGTTGTGTTAAGTATGCTATTTCCTATTCCACTAGGAGATGAGCCTGTCTCCAGCCCCTCTCTCCTTGCTTATTAAAGCAGTCCCCATCCTGACTGAGGACATGTATGGAGACATCCTGCCTGCAGACTGGGAACTGCTGCTGAGCTTGGATGAGCATATGGCTGAAGCTGCAGGTTTGTCTGGGTCATTTATTTCTGCTTGTAAGGAGAGCCTAGTCAATGAATCATTGATTTGTTTGGCCTTTGGAATGTGTTTCATTATTCCAACTATGCCACACATTTTACCGCCAGCTTGTGAAACCTGTTTTATGTTTTAATGCTATGATGACAGTGGCTCAGTTTTACATCCCAGACAGCACTTTAGGTGTCATAATGACATATCCGAAACCTGTTTCAAATAGTAATGAAATTATGGCGCCTTATAGGACAGATTATAGGATATGATTTGTTTTGGCTAAATTCTAAGCCATGCATTTTTTTACAGTAAGGCTATCCCAGTCTGTATTACAACAAGCTCTTAAAGAGTTTAATTTTAGTGTCTTATATAGTGTCTTATATAGTTTTGGTTAGCGTGCTGCCTATATAGAATGTACTTTTGCATTAGTTCTCTCTCTCTACAAAAAATGTTCATCATTATGCTAACACAAATATTGACATGCACACAGCTGCTATGTTCCTGCTTTGTGCTGTGAAGGTTGGATCCGGATGGAGTGACTGAGATGATAGCTGAGTTTCAGCATCAAGAAGCGGGTCAGAGAATCAACTCAATCTCGAAATTCTACACTGTCTGGAGGTTTCTGTACCAGGTGTGGCCCCGCATGGAGGAGGGAGCTCAGCAGATCTTTAAGGTAATACTGTTGGAGAAAGACATGACAGTTGCACCACGTATACACCGGACGCAGACAAGATCATAGGCAGAGTTTGGGAGGGGATAGGAGGGGCACTGCCCCCCCAGACCAGATCCAATTAATTTTTTCTTTTAATGAATGAGAAAATTAAAATAATTTACATTTTCTAGTTTTAATTGTCTTATTTTATTATTTTAGTGTGTAAAATGTGTAAATTATGGCTTATTTAATTTTAATTGCAATATTTTAATTCCCAATCTCTTGCGAATCTCTAAGTATCATGATAGCGAGTGCACTCTCATCTTGTTCTGTTCCTGCTTTAATTTAGAGATATGCTAAATAACAGACTAAACACGGATCGAACACAATGGATATTGGTCGGAATATTTGTAAATGTGATCCCTTTCTGTCTGTGAAGAGAGTGTCCTCCACACTGAAGAAAAACAAAAAAGAACTTTCTCAGTATATAATACCAACCACACTTGGACAGTGTGATGAAAATGATTCACACAGGGAATCAGAATCTTAGACATATAAATACCATTTATATCTCCCCGTGTTAGATACTATACTGGCTGAACTGGACAGACAATTTTCAAGTGAATCAATGGCCCTGAGTGCGACCCTGATGCTGTTTTTAATTGTGACACAACAGGAATCAGTCCTTTACTAAGCATGTAGCCTTAATATTCACCCTCAGCTTGTGAAAGCTGAAATTGATTTGTGAAATGCACAATCTCGTCTCTGATCACCCTCAAAAAACTTTAAGAAGTATGGAAGGACAGATAATCAAACTAATGCAGCTTGCACTCAAACTGCCTGTCGGCTCTGCAACATCAGAAAGATTTTTCAGTTATGAGGAAAATAAGAAAATGGCTCTGATCCGCAATGACTCAGGACAGATTCAGAGAAGATTGTGGACATCTACGTAATTTGGGGAAAAAGACAGCTTCTTCTGTAATAGGTAGGATGTTTTAATTTCTTGCATATCATTAATTGGCAATGTATTTTATATACAAATATAATATAACTGTCAGGGACACACCCCCACAGCCAACCACGCCTACTCGCTTCTAATCAGCAGAATTCTTATCACATACACCTCTTCCTGCCAATCACCTTCACTATATAAACAGCAGTCAATCCTCACCTCTTCGTCTGGTCTACACGCTAGCTATACGGATTTACCCGGTCCTTCTTCGCTGGTCACTTACCTGGGTTTGTCACCTCCTATTTGTGGATTTTCTTCTGCGCTCTCCTGAACACCTGGACCTGTTACACAGAGAAAAGACTCTGAACATTCTCAAGCTAAGTAACTACTATGCAAATCTGCTCTTAGCTAACTTCCCTGTTTATAAACATTGTTGATGTTTATCTGTATTACTCTGATTCTATTGCTGATGTTTAACTGCTGTTTGTTGCCTGTGAATTATTAAACCAGCTGTATTATAACTTGCCTCCTGTTTACCTTGTGTATTTGCTGACAATAACACAAACATATATTAATTATATTTATATATGAAATGCGGAAATTACGGTATACACAATGCCTCTTTAGAAGACATTTATAGAGCTACAGGCTGGGCGACACCTAACACCTTTTCAAGGCTTCACAACCTCAGGGTGGAGCACATATCCTCCCATGTGTTGGAGCCCACTAGGTGGCTGGGAGAATGCCTGTACTTGCATTTGTAGCCCGTAATGTGGGTTGGCTTGTGCCGCTTGCCATAGAGACCCCATTTCTTTATGGGGTCTCTACATTCAGTACATTAAAATAACATTGAACGTGATTGAATGAAATGGAAACTGTCAGTTATGTATGTAACCCTCATTCCCTGAAAGCACAAACCTAAATGAAAGTGAGCTGTGGCTTATATACCCCCTCCCAGATAGGCATGACTCAGCCCTAAACTCTTTCCTCTCGGGCCAATGTTCATTGGCATGTTTTTCTACTACTCTAAGATGATAGGGCTCTCAAGCAAGACCCCATACCCCATTCCACAGCTCTGTTTGCTGTGAAATCAACAAATCTTTTTGATTAAAACATGAACATGAGGCAATAGTTCAGAATGTTTGGCTGTTTTAACACATAAATGTTTTACCAATTTAGAAGCAAGCATTTTTTTAGAACAGCAGGGTTTCATACTTCTATCTAATATGAGCCTAAGTATTGGGACAGCTGGCTCACAATTGTGTTTCTAAGTGATCAGCTTTTGTTACCAGTGTTTTTGTACAGCTTATGGGTTGTTGTTTTTGATTCAAAGATATAAAACTCCAGAACTGCTAATGTTCTGAAGCGGTAAACTACAACAATATGAATTTGTGAAGGAGAAGTGATTGTAACAGCATGATATTTAAAAGATTGATTATAAGAATAGTGGTGGCAATGGAATATATTTCCAGTTATTTGATATCAGCAAACCTGTTCCTCCACCCCTGCCTGTTTGACGAGGAGTGTGAGAGAAAGAGTAGATGGTGGAGAGGGCAGAAGGGGTTGCTGAGTCCTCTGGACGAATCCAGGTCTAAGTAAGACATAGTATGTTTATAGTGGAACAGGAGGCGAAGGCAGAGATAAAGTCAGCCTTGTTCACTGCTGACTGGCAATTCCAGAGACCTACAGAGCGAGATAGAGGTGGAGGGAAGAAAAAACGAATGGGACAAAGGTAGGAGTGGTGAAACTTCTTGGTTATGAGGTAACGATACATTGTGTCAATGACGGCACAAGGGGGTTTGCTCTTGAGAGCCTCAATGGAATGACCATTTGAATGACCTCTATCACTCCTTTCAAATGGAATGACCTCTATCACTCCTTTCAAGAGAAAGGTGGCTACCTTGTTACGCAGGACGGGCATATCCTCCCCCCATACCAAGGTGAAGAACACGCAGCTGAACTTGGGTGGGCGCCATGCAAACTGGATTCACATAGTCAAGACAAATAGTCTTGCCCATGCTCCAAAGAACCATGCTAGGGGCACCAAGGGGACGACCTGTTTTACCATGCTAGGGGAGTATGGTCCACAGCTTTACATTAGGTTGAGCCAGAAGTACTCACTGTACTCACACTACCTGCTTCAGTGCCACTTCCAGCGGGCCATCCTGAGGATGAGGGCCACAAACTGGAAGGTGCCTGAAAAGTCCAGGGAGGGAGAAAATTGCCAGTTGCTTCCATGAAAAGGTGGGTATGGCACCCTGCAGGGCACTGTCATCCTGGTCTCAGAGCAACAGCGCACCCTCCGATGCTGTGACAGACATATCATCCTCATCTCATCCTGAATGTGACGGGGTTTTTGCCCTTTTGTGGTCAACCTCTGGCAGATTCCTTCTCAGGGGCATACAATGAATAGCTTTAAAGAACCTGTCAACCACCATAAAAATTATGAATCCAAGGGGGGTGTTCAGTGACAAAACCTAGGAAAATGTAGGTTCGAGAACATTTAGAAATGGGCAGAGGACAGAGCAAACCAGAAGGCGGGTTGGCTTGGGGATTTATTTCTAGCACATACAGAACAGGCAGCAATAAATAGGCTATTATCCAGAAAGCATTGGTAAACATAGGGTTCCTCTGTTACCTGGATGACCTGACAGAAACTGGGATGTTGCTTTTTTTAATGTGATTCTTGATGTTTCACTGAACGGATGCCATCAAACACCCTTCAGAAAGGATGGTCTCCAGCAGTTTCTACTTCATAGTTTCCCAAACTGACAAGAAAGTGTTAGACTTGATTTTTTTAGACCCAGGTTACTAAAAGAGATGTAGAAACAGCGGAAGACCAAGGGCCAGTAGGCCTGCTGGGAGTTGAGGTGCTTGGCAGATGTATTCGAGTTCTTGTGGTCCAGCCAGACAAGAAAAGCCTGCTTTTGCACCCTACAGCCACTGTTGCCACTCCTCCAGTTTCAGCTTGACAGCTAAAAACTCCCAGTTTCGGCATGTGCAGTGTCTCACTCTCACCAGCGGGCAGAGCGCATCCTGAAGAACATGCAGCAGGAGGAGGAGGAGAAGAGGAGGCTTGGTTGTGAGGCCAAAATCATCACAGCCATCTCCATCTCTCAAAAGGCCTGTTATGAGCCTACATGTAGCTCCCCACCTGAGCAGGAGGAAGAGGGTGTGCTATTTTCTTTGTTATACTCAATACTTTCACAGGGACTATAAGGGATATGATTTATTGTCAACATTTCAAAACATCTTAGTCCAAAAAGACCATTGCTCAAAAAATGCCTTGTTCTGTACTTCTGCAACTTTCTAATGTTCTTAAAGATTTAAAGAGGATGTTTGTATAACACAATTGTGAGCCAACTGTCCCAATACTTAGGCTCATATTAGATAGAAGTATGAAACTCATGTTTTAATCAAAAAGATTTGTTGATTTCACAGCAAACAGAGCTGTGGAATGGGGTATGCGGTCTTGCTTGAGAGCCCTATCATCTTAGATAAATAAGTTTATATAACCCTTTAAAGCAGAGTAGCATTTAATTTTAAGGATCAAAGAGGGCATGCAATATGGTGATAAAAAATAATGTATGACAGTTTTAAGAACAAACTTGGAGAAAAATGCATTAAAAATGACTTCTTTAAATCAGGCTTGATAGGGTTTGCTTTTGGAAACTTTTGGGACCATTTCCTATCATGCTGTTACGGAGGAGGTTTCCTGCTCCACTTTCTCCACGCCACCAGAGGGAACCGTCTCTTGAATATTGACTGCCAATATAACTACATTTCCCGGAATGCCCCATACCTGGGTTTGCACCTGTTTCCTGTTTGGTGACTACTTAAACCCCAGACTCACATGTGCTCTTTGCAAAGTCTTGTTTTGCCCTGGCTAGCACTACTGAGAGGTTTTCAGTTTGGATTACCCATTGCTGTTTGGATTGTTTATACCTTGTTTGATTCTCTGCTACCTGCCCTGACCCTTGGATTGTTTATACCGTTTATGATTCTCTGCTGTCTGTCCCAACCCTTGCCTGTTCACTGATTCCAATTAGCCTAGCCCTGGACATTCCTGATTACTGTTGTTGACCCTGCCTTTTATTGTTGTTCTTAAATGCTGCAAATGGATCCTGCTGCTTCAGTCCCTTTGTTACACATGCACAGTAAACAGCCCTGGAATTGTTAAAAATCTCATTTTGAGTATGTTCATATAGATGTTTACAAGCATAATATGTGGTGTCCTCATCTCCTTCTGTAGAAAATGTGGTGAACTTGACATCGCGTCGCCTGTCTGTCAGCCCTTCCTGTGCGTCCAGTAACTCCCACAGAAACTACTCCTTCCGCAGAGGCTCTGTGTGGTCTCATTTAGATAAAAAAAAAACCATTTAGATTAAAAGTGGCGCAGTGCAATAATTCATAAGACAAAACTTTCATGGATGCTCATTGATGTTATTGTTTGGCATGTATGTTGTCTCAAGTTTACGAGAGCAAAACGGAACTCACACCAACGCATCACATGCTGCAGCCACCCCAGGCTGTTTTTCCACCATGCATCTGTGCTGCTGTGTTGCCCATTGTGCACCTGATGGAAGATGGGGATGTTCGTGATGATGGAGTGGCAGGTAAGCTGCAAAGAAGAGTCTACCAACATTTTTACTCACAGTTTCCAGCTTTTCAACACTAACATTTTTAACACTAACTTTTCAGTTTTTAACACTAAAATTATTTCGGTTTCCACAGTATGTGCTGTGGCTCAGCAGGTTTTGTGGAACTGTATGATAAAAGATCCAGCATTGGTTCTTAGACACTTCCTTGATAAACTCACAGTCAGTAACAGAAATGTAAAAATAAGAACACCTGATTGGTTATGCATTAAGAGAGGAAGACATAGAAGTTTGGTGTAGTAACATATGTTAATTGTTATTTGGTATGCTAACAGTATGGTAATTATTGTTCAAAGGATAAGCTGATGTACATGAGAAAACTCCTTCTCAACATTGGGGATTTGCCTGCGCAGACCTCATTCTTTTCGACTATCTGGTAAGACTAGGATTTGTCTGTTAATGTTTAATAGATGCAGGGGTCTCATGCTGTAGAAATGAATATCCTACAACACATCAAAATCATTTGTTGTCATTTTCTCCTATGTGGGCTTGATCATGTACTTTGTAAGAACTCCCTGTGAGAGGGGTATGGATGCCATATCAGCCACGCTGACCTTCCTGTGGGAAGTTGTGGGTTATGTAGAAGGACTGTTTCTCAAAGACCTTAAACAGACTATGAAGAAGGAACAGTGTGAGGTCAAACTCCTGGTCACTGCTTCTGTGCCAGGTTGCATATTTCAGTGTATTACATACAAACAATAAGATTGGTCGAAGTTTTCTGCTTATAAACGGGTATAATAGCTTACTAGTATCCTGTTCATATTCTTTTTCTGTAAAGATCCTGTTATGTTCCCAGGAACCAAAACCCTGGTGGTTCATGGACAGAATGAGTGTGGAATTCCCACCCAGTTACCAGTTCATGAAGACACCAAGTTTGAAGACCTTTTGAAGGTCATTGTCAGAGTTGTAGGATTGTTTTATTACAGGTGTTTCCACCAAAGAATAATGCACAATATGAGTCAATTATTAGATAATTTTTAAACTGACTAAACTTTGTATTCAAAATGAATATCCAAAATGAATGCTGATTGGTTGATACAGTGTTCCTGCCATTCTTAAATGCATATTGTAGAAACAAAACACTTGTTTGGCACCTGCAGAATAATATTGTTATTGTTTACATGTCTTCTAGCACAAGGATGCCACTTTTTTAAATAAAATATGTCCTTTATATATTGTAGTAACTAATTTTAGCATGATTTCTTTTACGTTTGCTTATTTCACACCAGGAGTGTCTGGAGTTCTTCAATATACCCTTTAAGAAGATCATTGTCCCCTCAGCTCAACCCGGTTCACATGCTTTCAGAGAAGGGTCAGGAGCTCATTCAGAAACAGGTGTGTGTTGTGAATATTAAATGTGAGAAGAAAGGTGTTTTTACTAAATTAGGCACAAGCTGAGATCACCCAAGAAAACGTAAAATGACTAAGGTGTCATTATAATTGTCAGGGTCGCGAGAGAGGAACCCAGTCGCAGACAGCCATAATAGAGAAAGTCTTTATTTAAAAAAACAAAACAAAGCAAGGACCCGCAAGGGTGCAAAACGAGAAACAATACAGCCATTTAAATAGAACTAAAAATATCCCCACAAATGGAGCAAACCTGAAACTAAATGGAAAGAACTGCGAAAAACACAGCAAACTAGACTGGACCGGAAAAACAACGAGCACTGGGAAACATGAGAGCACAAAGAGTACGAAAAACATCCAAAAGGCACTAAAACAAACCGGCACAAAACGGAACCCAAACGGCATTAAATAGGGAGTGAACAATGTGAAACAGGTGCAAGACATGAACCGAATACGAGACTAACTAGAGGGCAGGGCCAAGACGCACTACCGGAGAGCACATGGCGAATGTAAACAAAACGGAGGCCATGTGCTTCCATAAGAAACAAGGACCAAGACTAGAATGAGTCAGGATCCAAACAACATTCTCTGACATAGAACATAGGGGATGTCAGGATCCTGGCAGATAATCAAGAAAAATTCAGAACATGAAGCCAGGATCCTGACAATAATTCAGAATGATTGTTGACTCCATGTCGATATAACTTTATAATAATAGCAATAATGCCATAGCATAATAATAGCATATTTCTCAGGTCAAGTAAGAAGCTTTATAGCACTAGTAAACAATAATTTGTTAGTTGATCTATCACTACATTCTTTGATATGATGCTCTAATTGTTTCTTGCAGGTTCTCTCCAGAAAGAGCGAAGAGATTGTCTGAGTTCTTTTCATTATCTTGCTCATGCTTGCCATGCAAAACTTCTGGCTCTGTGAGCTCAGCAACCCTGGATAAATATTAAAAATTCAGTTTAATGTTTAAAACAACTTTGTTACAATTGTTTTTTTTCAAAACTGTGTATTATTATTTCATTTGTTTATTATTGTAGTCTAAAACTTACCTTATCTTTTCAGGCAACGAGCTCTTTGGTTTAGACACTTTACACAAGGTCCTGTGGATCAAACTACTGAAGATGTTGTTTCTGGGCATGCCCAGTGAATACCCCTGGGGTGATGAAATTATGCTATTTTTGAACATGTTTAACGGTGCCTTGCTCCTACACCCTGAGGACAGTGCCCTCCTCAAGCAATACAGCACCACTGCCATCAACACAGCTGTGCAGTTCAACCACCTCTCTCAGCTGCTACCAATGGATCCTTCCCACAATGCTCCAGGTTAGTAGCACATGCAAAGCTATTTTCTTACCTATATAATTTAGGAATTTTTAATTTGACCAGTTTAATGATGCTTATTGTCTTTTGTACTTTTGCCTGGAAGATATATGCTAATTATGAGCGTAACCCACTGCTGCGTCAAGTGATCAAGTACTGTAGCAGGCAGTTTTTTTATCCTCCACCACAAGCCCTTCATCTTGCAGCTCTTCGCTAGTGTGGCCCCACTGCTGGAGTTCACTGTAAGAGCATGGATGTTTAATGTCATTTTTTGATATGCAAGAGATAATGTACACTCACTCAAAACAAATTGTGGGCCGCATTTGGGATTGAGAGAAACAAGATGTCACCAAATACCTGTTGTAACTTACATATGTATAAAGCAAGAGTGAGACCACAGTGTGGTGCAAATGTGTTATACAGCATTACCATGAACAATGATGATTATTCAGAAATATAGGTCAATCAGAATCAAGTGTTACAGAGTGCTGTGTAATAAAGTGTGTTGAAATGTATGAAGATCTTTCTCTTACAGACCACCAGTACTGGGTTATCAAAAGGTGTGTCCTCACAGTGTCTTTTTGACCTCCTCCTGTCTTTAGAGGGGGAGACAACAGATCCTTTGGATGCTCTGGAACTGGTGAAGGCTGAAAAACCTCTCCGTTCTCTGGGTGGAATGATGTGTTTGGCTCATGGAGAATACAGAGCTTGGATTTGTCCTACATTTCATTTGCAAAGATGATCATACTAATATGTCTGTTGATCTGTTGCTTTCTGTCTGTTTTAGATTTTTGCTACGGTAATGAAGATCTGGCTTTCTCGATCAGTGAAACCATTAAGTTGTATGTCACCGCAGGTTTTTTACTTCATTTTTACTACATTTTTATCAAATTCGGTTTAGTCTTAATGAGTCTTAATGAAAAGGTTAATTGACAAATAGACACTGACATGAACATTTTTATATTTTTCATTAATAGTTTTTAACCACTTTTAATCAACATTTTGATTGTACTAGTTTACCATTAACTGTTTTCATAGTAGTGCTGTGTGACAAATGATTTTTTAAAAGTATAAATATTCCATGTAATCATGGTTAATGCTGTTTAAAGTATTTTTACATTGACTGTCACTTACTGTCACAGGACAGAGCATTTGATTAGCAACAATTAGCATTTGACCTTCAAGACCATTGATGTAATTTGTACTAGTAGAAACAACTGCTTGAATCAAGTAAGAGTGTCACACAACAGAATCTTTAATGATCAAGTTATAGCTGTGATTTTTCAAATTTGATATGAGAGACAAAATATAAAGTTTACAGATGCATTTCAAGATCCTGGGCATATTAAAAGCAATTTAACAAAGAAATCAGACTTTTTAAATTAACCATATTTTGTAGTCAGTAGACCACTTTTATATAAATGCCATATATGTTTTAAATTTATTTTAAAAACTTTAACTTAATATGTCAATGTGCTATTTAACAATGGGGACCAACAAGGGAAAGCTATATTTCCATATCACAAAATTGTATGATAAAACTGAGATGTTGAGACAGTTGGTAGGTTGATAATAAAAATGCACCTGCACTGGCCACCTCTCTGCAGGCTCAGCTGTACAGTGTGGAGGCGTTGACACGGTAAAACCCAGAAAGATTTTTTTTCTAATAGCATAGAGTCCTACATGTTCCCTTTATATAGGGATTGTGTCAGACCTATGACTGCACCTCAGATGAGTTGGTGTGATCAAGGTCACAAAGGAGCAACTACAGCCAACCATGCACCGCAGATGAGTCGGTGTGATCAAGGTCACAAAGGAGCAACTACAGCTAACCATGCTACCTGGTGGAACAAACACCAGGTCAGATTCACTTCTGGCTGGTAGTGTAATATACCGGTACTGACAATAACAGTAATATTAATAACCATGATTACTGAAACTGTGTTAATACTACATATATGATAACATAAATCAGTACCAGTATTTGGTTGACAAGCCAACATGGTAGGTGGTGGTATTGCACCCATTCAACATTTTAACAAGAGCCACAATGGTTACAAACTCTCCTTACACTTAAATTTGGGTGTGACACATTGGCCAAACAGAGAAAATGCAAAATGCAGCTCACTTCGAACATCAGGACCTGCATCATCCCTCACGCACACCCGGACACTTGCTTCAGCACATCTGAGTTCAATGCAAGTATCCGATTCGTTATCTAATAGCTGCGTTTAAGCGTTACCCCTTTTTAAGGCGATTTAACTGATGGTTCATGCAGAAGTGGTTAGCTGATTTAATCCTGCCATTCTTTACTTCTTTCTCTCATTGTTTTTGTTTTATGTATTCGTTTATTTGTTAGTGTAGTCATATGTTCCTTGTAGCTTAGTTCAATAAACTACTGCATCAGGTAAAATCTATAAAACACGTATGATTAATCACATTTAATCGTGCATGGTTTTTCCCTTTGGGCTAAACATCTAATGTTCCCAAATACACTACAACTGAGTTATCGATCCAGGCCTCTTAACTGGCAGCTGTTGAAGCAATTGAACCGTCTAACCACGTTGACTGAGAACCTAGTTAAGACCATCCAGAGCATGCACCCCGCTCCATCCATGCCTACTCCAACACCAGTTCCCGCTCCCAGTAACGTTTCACCCACTCCAACCGCCTCCGTCAGTCTACGTATGTCGTTTCCAGAGAAATTCAGTGGTAATCAATCCAATTGTTAGGGGTTTCTCCTTCAGTGTTCCTTATTTCTAACTCAACAACCTGCCCTTTACCCCACAGAATCCAGCCGTATAGCTTTTGTCAGTACATTACTCACCGGAAGAGCACTTGATTGGGTCACCGCTGTCTGGAGAGTTGACGGCTCAATTTTCCCCACATTCGACACTTTTCTCAAGCATTTCTGTGAGGTCTTCGAGCTGAGCGGAGGTGTCCGGGAGAACAACTACTGACTCTCACTCAGGGACAAAGGACAGCAGCTAAATACGCGCTCACTTTCCGCACACTTGCTGCTCAAACAGATTGGACTGAGGACACTCTCAAGCTGCTGTTTAGGAGAGGACTACGACGCAAACTTCGGTCCGAACTAGCCTGTCATGATGAAGGCAAGAACTTGGCTAATTACATAGAACTTGCTATTCAAATTGATAACCTGATTCGTTCCCGACACCCTGTGCTCACCACTCCATGCCATATGGTCAGAGAAGCAGTTCACTCTGAGCCCATGCAATTAGGTTTCACCCGCCTAACCTCTGAGGAACAAGAACGCCGAAGACCTGTGTCTGTACTGTGGTCAAACAGGTCACAAAGTAGTTTTTTTTATTGACTGTGGGCTCAGGGAGTAAAGGTCTGCCTCAATCACAGAATCAGTAACCATTTAAATATGTTTAAGTCAATACAATGTGATTGCAGAGTTTTTCTTGGGTAAGTCTTTATCCTAGGTGGTAGCTTATGTTTGTAATCATCCACAGATGTAAAGCTGTGTTATTTAAAAGATACTTGTATGCATAGGATATATTGGTAACAATTTATTATTCCATTTATTAACATTAGTTGTTATCAGATAGCAATGAACAATACTTCTACAGCATTTATTAATGTTAGTTCATGTTAATTTTTAAAATTAACAAATTATATGTTAACATTAGTTAATGTTTACATGACAGGGAAACCTCCTCGGTTCATTTAGTTTTGTCGTGGCCACAAAATATTAATTTGCGTGAACATCATAGCATGTTGAGCCCATGACATATTAACTTGTGGAAACGGGATATGTCGTGGCCATGAAATGATTTGGTTGAGATAATGACATCATGTTGTGGCTATGAAATGTAAAGTCATTCCCTCAAGATCTAATGATGAGGGAAGGCCATCCTTTCTCGTGGCCAACATAAGTTGTCATGGCCACGAGAAAGCAAATGATGATCCTCTGACACATATGGGTGTAATTTGTTACAGAAAAGACATGAATCAGCATAATTTTATTTTTTTAAGGCAACGTAATATTCATGAGGAAAACATAGGGAGAGCTGAGCAAGGCAAGATAATGGGTCATTTTTATATTTTGTCAGTATGTAAAATTATATGTAAGAGGCTAGTTTTAAATTATGTATGATGTATGAAGTATGATTCAATTGTGTTTATACTGTGTACACCACAGACGCCATTCCAGTGGCAGCCTGAGCTGCCACTATTTTTCTGAGCCAGCTGCCACTGTTATTGTCAGCTGTCAGTACTGTTTGTGGGTGCTACACTGACCAATTACCTAACTCGAGGTAATGTTGTACTGTAAAACTTTACATGTTATTTTTAATAAATATAGAGCTACATATAGGATGTACATAAAATGTTTCTGTTATTATAAATACCATGTTTGTGGATGTTGCAAAGTCAGTCAGATACCTTCTGTAATGT
Source organism: Chromobotia macracanthus (assembly GCA_036877525.1). Taxonomy (NCBI): domain Eukaryota; kingdom Metazoa; phylum Chordata; class Actinopteri; order Cypriniformes; family Botiidae; genus Chromobotia; species Chromobotia macracanthus. Next base: position 8,840,967 of record JAZGTH010000062.1, on the reverse strand, counting down.
CACTGAAATGAGGAATGTAGCCTAATAAATGACGTTGTCATCATGCCAGTTCACATTTTTAAAATTTCACACAATATCTTCTACTGTTATTGTACTCTGTTTTATAACTGTTATTTAAACCATGCTTACAGTTATTTTCCATTTTTATTTTTTACTTGTTATCCCAGACTGAAGAGAATCCAGCTTCTGGAAAAACCGCTCTCAGTAGCCACAAATGTGAGCTGAGAAGCAGCAGTTTATTACAAATGTGATTTTGCTTGAGTTGAGCTATTGAGAGCATTAAATTTAACAGATAGTACAAGAATTGAATTAATAACAAAAGTGAAGGATTACATTGAGGTAGTACTACAGGTGTGAATATATTTTGAATAATGTTTAGAAAATGTATCACAAAAAAAATGGCCTTGCGTCTCGACCCTGCCCCTCATTACCTTTCTTGTTTGCTTTCCCTGTTTAATGCCCTTGTGTTTGCTGTCTTGTGCTGGTGTATTGTTTCTGGTTTTAAAGTAAGTCAAGTAAAAACTTGCAAGTAACAAGTAACAAACTTGCCTCGTGTCAAGTTTTTGAGCTCAACTTTATATTTGTATAATCTAGTCTTGTTTTGATTTTGTATATATCTAGTCCTGTTTTGATCTTATGATCAGAAGTCTTGTTTTGGTTTTCTGGTTTTGAGTCTTGTTTTGGATCGTTTTTTTTCCCCCTCTTGGGAGTTTTTGTTTAAAGTCATTTTTGTTAAAAGCTGATCTGCGATTAGGTTCTCCCTCACCGATCCTGACAATAAAACCTTGAATGTGGATAAATCCGTAAATTGTCACACTTTTAAACTGTACACTTTTTGTAGGTTTTCATTCAGTGGTTGCAAAGCAAATTTAACAGCTAAAACTACACAGCTAAATCAGTGCTTCTGAAGTCCATAGCTTTCGAAAGAAAAAGTAGGCTACAGAACATTATTTGCATTATGCAAACCAATTGTATGTATATTATCATTAAATCCATTATGTCAGTCGTGACATTCATTTTACGTTGACTTATCACTTCTCATGAAAATGTGGCATTAATTTTTTTATTACAGGGATCATAACAGAAGTTACATACAACAGTTAAGACAACAAACATTCCCCAAAAATTTAAATTTACTTTAACACTACCTTTGATATATGTAAGCAATTTTCTGTAGGCTTTGATAAACTTTTACATGCATTTTGTTGTTTGTGTGCATGCAAAGATGAATATACACCTTGTTAATAAATATGACAGAATTTTATAATACATAAAACTGTAGGATTCTTGATAATCCCTCATATGTAACAGTTCACACTCAGCAGAAGATGCAAAATCGAAAAATAAACTTAAGCCTTTCACGTAAAATATCAATATAGCATCTTTTACCTGACAATTTATTTTCATGTATAGGTTAAAAATACTATAAAATTAACTGTTATGAACATTCTTAGATGCTGTCATTGGTCATTTTGTTATGTCAATCATCATCAAGTCACTACTGCTGTCACTCCCTTAAAGAAAAACTATGTGTACTCTACATTGTAGCTGCCTCAGTGGCAGCTCAGGCAGCCACCGGAAGTACCACAGCTGCTGCTGCTGCGATTTTAGCCAGCCTTTACTGTAGACTGGATCAAATGGTATCTGTGGTGTACACAGTATAAAATACACTTAAAACTAGCCACTTTCATTTAACTTTACATATTGATAAAACAATAAAAATTACCCATAACCCATTCTTTTGTTCAGTTCTTGCTGTTTTCCTCATTAATATTGCGTTTCCTAAAAAGAAATAACAGATTGAGCCATGTCTTTTCTGTAAAAAATTAAGCCTGTCATTTGCATCGTGACCAAAGAAAGAAGTCGTGCCCACAAGGAAGGATGTCATTTCTTCATCATAGGATCTTGAGGGAACAATATCACATCTCATGGCCTCAGCATACAGATGTCATTACCTCTAGGCAGCAGCTAGTAGTCGTTGCTTATGGTGCATAATGTTCCTTATTTTCAGCAATGAAGAGACAGGTGTTTTTTGTCTGGGTGTTGATTGCAAATATCAATAGCATTTCTCAGAAATCGCTTATTGCACCTTTAACCTTTATGTTTGCAGAACACGTATTCCTCTGCACCATTTAAGTCAACAAAGGGAAGCTTGTGAAAAGCATGTTGTTGTTTTTTACTTTGTGATGGCAAATGTCACTTATTTAAATAAACCAAGAAATGTCACTTTAATGATAGCTATTATAGCTTTTAATCACATGGTCAGTTAACAGACTTATATAATATAGTTATAATTGTCCATACTAGTATGTCTGTTTACAGAAATGACCTGACATATATTATTGAAATATTACACTTGATTGTGACAGCAATCAGCGCTCAGAATTTTTGGAATGCTTTAAGGCGCATTCTGCCTTGTCAGTTGTTTTGCACGTTCACAGAGCAACACAGGAAACTGGAATCTAAGAGCATCAGTTTCCCATGGTAGAACAGTTTTTGCTACTGTTGTTTTAGATAACTAACCATATTACCTGTACAAGGTCAGTGTAAATCTGAAATCACTGTTTAGTTCATTTAATTTTTCTTTCGTAAGACATCAAAATGATGGCTGCGTCTTTCAGGCTCCATCTTTGATTACAGGGCTCACCAAAGGTTTCTGTTTGAGTGCATGTCTTTAGTGAGTGGGTTTTGGACAAAGGGAGCGTGTCTAATCAGAACAGCTTACACTGCTTACAGCACCTTTAATGATCACTCATATTCTGTCTTTCAGATGACTATGAGCACTCCTAGTGTGGTCTTTCCTTCACCAAACTCATTTCCCAGCAGCGCCCCTCCAGTCATGCCACAGGGTCTGTCGCCACTCAGCCTGAGCCAGGCATGAGCACTTTTCCCCTAACCTTGGTCCCTGTCCGTAATCACATTTGTGGTGCTCCACTGAGCCTCATGGTGTTATGGTGTCTGCTCATGTTCCAGGCTTCTTGCTGCTCAAATTGGATTTCTATGGCAATCTATGGGGCTGGTGAGTATGGTCTAGCAGATGTAAAGCAGATGCAGCATTTAGAAATCCAGCTTCTCTATTCCCCTTTGTCTTTTTTGTGCATGACTTTGCAGGGTCTGACCTGAGATTCATGCTTTCTGATTTGTCCATGTCCCTGTGTTTGATTGGTGGAGGGCTTTGGACTGATGGGGATTTGTGAAAGGGACACATTTCCTCTTAACTCTCCTGTCTATCCGGAAGATTTAACAGGGATTCCGCTGCTAGCTCTGCGTCTGCCTCTTCCTGAGCTCCACACTAAGAGAGAAGAGCATCAGGAGAGTCATTCTCAGGAAGAAGCAGTGTGCCCTCTGATGCCGTGATCATCCTCACGAGTCCTGAAGAGACAGCGACCTCACATGTTTGGGAGTGAGCCGCCATTTCACCCGTGGACTCTACCGGCTGGAACAAGCATGAAGAGGATTGGGAGGTCTGTGGGTACGGACCCAGCAGATTATCTTCCAGCGTATGCACCGGGGGCCATATGGGGGATACCAACCCGGTCCTCATAGAAGTGCCAGCAAGGAAAGCGGACAAGGAGGATGCCCGTTTCTCAGTGAAGCAGGCGAGCCGCAACCACAATAAGAACATGAACCATCCACAAAGGCGCCTGAGCATGCCCTAGACACCCAAGGCACTGAGACAATCGAGACTGTCTGAGGGAGTAATATATCGGCCACATCCAGTACCACAGGGGCTTTATGGTGTTATGGTGTCTGCATGTCCCTGTGTTTGATTGGTGGAGGGCTTTGGACTGATGGGGATTTGTGAAAGGGACACATTTCCTCTTAACTCTCCTGTCTATCAGGAAGATTTAACAGGGATTGTGTTCAACTTTCTGAGCAGTTCAGGTTCATCTGCTTTGTGTATCTGTTCTTTGACTTTATTTTACAGGGTTGCCAGTGTGCAAGGTGAACCAGGACAGCAGAATCTGCTAATCCAACCACCTTTGGGTTGTAAGAGAGAGGATTTAGGCAGGTGAGGTCTCACAACACTGGTTTGTCATTTGGTTTATCTCAAAAGTACAAAACTGAGGCATTGTATCTTGCAGCTGCGGCATGTCCATACAGCACCTTCCTGTCCATACAGAGGGTGCAAGATGAGGCTCATGGACGTCTGGGAGCAAGACTCTCAACAACCCGCAGGAGCATTCAGCCCAAGAATAAACCACTTGACAGAGGTGTCCTTTTTGTATGACCACTTAAAAACTGAACTCTCATAAAAAATACATTTGGAATATTAGCTTTGAAATATATCTCCACCCAAGTTCTCCTGATGAGTTACATACAGTTTATTGTATCTCTAATCTTTTATAAAATGCTATAGCAAATGGTGACCAAAAAAGGTTTGTCACTTTCACTGAGACTCAACTCGAAGTAGCTGGCATATCACCCCCTGCCACTTCTAGCCCCAGTAGTGGCCTGCCAGGTGGCACAAAAGTTGGAAGGCTGAGCCATTCTTCAGGAAGGCACTCTCCCTCTGCCCAGAGTCCTCATCACTTAGCATCACAACTGCCCAGCACGGCCCCAGGGCTGATTTACTCAGTCATGAAAAGCATAATTGAAATGGAATCTTGTAGCACTTTCAAAAAAGTACCAAAATATACCATGGTACTGCTGTGTTTTTTAGGGGGGTATGTACCAATAACACAGTGTTATATTTGAAAATACACTGGAGCCCCACATTATTTCCTGGGTGTGTGAATTTCAGTACCATTGCACATATCAAAACTACCATGGTACATCAGATAAATCACTGTACAATAGTACCAACACAGTACTTTTTAAGTGGGGAAAATTGTGGATTACACACATCCTATTTAGGTAAAAAGAATACATTTATAAGGCATTTGGTTTAAGGAAGAATTTTATAATGTCTTGTCATATTAAGTGTTGAGTGATAAGAAAAATGAGTGTAGCCATTTATTCTAAAATCAGCATTACAAAGCATGTGCTGTTTTGACTATAGGCCTCTCAGTATGGGAACGTAAGAAGCAGTTTGTCTCCAACCCCTTCTGCACCCTCTGCCTCCACCTCCAGAGCCTGCTCTCCTGTTCCTCCTCCCCTTCCTGTCTTGAGCACCCTTTCCCTACTGGCTCCAACCCAGATCAAAGAAAGTCCAGAGGATAAGGAGACCTCTGGGCTTCTGCAAAACACAGAGATGTCTCCTAGTGTAGGAGAAGACCATGGCACTGAGAACCCACTCCTGACCTCACTGCTTATAACCCAACTCTCCACTCCCAACTCTCACCTGTTGACCTGGATCTAAATGAGTCCCATGTCTGAGAATGTTTAGATTCAGGATTAATTAGAATATCACTGTACTAGTGTGACAGAAAGTGTATAAACTATGACCCTGTGTTCAAATTATATTCTTATTTACTCTGATTTAACCTTCTGACAAGAGGGAAAGTGTTAAAGCATATATACAGCTCTCATGGGACAATTACTAGAAGTGTTTATAAAGCACTGTGCATAATTTTATGTAATGATATAAGCAGATTAACATTGTTTATGTGTTGCATAAACTTATATAAACTTAAAAATATCCAATTTATGGATAAACTTAGATTTTGAGAATTGTCCTTGAATGTGCTTTCTCTATTCAGGATTAAGATTATAAAGTTGTTGTAAAGTATTGCAGTATTTTAGATCAAATGAACAGGAAAACAATTAATATAAAATTAAAAGTTTTAATTTAAAGTTTTAAATCAGTTTTTTCCAGCAATTGTGCTAATCGTGTTCAGGTGAGTTGTTTTTTTTTAGTCTTTTGTGAATCTCAGTTTAAGTTTCATAGATACCTCTTTGTTTCTTTTTGCCATGTATTCTATTGTAAAGGTTTGGCAGGGATGCTTTTAAAATACTCACTGTGCATTTGTGCTTTATCGTGTGTTGCTTGGTGGGCATGTTGTTTTTGTGTCAGTAATGTGCTGCTATTTGTGCAATAATAAACGAATTATGACACCTTGTTGGTTGGTCTTGATGGTTTATTTTTAAATATTTAAATAAGTTATTCAATCTTATGCAGTGGTTATAAATTCCATTCCTGAGGACCACAGCATGTGTTGGCTGTCTGCTGATTCAGCTTACCTTGTTAGTAAAGTGCACTATGAACTGTGATGTAACATACCAAAAATGCTCCATGAACTGTGCTCTGATATCTGGCAGAAAGGGCATTTTCCGACCAAAAAGTGCAGACGCAATTTTTGGGCCATACATCTCATACCAAGTTTTGTCTGATTGGCCCATAAAATTCGTATATCGGCAAGCCATTCTTTATTCTGCTTAATTCATTGATGACCTAAACTGTGGCCTGGTTGAATCTGCTTGGTCTGTGTTTAAGAATTCATGAGTACGGTTTATAAACCGGGGGGATGAATTGCAAAACCGTTGCCACGGGTTGTTTTTTCTCCTACAGGTGACTTCTCAGGCTCCGTACTCCGGGCGCAGTATATGATGCACTGCATAATTACATTTTCTCAGAATCTTTCTCTTTCACACTTGATTGAGTAACGGAATCGCCTGCTGTGAACGACGCTGACCGACGAGAATCCTCACCGACGATCATGGAAGATTTGAATTTGGAATGGAGTCCTCCAGAGGAACCGGCCAAGAGTAGGCTGGACTCCTGATATCTCCAAGTGGGCCTCCATTCGACCGCTCCGCGGTGTTCAGCTCCTTTCCTGCCTGATGTCCACAGTGAGCTCATCAAGGGGTGGTCTACACCCCAATCGGCACACGTCCACGCTCGACGGGGGTCCTCCCCCAAGCGCTGGTGGTTTTCTCTCGTCCCTTTGGCGGTTGTGGGCGACAAAGAGAAATTGTTTTCGAATGTTGTTTCTGTTATGTCTGCAGAAATAAAAATGAAAACATCTTCACAGAGAGAGCCGTTTCATCATCCCCTCTGTCTGCAGCGTTGCCCGTCGACAGACAGCGCGATGTCAGATTGTTTCTCACGTTTCTGCTGCGCGCATTGCCGTCATCAGACAACAAATGTCCAAATGGTTAACTCAAAAAAGTTTATTCCATGACAAAGATTGTATTAGTCACAAACAGCTCTGGAAAAAATTAAAAGACACTCCAAAATTTTCTTCAATCAGCATTATTACATTTATGCCAGCCATTCCAGTGTCTGTTGAATTCCACCACAGGCACATTTCATTCTGTTTAATGAAGTACTACGATACGGTGAATTGATGCCACACGTAAAACAATGATACTTTTATATAGTACCTATACTTTTATATAGGTACGTAAAATACAGGCACTTTTATTTTGTCACTCTCCACATCTTCACTTAACGTGACGCTTTGCATTTTCTCCTAAGCACGTATTCATTTCCTCACAATACTGTCTGCCTGTGCGTCAGTTTGCGATGCAACAAAGAGAAACGACAGACGCAGTTTGTGTCTGCCGTTGGATGCAAATCGTGGGTAAGAAAATATTTTGTATTTGGGAAAATAGATGGGTAAACAAAGACAACGACAAAGTAATTTATAAACGTTCCCAGTGGCAGCTAAAATACTCCGGAATTGAAAAAGAAAATATGGAGTGGAAGAAAGCACTTTGGCTGACGAAATACAGTCTCTGTCACCTCAAATCATGTTCCCATTATTATTCAAAAATATAAACTAATTTGTATTTTTTGTTGTAAATGTCCCAATTGCGATACTGAATGTGCAATTTTCAAAGAATTTAACTAAACATTTCATAATTGATCAATACAACCTCAAATTATTCGAACTGTAATCATATCAGCAAATATAACAGCCAGATGACTGCTATTGTAATGGGAGTTCTAAACCTTACATCCGTCAGTGAAGGAAACCTGTTGTTTGAAACTTAAATTTGTGTACTAAAGTCAAAGAAGCCTGTCAATACATATAGTGTGCAGTAAACCTGCACAAACCTCAGAGTACATATAAAGAACACTGGCCCTTCAGGAACAAGGTTCCCCATCCCTGCATTAGAATGACCTCCTAGGTTACAACCTGTTAACAACTGAACTCAGATTCTTTCCTTTGCTCACTTAAATTAATTATCCACCCCTGGCAATTTTCGGCCAGGATAATGCATGTTTAGGCTGTGCCACTAATTGTTCTCACAGTTAGCCCATGTGACACATAGCCCATGCAATTATTATTAAGGTCACTAAAAGATTGTATAGACTTGCATTGGCCCCTTATGCTTTTCTCTCATCACCAGTGTGTCAACTTGTCCAGATCAGCCCTGCCCACCCATTGGGATCAACTAGAGGCCTGGCTAAGTGCAACAATGGACTTCCTCCTGATCTTGGTCACCAGTAATCCTGAGCAAGAACCAGCAATGCTAAAGCTGAGGAGGCCCAGAGGAAGCAGGCAGATGCCCAGAACTACCTAGACCAGCTGAACCTGGAGGCCCAGGACTTGCAGCCAGTAGCATATGAGAAGTACCCAGAGCTACAGGAGGAAATGGAAAGGGTTTAGAATGTCTTAGCAGACCTCTGTACAGATGCTGAATAGAGTGAACAGTTGAGAAAGGGACCAGAGAGGACCTGGAAAGTAAACTCCAACAAACAGAGGTTCTATAAGGGCTGAGACGGAACTCAGAGTAAGAGATGCCAAAACCAAATCTTCTGAAGGCTACTTTTAAAAAAGGCCAAGCTGAAGCCCAAGCTCTAGTTTAGACCAACTAAAAACTTGATACTATACCGTGATACCATTTCAGAAAACTGCAATATGCTTATAAATTTCAGGTTGACCAGAAGGGTAAAAAAGAATTGCTTCGTAATGCGCAGTCAATCTTTCAAGACAACAAACGTGCACTATAGTGTGGCTTTCTACAGGCATTTCTATGCGCCACAGTGCAGCACCAACTTTGATATTTACTCCTGTTTCTGCAGTTACAAGCGTCACATGGGAATAAAATATGGGCTTGATTTCAGATCATAGCTCTTTTATACAGACAGTATTCCAGCTGTGACTGTATGCTGTTGTGTGATCAGGACAATGTGACACTCACACCTGTAAGTAAATATGGTTGTCAATCCTATAAACTGATACTGTGAATATAACCAGACTGTATGTGCTCAGAATCAGAACATGGACTGGTTGCCTCCATGGACCTCAAAGAGTAGGCAACTTCACAGGCCTACTAAAACAGACTCTGCCTGGCCTACTTTAAACCCTGGAATGTTGCAGGAATAGGGGAAAACAAACTCTGTTCCTCCGGAACCTGCAGAAAACCTAACCTAGCCATCATCTTGAAACACAAGGTGAGATTATTGGACCTTTATGATACTGGAGCTGACCTTATACTGATGTTGTCCCAGTTGTTAACAGACTCTTGGTTGGAGCTAAGAGACAGAGATGGACTGTCAAGCCAAAGAGGTGCATGGTGCATGTGCACCTCTGAGGCCAAACTGAGGTCTGACTGGAACAAATATCTCCCATTTACCTGACCAAGTGTGAGAACCACTGCCATTCCAGTGAACCAATTTGGCTAATGTGCACTACCAGCCTCAAGGCTAGAGGATAGGTCAGGGTCACTACTTTGCGCCCTGCGGCCAGCTGGGGGCCCACACTACTAGTGCCTGAACAACACTAGCAACTGCTAGTGCCTTGTCAACAACTGAACAACTGAAAGGCATGACAGTAACAGACACCATACTATGTGCAGACAACTCAGCCATGATCCTCAAACTGTTCACTGCCCTTATTAGGAACACACCAGACAGTCCCCTTTGTTGCACATGGTTCCCATTGAACTCCCATCTGTCAACTCCCACCTGTAACTCCCAAGAGCACCTGTGAACTTAAAGTGAAATGACCTGTGCGCAAACCAAACCAAATGTAGACCATACTTACTGTGAGCACATGGTGACTGCACAATATCAATTTGATGATAATGTCATCTATTGATCAAATGTTTTGAACAACTGTATTGTGATGTAATTGTGATGCTTTTAGTTATGAATTTTAAATTGGTTTTCGTAAAATCATTAGTGATGTCCACCATAATTTCACTTTATGCAATCTGTTTGTTCAGCCCATGCAGCTATATTTAATATTTATCTCTACTTGTCATTTCATCATGCCTTATTTGACGTGCAGCTTGTGACATTCAATGTGGCAATTCAAGTTACACCACATAGTCAGCCTGTCACCCTAATTTCCTTTTTCTGCTCTTTATTTGTCTTTAAGGCTAAGCCCAAAAATAATGTTAGCAAATCTTAGAGTGTATGTTGGAGCCGCAGTTGGTGTTGTTCTTGGCCTTTGGTATTCAGTCCTATTCAGATCTTAATAAGCAGATCCCAAAATCTAAATTTTTACAGTCCCTCTGAGTCCTAGCTGTCTACTTTTTCTTCAAATGTTCCAAAATCTTAAGATGTAAACTCTAGAATGTAAGCCCTGATTATATGCATTACATATAGAATAAATAAATGATACAAGAGACTGTAACAATACAACTATTTATTTGTTACCATATGTAAACAGACAACAATCATACTAAGGAAAAAAATACACAACCCTTGCTCATCTTTCTATCTGCTTGTCTTTTGTCTCAAATGTCTCAAATAAAGTTACTGTAGACATATTGCATGCTGTATGATACATAATGTCTAAATAGCATAACATAACTCTTAAATGATTTTAAAGGCTTATTAACAACAATTACGCACAAAAATGTAAAATTATATAAAAAAGATGCAAACCTTACATATTTCATTATCTTCCTGTGGGTGCACATTGTTAGTGAGGAGCATGAGCCTTCATTTACTACATTTTTTGGAATCAGGCTTCACATACAGGTTTTCCTTACTGAGTAAAGTAGACACAGAACCATTTGCTTTCTGATGTTTTGTGACATGTGTGTGATGACTGGTAGTTTTGGCAGGCAACACCCCAGACATCTCCTCATAAACAGGAACTACAGGCTGTGGCTTTTTACATTTAGGGCATTTACACTGTATGTGAAAGGAAATCAGTACAAGGGTGAGGTTAAACGAAACCATTAATATTTAGAGCATAAGCCACCCAACTAAAAACATTATTTTAAAAAATCATCAGAATGTTGTTTAATCAATAGTTTCTTTAGAATACTTATTTTATTACAAAAAAATGTAAAATGCAATTAAATATTGTACTGTATCAACACTGTACTACCTATTTATAATCAACAAAACAACAGCTGTTGTTTCACCTGAAGTGAAGCAGATACTTACACAGTAAACTGAGGCGAGGGTGAGCACAACAACAGCCAACAGACATACAGCTGCAGAGATCACATATAGCAGTGGCAAGTAACTTGAACAATTACAGGGTTCATGAGCTGCAAATCACAAAAAATATGACATCACATAAAGAGACATGCACCACTGTCTAAAACATATTACAATATTTCATGGTTGTTTTCATGTTAGAAAATGTTTTCATTGTTATTTTTTTCAAAGTAATGTGCTGCTCTAACATCTACCAAAATCTATTGAATCTTGCATGTAAAAATAGGCAAACGCAATTGTTTTAGTCTTGTTTATTATTATTTATTTTATTTATTTTTATGGTTCGCATCCATAGACCTGAAGCACGCATATTTTCATGTGTCGATCCTCCCTCAACAAAGACCGCTTCTACGATTTGCTTTGAGGGGTGAGTTTATCGGTACAAGGTCCTTCCCTTAGGTCTATACCTGTCACCCCACATCTTTACCAAGGTGGTGGAGGTGGCCCTCGCCCCTCTCCAGGAACAGGATCTTTACATTTTAAACTATCTGGCTCATCCTGGCCCACTCACAGGATATGTTTTAAGCACAAGGATTTAGTGCTATGGCAACTGGACTCTGAGTTCTGCCCAGTGTAGAACATCTCTTTTATGGCATGGAATTAAACTCGGTCAGCATGACAGCCTGCCTCACAGAAGACAGGGTACAGTCAGTGCTTGCCTGCCTGCATTCATTCAGGAACAGGTCAGCAGTCTCTCTAAAACTTTTGTAGAGGCTCCTGGAGCATATGCCATCTTTGGTGGTAGTTGTCCCACTTAGGTTGATGCATATGAGACCGCTCCAACATTGGCTCAGTACTCACTCAGTACCGAGTCGGAGCCGAACCTGGCACCTCAGTGTACTACAGGTGGTAATTACCTCAAAGTGTCATTGAACCTAGGACAGGTGTCCAGACGAAGAACAATGGAGGACTATATGTCAGAATATTTTCACTTAATTTTCTTGTAACAAAGTAGCTGAACAGAACTATAAATTCATGCATAGGATGTACCTTACCCCACTTCGATTGAGTAAAATGTATCATCTAGATGTCACCGATATAAAACCTACATAGAATCAGTTATGCACATCTTTTGGGAATGTAGAAAACTAAATTTTACAGCCAAAGTTTTGCAGATTCCATTGGACAATATGCCAACACAATATCTCTTTGGTACAGATTTGGACAGGACACTTGACCCTATATCGCTAAAGAGGCTTGGCATAATATATTTGCCAAAAAATTTATTTTGCTCAACTGGAATCAACCAAGGCCTCCAACATTTTAACTGTTTAAACACCTTTTGAATGAAACATTACAATTAGAACAGTACACCTACAACTTAAGAAATAAGAAGCGATGCTTTTCAAAGAATATGGATGCCTCTTATAGACCTCTGACCTTTTGGCCACCTTAGATATACTTGTATGTGTACAAGTATGCACCATATTTAAAACTACAGCATTTGTTTATTATATTTAAGTACTGCTGCTCTTATTATTCTGTTTATTGTACTTGACCTTTGTTAATGGTTGTTTCTATTGTTATTTTTGTTTTATGACTCTTTCATGTATATTAAAATCAATAAATGGATAATAGAAAAAAGAGAGAGATGGAGAAGAAACGCAAGGATGAGGAACTGGACAAAATAAACAGGTCCTTCAGACAGGTGCACACTGGGAAGGATAAGGAGAGAGATGAGATAGAAGTGAGTGTAGTATGGAGCATTTCTGAGGACAATTTTAAAAAGCTTTCGCAAATTTCATTTGCAGTCACGTTTACTGTTTATGGGTGTAACAGTTGTGACACAATTCAAATGCAAATTGTTTGAATTTTCATTTACGCGAACACCATGTGTGCCAAATTTCAAATTAAAATGCAAAGTCCATTTGCAATTGCATTTCCCATGTCTTACGTGTTATGATCTGGTCAAAACCCTTAAGTAAAGGCATCCATGAGGGAAGGGATTTCTAAGTGTTTATATTAGGATTTCACCCTAAACCACTGCTTCTTTTTTTAATCAAAACACAATTAACATTTAAAATACGGAGCAACATTATGGTTTCTTTAACTACTCAGGTTTGCTTCACCATCTGACAACAACAGCTGTATGCTATTTGTCATTACGGGATTTGTACGTCAGTGTACATGTGCAGAGCTTTTTAGTTTAATTTTTAATCCGATGATTATGCTTTTGGATTATGCTTATGCTTTTATGTTCAGATTATTAGGGTCCATGTAAACGCAGTAGTTTACATGTTATGTAGTTTACACACAGTGCACAGTGGCTAAGATAAATAGCAGATCTTTAAGCTAGTTTTATGTTTTCCTGTTGAGCTAAAAGTTACATTTTTTAGGTGTCTGATACGTTGCTTTATTGAAATTGAAAACATTATTTTGTTAATCAATATTAACAATAAATCAGCTGGCAGTATTTTTGCTTTGTTCATTATTTATTATAGATTGTAGGGTGAATTGTGTATTTTTAGGACCTAACAAAAATGTTTATGGACAATATACAGAAATATAACTGAGACGCCTACAAGATTGTATTTTTTTATTTAACAACTTTTTATCCCTTTACTATATGGTATTGTTATACCAATGCAGCTTTGTGTGCCTCTTTTTCAGAGAATAATAATACTGTACCTGATTGCAACAAAAAACTCACCCCATAGTCTCACCTCATGTCTTTTTGAGCCAGTATTCTGATGTGAGATGTAGTTTTTATAATCCTCATATGTAGCCCTTTTACTTCCCATTTACGTCTATACTTTCTTTACAGTTATGTATAAAATATTTTGATAGACACAAGCTTATCAAATAATCAGTCTGATTAACCTTTACAGTCAGGCTTGCAAGCTTATGTTGGCAAAATAAATCGATACTACTGTAAATGCATAGTTGTCTAGACAACAGATATGACAAAACAATATGATTTACTAGCATGATATAGCTCTTACTAACTGAAGTTTAAAAGCAACCTTTTAAACTTCAGCAACCTTTTAAACTTTTAAACTCTTTGAACCTAAGTTAAACCCATCTCAGAAGTAGACCTCAAACGTGAGCTTGTGCGTATAGAATGTTCACATCTGGATGGCCTGAGGGTAAGTAAATTAACAGCAAATTTTCATTTTTGAGTAAACTATGCCTTTGGTTATGGAATTACCCAGGACACATACTGTTTTATCTCTTTCAACCTGCTATTTAAACTCATAGTAAAGAATTTCAAAAACACCTACCGAAGTCTTCAACATAGATAAAAAACTCCTTTTTGCCAGGAATGTTCTTATCATAGGGAAGTTCACCACAGTGGAATTCACAGTAGTACACATCTGTGTCCTGCCCTTGCAGGTTTGAGATTCTCAGGTAAACGGTGTGGTTATCCAACTCATCATGGGCAGTAATGCGATCCCTGTCCCCAGATTTATTAACAGATAGCTTGCTACCTTTATAAAGGTACAAGACTTGTCTAGGCTGTAGTAACCTTCGCTTCAGTGAAAATGCAAATGGTTTTTCCTCTTTCTTTGCAGATTCACAAGAAAGTTCAACAGATGAATTTCTTATTCTGTGGATATAAAGAAAATCCCCATGTGCTGAGGCAATAAGGCTCAAAGTTAGTTAAATTTTGATAGATAAAACGCACACTTTACAAATATGCAAGGCACACACTTTCCAAAGAGAACATCTTTAGACTTCTACAATAAAATTCAGAAATACTAAGTTCTATGATAAATTTTTGCTTCTAAAATCTCTTCATGTCTCTTCAACATATGGTGGACAAATGTTTTCACTGCTAACTGCTTTATGTAGTTAATGTAATGTGTCAGTTGGTCAGCAATTACATAATTACAACCAGTAGTTGAACTTACCAGTTACAGATGAGGCTGTAAGAAAAAACAGAATAACTACACCATAATTTAAAACTACCATTGCCTTAAAACAAGACACACAAGCCACAGCGGTAAAAAACAAAGAAGTCACAAAACTGGCAGTGTGACAGTTATGTTGGTGTGAGTGAAAACATCTCACAAGAAATGAGCATGGTGCTTTAACTCCCCCCCCAAAATGGGTGTGAGGCTCTATGAAGAGAGGAAAAGGAAACCAGACTGAGGTTTGTCAACTTCACAATGATTGCAAAATCTTTTATAAAAAGGTTTTTTTTTTAAATTGTTTTGTTGCAATTTTCACAAGCAAGTGGTAAATTTTTGAAACACTTAACAGTAACTTTAACAGATGAATAGAACAGTGAACAGATTGTGTTTAAACATTTGAGCATGTTATCAATTGCGCTAGTACAAAATCACAAAGTGCCACAAAGTTTCACTTAGACTTAAGCACTGTCTGAGAAACCGGGCATATATCAGCAGGTTGTGATTAGACCTCTTATGTGACTTTTGCTTAATTTTACAGGTTTAATGGGCCGTATGGGATGAAACACATTAAACGTTCTCGTATTTACATTGATCCTGCGCAGACACCTAAACAATAGTTCGAGTCCCAGGACCGGTTACACTTACAAACATATTTGTGCATATGTATAAAACACATGCATACACACTACATTTACATATACATTTGAATGTATTCTTTGTAACGTATTTTTATACAAAAGTAAACACAGATAAAACTGATTAATGTTGTCTCTAACATTTCAGAGACAAAATGCACCTATAAATGTGATCAACGTGGTTTGCGGGTTTAGTGCAAAAAGCCTCTGCCAAAAAGGTGGACTATTTATTGTAAATAGACAGTTTTGGACCCGACCCACTCGGGTCTCAGATCCAAACGGACCCGTGAAGACCTAGTTTGTACTACTGAGTGCTACACGAATCGGGTGGCGCCTAGACCACAACTCTTCTCTGATGTCTCTCAGCTTTACTAAGCAGCTGATGAATCAGGTGTGTTAGATTAGTGACGCATTAAAATGTGTAATGGTGGAGTACAGGGCCGCTGTTGGCCAAATGGGTGCACTAAGCAGAATTGTACTGTTGTGCCCCCTCCCCCAAATATTATGGAAGTAAAAACACCTACTATAGGGGTCAAAATAGAACTTTAATAAAATATAAAAGAAAATAAATACATTGTATTTAAATTGTATTATTTACAAATTAATTAATTAATTGTTGCTTTACAGCAAAAAAAGTAACTAAAATTACACATATTAAATAAAACATTTTAAAATATTATTTATAAATATATAATAAAATAAAAATAAAATATTTTTATGTTATGTTATTTTATTTTTTAAATATTTTTTTATAATTACACACACACACACACACACACACACACACACACACACACACACACACACACACACACACACACACACACGCGAACAGCGGCGGTGCTGGTGGAGAGCCAGGACAAGGATTAGGAACATTTTAGTAGTCCAAGTTATTTTGGGGCACAATACAGTACTGTAGGTGGCAGTAATGCTCTGAAGGAATGAACAGCAACGAAACGAAGAAGCAGCAGAAGCTGTTTTGCTAGTTTCTTTTAAGAGCTCATGTGAAAAGTGCGCGTGGTTGCCCATGATAGGATCCCGTGAGCTCTCGAAACACATGCTTTACACACTGCCGGGAGAGGAGCCAAAAAAACTGTGAAATCGGACTGTTCCCACCTCTCGCAAAGCACAATCAACGTAAGCAGACAGAGATATGCTATACCATTTTTTGCTTAAAAAGTTAATGAATTGAATATACTGTTGCATTTAATTTAAAGTTGGATATGACGAATACAACTACTATTCCGCTTTTGCGCCTATTTGTACTTGACTGATTTATTAACTTTAGAAATACGTTTACATGGACAACAATATTCCGATATTAACCCGATATTCTGATAAAGAAACTTCCATGTAAACGTCATAAAACACCGTTTAAGGACATCTCAGTTTGGAACTGCTTGGGGGGCAGCTTTTGTTTGGCCTCTTTGAGGGCCACGTAAAGTGTACTCTTTGCAGCCTCAAATCACCCACAGTCCTTTGCACACATTCCCAAACATTGCGAGCTGTTGTGTTTTCTGTTATTTGGTTGTAGAAATGTTCAGGGAAATATGCAAAAAATATCAGGAGACAGAAAGCATGATGAGAAATTATAAAAAGGAATGCATAGAATTTAGCTTGTGTTTAAATTGTAGTTAGTTCATTCCTTTCTACCTGCACTCCCCAGAGTGTATCAGCCTACTAGCTTCCTCCTTGGCAACAATTCATAGACCATGGCTTTTTGAACAAAAGTCACAGCATGTGTAATGTGTAATATGCATAAATAGTTTTGTTAGGTATTCATTTTGTGGTGTCAGTTAACTTTGTGTTAATTTGGTCTGTTGCAGTTCATCTGGGATTGATGATGGAGGACCTCAGTAAGACTGCTGTAACTATTGGAGCGACTGTCCCAACTGGATTTGAGCTTACTTCTGCTGAGGAGGTGCAGGAGAAGCTGGAAGCCACTGCCAGGATCCACAAAGACAGAGGGAAAATTTATTTTGAGATAACAAGCGACAAGCTTCCTAAGGTCAGTCATCTATGGGGCTGTTATCATAATTTTTATTTTCATTAGTCTGTATAGTCCCTGCAGTGTTTGGTGAACTCTTATTTCATTGCTCAGTTTTAAGGCTGTCACTAATGGAGTAATCTGATGATTATTTTGGCAAACTGCTTTTTTATCTCTTAGTACGTAAGAATGTAAGAATATTACAATATCAGTAAGTTAACTGACACGAAAAGCAGATACATACTGACCAAGCACAATAATTCCAGTTGACAGATCATCAGAGTGTCATCAGAGTTGTCATGATAGCAACTCATTATTCAGTAGTTCCAGTACTTTCCAAAATGGAATTGAAAAGGGAATTTTTCTGAGGAGCCTAATTTCTCTATTTTCATTCACAAATACAATAGAAACCCCCATGGTGACAAAATCCTGTCATGTCAGTCTAATTTTTATCGCGCATTTCCCAGTGTACATAGTTTCAAAGCAACTTTACACAATTTAACAAATTAGTACAGCAATATGTTTATGTAATGTTGATGTTTTATTCTATAACATTCTGATTACCATACCATACCAATGCTATACATATTGCATAATGACGCATGGCTGTTGTTGTCAGATGGCGAAGCAAAACTGAACGGTAAAGAAAGCATGATGTTGCTTATTATTTTAAATGTTAATGGTGCTTTGCTTCTTTTTTTGTTTATCAATGGCAATAGAGTGGCTGCTAGTATGCGCGTCTTGGAATGGCGGGAAACATGTATTCTTGCACTGTGCGCATATCAAAAGATCACATCCGATTCTAAGCTAGTGTCATGTAAACGCGCATATCAACTCAATTACTTTATTCTGCATCCATGTAAACACTATTCGGAATTATCAATCTGATCTTGACCTTGGGAGACCAATCTCTGCTTCTTAAAAACACCAGTGAAAAATTGGCCTTAAAAATAAGTGCCAGCAGGCACTGGCAAGTGGAATTTGCATGCCAGGCTCCACCTCAGATATCCAGGTATAAAAGGGAGATGGCTTACAGTTGTTCTTTTGAGCTGATCTGTGTCTTCTGACTGGTTTCTTTACGCATTCAGCTGTTACTCATTTGAACAGATAAGTGCAGAGAGTTCCATTGGTGAGCGTGTCCATCACCAAAGGGCAAATTTCCTCAAAGAGGAAGCCTTTGGAAGGCACCCCTCACTGCCTGTACACCTTTCGTGGACTATCCTGTATGTTCATCAAGCCAAGGCACTGAAAGATCTAGACGAGGGTGATCTTGATCGCAACTGCAGAAACTGTGTTGATGGGCCCTGGTGATGGGCCCTGGTGCTGAGAGCTGAGAGTCATGGACGGGCGCTGGGTTGAACGATGGCTATTTTCAAAAGCTCCTGGAGCATATGACATCCTCAGCAGTAGTGCTTCGGGTTGATGCATACAACATTGGTTACAGTACCCAGTCCCAAGGTGGGCATGGTGCTGTCACATCAGATGGCTATCAGAGACTGCGGCCAATGATTTATAATACTTAATCTGAAATCAATCAATTTCTGCATATGACCTCCCCTTAAGTAGGTTGTGGTTTCTGCAGTGTCCTTTTCATTATTCAGTTCATTATTCCAATGCATTCGAACAGCAGACTCATTCTGTAGTTACTTTCTAGAAGATTTATATTCTGTCCCTTTTGTATGGTTAGCTTCACACCTTATCAGTGCGTTCAAGGTTATGGATTTGGTGACGACTTGC
This sequence comes from Chromobotia macracanthus, assembly GCA_036877525.1. Taxonomy (NCBI): domain Eukaryota; kingdom Metazoa; phylum Chordata; class Actinopteri; order Cypriniformes; family Botiidae; genus Chromobotia; species Chromobotia macracanthus. The sequence continues at coordinate 8,821,461 of JAZGTH010000062.1, read as the reverse complement.
TCAGGCATGCTATGCCGGCAGCTGTGCCACCTGTGTTCACTTAACAAAACGTTGTTCCTCCTGCCCCAGCACAGAACTGACTACTGACAGCCAGGCAATAATCGGCTCCTCAGCACAAACCTGAACGAGTGGTGCACACCTCCCTTTGATATCAAGATATCAGGGGTGGAGACTGGCATTTAGATTCCACTTGCCAATTCCTATTGATGCTTATTTTTTAAGGCCAATTTCCATTGGTGTTTTCTGATAAGAAGCAGAGTGATCAGTCTCCCAAGGTTGAACCCCCCAGTGGCAATACACTGGAACAGCGTCCTGTTACATCCATTAGGAAACAGAGGTTACATACATAACCAAGATGACTTTCGCTATTTGAGAGCTCATGCTTTTAAGTATCAATTTCAGTAAAAAAAAATGGTGTGTACTTTTTGCATATTAAGATGCTTTTCACAGCGAATGTTAGTCAAACGCAAAACTGATCACATTACAGGTCTTTTCACACAAAGGGCAAAACAGGTGTGTTAAGGTTGCACGACAAGCAACCCACTGGTGCAGTAGATGGAGCAACACTAATGCACCTTTCAGTTGGTCTGCAAAAACAGCCACAGGATGCTGAAGGAAGTGCACTGTCAGCAATAATTAATGTTGAATTTAATTAAGGCATGCTGCCTTAATTAACTTTACAAAATCTGTTGTAAATTTACACACCCTCAGGCCAACCAAGATGTAGGTGACATTTTCTCTTCTGTAGAATGGTAAAGATGGTGGACTAAAATTTAAGTCTGTGGGTGCCATGTCATTGCAATGCAAAATTAATTCCCGTATGTTGAGGTTTTATGAAGGAAAATGATCGATCTGTGCAAGATATTGAACACTATTTATGTTATAACCTGTAATCCACAGCCTCAGGTAAACACTTTTATATTCTCATATGTTTGAAGGTGCATCAGCTGAAATCTGTAGACCATCTCTTTGTTGTGGTTAAAGAATATGATGACTACCAATTCAAAGTCACAAAGGTATGTGGGATACTTGTTGGGATATTTGTGTTTAAAATTTATAATGGCTGTATAAAATTTATAATGGCTGTATACACATTGTGTGGCTGAATTTATAGAACAGTAACAACAAAATATGCATATAATGGAAAAAGGTATACACATTAAGTGTACTAACTACGGAAAAAGAAGAGAGAGAGGAGTTTTAAAATTAGATCCCCTTTAGTAAAATAATTATTGATTAACAGTTATTTGTATTGTTTACTATTTGTTTAACAGGAGGAAGTGCAGTTGGACCTGCAAGAGCTGGCCACCAGGGTGCCTTGGACCAACGCTTTTGAGGTCTGGAAAATGAACAACAGTTTAAAGAAGAAGAAAGAACGTCGTAAGGGAGCCAATTCAACAAAACCAGATCATTGTGGCAATGTTAGCACAAAATGTACTGGTGATGCTGTCCCATTAGATCCAAAGAGTCTGTTGGTAGATTTTGAGGCTCTACAGGTGAAGAACCAAACAGATGTTTCTCAACTAGAAAGTAGCCTAGAGAGAGAGAAACTGTCTGAAATCCACGATCAGGAGTTGGAGGCCTTGCCTCTAAAGTTTCGAGTAACATGCAGCAGAGCTGGAGACAACCATTGCTTCACCTCAAATGATGCTGCTCGTGATTTTGGAGGAGCAATACAAGAGCTCTTTCATTGGAAAGCAGATATGACTAAGTTTGATGTTGAGGTAAGCTTTAGAAACTGCAGCAAAAGTAGACCACAGCAAAAAATTGAAAAGAATATTCAATAAAGGCAAAATAAGCTGCTTTGTGTTTAGATGTAAATAAATTAACAGGATTAAGGTACACATTGTTAGGGTGCAGAGTTGTTTCTTTGATAAAGAATAAATGCAATATGTACCCTTAATTACTTTATTTGTACCATTAATAGAATGCTGGTACAAGTATTTGTCTCTGATAGCTTTCTGGTATAAATAACATACTTTAAGCACTACAATAATGTTCCTTGGTGTCAGGCTAATTCCTCTTTGAAATATTCTTTATATGAGACACCAGAATTGTAAATGCCTCACAAAGTTTATTATGTGACTGCCATGTTTTCATGCAAAAAACAAACTTTATTGCCTGTTTTCAGTACCTGACAGTTTGCAAATGCATCTAAAGAACAACAAGCAATGTGTCTTTGAGACACTGACATTTTAATGCAAAACATGACCAAGAGCATGTCCTGTGCTGCTCCTGGCTGTGAAATCATGTCTGTCTATTCTGTCTACTAAGACCGCTGCTCTGTAGCGCTTGATGTTGCTATGTTGCCTCTATGTAGGGCTAGAGACAAAATGTTAACCTAAACAAATCTGTTTGGGTGTTGTGTATAGTAATAACTTGGTCATAAAAAATGTCTTGCATTTTCTGATTTTAAATCAGAACAAAGGCATTGTAACAAATGTGTTTGTTTCGGTCTTATTTACCAGGTGTTGTTGAACATCCATAATAAGGAGCTTGTGATTGGTATTGCCCTCACAGAGGAGAGTCTGCATAGAAGAAATATCACTCACTTTGGCCCTACAACTCTACGTTCTACCCTGGCTTATGGCATGCTTAGGTAAGTTATGCTGTAATTATTTCTAGATTGCAGTGATTGTTGTATAGAGGTATGTTCAATAATTGAGAAGTTAAACTCGTACCTCAACTTTATTTCTACATTCTTTTGTGTTTTCATTGAAAAATGTTGGGTTACGTTGGGACTTGTCTGCTGATATTTTGGACAACACAATACAGTTATCATGAATTAATTAGATTAGTTAACATGAACTAACAAAGAACAATACTTCTGTAGTGTTTATTAACCTTAATTTAATTTTTTTATTATTTTATTAAATGAAAAGATCCATTAATATTAATGGACAATGCACTAACATGAACATAGAATAAACAATTTTATTGGTGTACAAATATTAACTAAGACTATAATAATGCTGTAAAAAAACTGTTAATGTTTATTTCATTAACTAGTGCATTTACTGTTAACAAAATGTTATCGAATGAAACCTTGTGTTTCCAAATATCTTGTAGTACATTTTGCTATTTCACTAGAACCATAATAATTTAACACCAAAATGTAGTATGATTAAAAAAAACTATGTAAATTCACTAAAAATGGTCTGTATGTGCTGCATGAAGGCATGGCATACTCAGACATGTGTGAGGCTCAAGAGTAGTGTCATGTCTATTAATTTTATACATTATATGGGAAGTATATCTCATTATGATTTAATGAACATGGTTATTTAGCACTGACACTGTTTACTCTGCATAAGTGGAAAACTGGGGACACAACAGTTCATCCCAGTGTAACCATGTTTAATAGTAATGGCAGCTGCTGCTGATTACATCTTGCCAGAAATTAGCTGAAATTGACAGTCGAATGAGCACCCACTCTTTGCAAGATGAGATGCATGTGCTTTTATCTACTCTTTGTGTGACGAGGTGATGCCATGCACACACACACACTTGCTCTGTATGTGTACTTTCTGTTCTCAAACAGTATGTACTCATGCACATATGTCTACTGCGTAGTGTCCAGATTAGAGGTCAACCGATGTTGGGTAGTACTGGGTAGTTAACCAATTAATTAACCAATAGTTTTTTAAATTGGTACTAAATCAAAACACTAGGTGTGAGAGAACCTAGTTCCTAAAAATGTTGCTAAGGCTGCATTTACACTGCAAGTTTTAATGCTCGGATCCGATCTTAAGCCCACCCCATTTACACTTATGCCTTGTACCCGATGAGCATATTTACATTAATTTCCCGGCCAAAAAGATCCTAGTCATTCATTAATATGAGTGCCATGATTGACTCCTGAATTGTGGATGGACTTTTGCTTATTCATCTGTTTAAAAGTTGGCAAAAGTACCCCCAACAACAATTAATTAGACAAAAAATGTGTTTTTGTAATGCTGCTATTATTATTAAAGACAGCTTTAATGCTTTCCACATCGGTGACACAACTCCATATATCCTTGTATTTGGTTTTAATGCTCTTTATTTTGCACTGGCAATGCAGCCAGGTTTGGTACTTGTGTGAACTGATGACGTTCAATCGCAGTGCGTTGTGGAATAGTGACATTATTGCCAAGGTGAGTTGGATATGTGTTATATCGTATATGTACAGGTGCATCTCAATAAATTAGAATGTTGTGGAAAAGTTCATTCGTTTCAGTAATTCAACTCAAATTGTGAAACTTGTGTATTAAATAAATTAATTGCACAAAGACTGAAGTAGTATTAAGTCTTTGGTTCTTTTAATTGTGATGATTTTGGCTCATATTTAACAAAAACCCACCAATTCACTATCTCAACAAATTAGAATATGGTGACATGCCAATCAGCTAATCAACTCAAAACACCTGCAAAGGTTTCCTGAGCCAAAGTCTCAGTTTGGTTCACTAGGCTACACAATTATGGGGAAGACTGCTGATCTGACAGTTGTACAGAAGACAATCATTGACACCCTTCACAAGGAGGGTAAGCCACAAACACTCATTGCCAAAGAAGCTGGCTGTTCACAGAGTGAACAGTTTTTTCCTTCCAAGTTGAGTGTCAGTATTGCATTGCACAGACACTCATGACTACACCTGCTTTCTATGAATTTGCATTTACATTTGGTTAAATTTTACAATGAAATCATTTAAACTTTTAGTTTGTAGTTTTTCCTCCAGTCTGTCACTCGTTTTCTTCACTACCTTTTTACCAAACTGTTTGAATTCCAGTTGCTTGTGTATATATTAAGTGTTTGGTTTGTGTGGTTTTTAGGTTTTGTGATTAAAAGACTGAAAGTCCTTGTCAACAACAAAAAAAAAGCCCTAATCCGATGTCAGCAGGAGGTCATTTGCAGCTTTAACCAGTTGCTGTCATATGTGCTTTCTGATGTTTAGCACTAATTAATATAATGTATGGATTGCGCATTAAACACTAAACATCGAAGCAGTAGGGCATTGAAACCAAGTGTTCAAGTCCAACCGACAGAGGGCATCATTGACTACCAGTCAAAATCATGACCTAAAATCACTCGGTTTGCAGCATATCAGTCATAGTAGTAGTTTTTAAGACATATGCATGTAAAATAATTATTTCAAGTGTTATTGGCAGAATTTGACAGGATAAGCAATATATAGAAATCATTAAGATAAGTGTGTCTACTACACGCTGTCAACACAGTGTGATGCCGTGGAGCTGAAACTAGATAGTACATATCTGGGATTATTAGCCAGAATTTTACAATATTGGGCTGTATGACAATATTGAATCTTGTTAAAATTCAAGGGGTATGATGCATCGTCTCGGAGTATAATAATTGAAACATTTATTTGGGACAGTGTAAATGCTAAGAAATAAAGCTTCATGTCCTTAGGTTTATACTCATTCAGCATTTTGTTTCTGAATAATTTGATGCGTATTTTAATTATTCTTCACAAATCATAAATCTGTATTTAGATTAGATTACAGAATGAGCACATCATTTCTAATACACATGTTGGGGTGTCTAGGTTTAGAGAAATTAAATTGAAAAAATTGCCAATAGTATATATATATATCACACTTTTTTAGGCTTTGCAAGCCACAGGTTTCAGATGTGATTTTGGATCCCATGTGTGGTTCTGGAGCTATACCTTTAGAGGTTAGTAGAATTGTGTATTTTGACTTCTGAAATTTATTTGTCTCTACATTTATGTAGTTAGGAGTGTATATTTTAATTAAAAAACATCTTTTGTTTTTTTAGGGAGCCATAGAGTGGCAGAATTCTTTCTTTATAGCAGGAGACAATAATGGCATTGCAGTCAGCCGAACAGTCAGTAATATCAAGCACATTCTTAAGAGAAAACCTGTTGAAAAAAGGTAAGGCTTTAGTGTATAGTATCCTGCCTGCTGTAAATGTTGGTATTCCAATAAACAATGTCAGTCATTAAAAAAGTGAAAACCGTAATCGGCATTATTTGGCCAATGAATTTGTAGGTTTATATTTCAGGTTTAGTAATCCATAAAAACATTTTGCACACGGTATCGAAGGTAATTACTATGCATGGGAGAGTCCATAACTGTTCTACAGCATCTACAGTACCTGGACATGCGATACAGTAGCTGAATCTTCTTTGCCAATAGAAAGATTGTGTTGAACACAGATTGTCACATACTTGCTCAATAATTGTTGGTGGTTTGTTTGTAATTTCAAATGGCCTGTTAGTTGATTTACAAAAAGAGACAAAATTTCCGGAAAACACCAACAATATGTAACTATTAGCAATCATTAAGCATTAATGATTTAATATTTATAATAAAGTGTTTGTCTTAAGTTATAGTTTTTGCTGCCTTCAAGTGTGCATAGGGAAACATGTTCCTTCAAGGCAGGCATTCATTATTACATGTTTAAGACCATGTTAAGAACGATAGAAGTAGTATAACCAAAGCAAAATGATAGAGAATGTAAAAAACAGTTTTCAGTTTTTGATTTAAAGGAAAAGTATAATATATATTTATGAATTAATTTATGCCACATTAATTCATATAGTTATAAGTGCCCAGTCAGGTAGCCCATATTATCATGAGAATTTGTTTCTTTATCACATGTACATTGGTATCTAATAAAAACTGAATTTCATAAGCTGTTCCAGTTAAAATGTTTGGAACTTGTAATTACAATTTTAGCTTGACGGCAGCATGTGTGTCATTGGTTGGTTTAATTTCTCATCAAACAATCAGCTCATTTAAGTTAATTGCAAAAAAAACAACACAGCGGTCTAAATTATAATGGCCTTCAGGATGGAATTAGTGAAAAGGATTGATGCAAAATTTGTTTTACTGTTGAAGCTGTATGTCACCTGAACATGATTGAGAACCACCGCTCTAGACAGTGCTGTAAAATTAGTGATCTCCTAATAGTAGAAAAAATGCTAGTAATATCAACATGTATATTAACAATTAAAAAGAAATGTCCTAGAGCAAATGCTACTTAACATGTTGTAACATGAGATGTTTGCCTTGTTTGTTTTCATTGGTAGCTCATCAGGCTTGCCCATAGACGTAGTTCATTGGGACTTGTGCAATCTGCCTGTGAGAAGCAGTTCAGTGGATATCATCATTACTGACATGCCTTTTGGAAAGAGGTACTGCTAGGCATTTGGAGCAAGAAAACTAAAACTTACGATTATTTATAACAATAAACAATTCATTATAATTCTACTAAAGTATTATTACATTTAACTGTTTATGCATTAACCATTTATGTGATGTGTGTGGGCACATGTTTAAAGAATGGGGTCAAAGAAGAAGAACTGGGATTTATACCCTTTATGTCTTCGGGAAATGGCTCGAGTTTGTAAACCTGATACCGGAAAAGCTGTACTGCTGACCCAGGACAAAAAGTGTTTCACAAAGGTATGGCTCCAAAATGATTTTTAGTTTATCTTTTAAAAGATAAACTAAAGACGTTCAAGTTTCCTGAGTCTTGCCTTGTAATGTCGTCTTTAATGCAGCAAGATATATGGCTGTTTCAAATGAAATTCCACATACAGCTCTGGAAAAAATTAAGAGACCAATCAAAATTTTTCTTAAATCAGCATTTCTACATTTATGGCAGCCATTTCAGTGTCTGTTAAATTGCTGGATGGCAAAACCAGTGCTAGTAGAACCTTAAAAGTAAATGGAATCAAATAATAACTGTTGGTCATGCCAATAGAATTGAAAAGTTTTGAGTGAGGAAAAGAAGGGTTCAGTTCTGGCTTTACTAGCAGAGGGATACAGTGAGCGTCAGTTTGCTTCCATCAAGAACAAGGTTCAAGCTGCAGACATTGGGGACAAAACTGCAGACCCAGTAGAGCGATATTGACTCTGAACTGAACGAAATGAGCGCCAATTCATTCCAATGTCAGTCAAAAAACATAGGATGACATCAAGTGACCTACAAAATGAATGACAAATGGCAGCTGGAGGTGATGTGCACATCAAGGAAGGTTTGAAAAAGGCTCCTAGAGGAGCTTCAGGCTCCTGAAGTCGTGCAAAGCTAGGAAAAAGCCCGGCTGCGGTGTCTCGCACCCACTGTGAAATCTGATGGAGGATCTATGATGATTTGGGGGTGCTTCAACAAGGCTGGGCAAATTCATTTTTGTGAAGGGTGCATGAATCAAGCCACATACAAGGTTGTCCTGGAAGAAAACATCTGCTCTGACAAGGTTCTCCAACTCTGAGGATTGTTTTTCCAACAGGACAACGCTCCATACCACACAGCCACGTCTGTCAAGGGTTGGATCAACAGATCAAGACCCTGTCATGGCCAGCCCAATCTCCAAACCTGAACCCCATTGAAAACCTCTGGAATATGATTAAGAGAAAGATGGATGGTCAGAAGCCATCAAACAAAACAGTTGTTTGAAATTTTTGTGCCAGGTGTGGCATAAAGTCACCCACCCAACAGCAATGTAAAAGACTGTTGGAGAGCATGCCAAGATGCATGAAAGCGGTGATTAAAAACCAGGGTTATTCCACCAAATACTGATTTTTGAACTCTTCCTAAGTTAAAACATTAGTGTTGTGTTTAGAAATTAGTATGAACTTATTTTCTTTGCATTATTTGAGGTCAGAAAACTCAAATTTTTTTTGTTGTTTTGACTGTTAATTTTCTCCAAATAAATGCACTAAATGACAATTTATATTTATATTATATTTGGAATTTGGGAGAATTGTCAGTAGTTTATAGAATTTTATTTAAATGCATACCTATAAAGCAAAACTGTAATACCTGTAAAACCAGAGAAACTGAAAATTTTGCAGTGGTCTCTAATTTTTTTCAGAGCTGTATGTATATGTAATTTAAGCATACAATCAGTTTTTTCTAATGGGCTACTAATTCTGTTTTATGCAGGCAGTATTGCAGATGGGTAGCCTGTGGAGGAGATGGCACACTGTTTGGGTGAATGTAGGAGGATTGCGTGCAGGTGTTTTTGTGCTAAAACGCACAGGGCTTGTTTTTGGTACCACTGCTGAAGACATGAAGCCTCAAAAAGCAATGGAATCACAAAAAGAGAATGAGGACTAAAGACTGAAAAACCTGAAATACAAATTTTAGCAAATTGATATGGGTGGTTAAATGTAATGAAGATTTTAAGTTCTTTATTTTATGTACTTATGTTATGTGGTCTAACAATAAGTGTGGCCAAAGCCCTTTTCTTCTTAATTAGTTAGTCATGATATTTGCCTTTTAAAAGTTTGGTTATCCAGATGAACCGATGAACCTAAGATATAAATCAAGGCACATGATTTGTCTTTTTCCTAAAATCATACAGTTAAGTGCATTGTTGGCATTTAAATTACTAGTTAATTCACCATTATTGTTGCAGTGAACTTGCCGTCTTATTTGTTCAAATTGTAAAGAAAGGTTTGGACAATGCATTTCTCTAGTATGATTGTTGTACAGTTGGTAGTGAGGATGTGCAATATTATTCAAGTCATATACAGTTAGTTGAATGACTGTGGACTTCGGTAACTGTATAATAAGGGTTATGTCCTCCAAATGCGTTCCTTTAGGGTGAAACATAGAGGGCTTGGATGAGTTGGTCAATGTGCAGAGTTTTAACTAGTTTTTACCAAAGACCTAGACAAAACAAGATTAAATTTGTAATTACCTGCAAAAGAATATTGTCTTCAACATTATTAAATCTGCCTGTTTACCTAGGGTCATGTTCACTAAAGCATTTTTTTTTTGTTTTGGCGCCAAGCATATTTTTTTTTAATGGTTTGCAGTGGGAGCACTGTTAGGAGCTGGCATGGTGCCAAGCGCTTTTCCATTCTGGGTTGTCTGCGTTTCATTTCGGTCGCTGGGACCATGTTTAACTTTGGGTAAAATTATGTGCACGTCAATGTCAGTTGTAGCCAGCAGTCCAGTCCCTCTGTGGGAGGAGCGGGACAAATACTACACCAACCAGTCGTCACATTCTACTTGTATAATGGCTGAACATAGCCAAGTTAATATTTCTGCCTGTGAGTATCAATTTCTCTACCAGGTGACATCCCTGGGCTACCACAATATTAAAATGTGATGATTGAACAAACTGTGTTGCAGTATGTAACAATAAAAAAAAACTCCTGAAAATTAAATGAGCAGAAAAATCTTGAAAAATGTTCTATATTTGAAAGATGCTTAAGAAATTAATACAGATCGGTGACAGATTATTTTACACAATGTATTATTCTGGATCATGGGCCACAGAATTAGACATTTTTGCTGCAGCTGATCTTTAAAAAATAAATTTAATGACCTTTAATGATGACAGATGGAATGCATGTGCCCCAACTGATAAGGTATTTTTGATAATGCCATCTACCTAAAGAACTGCAATGGCAAACACTATCAGTTATCTGTGTGAAACAGAAATCAAGAAAATGTTTGTGCAGAAGCATGTAAAATTACACTGCAGGGTGAGAACACAAAGTACTGTCTGCAAAAAAGGAAGTTAAATCACACAGTAGAGTACTCCAAATGTAAAAGGGAACACTAGCAATAGAAACTGCGACTTGATAAAGAAAAGAAATTGACAGATAGAAAATAAATTTTAGAAAATGTTATAGGACAATACAGAGCCTGAAATAAAATAGAAGTGAATATAAGCAGATAAAGAAACCCTACCTTTAAAGTAAGTGTATGTGAATAGTCTAACAATAAGTATCAGAAATCATACTTGTGTATAGAAGTGTGTATATATAGCAGCATTGTTGCTGTGGGTGATTTCTATCAGTTACCACCTGTGAAAGGAACTACTCTGTTTGCTGAAAGGAGTAAACTTATGGGAGAATACCTTTAAACTTGCTGAATTAACTAAGGAATTATCATTAACTGAAATATTAAAACGGTTGAAAGTACATAAGAAAAATGAATGTCAATGTCATTACTATACTGACAAAATGGGAAACAGGAAAAATATAATGATCTTTACATTTTTGCTACAAATACTGAGGTTGATATATACAACATTGAAAGACTACGTGAGGGTTGCCCAGAAGCAATCAGTATACATGCTCAAGATTCAAAAAAGAAAATTCAAAAACTGGAAGAATGGAACGTATAGCTGAATCTCACTCCAACGTTTTTAACTGTTTGTGTAAATGTGTTTCCTTGGGTATTGGCGCAAGGGTTATGTTAAAGAAAAATATTGATGTTGCTGATGGTCTTATCAATGGTGCTTTTGGTACGGTTGTACACATAAGTGAAAGTCAAAAAATTATGATTTCCCATCAGCTATTCATGTGGGGTTTGATAATCCAAAAAATTCAGAAAATAGAATTCAGAGATTCAGAACACATCCAGAACTATTTTGAAAATTGAAGTACAAGCAGACCAGGTCACAAATGATGGTGGTATAAGGCCTCAGTTTCCAACTCAGGTAGGTATGGGCATGTACAGTTCACAAAATGCAAGGATTCACAGTAGATAAAGCTGTTGTATCACTAAAGAAAAATCCTTGCATCAAGACAAGCTTATGTTGCTTTGAGCTATGTAAGGTCTTTTAGTGAATGAATAATTCAGGACTTTAAAGACACTGTTATATTTTGACAAAATTGAGTTGGCTATGAAAGATATGTCAAAATATACTCTGGAAATATACAGTTTCAGTAAATCATTTGGTAGATTGAGAATAGGACTGGTTAATGTGAAAAGTCTGAAAGTTCCCTTTCAGGATGTTCTCGCACATATAGTTCTGAGTGCTGATGGCATTTGTTTGACAGAAAATAGACAGAGGCTTGCATTTCAGCGATGCTGCGGACAATGACCCTTCGCAGGTGATCGGCGCCATGAGGGCAGGAGGAAATTTTTGAGAGAGAGATTACCCATAGTGTCAGCTGCTGACGCAATGTTGAGAGAACCATACTCGAATGGGAACAAATAGTCATGTGATGTGTTGTTATCGACTTAATTTGCTAAGTTGCACAACTCTATCTATTTGGTAAGTGTACACCATAGTATACACAAAACCTACAGGAGCTACAACAAGTGACGTCACTCCATAAGAGGTCAGGAGTAATCGAGCCCAACCCAAATAAATCTTTAAAAGAATACAAATAAATAAATACATTATGAAAAAAAGATACAAATTTAGGACAAAAATGAAAAAGTAATTTATTTCTTTAGTTATTTTCCTATTTTTAAATATATATTGAGCTTTGAATTGAACAGGTAGAAGGTAAAAGTAAGGTAGAAGTAGAAAAGGAAGACCACTAAATACTCCAAACCACGATGAGGGAGTGTTGCAATGATCGATTGGAAATTCTCGGCGTCTGCGTTAGAACGGCGTAATCCTGTGACAGTAGAAATCACATGCAGAAACATGGCAGTGTTGTATGAGGACTACACGCTGTGTGAATTTGTATCAGCGCAACATTTTGGTATTCAGGGGGTTGAACTGTATGCAGATGTTGACCATGTTCTCGTCACAGACTCATTTCGGTCTGTAACCGTTTACAAGGTAATATTATGGCGCTCGTGGCTGCTTAAATCTCATTATATGAAAAGGAGTATGAGATTACACACATTTATTTTACTCTAAAGTTAATTTGACGCTGGCCACACGCGATTATAAATAAACAGATATGAAACGTTACTAATTTGTGTGGTGAAATGTTATTTAAAATGCCGTTTCGATGTGTTTTAATGTTTATTTGGTGTACTGACATTATCAGGTATCTGATCAGAAACCCCTGGGCAGCTGGACCGTGAAGCAAGGACAGAGCTTCACTTGCCCTGTTGTATTTAACACACAGACTCAGGAATATGTGGTCATTACAGATGACAAGGTAAGGAGGAGTGAAGTGTGATATTTTTGATGAAGACAGTTTCTGTTTTATATGTTGTGAACTAAAGTGGGCTTGTTTGTGTTCTAGGTTGTCAGAGTTTGGAAAGATGATGATGTGAACATAGATAAAGCTTTTAAAGCAACAGTAAGTGTTCTGAAATAATAACTAATATGAACAATAAAAGAACAGCTTTAGAATCACAGATTATTGTTTAAAAGATCATGCATTTGAGTTAAGATGATGGTAACTGCATCTAGGATGCCATCTTGTACAGTTACTTTAATTAAAAACAATCTTTTAAGTCATTGACATTTATTATAGGACTTCACAACACCTCAGGAGTGGGTGTGCATTTGTGTAAAAGTTTTGTCTTCACCTTTCTTGGATTTTCAGTACCTGAGAGCTTATATTTTTGCTGTTTGCAGGTTTCAGCTAATGTACTCAGAGTGTTGTCGGCTCCTGGTTTTGAGCCTGTGGTACTGTTTCGCCATGGTGCTGCCAGGTTTCTGAACTCTCTGCTTGCTTCCCCACATCAGCCCATAGAGAAGGTTTTGTCAGAACAAGAGAATATCAGGTCAGATGTCAGTCTTGCTGCAGTGGCTTTTCTTTAATAGTGGTTTATGCTAATATGTTTTGAAATCTCTTTGGTGTCAAGACTTGTGTAAACTAAGGCTGTCAAAAATCACCACCTTTAACCTTAAATTAATTTACTAATACAGTCCACATAAAAGAGAATTGAATGAAAGGGAGTAAGCTGGAAAGGCTGTGGGTGCCGCCATCTGCTGAGACATGGAATTGATTTGGCATGATCCTTACGCAAGTGCTGAAGTTCATGCTGAACTACGAGGAAAACCCACCATAAAGAATACCCACTAGTACACATTACGGCCACAACAATACATCACAACAGTCTGCAATCTAGTTTACAGTAATTTCTTGCTGTTTTGCCATCATCACTAATTCATGGTAATAAAATGTGTTTGTTTCAAACATAAGGCTTGCAATACAGATTTTAGGACATACATAAAGATTTTAAAAACAAATATTGGTTGTTAGTGGGCGTTTCTTGTAGTTGTCTTCTACTTAACATCCTAACTGTTTTGGCATCACTGTCACCACCTAAAGATGTTACACACACAAAACACAACATATGCTTAAATTGATGTGTCAGAAAATGGGACATAGTGATTTTAACACCAGCTGATTTTCCAAATTTTATTATACAATGGATATAGGCTTAAACATTAATATTTATATAGCAATTTCCTTTTAAAAGGCATCATAAGTAATAAAATAGTGTCAGTTTAATCCATGTCATATTACTATACAAACAGTAACAAACACAAAAGCAAATGTTTATTTTATTAACATATTTTCTCTTCACTTTTAAATATCTTGAATGAAATTGAGGAATATTACATGCTTGTCTTGGAATGGACAGAGAATTAATGTACTGTTCTAGTGGGTTTACCTTGTAGTAGGTATTTGTTTACATGTTTGTTTTTCCTCTCTTCCTCAGATGTAGTACTATCATTAAGGCAGACCAACAGCTTGTAGTTTTGTTCACAACAGAACAGGTTCTGTTTGAACTTCTTTCTTTTATCTATCTTTACAAATCTACTTGTATAAGTATTCTATAAATCCAGGCTCTTTTTTTCTTTATTTAAATAAATGCATAATGTAGAAAGCATTTAGATCAGTTTTGATGAGACTATATGTGTATGTTTTAGAGAGGAGAGCACTTCCTTTATACTCAGAGATTTAACCCAAACACTCTGATAAAATGGAGATTTAAGACAGAGCCCAGTCTCTCTGCACCTCTCAGCTTCTCTGCTACATGCTGGGGCAACAACATACACTTGTTCTACTTGTGTAAGTTTCCATTGTATTTATCTTACCATTTATGCCTACCATAACTGGCAATTTTGCACTAATGGTGACATGATTTTTCTGCTTTTGTTTAGACTCTAATGGCAGTCTCTATGAGAGTGTATTGCTGCTTAGAACTTCAGGCACAGGAACTAATGGTGGAACATTCCCTGTGTCTCTGTTTGCCTGTTGGGGAAGGGCATCTAAAATCTGGTGCTGTTGTTGTGTTTGATGAGGCTCATGTAGCTGTAGTTGGAATCCCTCACCCATCAGCTGAAGCTAGCAAAGGTCCTCTTTATTGCCCTCATGTTTTCTCTGAACTGCATTTGATGCTTTTTGTTTATTAATCACCCTGTGTTGGATTGCTGTAATTGAGACATTATATAATGTTTTCTTTAGATAACCTGTGTATCTGGAATACTCACTTCCAAACTCTTCAGGCTTGTAAAGAGATGCCAGGAAGGATCTATTCCCAGGTGTGCTTAATCTCTTTTTAAACCTAGTTTGAAGGTTTGTTTTTTTTAATCCATAAGTCAAAATAACACTGTATTTCTCCCAACTACAGTTGTGGTGCTATGGTGAGCAGCTATATTTTCCTCATGGGAAGACATTATCAGTAATTCCCTTTGAGTGCCAGAAGTCATCTCTTGGTGGCCTCAATGGGGAAGTTAAAGCAGTCTAGTCAGAGTGGTAAAGACTTTTCTGTTCAAATATGGGTAGTATGGCATATTCATTTATTGAATGACCAAGAAAATGCCTTCATGTTTTTATCAGAGTCCAAGTCATGTGCCCTTGTGTCCTTCTGGACCATCCAGCCGCAAAGTGACATCACAAAGATACCAGACAACAGTGGAAGGATAACCAGACATACGGTTAGACATTGTCAACTGTGCTAGACATATAAAAGTGTCTTAAAACACATTTGAGATGTAAAAGGAGGGCTAAAGCCAGATGCACACTGTTTAATTTTGGGCATGATTTCAACGAATGACAAATTTCTGCAAGATTCTGCTGTCTGATTGCTAATTTTACATCAGATATTTTGAAGCAAAGTCCTGCAGTGTGGCTTCACCTGTGACAATGTAAAATGAAGAACCAATATAGCTGCAAGCAGTGATGAAGGGCTAAGCACTATGGCACCATCACCTCATGGTGCTTCTTAAAAAACGATGCATTGTGTCAGTCATTTAACTCAGAAAACAAAGACTATTTTAAAGTCTGTTCTGAGTATGTAAATCTTTTGTAAGGGACGCTTCCTAATAGCTTTAGCCAAGCATTGCAGAGCCCCCCCACCTTGTTCATGTCTAAGTTTTTGTCCACGCTTAACGGCCGAACACTATGATGTCACCCAAATTTTATGCCATTACAAGCATGTTCAGCATCTCAGATTTATCTAAATTTAGTTTTTTAAAGCTTAATTCATTACCATGGCAAAATAATTGAAGATATCAAAAATCCTTTAAGACTTTTAAATCAGCAATGACTCAATGTAAGTTGACTGTTTTTAATGACACTTCCCTTTGCCAGTTGGTGGCACTATGACCGCGACTGTCAATAGTCATATCAATCAGCCCACCACACCAAACATATTTCCCAAGTTTGATGTAAATCGTTCAATGCATTCTGTGGATAGGAGACTTATTGTTTCTAATTTTTTGCCATGGTAACACCATTTGACATATCAAAAATCCCATAGCAGTTTCTTTTTTCTCATCTTCAATGCCATGGCATGATGTTCACCAAGTTTGGTGACAATCACATTAAAATTCCTAGGGGGAGTATTTGAACAAAAACCCTGCCCATGTTCCAGCCTTTGCCCCGGACTTAATGGCCGACGATTCTGACGTGTTCTGACGTGCCAAGTTTTAAGAGTTTTGAGCATGTTAAGGGGCCCAAAATGCCCTGAATGTTTGGAAAAAAATGTCATAGTAAGTATTGTATTGTAAAATGTGCTATACAAATGAAAATGAAGTACAATTGCAAAATGCATAGCTGAGTATTGTAGGTCAGTAATATGTTTTAATATTGCATACAATACTGACTTGTAAAACAACTGTGTAAAGTATGCTTATGTCTGCAACAATAATGTCCATAAATATCTTCATTTGGGCCATGTGTGGGGTAGTCTAAGCAAATATAATTGTGTGATAAATCAGCGTATCTAATTTAAATGTTTTAATTGACAGCCCTAGTTGAAAGATAATTACAGATTGAAGATAATTAAAAGCAATGATAGCACTAGTTGTTTATTACTAAGTGTAAAACTGTTTTATTTATTCATTGTTTATGTATATGTACACAATGTATATTGTGTGCTACCCACACAAAATTTGGTTTTTTTTTTTGTTTTTTTTTTTTCAAATTTAGCTAGAACTGTAAGCCCATCTCTTGGGTAACTGTTTTGCAGAAAACACCTCAACCGTTTACCAGCATGATCCACCAGCATGTATATTAAGTTTACCGAGTTGTTTAATTTATGTAGATCAGTGTTGTGTATTTTTAAATGCTGTGTCTCCTAATATCAGATGTTTTTGTCTTTCAGAATGTTTCTGATGTAAAGACCAAGTCCTCTGCACTGACAGTCGATCAGATTATGGAACGTTTTAAGGTGTCAGACTGCTTCTATCAATAATAAAATGACTCATTTTGTGGCCAGTTCTGCTAACGAGTTTGTGATGTGTGCTTTTTTTCTAGATGGGCATGGTAGAGGACATTGCAGATAGCGGTGGGTGAGTTTATTTGTCAGACTTCTCTCACTGACCTCCAGCTGGTAGCAGGAAGGATGGCATTTGAACTAGTGTCAACATCTCAGACAGATGGCAGCTTCTACCCTCACAATGCTTTGCTACAACTGTTGAAAACAGAGTATCTCTGCCACAGGTCAGAGCACAATACTGAACGTGCAAAATCACCTCCCATCTACTCTTATTTTATGTATCTGTACTGATGGTATGTTTCTATGCAGTGTATGTCCTGAACTGCTGCTATTGGCTCTGGAGAAGAAAGACTTTAGTCTCTGTCAGATTGCTTTCCAGCTTTTTCATGACATTCCTGAAGCCATCACCTGTGCCTATCTCAAATCTATTCTCATGTAAGTACCACTCACCAAACAGTTATACTCTGATATTTGCATTATTTGTCCCATTTTTCATTGCATAAAAATCTTTTGTAAGTAAATGTTGTTCAGTCCCTCCAGTTTTTAGTGCTTCCGTGGTCACGGGATGCAAAATCAACACATTTTTTTGTGAACCTGCATCTTTAATTGATTATAAAAGGATTACAGTGGGCTTTATAAAGTTAAAGGATTTGTCCACCCAAAAATTAAATTTTGCCCATTACTTGCCTTCAAGGCATCCTAGGAGAATTTAACTTTCTTTTAGCTGAACACAATCAGTTACTTATATCCTGGCTCTTCCCACCTTTAAAATGGCGGTGAACAGCACTCGTTATTTTGTCATTTTGATCACAAAAATTGCAAAATCATGGTGGGATTGGTTGTTTTTCTTTTGTTTTTCACTTAAATGGTGTGATTTTCCCTCAGAGGTATTTCAGAGCGTCTCTGTACTTTGTAGTACTCCTGACTCTGAACTGGACACTTTAAATCTTGACATGGACAGTGTAATGTTCATGAAAATTCTGACCCGGACCAGATTCTCATCAGAGGAGAGTGGCCAGCTAGCTCTAGAGGGTAGTGGATCTGATACCCCTAGCAGCAAACCACAGAAAGAGCCTTTAGCCCTGGATATAAGCTGTCCTGTGGGGTTACACAAGGGTGCTCTACTGTATCCTTTACCCATATTGGTTTACAACAAAAACAACTTTTTCATGCATTTTGTGATGGGAATGGTTCTGTTTCCATTTTTTCTTTAACCTGCCTATTAGAAATGAGGTTCTGCAAACAGCATACAGTGACAGACTCCTGCTGCCATATCTGAAAGATCTCACAGTCCCAAATGTCATAGTGAGTATTGATAATCCGACGTCTCTAAAATTCCTCGATTAATATTCTTGCAATTTTATGTTTACAGTGATCTACCAGAATGGCCATTTAAGTTAACGTTATTGCTAGATCTTTTTGAAAAAACATTGTCAATCATGTAGCTGTGACCCTATATTATAGGTTTTTTTACTTTTATATAAAGGATATTCACAATTAAGCATTTTCACTTTACATGAAATTTATATTGTGCAGCTATACATCCATGATACAGCTAGACAAGTACACTGTGCTGTAGGATGTAGATAATTTAAGAGTTGATATTTTCAACATCAAATATATAATTTGGGTCATGGGACATGTATCTAATAGATGTTTTCACAGACTGTGACAACTATGATATTAGCATGAACTGCATATGCAGCATATTAAAAGCCATTGTTCACAAGAAAATCTAAATTCTTTCATTTACTTACCTGGAACACAAGTGAAGATTTTGAAGTGAAGAATGTTGTGCTTATATTTATGAATTATTTATGGCAAGAAAATAAATTTGTTACTGTTGTTCACTTGCTTTACTATTATTAATATTTAGGGTTTTTTTATTTACATAATTTGGGATTCCAGCCTATTTGTGGCACTATGACTGTTACTCGAAATAGCCACATCATTGTAATCGGCCCACAACATATTTCCCAAGTTTGATGTAAATCACTTAATGCACGATAAAGTTATGAGGTACTTTTTGTCTTTTTGCCATAAATTGATTGCCTCGCCATGGCAACACCATTCAAGATTTCAACAATCCAGTCACAATTTAGCATTTTTATCGTCTACTTATTTTGAAGTGACTTTTTAAATGGACTCTTAAACATTGACACTCTTCCTTCTGCTGGTTGATGCTGTTGGTGGTACTAAGACCATGACTCACAGTAGTCATATCAATGTCATCAGCCCACCACAATAAACATATTTGTCAAGTTGGACATAAATCGCTCAATGCATGCTGAAGATTTTAGAGACTTCCTGTTTTTGCCATAATTGTACCGCCTCACTATGGCAACATTGTTCAAATATCAAAAATCCCTTCTCTATTTTGAATTGTAAATGTCTTGGCATGATGCCCTCCATGTTTGGTGACCATCACATGAAATCCCCTAGGAGGAGTATTTAAAACAAGTTCACGGAAATAGAACAGGAGTTCTTACAGTGCATAAAGTGTGCTCTGGTCCAGAGACACAATAACACGGAGTGGATCGTAATCAAATCACAAAACAGCACAGACATCAAAATGTATCTGACAGACTGTTGTATTTTAAACTCAGACTAAACAATACAAGTGGTTTGACAGCCTTGGTGTTATAACCAGCACTGACAAGTAGAAGCTTTTCAAATTACACATCACTATTGTTACTGGTTTTTTCTGTAGTAACAGCTTCATATTAAATCTCTCACAAGCTGTGCCTGTCACAAGCTGTCAAGCGAGGCTTTACCAGGCTGTAACAAAAATGAAATACTACTGGTTATTTTAGGGGAGGATCTATAGATATCCTGCACTGTCTTGCTGTTTCAGTGGAAAATGCGTTAACACACCAAGTAGCTGCCGATTTCAAGGCACTGTAGTGGGACTTTAAAATGTGGAACAAATAATGTTGCATCCCAAACTGTTTTTCGTTCTCCAAACTGTATATTCACTTAATGATATAACCGATTGTGTTTGCAAAAAACGGGCATTTTGCTGATTTTGTGTTGTATTCATCAGAATCGCAAAACTGGAGGGACTGCAATATCCCAAATTAAATAGCAGCATATCAATAACACAATTTCATTAGTACTTGTGTGTCTCATGGCTTAATATCATATCGCAAAATTGGGCTTGCCACCATATTTGACTTTGACTGTAAGTACATGATTTAATTTCAGCTGTTGTCAATATTTTTACTTAATCACTACATTTTTACCTTTCATTTTGATCGAGTATGCTTTTATTATTGTGCTGGAGTAGTACAAGTTTTGTGATGGCTGTATGTGCTTTTTGATACAGCATTTTATAGCCACAACATCCTCATCCTCATTTGCATTGTGTAGACCCACAGCAATGGAACATTTTTCTTAAAAGCCTTTTTAGCTTAAGATAGTCATATACATCTGGAATAGCCTGAGGAGGGTAAGTAAATGAGAGAATTTTCATTTATAAGTGAACTATTCCTTTAGGGACTAGGTCTTATAACACATATCAGGAATAAACCTGATATGAGTGTAGAAATAACGGCAATGTCATGGGAAATTCAAACAGTTAATATGCAATGTCATCTTTATTTCTCAGCTCTTTTTACAGTATCTACAGTTTCTTTATCTTAAATATTCTCATAAGGCAGACAAACAAATCCAAGCTCTACGTTCTCCAAGTATGGCCCAGGTCTGTCCCAAGATGTAAATACTAAACATTAATACAAACTGAACAATACAGTAGTTTTTGTTTTCCTCTTTAAGATCATGGACTGGGTTTGTTTATTACTGGATGCTCATTTTACACTCTTGGTTATGGCACCAGAAGCTAAAAGACTGGTTTTTGAGCTTCACAAATTTGTGAGATCACAGGTAAAGCATGTCTTATTGTAAATGGGTAACCACTGTTCATAGCTTTGTGTCTTTACAATGCTTAAATTAAAAAAAATTCTTTCAATCTTTCTTAGGTTAAACTGTACACCAAGCTGGGAAAAATTAAGGGAAGTCTTCAAGTGCTCAAGAAATCCAAACAATCTGAAGATTTTGCCTTGTACTCCATAAAAGTGATTGAGTTCTTTTAGATATATAAGTTCTATACAGACTATTTTTAATAAAAAACATCATTATCATAAAAGTCAAAATCATTAAAAAAATCTTTGTTTTTAAAATATTTTTTTTCTATAAATTATTCAAAAACATTTCAGATGTTTCCTAGAAGCTACTCCAGAATGTTTCCGTTTTACTTGCATATCTGTATTTTTTAAAAATCATTTAAACCGTTCAATCCAATTTTGCTATTGTTGACTCTTATTTGATTCTTAGTTAATTGAATGCTGTGGTGGCCATTTGTAGTGCTCAATTATATATGAATATATTTATGAAAAGACAATTTGAAATGTCATCACAAGAACAAATAATCTGATCATTTCTAAAAAGTTACTATGTTAGCGTGCAATTTTGATTTTACCAGTGACTTCTCTGGTTGGTGGATCTTGCTTTAGAATTGTGGGCAGGACTGAATGAGGTCGGTAAAGTTATGTTTGTAGGCAGAAAAGGATGTTTTGTGTAAAAAAAACTATTTTGAATTCCAAAGCTTTGGTAAAGTCAGGCTTTTCATAAAAAACAAAGACTGTTAACATTTTGATATCACAGACCACCTTGTTGTGTAAAGTTTGCATGCTATAGCTCAAATCATAGATGCATTCTTTGCAGTCTGACATTCCAAGACAGAATATGTCAAAGCGGCACAATGAGGGCTGTGCCATTTGAATATACCCATGTAGTGTAAAAAGGCAATACAATATACACAGTATATAATAAAAAGATAACAGCAGTTGGCACAAAAAGCGTTTCTATCTTCAGGTGGTGGAAAATGGGTGTGGTCACCTAATCTACTCAAAGTTCAATGGTGCGCCTGCACATGATGGATGTGTTGTACAATCTAATTCCAGGGGGACCAGCTCCTCCCCAATGACAGAACTTGCTTTCTTGATTACTTTATTTAGCTGGTTAGTATCACTTGTTTTCACCTTAGTACCACAGCATAGAAAAGGGAAACTAGCAACCATAGACTGATAGAACATGTTAAGAATTTTGTTGCATACATTAAAAAAAGCAAGATGTGCTGAAAGTCTAAAGTGTTGCGGGTGATATAGCTGTGGTCTAGCTGTAAGGTAATCAGTGACCCAGGAAATCAATAAGGCACCAACCTACATTACAGAAATGCATGCAGAAATTTATGTAGCCAGTTACACAGTCCACCATATTGTCAATATCATTTCCCTGTTCGCACAACAAACCCAGTCAGTTGTCTCCAGGGCACTGCAGAGAACAACCCTATCCAGAGTCTATCCCCTTGCTATCCTAGTGGTTATGTTGGACAGCAGGCTTACAGAGTGGAGTAAGCAAGACAAGGTTGTGATCAGATCATCCAAGTGGGGTGATGGCAGTGGAGCTGTATGCTTTCTTGACATTGGCATATAGTAGATCCAGTGTTCTGTTTTCTCTTGTTAAACATTTCACAAACTTGTGAAAAATAGGTGGAGTTGAAGAAAGAGATACATGAAGTCTTTTAATATGGAGGCTGAATGAAGGCTCTTGGGTCTATGGCAGCCCATAGAACCGTACATAGGAAAGTTATGCGATTTGGCACACAGATGACAGCCTGAAATGTAACCATAGCTAATTTTGAGTCTCTATCTCAAATTCTCTAGCATTACCAACAGTTTTAAGTTTCACTCACATTTTTGCTTATAACTTTTGAACCGTATGTCCTATAAACAAGTTTTTTCCTCTGATTCCTTGGTTAATGACGATTCAAATGCACCCTGACATCATTTTCCATCATGAAAACTTTACCACCACTTTGAATTTTTTTGAAAAGCCTACATTTATGAACTCCTCCTAAGCCGTTTGTCTGATTTGCACAAAATGTGTATGTTGCATCTAGAGACACACCTGAGAGATATGGAGTTTGTGAGTTACGGATATAAGGCTGTATCTTGACAACGCTTTGGTGTATTGACACGAAACGTGGAGCATATCATCACAGGCATGACCTGAGGGTGCATGCACAGTTTTGTCACAGTGCCACCTACTGGTCCAGAAATATAAAATGGCTTTTTCCATGTAACTTTTGAATACTTTATAATTATGAGAGTGATCTCTTGGTTTCTTGAGGCATGCTGAGTCAATCAATATCTGATGTTTCATGTGGTCGGCCATTTTGGGCATCGCCCATTTTAATTGTCATAAAATGCAGTATTTAACAACACAATTGCATATTGTTACAAAACTTTATATGGTTCATCGTACCATACTTTAAGGTGATCACCTGCACAGTTTGGTGCCAGTGCCACCTAGTGGTCAAAAGATATAATATTTACGAAAACGCTTATAACGTGATTGCAATAGTAATAACATTGTTCAGCAAGTCTCTCTTTTGATTCTTTGGATCATGCTGAGTTTTACGGTACCAAATTTGCCATAGTCCATGCTATTTCCTGTCAGCCTTTTTGAATTATATTGAAAACTTAATTTTTCTAACTCTTCCTACAATGAGAATCTCTTCCTTTGTTTGTAGAATCTACAGACAACCCTGAGAAAAAGTTATGGAATTCATGTTGATACCCCTAACCATTCCTGTATACCACGAGATATAAAATTGCATATAAAATTTAATATTAGGTATCTTTGCCATGCTTTGGTGTATTGTCACTGCATGTGTTTTGTGTTTCAACATAGACATGTCCTGAGGGTACATGCACATTTTTCTCATAGCACCACCTCCTGGTCCAGATATGGACAATTGTATTTTACTTATAACTTTAGAATACTTTGGTCTATAATTAGGAGCAAGCCTTGAAGCAAGCCAAGTCAAACAATAATTCACGTTCCATGGTCTGCCATTTTTGGGTGTTGCCCATTTTTAGTTATGTCATAAAATGCAGTATTTAGCCAACGCAATTGAATAACATTACAAAACTTTATATGGTTTACAACTTCCCTATTGTGACCGGCAAAGTGTGGGGCCAGCACCACCTATTGGTTAAAAGATATAACAAAATTTACAAAATGCTTATAATGTGATTGCAATAACATACTGTTATTCAACATCTTTCTTTAGATTCCTTGCCTCATGGTGAGTACTATGATACTAAATTTGTCATAGCGAATGGTACTTCCTGTTGGCCATTTTGAATTATATTGAAAACATACTTTTTTAAACTCCTACAGCATTTGTCTAATTTGCATGAAACTTGGTATGTAGCATCTAGAGACACTCACAACAAAAAGTTTAATGCAACAAAGAATTTGTCATTTACTCAAATTGGTTTCTTATACCATATCAACGAATATGACAGCATGCATATGCAATAAACTTCAGGCTGAATCTTTGCTAAACTTTTGTGTATTGACCCCCTCAAAAATATGTTGACAGCGGCACCTATTGGCCAAAAGTTTAAAATCATTTAATTGTGTTGTAGTGGGTTTTATCTATGTTTTATGTAACAGCTTGTCTTAATCTTATTTTTCTCAATGTCATAGATGTCCACAAATGCTTCTTATAGTGCCGTTGATGGACTTGACCCCGTAATTGCTGCTTGCAACTATATTTATTATTATAATTATGTATTCTTTTTTCAAGGTTTTCTTGAGCTGTATGTTTAGTCCTGGGGACTGAAGACAAACATGGCTATTGTGAGTCATAGTCATAGTACCACCAACTCGCAGAAGCAAGGGTGTCCTCTTAAACGTACCCAAGTCACTTTAAACTTGGTCAGAATAAAAGAGACATTGAAGATGCTAATTTGTGAATAGATTGTTGATATCTTAAATGCTGTTGCCATGATGACACAATCAGTTTATGGCAAGAAAGGGAACAGGAAGTGTCTCCTGTATTCTGTGTGCATAGTGTGAACCCTAGTTCAAAATAACGTTAGGACGATGTGTAAAATGTAAATAGAAACAGATTACAATGATTTGCAATCTTATATAGATATATAGAACATAGATAACATTTCAAATGTTGAAAGCAAGACATTTTAATGTTTCATGCAAAATATTAGCTCATTTGGAATTTGATGGCAGCAACACCTCTCAAAAAAGTTGGGACAGGGGCAACAAAAGGCTTAAAAAGTAATTGGTACTGATAAGAAACAGCTGGAGGAGCATTTTGGAGCATTGGCAACAGGTCAGTAACATGACTGGGTATAAAAATGGGCTCAGGAACACTTCCACAAATCATTGTCTGGAAACACAGTTTGCCATGCCATCCACAAATACACCTTAAAGCTCTATCATGCTAAGAAGAAGCCATATGTGAACATATCCAAGAAATGCCACCGTCTTCTCTGGGCCATAGCTCATTTAAATGGACTGAGGCCAAGTGGAAAACTGTTCTGTAGGCAGACGAGTCAAAATTTGAAATTCTGTTGAAATTCTGCACTGCATCCTTCAAACTAATGAGGAGGGGGACCATCCAGCTTGTTATCAGTGCACAGTTCAAAAGCCTGCATCTGCGATGGTATGGGGTTGCTTTAGTGCCTATGGCATGGACAGCTTACACATCTGGAAAGGTTTTTCAGGGAAGGTCTTGCATGTTTTAGCAAGACAATGCTAAACCGCATACTGCATCCATTAAAACAGCATGGCTTCGTATTAAAAGAGTCCGGGTGCTAAACTGGCCTGCCTGTAGATCTTTCACCAATTAAAAACATTTGGGATGTCACAAAACAAAAAATCTGGCAAAGAAGACTTAGGACTGTTAAGCAGCTAGAATCTACATCAGACAAGAATGGGACAACAGTCCCCTCCCAAAGAGGGGATGCTACACAGTGGTAAACATGACACTGTCCCAACTTTTCAGAGAGGTACTGCCATTAAATTCAAAATAAGATCATATTTTGCTTGAAATAGTAAAATGTTTCTCTTTCAACATTTGATATGTTGTCTATGTTCTAGTATGAAAATATGGGTATATAAGATTTGCAAATCATTGCATTCTGTTTTACACAGTGTCCCAACGTTTTTTTAATTGGGGTTGTATATCACACTTGGGATGTTTGGTGTTGTGGGTTGATCACAATAAGTCATAGTCATAGTGTCAGCAACTGGTAGAAGGAAGTCTGTCACTTACATCAGAATTACTTAGAACAGACTTTTAGTTGCCTTCAATTATTTTTGGAACTAAATGCATATGACAACTATGCATCATTTTCTGAGAAGAACTCTGTGGTGATGTGTTTGTGAACAAAATTTAGGAAACTGCTTATAACTTTTATTAATTGTCCTTATTGTCATGAAACCTATCTTTGTATATTTTCTTATGTCGAGTGCTATGATACCAAATTTGTCACAGGCGACTATACTTCCTGCTCAACATTTTGAATTCTTTTGAGTTCAGATAGATGGTGCATATATCATACATGCATAAACCTCTACGAAACTAGGTGTATCTGTCTTTTCGACCCAGACTAATTTTGCACTGACACCTCTTAGCTCCGCCCACAAGGAAGGATTTTCTGAAAAGTGCATGCTGTAAAACTTTCAAATAATTCTCCTAGGCATTTCATGTGATTGTCACCAAACATGGTTAGCGTCATGCCAAGACATTAAAGATTCATAATTATGAAGGGATTTTTGATATCTCAAATGGTGTTGCCATGGCGAGGCAGTAAAATTATGGCAAAAAATGGAAGAGGAAGTCTGTAATATCTACAGCATGCATTGAGTGATTTATGTCAAACTTAACAAATATGTTTATTGTGGTGGGCTGATCACAATGATGTGGCTGTTGTGAGTCCCAGTTATAGTGCCACCAACTAGCAGCAGAAAGTGTGTCACCAACAAATAAATCCCTTAATCCTTTTTCCTTTAATTTTATTAAAAGAGGGTATACACATGATGCCACAGTGGGCAGCGGTCACTGTGGTTATGCCCACTAAGTGGCAGCAAGAAAGTGAGCGCGAGTGTTCAGCTCATAGATGTCAATAGTACTGCTTAAATGCCAAGAACACAAAAATCATGTCTAAAATGGGAAAGAGCTGTTCTTCACAAATAAATTTAACTAGAAATTGGAGCAACTTTTTACAGAATGCTGAAAGCTACAGAAAAGATAAATTATACAGATTAAATAAATAGATTTAACTCTTTCAAATTTAGACTGATACAGGCACAGAGGAAATATATAAAAAAATATATTTTTGAAATATATTTAGTTTACACCGTAAACTGATACACCATAATTCACCATATATAATACACCATAATTCTGTATTTTTCAGCTAAAAGTAGCTAAAACTAGATCGCTTTAAATATTTTGTAAGGATAACTGTAGAGTCCTACTGCCTTTAGTTTAGGCAAATAATAATTGTTTTAATTGTGTTTTTGTGTTTAGGACTTTCAGTGTGTGTGAGCCAGTTGCAGAGCCAGTTTCCACCCTCAAGTCTTATCCACCTCAGTTAATCCAGTCTGACATATTTAATATAATCTCAAGCAAAACATTCCACCTCTTTATACTGTGCAAAAAAAACCACTTTTTCCATGGTGTTGTACATATGTGGCATTTGGTTGTCTCTCCCATATCCTTGCCTGACCTCCAGTACATATGTCACTCATATTTGCAAGCATACAGTCTTTTCAGTAACACTTGGTGTGGGTTTCTAGGCCATCTCATCCGAAAGGCAACTTTTTCATGAAAGCTTCCTTTCATGGAAAACTGAAATGGAACCTCATAAATGACCGCAAGTAGACTGAGGATGAGTTCCTCAAAGAATATGACACTATAATTTATTTAAAAAGGCGCAATTTGTTAAAATAGTAATTTTATTAGTCACTTTTCTCACTTTATTAGATGATTTGCCTTCTCTGTGCAGGGTACATGCAATGCAGCCTTACAATTTGTTAGTTTTTGCTTATCTAGCAGCATAATTAGTTCCCAATATTTTGGAACAGTTTTACTTTGACAGGATGCTTATATATGCTATAAAATGCTGCTTACCCTGACAGCTGACTAGGATTTGCAAAAGAGCATGTGTCAATTAAATAATAAATAGTTTAATGTTCTGAAATAAAGCTGAAACAATAAAAGAAATAATAAAAAATGACATTTGCCGAAGATATTGTTAGGTTTAGCAGACAGAGCCAAGAGGCAGACAGCTTTTCAACAACAAAAACTTGTAACACTCTAAAGATTTCCTCACTGAGGATTCTGACATTTTTAGGTTTTACTGTCTCTAATGGGAAATTTCTCTACCCACTTTGGAAATAGACTATTATAACAAGGAGAAATGTATTTTGTTTTTTACTCACTGGAAAGGGCCCCATAAATCAATTCCCAGTGTGTGTCCTGGCTCTGTAACTTGGGTATGTTGTAGAAAGCCACTTGTAGAAAGCCGTTGTAGAAAGGTTTGGTGTTCTTATATATTTGGCAGAAGTCACAACCTTTGATGTATTGCCAGACGTCTTTTTAAAGAGTAGGCAACCAAGTTACCTATAACAGCCTTAGCAGAGTTTTTATCCTGCCCAGATGTCCTCTCAGCAGGCTATCATGGTGATAATGCAGAAATCCTGGTATTAATGCCTGGATTAAACAAATAATGGAATTTGTTGTCTGATTGTTCAGCAGGACATAGTACCATCACTATTCTATGCCTTGGCTATTTCAACCAGGCTATGAGGAAAGTCTGATGTATATTTGGGAGGTGAGATAACTAGACAGACCTCATCACTCTATTTGATTTGTCTGGTAAACTCTAGATAATGCATCTGGTCCTTTATTTTGTGATGTACTTGAAAGATGAACTGCGATCTTTACATGGTCTGTAACAATGGCAAAATTCCTGCCGTGCAGGTAATGCCTTCATTTTTTTACATTTTCTGATATTGAATAATTTAATTCAGCTCCTTTTAAGGTCCTTGATATATATGCTGCCATACCCTCACCTTCAGAAGTTAGCTGGCTAAGGATGGCACCTAGACCCACATCACTGGCATCTGTATATGCCTGAAATTCTTGGATAAGATCAGGTTGCATGGGAACAAGTGGGTTTTGCAATGCTTGATAGCATCCATGCTAGCCTGGCATTCAGGAGGTACTTACAAAGGTAACTTCGTGAGACAGCTATGTGTCTGCTGAGACCTTAAATGGCATTTTGGATTCAGCATTTTCAAATTGGTGCATCACATTCGGTTATACTAGAAGGCCATATTAAAATCAAAATAATATGGCATAGTATAATTATAAAACCACAATTCCTGTGTTAAATGCATGTTATAAATAGCCTTTCTCTGTTACTCGTCTCCTACAAAAACACATGCAACTGCATGCATGTGCCTCATAGAGTGTATATATTTTAATGTTTAATACATACACTAAATCCAGAAGAATTGTGGCAGCGTCTCAAAGACGCTTGAAGAAAATGCTGTAGGGATGCTTTCAAAAATAATGTCATAAATAGATTTTATCAATTAACTTCTAATAACTAAATCAAATAAATATTTTGTGTGAACAACCTTTGGTTAAAACCTCTTTTGTCCTTGGTAAATATGCACATAGCTTTTCAGGTAGCTTTGCAGGCAGGTTTCTTCAAATGTCTTGGAGACGCTGCCACAGGTCTTCTGGATTTAGTCTGTCTCAGTTTTTTCTGTTGGTTCATAATGTAATCACAGACAGACTCAATGATTGTGAGATCAGATCTCTCTGTGGAGCACTGGCTGTTGTCAGCCTTGCTCTAGTTGCCATTTAACTAAAAGATGATGAGGAAGCTTTAAAAAAACTTTATGCTGCGGCTGGCTTTAGAAACCCACGTCTCTACTCCAGAAAAACCCATAGAAGAATATCAGCTGAAACTTATTTTGCACCATTTTAGCAAACGTTCTGTGAAAATTGCACAGTATATACATCTTGCAAACAAACTATTAGAAGACAGGCCAGTTAAAAACTGACAGTAAACAAAAACTATACAAAAATAAACCAATTTCGTTTTAATGGTTAATTTGATAATTATTGTGATATATTGTATGTAAATACGTAAATATTAGGTTAAAAATATATAAATTGTAGGGGTGAAACGGTGCATGTACATGTCCCGATCCGTCACGGTACAGGCGTCACGGACCGGTTCATGTATTCCGACGACGAATACAATGTCACAAGCGCCCAGAAGGGGGCACACGTGATAATGCAACGCTAACTGTCACAACAGGAAAAAGCAGCAGAAGAGATCTGCCACGCCAATCCAAAACAAGTATTGCAAGTTCATACAGCACACAAGAACTCGAAAACCCGCCTGATTGTTTAAAATCCAGAGTGTGGGAAAGTTTCTGGTTTCCTGTGAAGTGCGGCAGTAAAGAAGAGCGAGTCGAAGATAGGACGTCGGCGTTGTAAGGCAGCTGTACGGTACGTGAGTGGAAATACGACCAATATGCTAACATGTCAAACGACATCATCCAGATGTGCCAGTCACCGGAGTTAAGCAGAAAACCACTACAGTAGTGCAACAACTAATCCATGCAGCTTTTAAACAGCCTTTAGATGTGAGAGCAGACAGGACAAAGCTATTACGGAGGCAATTGGCATATACATTTAATCTGCAATCAGCTGCAACAGTTGGTCTTAAGTTTGTTGACAAATAATGTCACAGTTTTCATCAACATTTTTTTACTGATGAAAATGAGACATTGATTGTATGTACTGAACGAACAGCTGAGTTTAAATGAGAAAAAGCTTTACTTAAAATAACTGGTATCTTGGTCATGGTCCAATAAATCCAGTTACAACAATGCATTAAAACTGATGACTAAAATATTACTAAAACGAAACTGCATTTTAATCAAAAAAATAAAATTACTAAAACTGAATCAAAATTTAATCAAAATTTGCTGTCAAAATTAACACTGGTGTTGGACCAGATGTCATTAAATTAACATTAAAAACAGGCTTTTTTGAGAATATATAACTGGATTCTAATGTAACAGCTAGGGAAAATACTTTACAAAATCCTTTGTCAGGTCAAAGCAACATTGATGAATTAGCCTGTAAAAAACATTTGATTAAGAGGGGGGAAATGAAGGATCTGTATATGAAGAGATACTGTACAATCAACCATTCTCTTTAATATTACATATACCATCACACTTGCAGTACGACACTATCTGATGTCTTAACGTAGGGATAGGTTAATCAACTGAGTGACATGACCATGTACAACAAATAAGAAAAGGTCACTCCTGTAGGAGTTCATAAAATGCAACAGCCTGCAGAAGAGCATCACATAGTTCTTCTCCTCGGTTCTTACTGCTCATCTGAAAAGAGTTTCTGTGCTTTACCACTAAACTGTGGGGGAAAAGAACTCGCGGCTCTTGCTTTATCACAGACTCTGTCATCATCTTCCTTACTGTCTCAGCTCCACTTGCCCGGCTATCCCCAACCATCAGCTCAAAATGGCGTCCTACAGCTGTTCGCATCATGTTAAGGACTTTGGGGTAGCTTCCATGTTCTTTCGCTGGGGTAAGCAAAGCAAACAGCATGGCCTCTACTGTTCGGAGGTGAGCCATGACCGGATAAAGGGAAGTGTTCTGCGGAGAGATACTTGGCTTCTCCACCACAAAGAAGTCAGCAGCAGGAAAGCTTGAAATAACAGCAGAGATCTGGGGTTTAGAAAAAAATGCATTCTAGTTTAGTGTATTGTAGTCTAGTTTATTGTGGTCCGAACAAGGTGCATCACTGTAAAAAGGTAAACCAGCAACATGTGTTAACTGCCTGGCTATTAGAACTCAGGGTCAAAATAAGTGGGAAAAAAATTCAAGTTTACATTTGTTTAAATCAGTTTATGGATCATAAGAATAGTATGTGTGAGCGCTATTAATTAAAACAGTTAAAAAAATCAGCTATACTAGACTACAGGAAAATTATTAGTACACATTTTCCTTTGAAGGCAATTTCTGTGAAACACTTCAAAAATGAAATTAACATCCAAACACAATTCACCCTGTGGGGAATTTGACTGACAGTAGATTAATGTTGGTAGAAAAATGTGCTTGTTTGGGACTGTAACACAGGGAGCAGGTACCCAGCCAACTGTATATACTCAGAATACACAGTTTAACTCGTTCCCTAAACCTGGCAGAAACCCGTGCAGCTATCCAGATAGCTAGGATGACTTACTTCTGAATGTGATACTAAATGCATACACAGAGGACAGTCTAAAATGTTGCCATTGCAAATTTGCAGTCTCTACATCAAACTTAAACATTTAACTCATGTTATGGTCATAAGTCCTACTCATAAGACTCATGAAAAACAAAATATTTTTTTCTCTTATTCCTTGGCTCATGCAGATTCAAACACATTGTGTCATTTTCAAAAAACATCAATGACGTCATTTTCCATCCTGAAAATATTTCTACCATTTTGAATTTTTTAAAAAAAATTACTTTTCAAACTCGTCCTGTAGTATTTGTCTGATTCACATGGAATTTGCAATTAGAGACACCCAAGACAAAAGTTATGGAATTCGTTTGAATAGGTATGAGGCTGTATTCTTGGAAATGAAATCGCAAAAGGGTAATTGCTATTGCAATTTAAATATGGCCAGGTCGCAACGTGTAAGACATGGGAAATGCAATTGCAAATGGACTTTGCGTTTTCATTTGAAATTTGGCACACATTATACGTTCGCGTTTGCAATTGTTTTTTAAAATTGTCCTTAATAATGCTCCATAGAAATGCCATATTTTCATGTGGCTTCATCTTTTAAATTCTATGGCTCATGTCGAGTGCTGCAATTGTAAGTCAAAGCACCTACAGCTTTGGTCCGGTTTTCACAAACTTTGTGTAATATCTAGAGAGACTCACAACCAAAAGTTATCCCATATTAATAAATCTAACAATGAACAAATAAAATGGATTTCAGGCTGTTTCTTTGCAAAACATTTGTGTATTGACTTTGTAGGTGTCAGTGTCACAATAGCCTGACTGCCTCATAAACATTTTGTGACAAAGCCACATACTGGTCAAAAGTCATAAATGATTTTATGGTGTTGTAATGAGTTACCTATGTTTTGTAACTGCCTTTTCAATTCTATTTTTTAATCTACTGTTAAGGATCAAAAATCATAAGCAATCATACTCCGAAAAAAAAACACTAAACCATTTCTTAACTCACATCCTCCAAATAATCTGATGCCATGTATGTCCCATTCATAAAGCTCTTGCACACTTCCTGCTGCCAGTCTAAGACAGTTCTTGCTCGGTCCATATGTGTCCACGCAATTTTATTAGTGCCACAAACAATGGATACAATAGAGCTTGCATCCTGCAACACAATGGAAAACATAACATTGCACAATATTGTTAATTCATGCAATTAAATGTGATGGATTAGACAGATTACTTATTCTTACTTTCAAGAGAGCTCTGTCAACTTCAGGTCTTATAAATTTAGCCAGGTGAACTTTTCCCTTTTTCTTCTCCATCTTCTCAATCGGTTTAAGTATGGAGTTAAATACTACAATGGCACTCTTGTGTTTCAGTAATGGTACATTAATAATGCTTTCCAGATTGCTGAATGGTCCAAATCTGGTTCTGTAGTTGATAATGTTGACAGCTTTCCGCCCTCTCAGCAGTTTCACCTGTGCCAGTTCAGACTCTGTGGCTGTATTAAGGCACTGGAGAATAACAGCACGCTGCTGTGCTGTGTAACATGAGTCCAGGGATTTGCTGTTTCCCTGGCATAATTCAGAGGAAACGGATGCATTCATAGTGTCAGTCCCAGCCACCAAAATTCCACTTCTCTGGCAACAAGTGCAGTGGAAATATCTAGACATATATTCAGGCAGGAAGCTCGGAAGATGCCAGAACAGGCCATAGTGTCCTGCAACAAGTCAAAAACAGAAAACAAACAATATGTAAATAAATATGTAATCACAAAGCATTCTGCAAGTAAAAATCTGTTAATATTAGTTTAATAAACAAAAATATTCAATAAATTAAAATAGTAAAAGTAAAGTATGAAGTATAAAGTATGAAACAGCAGTTGCTATGGTGTTTTCTTCCATATTGTGACACATATCCAAATAAGAGATTGTTGGAAGTTAAAGTGACATTTTGCTAACTAAAGAGGCATTGCTAACTAAAGAGGCAGTTGTAAATGCAAGTTTATAGTTTGTTGTAGAGGATTACTCTTCACTCTCCAATTAAGAACTTTTTATTGAAATAGAACAATCAACATTGCCAATTGTTGCGATCATTTCAGTGACAAGATTCTGGAGGGGAGGGATAGAGACTGTCTGGCCATTAGACAGTCAATATCCATCTTCAGAAGATCTAAAAGAGAGGGTATAATAATTTTTCACTTTGAAGTTCATAATGTCAACTAGCTCAGCTTTAATATAAAACCCTGCCCAGTAGTCACATCTTGTTTAAGGGTGTAGATGACAAGGAAAACAAACAAAAGGAAGACTGTCTGCATGAGCAGGGTGCACTGAGGTACGCAAATACATAGTTTTACAGACATTTAGGACATCCTATCATTTTGGACAGAATGCAAGGATTGGACAAACACTGTTAGTCCTGCCCATTCCACGGACAATATCAGCTACACACATAGAAATTATTATTATTATATTTAGACTATTTAGTAATTGCGTTGTGATTGCCAACCCTTCCTTTAACTGTGAAAGGTGGGTATTTTAATCATTTTTCCCACTGATGCACACGCACAATATTGTGAGACATTAAAGGCAGCGAAGGATACATCTAGGGTGCTTCTCAATTCTTATTTTTGTGTCTTTGTTTTCTTTCCTCATGCCTTAGCTCCACTCCATTAGGCGAGGGAAGGATGCAAGGACAGTAGGCAGGGACAAAAAAAACACTTCTACATAGGATACATAAATGTTTCCTTTCATGCCTCAGGTGACTTACTCCTCATTCTCCATTTGAGTATTGAGAAGCACTTCTAGGCTGCCTTCAAAATAATCAGCAGATGAAGCTATCTCAGGAGACAGGAAGTGAAGCAGCCATTGGATTCGGACGTGCCTTGATGCCTTCCTACCATGGAATTTTTAAGGCAGCATTTTACAGCTTTCGGATGCTGTCTGTATTAGTGCCCAATAGCCCCATTCTCTATAGGCCAGTGTGTCCAGTGTGCCATACCTGTGAATTGTCCTAGGTGCAATGCAGCACTTTTCGGCTGTTGTGTGACTGCCTTAATTAGACTGTATGCAGTGATGCCAATGTGAAACTGTGGCAAGGCAAATTAATTGTCATATTTTAATAATAATTATAGCCTAATACCAATGTACAACATTAATGGGCAAACAAGTCAAACATAGTCTTGATCAAAGTGGGTGGAAATGAATTTTGCTAAGGAGGAACATTGAGGGAGACAACAGTGCTCGGCTGTTATCCCTTCACTACGTTTTCTCATCTTGTTTTTCATTTGAACACTTAAATTAATGCTAGACCTTTTAATTGATTATATTCTGATTATAAACAAAGCATTACACTATAGATGCTATTAAACTACCTCAGAAGATTGAAAATACTGCCACACCAAGTGACAATTTACCAGAAAACTTCCAGCTGGTTTAAATTATTTGTGGTAAGAATATTCCATGCATTTAGTCAGTTGCTATTTGCAATATACACCAGATGCTAACTGCATTTCTTTGGTCCTGTAAAGTTGAATCCAATCTAATGACTTGCATTTTAGGGAGGAACTCCTCAACAGATCCACATCATGGTAAATACCATCAAATAATAATTTAATTTTTTTAACTAATACTATTTGTAAAATATTATTTTAAATGAAGGATACGATTGTGAGTTGTTACAGTTATGTGAATAATCTTGTGACAGTTTGTAACTAAATAGGATACTTGACTGTAATGAGTATGACATTTTTTCAGGTCCTCTGTTCTTTCTGTGAGACCCAGCTGAAGATAAATAAGCTGCAGATGTTGCCCTTAACCTATATCAGCCCAGACAGAGTAATTCCAGTTACACCAACACTACATCAGACAAGACTTACTGTTTGTATGGATAGCTGTCAACTAAAGTGTTCTCTGTAGAATAAAATGCATTCAAATATAATTCGGGGACAGACAACAGAATATTGCAAGAGGAAAGAACTCGCATGACTTAAAAAAAAATTAAATGCAAAAGAAAACAAAATAAATATTGTTCTGTTTTTTCCCCAAAGGGAACAATTTCTTTACACAATGACTGTAAGGTAGTTACACAAAAATCCATGTTGTTCCAAGCCTGCATGAATCATGGAACAGAATGACAATATGTACATTATGACAACTTAATTTTTGTGTAAAATGCCTCTTTGAAGATGTACATTTTTTAAACTAATTGTAACCTATAATTGTATTGTTTATTGGAAAGGCTTTTTTATGTTTGGCTGTTTGGTCTTCAGATTAGTAGAGAAAACAATACTCTAAGAAATGTACATGTGTTTATGAATGTACATTATATATATATATATATATATATATAAAATCTGTGCCAGCTTCTCCAATACACTTGAAGAAACTTGTTGTTAAATAAAAGTAGATGTGTTGTTGTATGACGTCGTTTCATCCCAGCCAGAAACCAACACTGATTCGACGCAAATCAATTAGATCAAATTTGTGTTTGTTTTCAATGGTGCGAACGACGATGGTTCAACATGACTTCGATGTATGGGACGCCAACGGTGCCAAAAGTATTAAAACAAAACGTGTTTTTGTTACGTGTAGACAAACGTTTTGATAGTCTTTACACAAAGTTTTTGACCCTGTGTTTTTGTTACATTAAGACACGATCAATTAATTCGCCTTAACGCAATATTTTAGCGTGTTTTTGTTGCGTGTTGAAATGAACGTTTTAATCACGTAAACGTGTCCGTATAAAGTATTCCGTTCTGTTACGTGGACTCTTCCAATCACCCCTATCATTCAGTAAGAAATGGACTGTTCCAAACTTTTCACCAGCGATCTGGGATGCATGACAAACCATGGCACAATCTGACATCATAAAGCATGAATACATACGTACATATGTTACGTTGCATACGTACATGCGTAAATATAACGTCTGACGTTTGCATAGACATTGGCTTACCTACCACCGCGCCATCCCTCACGAACAAATTCGACGACTTATTTTTATATGAACAAAGTATCCGTATTAACGCCAAATGTACGCGTTTCGTTTTAATACTTTTGGCCCCGTTGGCGTCCCATATCCATGAACAAAAAGATGTTAGATCGACGTCGGAAATCAACGTTTCGATGCCGGGAGAGATCGATTTTACGTAGATCCTATGTCAGTTTGCTATCTGGGTACCGGCCTTGTAACATTGAGACTGCAGCGTCTACCTTTCACATTACAAAATACCGTATATTATACGTTTATGTGTAGTATTATTACCTTTAAGGACGAAGGATGTAAGAAGACGTTTAGTGATCGACATGTTTGACCACAAACGATAAACGTTCACGTTAAAAGCGTTTCTCTCAGGAACCCCACATTATAATAGCTCGTGTGGAAACAGTGTGTATACGTGGTTCCGACTATGAACGGACGGTCAGGGTAAATGTTGAGTTTCAGTTTTCTACAAAAGAACATTTTCACAAGTTGATGACAATACTTCACTGGAGACAGTACACAGACACAAGGACAGAAATGGAGACAAAAGGTTTGCAGGTTAGACTAGATGACTCTGTCATGATTAATAGTTTATTTCGAGGCCGAATTCTTATTTGCAGCTTATTTACTCTATGGAGTTAAAATTGTGCCTAAACAAACAAACCCAGCACTTGCACATGCAATCTACTTTGCAAAGGAAACTCTACTGTCAAACAAAAAGAAAGCCTATTGCAAATACATAAGGCAATTTAAGAGAAAATGCAGAGATGTAACAAATACATGTACTGTGTTTTACAATACACATTTTATATGAGATTCAGCTTAATTTTCCTACAAACGTGATCACGCAGATTTTTTCCACACATGCAGCTGTGCAACTTCCCGTTCCAAAATGCTCTATCGGGCATTTTACACAAGTCTCCGGGGAAAAGCCCTGAACATTACTTTATGTGCCACCCCCGTCAGTGGCAGCAACTGAAAAGACACATTTACCATTTTAGTTAGTCTCATTAAATTTAATTTAACTCTTACAGTAAATTCTGTTTAGAATATAGCCTTTTACCTTTAAATGTCACTTTAATTAATCCTAGCAATTTATTCTCATGGATATAGTCATACTGATTTGGTTTTATGCATGATCAAAATCGCAAAAGTTGTGAATGTTTTATCTTGTTTAAAATTCTCAAATGACTATGATCCTGACTGGTTGGTTATTGCTACTTGCATTGGCCACTCCATCCAGCCATCTGCTGTTAAGCTCAGAAATGTACACGTTCATCCCTCTTTCGCTCAAAAGAATTAAACTATTATTGTGCACCTGTTCATATAATTATATTCAGCAGCAATTTTCACAGGCTTTCTGTTAAATTCTTCATATGATCTGCCACATTCATTTAACTTATTATTTAAACCAACTCTCAGAAAATACAGGAATGTTTTTTCTTCTAGGCCCAACGAGACGCATTCACCAAAATGAAAGAATGTATAGTTGATAACAAAACTTGGATGACTAGCAACTTTCTACTATTAAATCTAAACAAAACAGAAGTTTTACTTATTGGACCAAAATCTTCAACACAGAACATCCTAGAACATCAAGAATGTCTTTCTCCTGATGAATGCTCTATAAAGCCTGCTTTATTAGCTAAGAATCATTTTTGATAGCAATTTGTCCTTTGAAAGGCACATTTCCAATATTTGTAAAACTGCATTTTTCCATGTTAAAAATATATCAAAACAATAAATAATTATAAACTATTATTGTCAACTCTGTTTATATCCAAACAAATTTCAGCTTTAACACCCCAGAGGACAATCACAATTGAATTGATAAAAGTAGAGATTTTTATATAAAGATGTGCCTAAGTGCAATTCTGTCTTGGCAATTGAATCATTTACATGTTTTTTTGCATTAGCATTTTTATGTTTGTAATCTTAAATTCATACAATGCTGCACATTTCGTGTTTATTATTTGTGTTCTCTGCTTGTATTTTGACCACGGTTTTGGATTATTGTCTGCACTCTGTTTGCTGTTTTGGCATTCTTGTTATCAAACCTGTTTTTCATGACTACGATACTGCCTCTATCTTAATTTTTGCCTTTGTTTTATCTTTTATCAAATTTCGCATTTCGTTGTGACCTGCCCTTGGCCAGATCTGCCAGGCCCTGTGCCCAGCCTGCTTCTCGTCAGACACAGACACAGAAGCAGGTTGTGCCTCTGAGGTGCCCCAGCACAGTTCCTTGGAGAGTGGGCAGTACCAACCC
The DNA here is from genome assembly GCA_036877525.1 of Chromobotia macracanthus. NCBI lineage: Eukaryota > Metazoa > Chordata > Actinopteri > Cypriniformes > Botiidae > Chromobotia > Chromobotia macracanthus. Next base: position 8,781,684 of record JAZGTH010000062.1, on the reverse strand, counting down.
ATCACGGTGGCTCCTTCAGGACAATTCGTCTTGGCAAAGTGATTCAATTCGCCCGCCCAATTTCAGCTGCATCCTCTTCACCTCTGTATGAGGTGAGGACTCCCCTGTCCTGCAAAGCAAGGTCAGAAGTCCTTCCAACTGCCGAGATGAACAGGGGTTTCTACAGCCCCTACATCATGCCCAAAAAAGGGGGCTGACCGCAGCCAATCCTGGACCTACATGTCCTGAATTTGACACTTCACAGTCTAGCCCTGTCACCCTGTGTCTGGAAAAACTGGAAAAAGTCTCTTTTCTCGTCATTGAGTTAGACTCGGTCAGCATGACAACCCGCCTTACAGAGGACAGGGCATAGTCAGTGTTTGTGCTGTCTCAGCAGTTTACGACTTGTGGTGAGTGTAGACCTCACCCTCTTTTAGTCCAGTTGATTTGGGAAAGGTTCGGAGAAGCCCAGGTGGACCTGTTTTGCTGCTAGCACACATCTGGCCACAATACCTATGCAAGTATGCGTTTCAAGCATTGCATTTACCTATGCAATTGGAGCTTATTCCAATTTTGTGTAGTTTAATTAGCAAGTCTTCCCTCCACAAGGTGTCATAACCCTTTTCTTTGTCGAAGAAAACTGCAACCATGTATTCTTTTATTACAAAAGCTTTATTAATTTCATTTTTAAACAGTACCATTGTAGTATTGTAAATCTACTTTTCCTAAAATCACTTTAAAATGTTGAAACACTTCCCTTTTCTCCAAAATGTAATCAGTCGCTTCACCATAATTTTTTACATTACTTTACAAAGCGTGCAGGTACAGGCGATGGGTCTATAACTACTAGCATTTTTTAATAAGATCAAACTTGTGCCAGCTATTCGTGAAAAAGTTCGCTGTATAGGATGTTTTAAAACGGATCCACTTTTATGCGGCAAGTTGCTTTCGGAGTTTTTCTGACGTGTAACCGGAAGTTGTGTACAGGACCACTTCCCTTTCACACGTGCGTTGGGTTGAGAAACTGATCAGATTAACGTTATATCTTTTAAAGTTTATCAAGTTGTTTCTAAAGAAACGTTAGAAATGGCAGATATTGTGCAACAGCGAATAGAGGACAGAATTCCAGCCCTTGAACAGCTAGAGAGGGTCGGTTTGTTCACCAGTAAAGAAGTGAAGTGAGTATTACAGTACATACATCAACTGAATCAACAGACAGAAGTGTTTGTTTTTGTGTTCATTCTGAAACAATGTATGCCGCAAACAACACATTTCATTTTAGATCCATGCTGAAAAGATCTACTGCTCTGGAATACAAGCTTCACCGAGCGGTTCAAAACAAAGATGACTTTATTGCATACATACAGGTCTGCAAGAATTGTTTTTGCTTCCTTATACAGAATTTTTAAGTATATATTATTAAGTATCTATTTACTATATCTAGTTTGCATGGATCAAATATGTGAAAAGCTTGTAAAGTGTGTGCAATTAAATGCCCTTTTGTATTTCATCAGTATGAAATAAACGTTCTTGAGCTTATCAAGAAAAGGAGAACTGTGAGTAGAGCTATGTTTTTATTATTTCTGTTTACTTGTATGGTGTTAATGTACTAAACATAATGACACCATAATCAACCTCTGTTTTCCTGAGCTGTATTTTAATGTTGTGATTACAGAGAATTGGCTATTACTTCAAACGAGAAGAAATCGAGTTTCCCATTATTCATTGTATAAACAATGTTTTCAGAAGAGCTACAACAAAATGGCAGGTTAGACAATGTGAAAAATCCGCCTTTTTAGATGTAATTTGATGCTGAATGTAACAATTCTAATAACTTATTTTCTTAAAGGAAGATGTGCAGCTATGGCTTTCTCAGGTTGCCTTTAACAAAAAATGGGTATGTGATTTTTTTTTTTTTTTCCTAAAAGCATTAAATCAGCTTCAGTGTCTTTGCTGTATTATTATGTAAAGTAGGTTTTGTTTTAGTGTCTTTCACTTTAAACCCCATCTTCTGAAATGCCTTCTTACTGGTCTTACTGGTCATCAGTGTGTCTAGATGCTATATACCAAATTTTGTGCAAATCAGACAAATGCCCTAAGAGGTCAAAAAATGGATAATGCGTACTAACGGGTTGTGAGTGTTAAGCACCAGGTGTTGCCATTCTTTAGGTGTAAGAACTGTTTCAGGAAGCTGTCATTGCAGAGAACATAAAGGTGGTAGTGCCAAGGGATTGTTAAAAATACATTTTAACCACAAAAATTTTAAATCTTATGCCTTTGAAAGTCCATACAATGTCATTTTTGCCCTTGCAATGGAAAAACAGGGTCTCCTTATGGCGGATAAAAGCAGCTAGTAGGCAGGCATTATGTTACTGTCTAACAGTTATGTAGCTGTCAGAAATAATGGCAACACTACTGTTACAGGCAGTTAAAGCAAGATGTTTTCTGTTGGAGAGAACAACTCCCCCTTGACACAGTACTTTTAAATTTTGCAGATTGTTTACATGCACAAACAGCTATATTACATACTAAGGGAAAAGTGAAATAAATAAGCATAGGTGCCCTTTAATATTGTTCCTCTCATCTTTCAACCAGGGCACAAAAACTCAGCTTAGCAAGGTTTTGTCATCTATGTTAGCCATCCATCCTGACAAACCAGGTAACTTTTATTTCAGATGGAATAAATGAGTTTAGTTTAATGTGATGGTACTACATTTAAAAAAATAAGGTTGAACAGATGCTTAGTAGTAAAATTACAATTATTCTTTCAGCTTTGTGGATAATGGCTGCCAAATGTGAGATGGAGGACAGGAACTCTTCAGAGAGTGCCCGACATCTATTCCTCCGTGCCTTGCGTTTTCATCCCAAAAACAAGAAAGTATATCAGGAGGTGAGGAATAACACTGGCACATACTTCTGTTTGTATTAGCCAACTTATGATTAAGAGTGATATAATAGGTGTGCACAAGGGATTAGAGATGAAAAACAATTGTGGTTGGTTCTGTGTCTGTGCAGTATTTCCGGATGGAGCTTATGCATGCTGAGAAACTGAGAAAACAGCAGCAGGAGTTGGAGAAAGCTAAATTAGATGTGGTACGCTTATTAATATATAGACCTAAAGGAATAGTTCACCCAAAAATAAAAATGGTCTTAAAATGTATTTACCTTCATGGCATCCTAGGTGTATATGACTTTCTTTCTTCAGCCAAATGCAGAATTATATTAAATAATATCCTGGCTCTTCCCAGCTTTGTAATGGCATTGAATAGTGTCAGATTTTGAAGCTTCAAAAAGTGCATCCATCCAGTGGGTTAATAAATGTCTATTAACTGGTTTTGCGAAAGAAAACCAGTTAATAATATCTTGAGCTTCAAAATGGCGCAACATTAGTGAGGTTGAATTCCATTGCTTTTACAATGTTTTCCATCACAACGCATATAACTAATCACGTGCATGCAAGAATGAGATTAAACCTTACTGATGTGCCGCCAAATCTGATCTGTTCACTGAAGATTTGATGTGATGTTTTGATCATGCAACATAAAATATTAATTTATTTTTAATGATGTTTAACTACAGAAGACATTTATTAGCCCCCTGGACTCTGTAGTATGGATTTCTTTTATTATGGATGTGTTTTTTGGACAAAATCACAGACTCTGTTCAATGTTACTACAAAGCTTGGAAGAGCCATGATATTGTTTCATATAACTCCAGTTGTGTTTGGCTGAAGAAAGTCAAATATTCCTAGGATGGCATGAGGGTGGGTAAACCATAAGAGAATTTTCCTTTTGGGGTGAAATATTTATTAAAATGGAGTTTTATGGCATATTTTCCTGGGCTCATGTTTGCAGTTTGAAAACAATAATACTTGCATATTTCACAATGTAGGGGGAATATGAGTTTTCTCCAGAAATCATGAGTGGTAAACTGGCTGAGGTGGTGTACAGAGATGCTGCACAAAAAATTAAAGGTTGGCAAAATTTTGACTTAAAGGACTAGTTCCTAAAATTAAAATTTCTTAATTTACTTACCCTCATGCAAGCCCGGATGTATATAACTATTTCTTCTGCTTAACGCAAACAAAGATGCTTGTAGAAATATGCTGTCTGTTATTGTAATAAAACCAAAATGTGAATGCTTCAAATATCACATCCATCATAAAGTAATTCATTTGACTTCAGTATGTGGCATGAGGTTGAGTAAATGAGATTTTTTTTTTTTGGGTAAACTATTAATTTAAACAGTCAATTTAAACATCAGTTGTGGATTGCTTTGTAACAGCCGAGTGCTAAAAACATTTTGTCTCCTCAGGGACTGGATTCATTTTGTCTCTGATGCAGATAGCTGCAATCTTTGACTTTACAAAGGATTTACAGCACACCATTCTTCAGGAGTAAATAGTCTTTTATGTGTATACTCTTCCCTGGTTTTCCATCTCACACGTTTGTTTATCACCTCATACATTATTTATAGGTTCTTTCAAAGTTTTGTCCATTTAGTGGTGTGTGAATGCTGTTTGTGTTCAGTCTGCAGAGTCAGTATAATGATGATTGTCTGATGTGGGATTTTATGGCTAAGCGTGAACTGGATGCTGCTGTAGCTCCTGAGCTCCAGTCAGTGAAAGGAAGTGCCACTGACACAGGGCGCAGAGAGGAGCGTTGCTGTGTCATTTACGAGGAAGCTCTAAAGAGTCTTAATACAGGTATTTTATAATGCCTTTAGTTTACATACGTTTCAGTGTAGCTCTCAGCTCCAGCTGTAAGAAAATTGTTTACTGATTAACAGTGTAATTATTTCTTTAGAGGCAATGTGGATGTGCTATGTCACATTTTGTCTTGAAAGATACAAGAGGAAGACAAATGTGCCTGAACTCAAGGAAAAGGTAATGTACTAATGTAAATTGTATTAATTTTTTGTGGCGTAATACTCTTGACAAGAATATAATATTTATTGTATCCCTTGGGGGATTGGCTTATTCCCATTGTTTTTATATTACGGTGAATTTTTTAACACTTTTATTTTCTTGCAATAACATGCAATCACAGTACAGGTTATAATTCCATAAAAATATGCACAGTGAATGATATAATGAGAATTTCATGGTTTTCAAGCCCGGTACACATCATGTGATAATTGGCCATCGGACAGCATCAGGATGTTATTGAGTGTTTGTCAGGCTAATTGTTTGGTTGGTGTCGTTGGTTACATTGGCTGTAGCTTTTTTGTGATATAAAAATATTCATAACACACATGTATGTGTGTATTATTTATTTTATATATATATATATATATATATATATATATATATATATATATATATATTATATTATAAATAATACACATAACAATATAATAATTCACGTTTGTGTAATGTTTGTTTACAATATTGCCTTTACATGTAATATAACAAAGTTATATAATTCTGTAAGTCATATAGAACATATAACACATTTTATATTGTTTATATTTAAAGAAGCTATACGAAACCAAATGACGAATGTGATAATGATAAAGCGTTGTTTACGGTTAGCATATCCACAGTTTCTCCAGTTTCCCTGTTTGAACGATTAAACAGTCTAGATGCTATTTGCTGGTGTGTGAGAGTCTTCCTTACCCAGGTGCAGAGTGCATGCTAGTTGGCTTTGCTAGTCTTTGCAGTGTGTTCAACTTGTATGCTTGTGTATTTACCAGGAAAACTGAATTAAAATCCATCTGGATGATCTTTGCATAAACCTGTTGTAAAAGAGATGCCAATCCACTCACTGGCATGTTTATTGTGTGACTTTTTCTAGAGGAAAGAACGATTACTCAGAGTCTTACAGAGAGCACATGAGGCCAAGCTTCTGCAAGAGTCTTTTTACAAGACCTGGGTAATGTTTAAATGAAATGCACATATTAAACATCTGCAAATTTTTTCCTTACAAACCTTATATAATGCTGTATAAAATGATGCTAGTAATATAGGATGCTTCCCCATTTCCTTAAAAAACAGCTACAGGTCCTGCTGTCATCAGGGGATACTGTGTCAGCTACACAAATTGCCATCACAGCAACCCAGTGCTTCAGCCAGTCAGTAGAGATGTGGAACCTCAGCCTGCAGACATTGGTCCATGTGAAGAGCTTAGAGGCAGAACATCTATTTCAGGAAGCTCTGAAACATGTGAATCCCAAGGTAGCATTTTTGCCCTAATTAGTGTACTTCAATAGTGTATCTTCTCCTGACTGCTTTCCTTTAATTTTATAGTTAAGTGTCAGGGCTTGTCCTATGTGCTCTAACATATACACGCACAAAACCAATTCCAGAAACGTTGGGGCACTGAATAATGTAAATGAAAACAGAAATGCAGCAATTTGAAAATCTCAAACTCATATTTTGTTTTCAATTAAATATTATGAACATAGAATACATCAAATGTTTTAAATGAGGAAAGGTATCATTTTAGGGAAAGAAGGTCATTTTGGATTTTAATAAAAATGAAGAAAAATGTTAGCTTTGTATTTAAATTGTTTGTACAATTCAGTTTTATTTATATAGTACTTTTGTACAATGTTGCATTGTTTTAAAGCACCTTTACATCCAGTGAAAATAAGAAAACAGGAAAATTATGAAATGTACAACACAGAATACATGGTATTGTAAGTTGTACTGTTTATCATAAGAACAAGACTATGGGATTATGCAATGTTCAGATTTATGGTATTATTGCAAATGATAGAGAATGGTAAATAAAGAAATAATAAAATAGCAGATACTTTAGGACTATAGTTATGTTTGTCTTTCAAACATTTAAGAATATGCCTATAGATAATGAGGTTTTAAACATTATCAGAAGCATTTCAGTCAAGTGACCCTAAATTTTGACCGGTAGTGTATCTACATATAATCATTATGGCATATACATATAAATATGAATGATGTGTAAAATATACAGGAAAGTCTACCATTATGGCAGTTGCAAGCAGATTGGATCATGACTTCCAAAACACCAGAGGAAGCAGAGGCCTTTTTTCAGGTAAAACGTACAGTAACATAAGCATGTCTTCTTGAAAATTGATCCAAGATTTGAGAGCTTGTTAACTTTTTAACTAATTTTTTTTAAATCATGTTCATATATAATTTGATTATACATGAATTAATTATGTAAAGTAAGAGTCACATAAATTTACCCTACATGATCTCGTACCTGCAGAAAGGGGTTTTGTCCCCAGTACCCACAGTGTCATCTGCTATAAAGGAAAAATACCTTCAATGGTCATATACAACTGGTGGCTACAAAAGGGCTAGAAAAACATTCACAAGGTGTGTCAAACACAGATGTGCACTGAGATTCTCTGTTTTTCATCTGTTTTTTTTTTTATAATCATCTCTTGTAACTGCCTGTTGACTGGGTTTCAGCTTACATGAACACAGACCTTTCACTAAGGCATTCTTCATGAAGATGATTTACATTGAGAGTGAGCAGGTAAGAGTGATCTTTAAATGTCAACCATTAGAAATCTGTATTAATGTATATGATACATATTGCTGCTCTGTATTTTCCCAGGAGACCCCAAAAATGAGTAACCTGAGAGATTATTACGAACGAGCACTTCGTGAGTTTGGGTCTACAGATGAAGGTCAGTATGATTCAGTGGGACAGTTTTTAATTTTCATTTTTTAAGGAGGCAGCACTTACTGTTATACCTATTAAGTTGCACATTTCACTGATCAGCAAATACAATTGATCTTCTAGATCTCTGGATGGACTACATCAAGGAAGAGTTAAGCAGGCATGGAAACCCAGAAAACTGTGGAAAGCTCCACTGGAGGGCTGTTAAAACCTTAGAGGGTGAAAGTGTTGAGCGTTTTATATCCAAGTACACACTGCTGCAGACTGGGCACATCTGAAACCGTAAACCTGAAAACATATTGCTCTGTATTATATTGGAAGCTCAGGTGATTAATACCTTTAGAGGTTCCTTTTGAAATGCCTAGTTCATGTTTTAACAAAATTTGAACCTCACTTTCTAATTGTAATGTTTTTTTGAAAATTTTGACACATTGAGACTTTACGCCTTAAAGCTAGACATTGATTTTACAATCAGAAGGTATGTTTTTCTAGCAGTTTACATCTTAAGCAACATAAGTAAAAACCTGTAAAAGAAAACTGTGTGTTAATAAACTCATGAAGTCACCTTAACTGAACTTTTACCAAAAAAGTTACTTATGCATGAAGGTTGACAAGTTAAAACATTGACAAGTTAATTGCTTGATAAGGACACTTGTAGTTCTTTAATCAAGTTTTAGAACGAAGTTCATTTATTTTCATTAATATCTTAATACACTATTCGAGACTGATCTAAGCTCTGAGTTTTACTAAATGGTTATATTTTGTTATAGGCAATTTTAATGATTAAGTAACTGAGACAAAAAAAGGTATTTCTGCTGATGGCAGTAGTAAACGGGTCGAATCCTGATCTAGCGTTTATGCTTTTAGTTATCACAAAGTTTTTGTCAAGAACCTTGGCTAGGTAGTTGTTAACTCTCTGAATCATATTCTTTATGGTAGTCATGAAAGACTTGAAGTTGATAATGGAAGACTGTAACAAATACTTTTTGATTTAAGGAAAAACATTTTGGGTTAAGATTGTTTAATATGTAACTGCTTGGGTATAAGTCATTTAAATCCATTTATGGTTAACTGAACATAGCTTGACACTAACATGGTCCCACTATTCCCACTGATGTCACCATCATGGTCCCTTGGTTTGTGCAAACTCGTCCTACACAAAGAAATGGTTAATATCTAAGGGCTGAGTCATTGTTTCCTAAGCAGAATGTAGGTAAAGAGGGCAACAAGTCCAGCAGACAGCAGGCCGATGACACACTGGTGGACCGTAATAACACTCTCCAGTGTGTGAATGCGTTCCTCCATGGCATTTGTGTGGATATAGTCATATATTGAGGCCCCTATGCTCCACACTGCCCAAACTGCATCCACCAATGCCTTCATAGTGGGAGACACCATTAATTCTGTGGCTGCCCTGACTTTGGGACTCTGACAACAGCCCTCATTCACCTCGTTCCCCCTGTGGAAAAGAGAGATGAATTGGTACAGCAAAAAGAAGTACAGGGTGAGTAGGACACAGTAGGTCTGTGCAGATAATGTTTAAGAAGGTCACCCACTGATAAATAGGAGTAATTACAATGCATAACATAGCAGCAGTAAGAGTCTTGGAAAAGAACCCATAACCATATTGGCAAAGCAATAACATTTAAGTCAAATACAGTGTGTATGTTACAGTTATGGAAATTTCTCTACTCAAGCAGGCAGGCGCTTTCCTTGCATGATTAGTAAATAGGACTTTTGTCTAGGTAATAAGTACAAAAACCCTTCATCAGTTTAATGCCAAATATGTAGGTTTATAATTTGGCTAGTTATAGCATATTTAATATTCAAAACACTACATTTTCAGCTCTTTACAGAATCTCTCAATTCAGTAATGACAGTAGACTGTCACATAAGTTAATAAATGTATACAATTTTTCACTCCCTTAACAGGCTATCGCTGTTCTGCTATGCCGACATAAGTCCCTATTGGGTAAATGGAACATCGTCCTTAAAGTTTCAAAGACAGCGGTTCATAAAAACAAGGTCAAGCTGCAAACATTGGGGACAACTAAATTACAGACTGGTAGAGGATGACCACAAACTCATTTGAATGTCCGTCAAAAAATGTAGAATGACATTAGGTGACCTATGAAAAACGCTAATGGCATGTAATGTAAAGTACAAGGCGAGCGCAGTTTGAAACGGCTTTAAGAGGTGGGCTGAAGTCGTGCAAAGCTACAAAAAGCTCTTCCTCAATGAGAAGCAAAGAAGAGCCAGGCTGAGGGTTGCAAAAGACCATAAGGACCATAGAGGACTAGAGTAAGGTCGTCTCAATCTCTGATGAGTCCAATTTTCCACTTTGCCCAACACCTGGTCGCCTAATGGTTAGACAGACACCTGTTTAGAAGGAAGACTTGTTGCTTCCTTCCACCATATACTTATTTTTCAACTCTTCCTAAGATACTTTTGGAAAAAAAATGCAAATGTACGCGTTATTAAAAGAAACTATATGATTCAAGGCAAAGTTAAGCAAATTATTCAGGCATACAAACGATTAAAAGCAACTGAAAATGTGTTTGCACGTTTCTTGTAAGGTCTGTTTTTATGACTAGTGACCAGTCTGTCATTTGACTAAATGACTGAGCATGTTTAATACAGGAATGTCTTACAACAGAAACAGTAATACTAAGCTCCAATTCAGTAATTACAGTAGACTCGTCACGTAAGTCAGTAGATGTATACAATTTTGCACTGCCTTGCAGGCCATCGCTGTTCAGCTAGGCCGATGTAAGTCCCTATGGGTAAATGCAACATCCCTCATGATTAAATTGTACTGCGTGTACTCTAGTATCAAATGGGTTTAAAAGCATCAGTCTGATAAAAAAATTCGGGTTAAGTAATGAAGAGAACGTGTGGAAACAAATGGAAAAACATTGAAAGCTCATTATCACCTGACATCACTGTTCGCACAAACAGCGTAATGAAAGATGACGAAGACTCACCGAAAGACTGGCGATGTAAGTTGAATCACAAATGCAATGTGGATGATCATTCGTACAATTTAAAATTTTGTAAAACTATAACGAGCCGTATGAAAGAAGTACTTGATCCCTACCGCTACCCAGCAGCTGCATGGCGTGGTGACGTCATTGTCGGAAGGCGTGTGTTCTAAATAGCCTTCTTTATCATTTAAAAAACACTTGGTTGGTATAAATTAAAATAAAGCATATTTTTTATACACAGGAATCAAATTTAACTGCAGAGTAAATAAAAAATTGTTATTTACATTTGTCTTGCTAAGGTATGTTTTTCGTATCTAATTACAATAATTTTAAATAACACAACTACAGCATCTTGCCGTTTTATGAAAAGCATTAGAAAGTAAAAGAATAGTAATGTTTATAGTGCGTATGAGCGTATTAGAAGATGACATTATGACAGCCCACTTAAAAAGAAGTAACAATTTGTTGCACGGGTACAAAAAGGACAGTATATGAACTGCAGTTAGGGAATCTTGAAATAAACAGGTTATGCAGGTCACATCATACAAATCCGTTTCTGGGGCCCCCGGGAGCGAATTGTGCCAAGTTAAAGTCAATTGGTTTCTGATTATTACTTTCGTTGGGAGACGTTTTCAAAGTTGTTCTATAAAGCTTGCGGATTATATACAGCGACTATTACGTAAATGGAGACTAAACGAAGGTTAATAAATAACCTTGTCTTAATTCATATTTATTAGTTAAGCTCTAACCCTAGATTTGTATAGTGTCTTTGTAAGCCCTTGGTTCATTCCGCGTGTGGTCGAATGAACCAGTCGGCGTGGCTTCGGCGCAACATACAAATTAAACAGCCGCTCTGCTCCTTAAGGTCGTCCACCGTAATATTGATTTTTTTTCCTTCTACTACTTTTGCGCAAAAAGGAAAACGTTGTAAGTGGTCACTGTGGATATAGTGTGTCTTCATGAGGACTTGAGCGCAATAAGGGGTCCGGTGAAGTGGTAGAAATGTTTCACTACATACTGTAGCAACCTTTCCCATTTTTCTTCAAGCGGTATTCTCTTGTCTTTCTAAAGATGCTCCTTGGTGGAAGGCTGGAGGACATGGTTAAAATGAAAGGTAAAATATGAGACCCATGGTCTTACTCCTTGCTGGACGCGCACTCTAATGATCGAACGATTGTGTTGCCGAGATATACTGATAGTCTAATGCAAACGCTTAGATTAGTCCAGACTAAAGCACTTTGAACGCATGATCACGCATTCTAAAGCAGAACTCTGTAACAATTGACTGTGTGTCAGAGCCTGGGTCTTTGCGGGCAAGTTGAGTTTTCCTTTTGTTCAACTGGCCTATAAAGTCCCAGTTTTCGGCCCATGTGACCATCTCTGTCAGTGGACCCTGCTGAATATATAGTAAAGTTTTACTGCGCTCCAGTGTCACCACAAATTAAATGTTTTTATAGAATAGAATTGTGTTATTTCCATCGTTCAAGCCACGCTGTTTATTCTTAATCCACGTCTAATTCTCCTCTAAAGCGTTAGTTTCTAGTTTTGATTAAAATGTATAATTAAACTAAATGAACAAATTAATTTTAATTTAAAGTTAACCTTGCAGTATCTTTAAGATTTACTTAACTCGGTAAAATATTCGTTTACAAATATATATATATTATATATAATATATATATATATATATATATATATAATATATCAGAAATAGCTTGTGGCAATCAGTATATTTACAAGCTTCTTATGTAATACACAGTAAAAATCTAAGAATGATAACGTAAACATTTTAAATTATATTATCGCTTATTTGATTGACAAAACAACAATTACTAAATAATTTTGGTGACGTATATATTGTCACCGTAACGTGTGCATATACATATATTGTACATAGTTCTGAGACAATAGTTATGTATTGTCTGTACTGTTGCTGTTATTTAAAAAAGTAGAATCACAACATCTTAAAGGAAAAAAACAGACACCCAGCGTTCTGTATAACAACTGAGCTAACACTGTATCTATTAGAATAAATGTCACTATGTCAGATCTGATTAAATATTTATTTGTATAGATAGTGGTATAGACAAGTTAAAGGCAACGGCATGTCTGATATAGCTGGTCAAATTAAGCAGTTTTCAAAGCTACCTGCCAACAGTTACTCAGAGGATTTTTAAATTGTTCTGGCTCAGTCACATATTTTGAATTGCAAATACCTGTAACCAATGTTAATTAAATGCAGTAAAGATAATAGAACAGAATAATAGCAAATTAGAATTATATGAAAATTGGTGTTATTAGATATTACAAGATCAGTCTTATTCAAAAAACATACAATTTCTAATTTCCATGTGTGATGGACTGGCCATCTGTCCAGGGTGTTTCCCTGAACTGGCCTGACATTGCTGGGCTAGGCTCCAGCACTAATTTCTTGAGTACTCCAGGAATAATTTCATATATTAAGTATTTTCCCTTTTAACTGTGATTGGCCATTGTAAACCAAAGTGATTATTAATAGCTGTTTTACTATTTGCTTTTTTCTGGTAACATTTAAATCATGTATTGCAGTGGTTCATATCTAGATATTAAAGTGGCAAGCCTCAGCTTGCATTAAATATCTGCTTTGAATTATATTAAAATCGCATTTTAAGTTACACATGCCTTAATCAACCTTATTTGATTATTTGAATTAAACAAATTTGATAATGCAAACTTCTCTATTGTGAGAGAAAATACCTCAGTCAAGAGGTTGTTTGTAATAATTGCTGTGAGCATTCAAACTTTATAACTTAACACAGTTGTTTGTTTGAAAGTTTAGCCATTTAATGAATTTTAATAAAAAGAGTCTGACTTCTTGGTTATCTAAGTTAGGCTGGATAGTCCAGGTTGACCTTTAGCTTGGTTTCCTTAAAGTATTCAGAAACATGGTGTAAACCTTAAACATTTCTCAAACAGAAGGCAAAACACAAAAAGATTATGTCAGCAAGAAAAGTTAGGGGCTTTTGGGGGTAGCTGTGTTATACTGACCCAGTCATAATGCCCCTAAAAATCCTTATTGCTCTTGCAACGCTCAGCCGTAAACAACTCTTAAATTAACACAGCCATTCCCAGGGATCTGTAATACAGTGATTAATCCTAAAATTTGCTTTTCCTATAGACATTGTCCTTTAAAGAAGACTGTTTATATTACTGTAAATTCTAATAGCTGTCCTGACTTTCATATAATTCATATACAGATATACAGTATCACTAATACATACCTCTTTCTAGTTTTATTAAGTTAGAGTAGGTTAAGAATTAATTGTAGGACAATTAATTAAGATGTGACAATTAAGAGTATAAACGATTAAGAGTGTAAAACAATTAAGTGTGTAAAATATTTGAGTGACGCTAACGTCTCTCGGTTACGTATGTAACCTTGGTTCCCTGAGAAGGGAATTGGACACTGTGTTGGGCTTGACGCTATGGGGAATGCCTTCGGTATGACCGGTGTCTGAATCTCATGTCTAATCACACTAATAAAATTGGCCCACAGCAGTGTCTAATGCACGTCAGGTGCACTCGCGAGTATAATAGGGCACCTGTAGAGCATGTCATCAACTTCTTTCTCTGAAGGAGACGTAGACAGGTGCCTGAAGACATGGCAACAAGATGCAGTGTCTCATTCCCTTCTCAGGGAACCAAAAACACTGGCAGCAGGCATACGCTCGAGGGGAGCAAAGTAATCAAAAAAACACTCATCAGGGGTGGTTGGGCCCATATGGTCTTTCCCTGCTCTGTGGGAACCTGGGACGGCCTGTACTAGAGTGGTCCTCGAACCCAGGTCTCTCAACTCTAGTGACGCGTGTAACCGGGTTGCACCACAGGCCTGGCATGACAAGCTCTGACGGAACCCTCACAGATCTCACACAGAGTGAGACTGGGGCTCAAATCCATGAACTGCTAGCCAAAGAGGAACTCCTCATCTAGGGGAGCTTGCATACAGGCCGCCTGACAACCGAATGCCAATTTTAGTGGCGTCAGCCCAACTCTATTGATATGACCATAACACTGAGCTAGATGAGCACTAGTTGGACCATCAGACCATAGTCATCGCTGGTCCCACCCGTAGGTGCTTATGTCACTTCGAAGGACGAAAGATACAGGGTGGAGTGGGGAGTGGTTGGTGTAAGACAGTGCAATTGCTTCACTCCCTTCGCCCCCTGCCTCCTGCGTCTGGCATTGTGCCGCCTCCGTGCTTTTCCCCAAGCTCCAAAATCTCTCCGCCTCAGCGTGAGATAAAGGAGAAAGGGCAGGCTCACAGGAGCTTCACAGTTAAACCGATTAAAAATCACTCATCAAGCCAGTCACGAGTGATCGCCGGTTTTTCGCGCCTGCAAAACATGAACCGGCAACAGCTCCACATATGCGGGGCAGGCAGGCTGGGAAAGCTCACCCACGATCTCGCTTCCCAGCCACATCCTGCATTTATTTGCTTGCTAGCCTCTGCCGAGCCTCATCAACCGCGAGACCTAACCCGCAGGGCATCCACCCAGGCTCATCCAGGCAGATAGCCAAACGCAGCTCCCTCGAGAGCTGAGCACTACTGTTCTTCACCCCGACAACACAGAAGTTATTTGCAGCTAGGTCAATTGGCACTTTGACACGAGAACAACAGACAAACAGCTCCTGAAGACAAAAATGCGGATCACATGCTTGACAGGTGCTCTATTATACTCACAAGCGCACCTGACGCACATTAGGCACTGCTGTGGGCAAATTTCATTAGCATGATTAAACATGAGATTCAGACACCAGTCACACCGAAGGTGTTCTCCATAGTGTCAAGCCTGACCCAGGTTGGAGAACTTGTACAGAACAAGGAGATCAAGTACACTATAAAAATGTTTGTTTAAAGTAACCATTATGGTGGTTAGTGTTTCCAGTGACTTCCATTGAATTAATTCTTTCTGCAATTGCAGTAACTTTTAATTAAGGACACATGCATTGAAAAAAAGATAAGAAGCTGAATGCCTGTTTTATGACATTTGGCTGTTGGCAATAAAATCATGAACTGACAAAGTCATACTGAAATAAATATTAATGATTTGTGTAAGCATTGTTATGCAGCTGTGTTGCACAAGTACTGGGATAAGGTGAACAGAATGAACTGACACACTTAGACATCATCACTCATCATTTATTTCAGTTACTTGAACTCTCAGGTAAGCAAGCCACACTAGTTAGCATTAGTTAGTACAACATACTATTCCTATTACACCTGTTTTTTTAAGTAAGGTTAACAAACTGGATTTAACACTGTACAATTGGCTATACCTAATACCTGTTACGGAGGAGGTCCCTGCTCCACCTCCTCCGCACCACCAGCGGGAGCCATCTCCTGAGTACTAATGCTAGCTTGAACTACATTTCCCATAATGCTTCATACCTGGGTTTGACCACTTCCTGTTCCTGATCATTTCCTGTTTGTCACATGACCCGCATTAACTCTGTGTGTATATAAACCCCTGGTATGCACATGCTCACTGAGAAGTCTTGTTTTGCCCTGGTGATGTTTGTGAGTGGTTTCTGCTGTTGATTGGTTTACTCGTTGTTTGTTGGATTGTTTGTTGGATTGTTTGTTGGATTGTTTGTTGGATTGTTTGTTGGATTGTTTGTTGGATTGTTTGTTGGATTGTTTGTTGGATTGTTTGTTGCCTGCCCTGTTTCTTGGACTGTTTACCTGGTTTTTGGATTCCTTGCTGCCTACCCTGATTCACGTTTATGTTTATGATTGCTTGCTGCCTGCCCCAACCCATGCCTGGATTACGTTTACTCTTCTGCCTTGTCTCCGTTATTCCTGTTTGCTGTTGTTTGACCCTGTCTACCTGATTTGAATAAGTCTGCAGATGGATCCTCATGGGTGTGCCTCTACGTTACAATACCTAAAACATGGGTATTAAATAGGTTTGCATTATGCAGCAAAATCCAAATCCCAGTGTACAGCTTGAAGTTGAGATACGCATTCAAATGCGTAACTTCCACGCCAGATATGTATGCTTCTCTCATTCATGTCACATTTTCACACCTTGATAAAGGTGCCATCATAACATTGTTTATATGTTTACAAACCTAACATCATGAGAAGCATGAATAAAATTATCCAATTCAATTGACAGTTTGAAATGCACATGCATTCGGAACAATGACATTAAAAGTAGAATAAATGAGAGTGACAGAAAGTAGAAAGGGTGCAAAAGGGTGGGAAAGAAAGAAAAAGACAGGCTGCCGGGTTCATGCAAGTGAAAAAACTGTTTTATATAGAGGAGTGAGTGGGGGATAAAGGAGAGGAAGGAGAAATGACTCAGAGCATGTGAAATCTCATGCTATCACAGGATTGAGGTTCTTCCTTCTTGCTTCCTGCCTGCTTGTTCATGAATCTGTCTGAGGTAAGACTGCTCAATAACAAGCTGTGTGCACAGGGGCAGCACATTGCCGAGCACAATCCCCCTGTTCTGTTGGCCCATTAGAGAATCTGGCAAATAAATTTTGCCAGATTTTAGGCTGAGAAGAATGTTGATGTCAGTTTTAGACATAATGAATGGGACATCATCTAAAATAGATGTTTTACAAAAGTGTAGTTTTTTTACATTATACATCAAGTGGCATGTTATCAAAATTGTTTATTACGTAAAGGTAAAAAATCCTGTAAATTAAAATGTTAAACGTATTTAAATGTGTTATACTGTACATAATGTAACACTGAATAAAAAATGTGCATTAATTTTACTCAGTATGAAAGTTTATTAGGCACATTTATTTCATTTTTTAAACTAACTTTATTTATCATTGTTTTCCTTTGTAGTCAATGACTTATCAGAATAAACCTGCAACCAATTTTTGAATCATGATCCACCAGTGAGAAATGATATTGCAAATGTCCAGTCATTGTGTAGCTGCAGTGTTACACATCTATAGTACACACATCAGACATATTTGAACACCTTGCAAAGCAAATAAAAAATAAAAAACAAATAAAAACAGAGGTCAGTTATGTTTTAGCCTGTAGAAAAGACAGAAAGATTTTTCACATACAAACTTTCCTTGCATTCTCATTTTTGTTAGGGGCCCAAGCTGGAATGCTGGTGTTTTTATAAGGATTTTCTTCTTGCTATAGGGGTCCAAACACCAAGTTTTGACACAAACATTTGATGCAGAAATGGATATGAGGCTGTATCTTTGCAAATCTTGTGTATTGGCATGTAATCACAGGCAAGACCTGAGGTGGTCCTGCTGGTCCAAAGATATGAAAAAAATGACTCTTTATGCCTTTAACCTTTGAAAACGTTTGTTAAAAAATCATATGGGTGGTCTCGATTGACACCCAATGTTCCTTGGTCACCCATTTTGACCATCTGCCATTTTAAGTTGTTGTAAAATGCAATATTTTAGTTATATTAGTTTACCGCATTGTCATGTGACATCTTTTACCTTCCCTGGCTCATGTCGATTGCTACAATACCACATTTGTCATAATCGACCATACTTACTGTCTGTCATTTTGAGTTTTGTAAAACATACTTTTTTAAACTCCTCCTAGGTTGCATTTCCGATTTGCACTAAATTTTGCATACATAATCTAGGGACACTCCTGACAAAAAGTTATAAAAATCTTTTGGATAGATTAAATGTAGTAACGCTCAAGTAACGCATCAAGATAATAAAAGGAAAGATGCCAAAAAGGATCTGAAGCTGTGACGTATTGACATGAAACTTTGCAATTGACATTGTGACCACATCCTGGCTGTCTCAGTAATTTCATATTGCTGTAAGTGGTTTTACTTTTGTTTTTAAGCCCTATTTCTGAACTCATCATCAGTAATGTCCACAAATATTTCCCTTTCTGCCCTTAGTGGGCTTGACCCCGGAATTGTTACTTGCAATAGAGGTCAAGTCCTGAAGGGTGAAAACCCCTGTTGTATTTCTTTCCTCATGATTCAAATACCCTATGATGTTGTTGTCAATGAATTACATAGCGAGCACGCAAAATGGATATGAGGCTGTGTCATCACAAAACCTTTGTGTAGTGACACAAAACGTAATACGTCATGACAGGCATGCACAGTTTTGTCACAGCATCAACTGCTGGTTCAGAAAAAAGAAAAATGGCTATTTTTGCTTATAACGTTAAAGTACTTTCATCTAAAATCGTGTATTCACGTGTGATTCTGTGTAAAATACAGAGTTAACCAATACCCAATTTTCCATGTCCTAATTTCCCATTTTGGGTATCGGCTATTTTGAATTTTGTTAAAAATGAAATAGCTTACAATCACATATTGTTATGAAATGATAGTTCATTGAGACCATGCTCTGGGTGTACCTTTTGAGTGTTATTACATTTTTAGTGTCTGCCATTGGGCCAGATCATCAGATCCTTCTTCATAGTTCAAACAAAGCATTAATGGAAATGCTTTTACATTTTAAAATGAAATGTTTTGTGTTCTGCTAATTTTATGTAAAACCTGCTGGGTACTGCACAACATTTGTTCAAAAATCTTACATCACTGAATTGTATAACTATAATATAACTATTATAATTTATTAAGAACAGTTAAGTAGCAGTTTC